>CM057830.1:103797294-104537294 GCA_030068075.1 Paguma larvata | reverse complement strand
CACAGATACACTCAGACTCACACAGACACACACACACAGACACATAGACACACACACAGACACACACAGACACACACACAGACACACACACAGACACACACACACTGACACACAGAGACACACAGACTCACACAGACACACATACATGCACAGACACACACACAGCCACACACACAGAGACACACACAGACAGACACACACACAGACACACACGCACAGACACACACAAACAGACACACACGCACAGACACACACAGACACACACACATGCACAGACACACAGCCACACACACAGAGACACACACACACAGAGACACACACAGACACACAGACACACAGACACACACACAGACACACACACGCACAGACACACACACACAGACACACACACAGACACACACACAGATACACACAGACTCACACAAACACACACACACAGACACATAGACACACACAGACACACACAGACACACACACACAGACACACAGACACACAGACACACACAGACTCACACACACGCACAGACACACATACACACACACAGACACACACACATACACACACAGACACACAGACACACACGCAGAGAAACACACACAGACACACACAGACACACACAGACTCACACAGACACACACACAGACACACACACACAGACACACACACAGACACACACACACAGACACACACAGACACACACACATGCAGAGACACACACAGACACACAGACACACAGATACACACAGACTCACACAGACACACACACAGACACATAGACATACACACAGACACACACCGACACACACAGACACACACGGACACACGCACACACATACACACACAGACACACGCACACATACACACACAGACAGACACACACACAGACACACAGACACAGACACACACACAGACACACAGGCACACACACAGACACACACAGACACACACACACAGACACACACACACAGACACACACAGACACACAGACACAGACACACATACACACACACAGACACACACAGTCTCACACAGACACACACACACAGACACACACACAGACACACACACAGGCACACACACAGACACAGATACACACATGCACAGACACACACAGACACACAGACACACACACTCACACAGACACACACACAGACACACACAGAGACACACATGCACACACAGACAGACACACACAGACAGACACACACACAGACACACACACACACACATCCACACAGACACACACACACAGACATACAGACACACACAGACTCACACAGACACACACACAGACACATGCACAGACACACATACACACACAGACAGACACACACAGACAGACACACACACACAGACACACACACAGACACACGCACAGACACACATACACACACACAGACACACACAGACACACACAGACACACACAGACAGACACACACACAGACACACACACAGACACACATACACACACAGAGACACACACAGACTCACACAGACACACACACAGACACACGCACAGACACACATACACACAGACAGACACACAGACAGACACACACACAGACACACACAGACAGGCACACACACAGCCACACACACACAGACACACACACACTGACACACACACAGGCACACACACACACAGACACACACAGACACACACAGACACAGAGACACACAGACACACACAGACACAGACACACACAGACACAGACACACACAGACACAGACACACACAGACAGACACACACACAGCCACACACACACAGACACACACAGACACACACAGGCACACACAGGCACACACACACAGGCACACACACACACAGAAACACACAGACACACAGACACACACAGACACACACACAGACACACACACACAGACACAGACACACAGACACACACAGACATGCACACAGACAAACACACAGACACACACATAGACACACACACAGACACACAGACACACACAGACACACACACACAGACACACACACAGACACACACACAGACACACACAGACACACACAGACACACACAGACAGACACACACACAGACACACGCACAGACACACATACACACACGCAGACACACACAGACTCACACAGACACACACACAGACACACGCACAGACACACATACACACACACAGACACACAGACAGACACACACACAGACAGGCACACACACAGCCACACACACACACTGACACACACACAGGCACACACACACACAGACACACACAGACACACACAGACACAGAGACACACAGACACACACAGACACAGACACACACAGACACAGACACAGACACACACAGACAGACACACACACAGCCACACACACACAGACACACACAGACACACACAGGCACACACAGGCACACACACACAGGCACACACACACACAGAAACACACAGACACGGAGACACACAGACACACACACAGACACACACACAGACACACACACACAGACACAGACACACAGACACACACAGACATGCACACAGACAAACACACAGACACACACATAGACACACACACAGACACACAGACACACACAGACACACACACACAGACACACACACAGACACACACAGACACACCGCACAGACACACACAGACACACACACATGCAGAGACACACACAGACACACAGACACACAGATACACACAGACTCACACAGACACACACACACAGACACATAGACATACACACAGACACACACCGACACACACAGACACACACGGACACACGCACACACATACACACACAGACACACGCACACATACACACACAGACAGACACACACACAGACACACAGACACAGACACACACACAGACACACAGGCACACACACAGACACACACAGACACACACACACAGACACACACAGACACACAGACACAGACACACATACACACACACAGACACACACAGTCTCACACAGACACACACACACAGACACACACACAGACACACACACAGGCACACACACAGACACAGATACACACATGCACAGACACACACAGACACACAGACACACACACTCACACAGACACACACACAGACACACACACAGACACACATGCACACACAGACAGACACACACAGACTGACACACACACAGACACACACACACACACATCCACACAGACACACACACACAGACATACAGACACACACAGACTCACACAGACACACACACAGACACACGCACACAGACACACAGACACACACAGACTCACACAGACACACACACAGACACACACACACAGACACACACACACACACATCCACACAGACACACACACACAGACATACAGACACACACAGACTCACACAGACACACACACAGACACACACACACAGACACACAGACACACACAGACTCACACAGACACACGCACAGACACACATACACACACATACACACACACACATACACACACACACACAGACACACACGCACAGAAACACACACAGACACACACAGACACACACAGACTCACACAGACACACACACAGACACACACATAGACACACAGACACACACACTCAGACACACACATACAGACACACACAGACACACAGACACATACAGACACACACACAGACACATACACATACGCACAGACACACACACACAGACACACACAGACACACAGACACACACAGACACAGGCACACACGCACAAACACACAGACAGACACACAGACACACACAGACACAGGCACACACGCACAAACACACAGACAGACACATAGACACACACAGACACACACACAGACACATACACATACGCACAGACACACACACACAGACACACACAGACACACACAGACACACACACAGACACACACAGAAACAGACACACACACACAGACACACACAGACACACTGCACAGACACACACAGACACACACACAGACACACACACATGCACAGACACACACAGATACACTCAGACTCACACAGACACACACACACAGACACATAGACACACACACAGACACACACAGACACACACACAGACACACACACAGACACACACACACTGACACACAGAGACACACAGACTCACACAGACACACATACATGCACAGACACACACACAGCCACACACACAGAGACACACACAGACAGACACACACACAGACACACACGCACAGACACACACAAACAGACACACACGCACAGACACACACAGACACACACACATGCACAGACACACAGCCACACACACAGAGACACACACACACAGAGACACACACAGACACACAGACACACAGACACACACACAGACACACACACGCACAGACACACACACACAGACACACACACAGACACACACACAGATACACACAGACTCACACAAACACACACACACAGACACATAGACACACACAGACACACACAGACACACACACACAGACACACAGACACACAGACACACACAGACTCACACACACGCACAGACACACATACACACACACAGACACACACACATACACACACAGACACACAGACACACACGCAGAGAAACACACACAGACACACACAGACACACACAGACTCACACAGACACACACACAGACACACACACACAGACACACACACAGACACACACACACAGACACACACAGACACACACACATGCAGAGACACACACAGACACACAGACACACAGATACACACAGACTCACACAGACACACACACAGACACATAGACATACACACAGACACACACCGACACACACAGACACACACGGACACACGCACACACATACACACACAGACACACGCACACATACACACACAGACAGACACACACACAGACACACAGACACAGACACACACACAGACACACAGGCACACACACAGACACACACACAGAGACACACACACAGACACACACAGACACACAGACACAGACACACATACACACACACAGACACACACAGTCTCACACAGACACACACACACAGACACACACACAGACACACACACAGGCACACACACAGACACAGATACACACATGCACAGACACACACAGACACACAGACACACACACTCACACAGACACACACACAGACACACACACAGACACACATGTACACACAGACAGACACACACAGACAGACACACACACAGACACACACACACACACATCCACACAGACACACACACACAGACATACAGACACACACAGACTCACACAGACACACACACAGACACATGCACAGACACACATACACACACAGACAGACACACACAGACAGACACACACACACAGACACACACACAGACACACGCACAGACACACATACACACACACAGACACACACAGACACACACAGACACACACAGACAGACACACACACAGACACACACACAGACACACATACACACACAGAGACACACACAGACTCACACAGACACACACACAGACACACGCACAGACACACATACACACAGACAGACACACAGACAGACACACACACAGACACACACAGACAGGCACACACACAGCCACACACACACAGACACACACACACTGACACACACACAGGCACACACACACACAGACACACACAGACACACACAGACACAGAGACACACAGACACACACAGACACAGACACACACAGACAGACACACACACAGCCACACACACACAGACACACACAGACACACACAGGCACACACAGGCACACACACACAGGCACACACACACACAGAAACACACAGACACACAGACACACACAGACACACACACAGACACACACACACAGACACAGACACACAGACACACACAGACATGCACACAGACAAACACACAGACACACACATAGACACACACACAGACACACAGACACACACAGACACACACACACAGACACACACACAGACACACACACAGACACACACAGACACACACAGACACACACAGACAGACACACACACAGACACACACACAGACACACGCACAGACACACATACACACACACAGACACACACAGACTCACACAGACACACACACAGACACACGCACAGACACACATACACACACACAGACACACAGACAGACACACTCACAGACAGGCACACACACAGCCACACACACACACTGACACACACACAGGCACACACACACACAGACACACACAGACACACACAGACACAGAGACTCACAGACACACACAGACACAGACACAGACACACACAGACAGACACACACACAGCCACACACACACAGACACACACAGACACACACAGGCACACACAGGCACACACACACAGGCACACACACACACAGAAACACACAGACACGGAGACACACAGACACACACACAGACACACACACAGACACACACACACAGACACAGACACACAGACACACACAGACATGCACACAGACAAACACACAGACACACACATAGACACACACACAGACACACAGACACACACAGACACACACACACAGACACACACACAGACACACACACAGACACACCGCACAGACACACACAGACACACACACATGCAGAGACACACACAGACACACAGACACACAGATACACACAGACTCACACAGACACACACACACAGACACATAGACATACACACAGACACACACCGACACACACAGACACACACGGACACACGCACACACATACACACACAGACACACGCACACATACACACACAGACAGACACACACACAGACACACAGACACAGACACACACACAGACACACAGGCACACACACAGACACACACAGACACACACACACAGACACACACAGACACACAGACACAGACACACATACACACACACAGACACACACAGTCTCACACAGACACACACACAAAGACACACATACAGACACACACACAGGCACACACACAGACACAGATACACACATGCACAGACACACACAGACACACAGACACACACACTCACACAGACACACACACAGACACACACACAGACACACATGCACACACAGACAGACACACACAGACTGACACACACACAGACACACACACACACACATCCACACAGACACACACACACAGACATACAGACACACACAGACTCACACAGACACACACACAGACACACGCACAGACACACATACACACACAGACAGAAACACACAGACAGACACACACACAGACGCACGCACAGACACACATACACACACACAGACACACACAGACACACACAGACACACACACAGACACACACAGACAGACACACACACAGACACACACACAGACACACGCACAGACACACATACGCACATACACACACACAGACACACACAGACTCACACAGACACACACACAGACACACGCACAGACACACATACACACACACAGACACACAGACACACACACAGACACACACAGACAGGCACACACACAGCCACACACACACAGACACACACACACACTGACACACACACAGGCACACACACACAGAGACACACACAGACACACACAGACACAGAGACACACAGACACACACAGACACAGACACACAGCCACAGACACAGACACACACAGACAGACACACACACAGCCACACACACACAGACACACACAGACACACACAGGCACACACACACAGGCACACACACACACAGAAACACACAGACACGGAGACACACAGACACACACACAGACACACACACACAGACACAGACACACAGACAGAAACATACATGCACACAGACAAACACACAGACACACACACAGACACACAGACACACACACACAGACACACACAGACTCACACAGAAACACGCACAGACACAGACACACACAGACACACACACAGACACACACACAGACACACACACATACACACACAGACACACACACACACACAGACACACACACACATGAATGTGTAGGTACGAAGACTGAACCTGAACTTCTGAGGCCTCCAATGCAAGCACATCTTTGCTTCGGTTAACTTCAGTGCAAAAATGGACCATCCACAGAATTCAATTAATGGCAAGCCAATTAACGGCAAGTTCGTCCTGTGCATATGTTTTATGGATCTCCCCTACGCCCCCTTCCCACCCGAACCCTATCGTGTGATACTCGGTGTGCACAATGGAAGTTTCCCCCATTTCCCAGAAGATGGTGGGGTTCACAGTGAGTGCTCTGGCCCAGTGCCGCTCCTGCTAGGTGCGTGTCCCCAGAACACAGGATATTTTCTTCTTCTTCAGGAACATATGACCTTCTCACTGAAAACCTACTCATTTCTAGCCTGTTTCTTTAACTGCCGCCCAACACAACAGGTGCTGAAAAATCTGTAGACCCCTCCTATATACTTACTTGATGGAAACAAAATATCCAGGCAAAAGAGAAGACAGAATAGACTCTCCGTCCTTTGGAAATCCCTGCTACCCCATTATTCTCCGATTCTCTCATTGTTTGACAATCCAACAGCATCGCCAGCTTTTTGTACATTTCATCCATGTGTTTCTGATGCATGTATGTTTAAATTACTAAAAGGCAGATTTAGAAAAGCAACTCATTGTCAAAGATCCCTTAGGATCCATCTTATTTAACTAGGAACCAGATGTCTCATTTTCCCAGTAGGAAATAGACTTTGAACTTGGAAAGTTCGCATTCTGTTTTCTACTCATCTCAACACAGTGAGAGGATTTGCAAATTGGTCAAGCGAGCCTCTTCTATCCCAAAGCCGCGGAGCACGGTGTGCATTGTGTGGGCAGTCATTGGAGTTGGGCTCTGCGGCAGGAAATGTATGTTCCGCTTACACATTCGGGATGACCTCTGAGAAGTCACAACTTTGGGGCCTTTGTTCCACCATCAGTAGAAAATCACGCCCTGACGACAACGTCGGATGATAGAAAAGAGACATGCAAGATGTTTGCAGCCTGCCGAGCGAAAGATAACCAGGTAACCCCCAAAAGCCACGCTATCAGAGTAAATAGATTTTTTAAAAGATTTATTTATTTACTTAAGGAATCTCTACACCCAATGTGGAGCTCAAACTCACCACCCCAAGATCCAGAGTTGCATACTCTTCCAACTGAGCCAGCCAGGTGCCCCTTGATTTTTTTTAATTTTTTCGTAAAGTGAGCCTACTTAAATTTGCTTGTGTCACGTGCATTCAGACAGATCCCTCTGGTATTAGAAGGGCTTTAGAGAAACATCTATCCCAATTGTCCATCTGGCCAGTAAACTTTTTAGTAGCATTTAAGCAAACAGACTCTGCTGGAACGCGACTGCCCAGAGAGTTTACTACTGCCTGAGCAGCCCTTCTCTTTGTCGAGCCACTTTTGTCATTGGTGCAGTCTGTTTTGTAAGTTTTAATTAATTTATTTATTTCTGAGAGAAAGAGAGAGCATATGCATATGCACAGGAAGGGCAGGGGGGGCGGAGAGTGGGAGAGAGAGAGAGAGAGAGAGAGAGAGAGAGAGAGAGTCCCATGTAGGCTTCACGCTGTCCGTGCAGAGCCCAGTGCGGGGCTCCATCTCAGGAACTGTGAGACCATGACCTGAGCCGAAATCAAGAGTTGGACACATAACCCGACTGAGCCACCCAGGTGCCCCAGCACTGTCTTTCTTTCTTTCTTTTTTAATGTTTATTTATTTCTTTTGAGAGAGAGAAAGAGAGAGAGAGAGAGCACAAGCAGGGGAAGGGCAGAGAGAGAGGGAGAGAGAGAGAATCCCAAGCAGGCACTACATGGTCAGTGCAGAGCCCGATCAAGACTCAAAGGCATGAACCATAAGGTCATGACCTGAACTGAAATCAAGAGCTGGACACTTAACTGACTGAGCCGCCCGGGCGCCCCTAGCACTATCTTTCTTAGATTAAGCTAGAAGCCGTGTTTGTGAGACTTCTGTCTGCCGATTCTTTCCTCCGGACTCACAAAGTTCAAGTTTCTGCTTCCTTCCACAGGATGGCTCTTCAGATACTGGGGCACTGCTCTCATCATGTCTCTCCTTCTGCAGAAAAAAGGTTACTTTCCCAAGCATCAAATCCTCCCCCCCATCCCAGAAACTTGCTGGGATGCTAACGGTAAGTCTCAGGGACCCTGGGCATACTGCCGGCCATCCCCCCGGAGGAGCCCAGGAATGTTCATTTGGACAATGCCGCACATGTAGTCCTGAGCCTAGGGGACCAGAAAGTCAGACTCCCACAGACCCTGCTTTGGCTATTTCTCATGTACCCTGAAAGACCCAGAAGGTTTTGTTTTGACAATCCAGTTTGAATCCTGTGGCTTCTTGGGAAGTCTTGAAATTCTTCTGAAGAAAACTTGTTAATAGAATAGGAGACATTAAGCAAAACAGATGTTAAAGTGATCAGCAAATGATGGCCAGTCTCTTTTATGCAAATGAAGGGGCAGATATTTGTCGAGCACCTGCAAGGCTCAACGTTTTGTAAATGAAGATGTCCGCTTGCAAGACTCCCATCGGTTCCACTAGGCCAAGATGCCTCCCCCGACTTTTTTCAAATGTTTTATTTATTTTTGAGAGAGAGACAGAGGACGAGTTAGGTAGGGGCAGAGAGCGAAGGAGACACAGAATCCAAGGCAGGCTCCAGGCTCTCAGTTGTCAGCACAGAGCTGGAGGCGGGACTTGAACTCATAAGCCACGAGATCATGACCTGAGCCAAAGTTGGACACTTAACCGAGGGAGCCACCCAGGTGCCCCGCTGCCTCCCCTTTGGTGTGGGAGGTCAGGAAATATCTTTCCTTAATTTGGCCCGTCTTCCTGTAGGTGATCTTAGCTGGTTTTGCTCTGTAGAGGGACCGGATGCACTTTCACATTCCTGAGCCCTGGTGCAGACTCCTGGATCCTTCCAGTAACCTGCGCCTGCGTCGCCCACCTCAGTAATAGCTCTGCTGAGATAGGAGGTGTCAGCAAGGGCCAGAAAGCTTTATTTATACCCTAAGGAAAACAAACTCATAGGGACCGGAATCTCTCGGGACAGTGTGAGCATCAACCAAAACTTTAACGAGGTCCATTCGGGAGGCCCGGGGCTCCCATAGGTCCTCGCGCTCAGAAAGGCCCAGCGCTAGTTTTAATGCTCCGCTATCATCACGTTACAAATCTTGAAAAATTTTTGAATAAGGGACTCCACATTTTTATTTTGCATAAACCCACAAATTCTACGACCTGTTCTGATAAGGCCAGTCCTCCCCTGACACCTGGGCAACAAGGGCCTCTGTCCTCTGCCTTAGACTTTAAAGGCACCATCTGTCCGGTGGTGTGCGGATACATGTTTAACAAATGTCTGTGGTGGGGGGTGAGGGGTGCGGTGGCCACGAGGAAGTCTCGGTTTGTAGTGTTTGGTGATGTGTAAATAGTCCCATCACAGCTGATGTCAAGCTGCCAGTGTGATGTCACCAAACCCACATTTGGGAAGAGAGGTCCCCAGCTGTTTTTCCCAAGCCGGCATGAGCCAGTTCTGGTGCACTGCCGTGACATATCTCAAATGCCAAATGAATGAATGAATGAATGAAGAATGAATGAATGAATGAATATAAGAACACATGGATGTTTCTGTAACTTAATGTCCGTAATTCTGAACCGTTATTCTTATGAATAACTCCATTCATATTCCCGGGTAACACTTCTTCATTTCTTGGCCTGTTTCTTGATCCCCCAACAATAGCAACAGCAAAGCACGTCTGGATATCATGAAGATTTCCGGGTTGTATAGCTGCCGATGCCAGAGACAGACACGACTTTGGAGTCCACAAGGGATTGGAGTGCTAAGGTGAAAGAAAAACACAAATTGGGGCACCTGGGTGGCTCAGTCGGTTAAGCGTCTGACTCTTGATCTTGGCTCAGGTCATGATCTCACAGTTTGTGAGTTTGAGTCCCGTAACAGGCTCTGCGCTGACAGTGTGGAGCCTGCTTGGGATTCTCTCTCTCTCCCCCTCTCTCTTTGTCCCTCCGCTGCTCACACTTTCTCTCTCAAAAGAAATAAATAAACTTAAAGACCAGTTAATTTCAAAAAATCCTCATTTTCTGATTGCATAAACACATGGATTCTTGCATAACGAATTGCTTCCTTGCTTTCACCTTGTGGTTCTGGAGGGACTCACACGTTAGCATTGAATTCGCAACACGTGCCCCTGGTGGCTGAGAGACATTTTGCAATATTAAACAATTCATGTCACTCTTAAATTTGTGAACGTGTAGGTCTAGGTGCGACGTGTGTAGGATGATTCCAGTGGACATTAGACTGTTTTTCTTTACACTTTTTTTAAGTGTTTATTTATTTTAGAGAGAAAGAGAGAGAACGTGCAAGGAGGGGAGGGACAGAGCAAGGGGGAGACACAGAATCTGAAGCAGACTCCAGGACCCAAGCTATCAACACAGGACCTGATGTGGGGCTTGAACTCACGAACTGCAAGATCATGACCTGAGCCGAAGTCGGATGCCCAATCAACTGAGCCGCTCATGCGCCCTGATTCCAATGGACATTAAATACTAAAGTTGCAGATAGCTTTATTTTCATAAACATATGTAGTAAGATTGAATCAAATGACAGTGCTAGTAAAATAATTTAATTATTATTTAATTATGATTATTATTTATTTTATTTCAAAGATTCAATATTATTTACCATTTATAGTTTACCTTTTTAAAAAGTTTTGAATACTTGAGAAAAATGCTTGTTTTGAAATCATGAAAATATTTAAAGAAATGTTTACTTGTATTTTACTTTTCAATTAAAATGTGTTTAAATTTTAAATAAACATTTAACAAAATGGCGGGGGGGGGGCACCTGGGTGGCTCAGTCAATTAAGCGTCTGACTTCAGCTCAGGTTATGATCTTGCGGTCTGTGGGTTCGAGCCCCATGTTGGGCTGTCTGTTTTCAGTGCAGAGCCCGCTTCAGATCGTCCGTCTCCCCCCCCCCCATTTTGCCCCTCCCCCCATCACAGGTGCTCTCTCTCTCTCTCTCAAAAATAAATAAACATTTTTTTAAAATGTTTACTACAATTACATTTTATTTTTTAATCCTTTGGCGAGGGTCGGCAAACAAAGATCCACAGGTGAGCTCTCAATTTTTAAAGATAGTTTTATTGCAACACAACTACACCCACTTTTTCTTTTTAAATAATTTATTGTCAAATTGGTTTCCAAACAACACCCAGTGTTCAAGCCAACAAGTGCCCTCCTCTGTGCCCATCACCCACTCTCCCCCCTCCCACACCCCCGCTCCCCTCAGTTTGTTCTTAGTCTTTCAGTGTCTCTTATGTCATATGTTCCTTCTTCTCTTTGGCTTTTTTTTTCCTTCTTCCTTCCTTTCCCTCTTCCCCTCCCCCCTGGTTTTCTGCTAGGTCTTCCAAAGCCTACCTATCCGTGGGAACATATGGCATCTGTCTTTCTCTGCCTGACTTATTTCACTCAGCATAATACCCTCCAGTTCCATCCATGTTGCCACACATGGCCAGATTTCATTCTTTCTCATTGCTGCATAGTATTCCATTGTATATATATTCCACCTCTTCTTTATCCATTCATCAGTTGATGGACACTTAGTCTCTTTCCATGATTTGGCTATTGTCGAAAGTGCTGCTATGAACATTGGGGTACACGTGCTCCTATGCATCAGCATTCCTGTGTCTCTTGGGTAGATTCCTAGCAGTGCTATTGCTGGATCATAGGGTAGCTCTATTTTCATTTTTTTGAGGAACCTCCACACCGTTTTCCAGAGCGGCTGCACCAGTTTGCATTCCCGCCAACAGTGCGGGAGGGTGCCTGTTTCTCCACATCCCCGCCCGCATCTACAGTCTCCGGATTTGGTCATTTCAGCCGCTCTGACCGTGCGCCCACTTTATAAACATACTGTCTATCAGAGCCAGGCTACAATGGCGGTTGAGGTGAGATGGAGACCTTTTATTATCTGGTCGCTGACAGAAAAACTTTGCTGACCCCTGCTTTAGATCATAACTGACAATCCCACAAGTTATATGAAGGATCTTGATGATAAAAGAACTTATAATACGAACAGTGGTTTCTCTGTAATAAAGGCAAGAAAAATAAGTTTTACGGAATAAATACGAGATAAGTTCCCAAATTATGTATGTCCTTCAGGTATTATTCATCCAAGTATTGTTGGCCCATCAAAGGACTCTCCAGAGGCGCCTGGCTGGTTTAGTTGGACTCTTCATTTCGTCGTGAGTTTGAGCCCTGCTTTGAGCGTTGAGCGTACTTAAAAAAAAAAAAGACTCTCCAGACATGCACAATCATAATCAAATCTAGTCATTGTTGGGAGTTTGCTGACCTTCAAAAGGATAAAAGTATCACTTTACATATATATTCATTTATTTTGTTGTTATAAAGGTATACTTGTCAGAGTAGGAGAGGGAATATAGAACGTATTTTTTTAGTTTGTTGCCTTGACTTACACATTTTAATTATTAGGCATATGGTATACGGGCCTCTGTTAGTACTTTGGCTCTGGGTCCCTCAAACGTGAGGGGGGCATGGAGGGGCTTGGTAAGAGGGTAAGCGATTAGCGGTCAGGAGTCGTTTCCTAGTCTTGTGCCCTGAGCAAAATCCCTGAGAGATTTCGCCGACACCTAATGTGTATAGCGAAGCCTACCTGTCCGTAGCCACTGCAGGGCGCCGACATAAAACGCGGCAGGGCACCTTCTATGGACTGAATTGTATCCCCCTCAAAATTCATATATTGAAGCCCTAACCCCGAAGTGACCGTATTTGGAAATAGGGCTTTCAGGAGGTCAAGCGGTTAAGTGAGGTTGTAAGGATGCGGCCTTAATCCTGCAGGACTGTGGTCTTACAAGAAAAGAAAGAGATCTCTCTCTTTCTCTCTCTCTCTCTTTCTCTCTGCCTCCCTGCCTCCCTGCCTCTCTCCTCCCCACTCTTGTAAGAACATAGGGAGAAGGTAGCCATCTGCAAGGCAGGAAGAGAGCGCTCACCAGAAACCAATCTTGCCACAACCTTGATCTTGAACTTTCCAATCTCCAGAATTCTGAGAAAATAAATTTCTTGCATTTAAGTCCCGCAGTCTATGTTTTGCTGTCACCGCAGCTGGAGAGGACTATACCGTGTGTCCGAGGCTGAGACGCGTGCGTGGACTTACACGCACACTGCCGGAGCCGAGCCACTCGTGGGAGGTGTTGCAGGGCAGTGAAGAAAGCCTGAGCAGGGAGAACCTGGGGGGGGGCGTTATGAGCACGCTTGGCGGGTGGGGGCAGCTGCACATAGAGGAGAGAGAGAGAGAGGCTGATACTGAGCCTCTGCTACTACTAGACTTAGTCTCCTCTCTCTAGCTCTCTTTCTCATCGGTAATGTGCACAGCCTCCAGAGTGAGATGTAGATTGCGGTCTTAGTCTACTGATTGTCTGACAGTCCGACAAATAAATGATGATGTATGTTATTGACTCCTTTTCTTCATCCCCACTCCATCTCTCCAGGAGGTCTTAGGGCAGGTGTTTGGGTGGAAAGAGGAAAAATAGATTCCTCCACAGCAAGTTCGTGGACCAGAAGATGAAGAGAAAATCCTTGCAGGAGCCCCGATCCGGCTTTTCCTTGTGGGACAACGGTTGGGAAGAAATGACAGGTTCTCTGTGGGAGCGAGCATACTGGCTTCTCATCAGTGTCCTTTGGGTGGCTGGAGGCTCCTGGCTCACTATCAGGGCATGCGTACCCAGCAACCATCTGCTGCCTAGAAGCAAGCTGAGTATGTTTGATTGTTTTCAAAGTAGTAGGAGAGAGCAGCGATGGAGCCTCTGTGGATTCACGGTGAGGTGGGGGGAAACTGGGTCAGAATCTGGCTGGAGAGACCTTGATTCCTTGACAGGAGAAGTATGGCGCTGGGGGGTGGGGAGGGCGGCACAGGGAGCCGTGCGTGGGCACAGCCTCTCCAAGAAACATCTTTCCAACCATAGGCTGGCCTGTCTGCAGTTAAAACCTTGAGAAGACACTAGAGTCACCCAGGTGAAAGTACGACCACGATACCCATAAGAGAGGGCAGGCAGGTAATCCCAATAAACAATGAGATGCCACTTTACACCTATTAGGACGACTATAATTAAAGAAAATAAACAGAAAATAACAAACGCTGGCGAGGATGTGGAGAAAGTGTACTGCCGGCATGAACATAAATGGGTCAGTTGCTCTAGAAAATGGTACGGCAGCTCTCAAAAAGTGCCAATTAGAATTACCACGTGATCCAGCAGCTCCACTTTTGGGTGTGTGTCCAGAAGAACTGAAGGCCAGGACTCAGACAGGAAGTGTGTACAGCCCTGTTCACAGCAGCACGACTCCCGATAGCCCAAATATGGAAGCAACCGAAATGTCCATCAACAGAGGAATGAATGGCTAAGCAAAATGTGGTGTACACATACAGGAGACTGTTATTCTGCCTTACGGAGGAAGAAAATTCTGACATATACTAAACCATGGATGAGCCTGGAAAATAGTCATAAAATAAGCCAGTCCCAAAGGACGAGTAGTATGCGATTCCATTATAGGGGGTACGTAGAGTGGTGAGTTTCGGAGAGACAGAAAGTAGCATGATGATTGCCAGAGGCTGAAGGGACTGGGAATGGGGAGTGCGTGCACGGTTTTAGTTTTGCAAGATGGAAAATGTCCTGCGAAGGAACGGTGGTTTTTGTTGCACGACGACGTGAACGTACTTGATGTCTCTGAGCTGTGCGCTTAAAAATAATCAACATGGCAAATTTTATGTTACGGATATTTTACGTGTATTTTATTTTTTGATTAAGATGTGTTTAAATTTTAAATAAACATTTTAAAAAGGGGGGGCACCTGGATGGGTTGATCTGTTAAAATTAAAGGAGAAAAAGGAGGGCAGGCAGAGGGAGGTGGATTTCTAACGCCATGACATCCCTTGGCTGCTTTCTTGGGGTGTTAGAACCTGCCCAAGTCTCTGAGTTGGACCCTGATGACAGTCACCTGTGAAGCCTTTAAAAATAACAATGATTAGGAACTCAGAATCTCCACACTTGGGTCCCTGGGCGCGGATGTTTTAAAAGGCTCCGTAGGCGATTCTCACGTGCAGCCAGGGTGGGGAACTGCTGCCTTAGATCACGTCTGCAGACCCCTGCGGCTTAAATTCTACATTGTTTTTTTGGTGGCCAAGTATATTTGACAGAAAAGTTACTGTTTAAACCATTTTATTTTTTAATGTTTTAAATGAGTTCTCTTCTTTTTTTTTTTAAAGTCTATTTATTTATTTTGAGAAAGAGAGAGGGTGTGCACACAAGCAGGAAGAGGGGCAGGAGAGAGTAGAGAGAGAATCCCAAGCCGGCTCCACACTGTCAGCGTGAGCCCTGATGCAGGGCTCAATCCCACGAACCCTGAGATCATGACTTGAGTCGAAATCTAGAGTTGGATGCTTAACCGACTGAGCCACCCAGGCACATCTAAATCATTAAAAAAAATGTTAATGTTTATTTATTTATTTTGACAGAGAGAGAGGGAGAGAGAGAGAGAAAGCTCAAGCATGGGAGGGGGCCGAGAGAGAGAGGGAGAGAGAATCCCAAGCAGGCTGTGAACTGTCAGCACAGAGCCCGATGTGGGGCTTGAACTTGCAAACTGTGAGATCATGACCTGAGCCAAAGTCAAGAATCAGACACTTAACCAACTGAGCCACCCAGGTGCCCCCAAACCATTTTAAAGTATGATTCAGTGGCACAGAGTACATTTGTGATGTTGGAAGCCATCACCACTATCTAGTTCTAGAACTTTTCCATTAGCTCAGAAGGGGGCTGGACACCCATTAGAAGTTATTCCCCATTCGCCCTTCCCTCCAGTCTCTGGCAACCGCCATTCTACTTCCCGTCTTTATCAAATTTGCCTATGCTGGATATTTCATATACGTGGAATGATATAATATCTATCCTTTTGAATATGGCTGATTTCACTCAGCATAATGTTTTCAAGATTCATCCACACTGTAGCACAGATCAGCACTTTGTTCCTTTTTTTGTAACAGAATGATATTGCACTGTATGGATAGACCACATTTTGTGTATCCATTCAACTATTGATGGACACTTGGGTTGCTTCCACCTGTTGGGTATTGCGAATAATTGCTGTCAACATGGGCGTACACGTATCTGTTCAAGTCTCTGCTTTCAATTCTCTTAGATATATACCCCAGAGTCAACTTGCTGGCTCACATAGCAACTCTATGTGAAACCTTTTGAAAAACCACCATCTTACATTCTCACCAGCAATGTAAGGAGGGGTCTAAGAGATGGCTTCTATTAGTCCTAGGAGGAGAGGAGACACTCCCAAGGTCACCTTGTGTAGAGGGAAGCTGCTGGTTGGTCCTCATTTTTGAGTCAGTTCCCTTCATGTCCTGTCTTTATACTTTTTTAAATCATGCTGAAAAATGAATCCTGTCCTCTTTTTAAACTAAGTCTTTAAAACAATTTTTTTAAAGGAAAAAGGAGCACCTGGGTGGCTCGTCAGTTAAGCATCTAACCTTGGCTCAGCTCATGATCTCATGGCTCATGAGTTCAAGTCGTGCTTCGGGCTCTGTGCTGACAGCTCAGAGCCTGGAGCCTGCTTCAAATTCTGCGTCTCCCTCACTGCCCCTCCCCCTCTCCCTCCTCTCTCTCTCAAAAATAAGTAAACATAAGAAAATTTTAATCTAAGTCTTACCACGGCGGTCCCACTTGGGAAGTCTTTCAATCCCTAAAAGAGTTTTGAGGAAATTCACGGCGCTGAGAAGGCTGCTCGGCACCTCCCGGGATCACGTCATATAACTCCACTTGCCTTGCTCGTTAGACTTAGATTCAGGGAAAGGGGGGGGTCGCTGCCCTGGTGTTCAGCCTTTTTGCCCAGCTTCCCTTTGTCACTGGCACCATGAGCGTCTGAATGAGTGGTCTCCCAAGGCCTGGAGCAAAGCCTTCCCAGCCAAGAGCAGCCAGGCAGCCTGAGACAACACCTCCTCCTGCTTTCTGACCTCCCAATATGCTTTGCATTAAAATACCCATTTTGGCTTTGCCTTTGAGTCAGTTCTCAGGGGAGCAATAAAAGATGAGCCATTAACATATGGCCCACAGAAATGTGGAGGATGGAGAAATGACCACAATTCATTCAATATAGTCCTCTTCGGCCCTTTTCCCACAGACCGGCATTGCCTGCAGTCACGGACATCTTAATCCCTCCCCTCTCTTGGTCTCAGTTTCCCTATCTGCTAAACAGTCAGGAAATCTCCAAGGAGCACTTCCAACTCGAAATATTCCATGATTAACATTCAGACAGAGCCTGGCTCTAACGAACACTGAGTATCGCCCTGTACGGTAGAACGGTAGGCAGTACGTTGGGAGGTATTTTCTTTCCCGGGGGGAATGGTATGAATTCAAAGTCTTTTATAATGATACCAGTCCCAAACCCCTCGAAAAAGGAGCTCCCCTCATGGATATGTTATAGGATAGATTTTATTTGCAGAATTTTAGTGTGACCTTTTCTGAAGCAGAACATTGCGTTGGGGGGTGGGGTGGGGTGGGAGAGTGGTAAATGGGGGTGGGAAATGCTGGATGGTGATTAACCAGATAATGAACCCCGTCTGCTTTTAATCAGCCCCTTCCTGTTCTCCCAGACCTCTAAACTTTTAATATTAATGGAAACAGATTTGAATTCTGGAAAGAGCTATTCTGGAAAATAATTGGATATTTACTAGGTGAAAAGTGAAATTGTGCAGGCATTTCATAGGGTTTGGTATTTGACAGGTGCCATTTTTCTTTCCAATGTCTTGCATACCTCTGTTTTATAAACCAATATGGATAGTGACATAAAAAGATTACAGGTTTACGTGGTGGTGGGGCCTGAGAATACGTTCAAGGGTTTGGGGGTTGGTGGGTAGGGAGAGAGAACTTCAACTGGGGACCGAGCTGAAATGCTTGAATTAGTAGGGGAGGATTATTTGCAGGCAAAGAATGATGGGTTTTTAAAAGAAGTAGAGCTGTGTTCATGAGTGGGGATTGCACCCAGAGAAAGAGAGAGAGAGAGAGAGATGTTACTCACAGAACTTACCTGTGGAAGTATGGCTCCATCTAGGAAAGTGATGACTCCCTTGGTTTCAAAAAGGACTTTGTAGTTAGATGAGGCAGGAAGGCACTGGAAGGGAGTGGGGAGCTTTTACTGAAGCCAAGCACAGACCTCTCCAGGATTTTAGGCAAGCAGAACAAAATATAGGCAGCTCTGCTAGGAAGAAAAGAAGGCGGGCTGCCCCGGTGGGTTGACTCAGCCCCCTTGGGTTTTTTGCCTTGAGGTCTTCTCACCTCAGTTGTTTCTGTTGTGAGCATCTCAATCCCCACGTGGTCCTCAGTGAACAGTCTGGCCCTAGTGTGGACAGAGCACTTTTTAAAAGAATTCCTCTAGATGTAGTTGAAACAGGCAGATATGTTCACAAATTGTTTTTCTCTACATAAAGAAGAGAACCCAAAGGAATACTTTACAAAGAGAACAAAGCGAATTTATTGCATATTTTCCTGACACTGCCATAATTTACTTGTAGTCCCAGATAACCGGGATTTTACCAGAATCTTAGCTGCTTTTTGGCCCCACTGGCTCCCTGTTAGTCTCCGCAGGGCGGTCGCCATCTTCTTTCCTACAGGGAGAGTGTGAACACCTGGTCATCTTTTCCTTTGTGGCCAAAAAGTTAGAGGAACTCGTTTTCACAGCTCTATTTTTTTCTCCCTCAAATTGGCAGCTCTGGTTTTCAAGCTGAAGGATTGCTCTTCATTTTCTATCGATTGGCAAGATGAGGCGTGTCTTTCACCTGTGAGTACGGTGTTGATCACAGGTGCGGCTGGGCAGCGGGAAAGTCTGGGGGGCTCGGCGCACACTGAGCCACTGCCTGGAGAACAACGGAGACTCACACCTGCTGATGAAGTAATATATTTAGGTTTTAAGAGAGATAGAATTATTTTGCAGGACTTTATTCATGTCCTTTAGGGAGGACACTCTAGGAGCATTAGGGAAGTATCCCAATCATAGAAAAAGGTTTTCTCCTGTGAAGGAGTCTTGAATGGCCATATGTGTCATTCAGTCTTTTCAAATATTTGTAGGTGGTTACTTGGAGTAAAAGATGAAAGGTTTTAGCTTCTGCAAATTCATGGAGAACATGGTGCACGTTCAACTTATCCTAGAAACTAGGTCATTTAGACCAATGTTCTTATAGGTGTGGAAACTGAGGCCGATAGAGAGGAAAGAATATGTCAAAGTCACTAAGTAAATCACCAACAGAGCCAGGACTAGCCTCCAGGCTGCTTGAGCACCAGGGCAGCGCACTGCCAAGTAATGAAATTTGGGGAACAAAATTAAGGCAATAGAATTAAGCTACCTGGCTCACACAGAGATCAAACCCAGGACCAAGAACACCCAAACATTGCTTTCTACTCTATGGTTCTAAGGGGCCCCTATTGATTCAGGAACCTTGAGCAAGAAAAGATGTCTTCACCCCCACCTCATCACCTACTCTGCCCTGCTTATAGCCCAAAGCTAGTCCCTGGTGTAAAACTTCTGTTATTTTCTCCTCCCGTTATTGCTTCCACTCCTCTATACTTATACCAGATACTGTGTTCATTCTGTAGAATTCACAGAAGGTATGCCTGGAGCGAATTGGGTTGGGGAAGAAAAGGAAAGGAGAGAGAAGGAAAGGATGGGTTTCTTTGAATCTGTGGGTCGAGCTCAGCGGGTCTATTTTCTGAGGAGTTCTCATCTTCGATACACCATCCAGAGAGACGGGATGTCGACCGGATACCCTCCAAGGACCACCTCCCATTGCTTGCAAGTATCTTGCTCTGCAAAACCCCAGCTAAAAAACCACCGCCCATTTCGTAGTTGGAATAATGACACGGTTTATCTGTGTGCCAATGATTCACTCTGTGGAACATCTATGGCAATTTTGTTTTTACTTGAGGTGAAATTCACATAGCATAAATTTAACCATTTTACGTGAACAGTTCGGTGGCATCTAGTGCATCTGTGATGTTGCGTAACCACCACCTTTATCGAGTTACAAAACATTTTCATCACCCGAAAAGGAAATCCCGTACCCATTAAGCAGTAACTACTCCATCCCCTCTTTCCCAGTTACTGGAGACCACCAACATTCCTTCTTTCTTTATTGATTTACCTATTCTGGATATTTCATATAAATTGAATCATACGATTTGTGATATTTGGTGTCTGGCTTCTTTCAGCATTATGTCTCCAAAGTGCGTCCAAGTGGTGGCATGAATCGATACCTCATTCCTTTTCACGGCCGGATAATATTTCACCATCTGGATATTCCACAATGTGTGTTTATTCAGTCATTCCTTGATGGGCCTCTGGGTTATTTCCACCTTTTGGCTATTGTAAGTAGTGCTGCTTATGAATATGTGTGTACTTGTATTTGTTTGAGCAGCTGTTTTCAATTCTATGGGGTATAGATCTAGCAGTAGAATTGCTAGGTCATGTGGTAATTCTAGATTTAACTTTTTGAGGTCCTGTATGGCAAAATTGTTTTTCTTTCCAAGATTTCATTTATTTATTTATTTATTTGTTTATTTATTTATTTATTTTTAAAGTTTATTTATTTACTTTGAGAGAGAGAGAGAGGGAGAACGTGCAAGTAAGGGTGAGTGAGGGGCAGAGAGAGAGAGAATCCTAAGCAGGTTCCACACCATCATTGCAGAGCTCTATGTGGGGCTTGAACTCACAAAGCATGAGATCATAACCTGAGCTGAAATCAAGGGTTGGACACTTAACCAAGGCACCCCTCCCAAGGTTTTATTTAAATTCAAGTTAGTTAATGCACAGTGCAGCATTGACTTCAGGAGTATAATCCAGTGAGTCATCACTTACGTTAACAACCAGTGCTCAATTCCAACAAGTGCCCTCCTTAATGCCCATCCCCCACTTAGCCCATCCCCCCACCTCCCTTGCAGCAACCCTCACTTTGTTCTCTGTACTTAAGAGTTTCTTATGGTTTGCCTCCCTCTCTGTTTTTATCTTATTTTATTGTTCCTTCCTTTCCTCTATGTTCATCTGTTTTGTTTCTTAAATTCCACGTATGAGTGAAATCATACGGTATTTGTCATTCCCTGACTGACTTATTTTGCTTAGCATAATACACTCTAGTTCCATCCGCATTGTTGTGATTGGCAAGATTTCATCCTTTTTGATGGCTGAGTAATATTTCATTGTGTATGTATGTGTATATATCACATCTTTACTCATTCATCACTTGATGGACATTTGAGCTCTTTTTAATATGGTTCTGAGTTCTCCTGACCCCTTCTTGAACTCCTTCTCCATATTTTCTTACTGCATGGGTGGTAAATGCTCAGCCAATATTAACCGATTTTGAAAATTAGTTCATTTAGTCCAAAATTAGTCAAATATAACTTTTCAAGTAAGTTTTACTAAAAATTCATCATTAAATGCTTTCAAAATAGACAGGAAATTCTTTTTGGATTCTGCACCAGCATTACCTACTAGAATATTTTGCACTGTCCAGTATGGTAGCCATTAGGCACATGTAAATATCGAGCACTTGAAACGTAGCTAGTGAGACTGAAGAAATGAATTTTAAATTTCATTTTTTTCTCATTATTTTTTCTTAAAAATAAAATTTAAATAGCCACATGTGGCTAGCAGTTACCGTAATTATAAACAGCATCCCCAATCTTTTTCAGCAGAATAAAAGCTGAAAACTAGTATTCCCAAATAGCATATATTTTTCGCATCAGCGAGACATAATGGATGTGTTTGGACATGATGAAAAATCAATTTACTTTTCTTTTTAAACATCAAGCATAAATACTCGAAGCTGATAAAGATAGCACAAAAATAGTATTTCTAAACAGTGCTGGTGGTGGTATAAATGTTTTTTAATGAACATTCATTTGCGCCTGCATTCATTTATTCACATTATTTGATGAAGGTTTTAGTTGAATGCTTATTATGCGCCGAGCACTGTGCTATGTGCTCGGGACACAGAGATGACCAAGACATGACCCCTCCCTTCAGAAGTGCAAGTCAAGTACCTCAGGTAACTACAGAATAGCAATCAGATGCGATGATAATGGTTCTCATTTTGTAGGCACTATGTCAGCGCAAAGAGCTTTATATACATTATTCCACTTCCTCCTTGCAATAGCCCTGTGACTTAGGTATGATTATCCCTGCTTTACAGACAAGGAGGCTGTGGCTTAGAGAAGTTAAATAAGTTAACTAACGTTGCACGGGGAAATGCCGTAACCGAGGTCTACACAAGGTACACTTCTTGCACAAATAAAGGAGTAATTCACTAAGTGTAGACCATAGGTAGGAGTTAAAGGGGGGGAAACGGAGCTGGATTTTGAAGGATGAGCAAGAGACATGCCCAACAACGATCCATTTGGTTCTACAGCTTTGACATTTTTTTCACATAACTGACCCAGCAACTCCACTCAAGGGAATTTATCTCAAGGAAATATCCGGAAGTATTTAGTACTATCTTATCGCTGACTAGAAAATAAGTGGAAATTGTAAAAGAGACATCTAGCCTTTTCCCCTGGCTTTAGTGTGACTTTTGCTTGTTCCAAATAGCCATTTTCACTTGAAAATGTGAGATTCCTTTTACAATGGATCGAATATGGAAAACATCGTGTGGTCCGTTTTGTCTTAGCCAGCTCAGAATTGGTCTCTGGGTAATGAAAGGAAGTTGAGAACTGTTTTCTTTGTCAAATCGTCAAATCGTCAAATATCGGCTGGTGTTTATGAGGCTGTGGATTCGGAACAAGAGAACTCAGGAGTGGCAGTCATTCCATTTTTAAAGTGTCTTTCTCCTGGGACCAAAGTCAGGTTCTGAGTGTATTTCTTTTTAATCGACATGATGACATGAATATAAATCCAAGCCTTGATGTTAATGATGGGCGGCTGTTGATAGGCAAACGGGGAAGAGAGAAGAAAGTATTTGTTTTCCCGAGGTGGTTGGGATGACATAACCACAAATACAACCTCAATAATGCTGTCCCCTTGGTGCAGTATGGGGCAAGGCTTTGGGGCACAATCCCGTTTGCCGTGGGACTATCTCAAGCCTAAGATAAGCAATACGGAACTAGCATTCTTGTTCAGGGTTTATTTCTCACCAACAAAAAAGGTCAGCTATTAGACTCAGCATGACCAGAGGGGAAGGGTCACACAGACTAAGCCTCAAATCCTGGCACCCCTATTTGCTAGCTGTGTGACCTTGGGCGAGTTACTTTACCTTTCTATGCCTCAGTCTTGTCATCTGTAAAAGGGGAACAATAATAGATCCTACATAACAGGTTTGTTTGCAGTATGAAGTGACACAATACATAGTGCTGGGTCTAGTTTCCGACAGTAATAGCTTAACAAATGGTAACTTCCGGCGCCCCGGCTGGCTCGGTCGGTGGAGCACGTGAATTTTGATCTCGGGGTTGTGAGTTCGAGCCCCACATTGGGTATAGAGATTACTCAAAAATAAGATCTGGGGGCGCCTGGGTGGCTCAGTCGGTTGAGCGTCCGACTTCGGCTCAGGTCATGATCTCGCGGTCTGTGGGTTCGAGCCCCGCGTCGGGCTCTGTGCCGACAGCTCAGAGTCTAGAGCCTGCTTAAGATTCTGTGTCTCCCTCTCTCACTGCCCCTCCCCTGCTCTCACTATGTCTCTCAGAAATAAATAAACATAAATAAATAAATAAATAAATAAATAAATAAATAAAATAGATAAAATCTTTAAAAAACGGTAATTGCTATTATTAGCATGCATAAGATACCGTACTAAGTAATAGGTTTTCCTGCCTTTTTCTCTATTACATTAGAAATGACTTGAGCACAGGAGCTGTATGTGACTTGTTCACCATCGTAGCCCCAGTCCCTAGCACATGGTGTGGGATACAGCAGTTACTCGAGAACTATTTGTGGATATTCTGCATTCTTTTATGAGATGGGTAGGTAGCCGTAGCCACAAGGGGAAGTAGAGGAGAGACTGAGGGAAACAAAATTTGCTATACTTACTGGTGCTAGAGATAGGAGGCATATGTCCCCAAAGGGTCACAAGGGAGACACTATGTGGTGGGGAGGCAGAAGACAGGAGCAAGGGGAAGGTTTAGGCCATGGCCTTGATTGGGATTTCCGCAGGAAAGACAACGCGGGGCGGGGTGAACGGTTGCCGCTCATTTGAATGATGTCTGTGGGCTTTGGGCTCTAAGGGTGGTCGCTAGTTATCTGGCATCCGGCCCTGGGATGAGTAAGGCAGAAGAATATTGTCTCCTGGGGTGCAGGGGCCAGACAGAGGAGTTGTGGCTTTGGATCAGTTAGTTTGCCTCTCTAAGACATGCCCCTGGCTAGGCCCTTTGCTGTTTCTAAGAACTGGCTACTCCAGGAGGGGCAGTCTCTCCCCAGCCACAAATGTTTTCTAAAATGTCAAAACATTATAATATATACAAAATTAACAACATTTTTATTTATTTTTATTTTTCATTCTTTTTAATGTGGATTCACTCCTGAGAGACAGAGCACGAGTGGGGGAGGGACAGAGAGAGAGGGAGACACAGAATCCGAAACAGGCTCCAGGCTCTGAGCTGTCAGCACAGAGCCCGACATGGGGTTCAAACTCAGGGACCCTGTGACCATGACCCGAGCCAAAGTTGGACACCCAACTGACTGAACCACGCGAGTGCTCCCAAAATATTTTTATTTTTAAACAGTGGAATGAATTTGATGACTGCCCAGTGCTTTTTGGAAACACGAGGCAGCATGAGATGCAGTGCCTGCCCCTCAGGGGATTACAGGCATTGCGGATGGGGGCAGGAGTGGGTCAGGCAGAAGTGGGTAGGCATCTGGGGCTTTGAGGGAATAAGCCCTCGATTTTGAACTGGAAAAATGGGCTTTTTTTTTTTTTTTTTTTTTTTAAGTAAGCTCTAGGCCCAGTATGGGTCTCAAACTCAGGACCCTAATATCAAGAGTCTCATGCTTGGGGTGCCTGGGTGGCTCAGTTGGTTAATTGTTGGACTTCAGCTCAGGTCATGATCTCACGGTTCGTGGGTGTGTGAGTTCAAGCCCCGCGTCGGGCTCTGTGCTGACAGCTCAGAGCCTGGAGCCTGCTTCGGATTCTGTGTGTCTCTCTCTCTCTGCCCCTCTCCTACTCGCGTTCTGTCTCTCTCAAAAATAAATATTAAAAAAAAAAAAGAGTTCCATGCTCTACCAACCGAGCCAGCCAGGCACCTGTGGAAAACTGCCTTGAGTGCTCTAGAAGGATCATTTTAAACCTCACAACGTGTTATGAATTTATGCGCTTTGTGAACCGAAAAGCAGTAAATATAACTGAAGAGGTGTTACTATTGTTCTAAATGCATATAGTTTTTATTTTAGAGAGAGAAAGAGAGAGCGAGGGAGAGGGAGAGGGAGAAAGTGAGAGAATCTCGGGGCTCGATCCCATGACCCTGGGATCATAACCTGAGCCAAACATCAAGAGTCAGACATTCAACCGACTGAGCCTCCAGGAGCCCCAGGAGGTGTTATCATTTAAAATCACAGCAATGCTGTGCTGGAAATGCTAAGTTTCAGAGACGTGGACCTCATCCTTCTCTCAGGGCTATAGCAGCTCTGAAAAGAAAAAGACCCCAGACTGAGTGTTAGTCAGATTACCAGTATTATATTGGTTTGTCATTTAAAAAATTATGTTCATTATTTGGGGACACAGGATAAGGCCCAGGAAAGATTTGCACTTCCTCGCCTCTAATCTTTGCTTAAATTGTGTCTGAGATTGAGACAACTGATTGGGAACTCTGAAGACTGACACATTTCTTCTGCTGCCGTAATGGATGATATCGAAACCAATTTGGAAGTGCGGTATGGAAATGAAAGTTTCGAGTGTTCCTTATTCTCTCCACTTTCAAGTCCCTTCCCCTGTCCTCATCCTCCCAAACGACTCTCCAAATTCTTTCAGCCCATGAACTGTGGGAGACATGCCAAACTGATTTACCCGGTGGATGGGAGGGAAGAGTGGATGCACAGAACGGCACAGACGGGTTCTAATGTTGATTTGATTACTGGGCAAAGGAAGAGTATATATGTATATATATGTATGTATGTGTACACACACACACACACACACACACACACACACACAGACATATATATTGTCGTGGAGCAAGAATTCCTGTCCCTTCAAAGGTCCTTCTAGCTGGACTAAGAAACAAATTGACATGAGGCAGATGAGCAGGAAATCAAATCTACTAGGCAGGCATATGGGGACTCCACACAGACACGGACACCCCAAAGACAGGCAGGCAAAGCGAGGTGTACACGCCATCCTGAACTCAGGGGCAGGGGGCAGGGGTCTGGGACTTCGGAGGGAAGGAATGCACTTCACGGGGCGATTAGAAGACCAGATGTTGGTAATGAGATGTTTGCCCTGCCATACAGATGGGTCACTCAGATAAAATGTATCTCTGTTAAGAACCTTTATTGTGGGAAAGACCCCCAATTTAGATTCTTCTGTGTGGTTAAGGGAGGGCAAAAGTTTCTCTTGAGCAGGCAGGGTCTTGATTTGCTTTTAGCTCAAAATAATCTGTGGAGGCCTCTTTTAGGCAACAGGCTTGAGCAGTGGAAACCCGAGCAAGGCAGAAGGGCCCCCAGCGACCAAGGGGGCCGAGTGCAAACAGGCTCATTAGCCGAGCTACCTTAAAATAGTATCCATTGGCTCTAGCTGACCAATGGGCTTCTTACAACGGGGCATAGGTACCAAAAAAGGAAATTCCCTCCATTTAACAATACTCCCCCCCCCACCCCCCCACCCCCGCCCCCGCCAGTTTCTCCTCTGCTGTCCTGCCTCCTGCTCCCTTGCAGTGTATTCAATGAGCTTCTATCTCCTCTGTTCCGCCTTGGGTAAATTCTTCTGCAGCTGGCTTCCGCTCGATCCATCAGGTCGTTCAGGTCACCCCACATAATCCACAGGCCACAGTGGTGCATCCATGGGAGGGGGGCTGCCCGAAACCCCCACAATACCTGTGTATCTATCTGGTATATTCTCCTTTAAATAGATGCTCCCCATCTTCAAGCCCACGCGGTGATCTCCACTGCCGTTGGAATCACTCGCTAGGGTGATGCTTTGTGTCTGGTCCAAGAGGAGCGGGTCTAATGAGCCCGCAGTGCCTGACACCATAGGATTTTAAGCTGTTGCAGAAACCATTTTTCTGCTGTGTTCAGAAAAGAAAAAAAATACGACGGCGACATGCAGATCAATTTCTGCTTTGAGCATAAACTGCTTCATTCTATGGAGCAGGAGAAATAATTTTCCCTCTACATTTCTAGGTCCTTGGCTGAGACTCCCCTGTAATAAAAGCCAGCGACAGGAGAAAAAAAAAAGTTTAATAACATATATATGTCCTGCACACGTGGGAGAGACCCAGGAAATTGGAGTAACTCTCCGAAATGGCTAAAGCCATCACCTTAAAATACATCTCCAGGTAAAGACAAAAGAAGATGTTGGGGTGGGAAGTCAGTTAGGGGAGGTGACCGGGAAAAGCACAGTAAACAAGGGTAAGGTGGTTACACAGATTTAAGTTCATGACTTCTCTGTTGACGACAGCTTCTAGAGATTTAGGGTCCTCTTCCTCTTCCTGGTACAGCCTGAAAGACATCCTTACAAATGGAGATTTCCCTTGTGAATGTAAATGTATCTTACAAAAGGGTAACTTCTATTTGGTTTTCAGAGCATCATCTGTGCCTGTTGTTCCTTAGAAATAATCAGCTCAAAATAATGCTTACTCTAAAGGGACATATATTGGGGTGGCCAATTCTGACCCTTTCAACTTGATTACTTTGAATTTTCCTCCCTCCTTTGATTAATTGAGCTGGGAGGCTACGGTGCTGTAGGAAGAGAAACACAGACTTTGGGGTGAGAGAGTTAGGGGCTCGAATCCCAGCTTTGCTCCTTATTAGCTGGGGAATGTTGAGGAAGGACCTGAGTGTCCTCCGAGCCCTAGTTTTCATCTGAAAAATAACAGATTTTGTGAAGATTTAAGGTGATACGGTATGGAGAGCAACTGGCACATAGTAGATGTTTCAAAAATAGTGGGTGAGGAGGTAGAACTATGTTTTGATTGTCTCTTCAAAAGGAAAAAAAAATCACTGGAAAGAGAGGTAGTCTCTCAGACTCATTTCTGTTAATCAACAAGCACAGGAAAGTGTACTCTCTGTATTACAGGAAAGTACGAGTAACTTCCTTGGTCTGACTGCTCTGTATGACAGTCACTTTCCTCCATGTTAAAAGCTAACTTAGATTTCTTTGTGGAAATATGTTAAGTTTTTATAAGAAAACATTTAGGGCTCCCCATCTTCTGCCCAGGTTTCTTCTCGGAACCGTTGTAAACAACATCAGCAGATTAATTGTCCCGAAACACCGAGCTGAGAGTAGCATTTCCCTACCCACCAGACTCCAGGTGAGTGATGGCTAAAGGATGACTTTAGCCATTTCGGAGTCCCTGCTCCCAGCCTGGCAGCCAAGGCTATGTCTGGGACCTTTAGAGTTGTAGCCTACACTGCTCTATCCTACGGGATTGTTAGATGGCTAACGGCCAAAGTGAACCATGTGTTACTCCCTATAAACATTCTTCTGGAAAGTGCTTTGGATGGGAAAAAATCGAAGGAGATGGAGGTCGGGGCATGCTGCCCCAGAATTTGCCACTTCGGCATGACTCAAGAAAAGCTTTTACACTCCCCCCCTTATAGATAGGGAGCTTCTACCAGGAAGAGAGCTATTATCAAAGATAACTTTTTTTACATTAAGGAAAACAGAGAAGGAAGACTTCTTTGCTTGGCATGGCAAATATTTGTTTACCAGACATTTGCTCTTCCCATCTTCTTATGAATGACCTTCCTTCCCTTTGAAATCCCAGGTCCCTACCACCTTCTCTTTAGCCCAAGATGGCACACAAACCATTGCCTAACTGCTGGGGAGACTCTCGTGTCTTTGTGGGGTTCCTATGTGTACATGATTAAATTGCTTTCCTTTAATCTCTCTTATTGCAATGTAATTATTGAGCCAGCCAAAGAACCTAGAAAGCAAAAAAAAAAAAAAAAAAAAAGGAATGTTTTCCTCCCCTACAAAGAAAAACATGGAGAATTACTACGGGGATTTCAGTACACGGGCATGCAGGTATGTGTGTGTTGGTGTGTCTGTGTATAGGGATCATCCAGCCAACTGTTCTCATGCTTTAAGAAGAGTTTGAAGAGGCGCCTAGGTGGCTCAGTAGGTTAACCGGCGGACTTCGGCTCAGGTCATGATCTCGTGGTTTGTGAATTTGAGCCCTGCGTCGGGCTCTGTGCTGACAGCTCAGAGCCTGGAGCCTGCTTGGTTTCTGTGTCTCCTTCTCTCTTTCTGCCCTTCCCCTGCTCATGCTCTGTCTCTCTGTTTCTCAAAAATAAATAAAACATAAAAAATTTTTTTTTAAAAAAGAAGAGTTTGAAGAGGAGCAAAATATACCACTCCCAAATATATCTCTTTGACATATTGACTGTTTTAAGCTAGTTATTTTTAAGAAACAGTAGACACAGTTGAAGCTCAGAAAACCCAGCAGACGTTACCATTTGTATGGGACATTTACACTTGTAAGGGAAGTCTCCATTTGTAAGTGTGTCTCCTTGGCTGTACCGGGAAGAGGGGGATGGCTCTAAATCTCTAGAAACTATTATCAGCAGAGAAGAGAATGACCGAATTCTGCATAACAACCTTACCTTTGTTTACTGTACTTTTCCCAGTTGCTTCCCAAAGCTGACTCCCAACCCCATCACCTTCTTTTGTCTTTAGCTGAAAGTTAGTTCAGGTAATGGCTGAAGCCATTTTGGAGAGTCACTCGGATTTCCTGGGTCTCTCTCTGCCTTGTACACAGGGGATATACACGTTATCAAGCTTTTGTTTTTCTCCTGTCAACCTGTCTCATATCAATTTAATTCTTACACCAGCCAAAGGAACTGGAAGGGCAGAAGGGAAAACTTTTCTCCCCCTACAGCTTCTGCTTTGAAGAGAAGCTGGAAAGAGCCACTTCTGTAGTCTGTGTTGCTGCCAGTGGAACTACCCTTACCCCTTCAAACTGCCTCAGTTTGTCTCGCCTCCATCCTTTGGCTCTCATTCTCTCTTCCACCTAGGGTGTTCCACTTACTCCCGTACACCCATCCCTATCTCCATCTGTGGAAATCCCACCCAGCTGGCAGGGCCAGGTTCAGTTTCACCTCCGCTTCCGGTTCTTTCCCTCTCTTCCAAGCTCCTTCTGTCCTGCACGTGTGATGTCAGTCTCCGATTGTGTCCTCCGGTGGTTTGTGTGCTTCCCTGAGAGCAGAGCTGCCAGGTAGTTGTTCTGCTTGTGCACTGAATAAAGGCGCCTGCCTGGGAGGGCAAATGGGGGCTGAAGACAGGCGCTTTTTCTAATTTATGCAAAGACACTGTATGCTAGCTGTTCTGCCTGATATATAGCCAGCTTTGCCCGCATGAACAGGGGAGGGGCAGACAGACAGGAAGAGTGAGAATCCCAAGCCGGCTCTGGGATGTCAGCACAGAGCCAGACGCGGGCTTCGATGTCAGGAACCACGAGGTCATCATGACCTGAACCTAAATCAAGAGTCCGACGCTTAACTGACTGAGCCACCTAAGAGCTCTGATAGACAGCCTCTTGAGGACAGGAACTAGGTCATAAGAATCTTTGTGCCGCCCCCAGCACTTTGACCAGTGTTCCCCGGAGACCTCCTTGTGGGCATCAAACTAGACTCCCTGCGCCCCTCAATCCACACCCACCTCCCCACCCCCAGCCTTCTCTAGTGGTTAATTTTATGTGACAACTTGACTGGGCTAAGGGATGTCCCCAGACAGCTAGCAAAACTTTATTTCTGGGTGTTTCTGTCAGGGTGTTTCTGGGAGAGATTAGTAACTGAAGCAGTAGACCGAGTAGAAGATCTGGCCTGATCAATGTGGCCACGTTTGCCCTACTCCACTGAGGTCCCCAATAGAACAAAAAGGCAAATGAAGAGCAAATTCCCTCTCTCTCTCTCTCTCTCTCACTTCTTGAGCTGGGATGTTTATCCTTTCCCGCCCTTGTGCATTGGAGCTCTTGGTAGGGTCTCAGACTGAATTATACCACCGGATTTCCTGCTTCTTGAGCTTCCACGTGGCCTATTGTGGCATAGCTCAGCCTCCAGAATCAAGGGAGCTAATCCCTGTAACAAATCTCTTAAATATCTGTATGTATACTATTGGTTCTGTTTCTCTGGAGAAGTCTAGTATACTTTCTCACTCACCATATCTAATTAATCACCCTGTTCTGTTGATTCTACCTCATCAATAACCATTTCTGTATTTCCTTTGCTGCCCCCTTTAAGGCATTGTTATCTTGGGACACCTGGCTGGCTCAGTCAGTAGACCATGCGAGTCTTGATCTTGAGGTCATGAGTTGGAACCCCACGCTGGGCATAAAGCTTACCTAAAAAACAAAAGGTATTATCATCTTGCTTAGAATTCAATAGAAATTCAATTTAAAAAACGTTTCTCAGCCTCCTGTCTTGCTCCCTTCCTATGCGTTCTCCTCACAGCTGCCATATAATCTAAAATAGAAAATTAGTCATGTCACACACCCCATCGCTATGCCTTCATGATCTGTTTCTATTCCAGCTTCGTCTCTCTCCCTAACCACACCTTCCCTACCCCAGCTTGCCTAATCATTCCATTCCTCAAAGACTTTATATTCTCTCTTTTATCCATACTTTTCTTTCTGCCTAAAATTCTTTCTGCCAGTTCCTGCCTTTAACTGAATAACTCCTATTCGTTTTTCGGGTCGCTGCTTGGACATCCCATTCTCCAGGGTCCTAAACCAACCCCGAGTCCAGGCTAAATGCTTCTTCTAAATGCTCACACAGACACACACCCTGCATTTCCCTTTTACACTTTATGGCAATGGCGCATTTATGTCTCTGTCTCTTCCACTAGACTGGGAGCTCTCAGAGGGCAGAAAGCCTGCCTGTCTTATTTATGGTTATTTCCCTGCCCTCTCTTTCCCCATAGTTCTTGATATAGTAAGAGCCTAGTAGTTGTTTGTTGAGTGAATACTTGAGCTACAGAAATTCATTAGTTCTTATCAGAGGAGAGCTTTTATACACACGAATTCAGATGGTACCAGTGGTAAATTTAACTTCGTAATAAATTTTTTTAAAAAGGATTGGCTACCTTTCATCAGCAGTGAGTGTAATGGTGTACACGGAACTGCAACAATTCAGATGTGCAGATCAGAATGAAGACTGCTTGCTGCAGGTGGGGAAAAACAAAAACAAAACCAAACACCCTGCATTGTTTGAATTTAGAGCATCTAGGAAACCCGCCCCCCCAGCCCCGGAGAGAGGCCTTCCTTTAACTGTTATTTACTCGGTGGCTATGGTTTCCTTGATTTAGTGGTGGCTGTTTTTCCCCGGTGGTTTAAAATACCTTTAGCCCAAGTAACATTTATGAAAACTTCCAACTACATGTGTTCTCTCCATAAGCCAAACTCTTCCATAAACCCCTTACATGGTTCTCATTATGATGCCTAATGTTGCAATTACGAGGTTATACAACGTTCCGCCCTCCTACTTTGTCAGCTCCTTGAGGACAGGGACTGTTTTCTTTCATGTTTTTAGCCCAAGCTCCTAGCAAATGCTTGACTCATAGCAGTGTCTAGGGCATATTTGTTGAATAATTGGATGCAATAGTCAAAAGGATCCATCTTGAGAGCAAAAAATCATTTGAAGCTCAGGCTTAGGCCAGGACTAAACAACATCTCATGCAATATACAGGATGCAGTGTCCAGTCTGCTGTTCCTTGTTCCCACCAGTAGCCATTCCTTTCTAGATGTTTTGCAGAGCCCATATTTATTTAACTGGAACTTAACTGCATCAAAAGAAATGAATGTAGATAAATAGGACTTCATCAAAATTAAAAACTTGTGTGGTACAGAGGTGCCTGGGTGGCTCAGTCAGTTGGTCAAGCATCCAACTTCTGCTCAGGTCATGATCTCACAGCTTGGCCTGTGAGTTCAAGCCCCGTGTCTGGCTCTGTGCTGACAGCTCAGAGCCTGGAGCCTGCTTCAGATTCTGTGTCTCCGTCCCTCTCTGCCTCTTCCCCCACTTCTCTCTCTCTCAAAAATAAACATTAAAAAATACTGGTATGCTGCAAAGGACACCATCACGGAAGTGAGATAACAACTCACAGAGTGGGAGAAAATATTGGTAAGTGCTTTGTTAAGGATTGAGCATCGAAAGTATATAAAGAACTCTTACAGTGCAGAAAGAAAAAGACAACTCACCCTATTAATATACGAGCAAAGGATCTGAATAGGCATTTTTCCCAGTGAAGGCCTGCATATAATCAACAGGCACCTGGAAAGATGCTCAACACCGTTAACCATTAGGGAAATGCAAGTCAAAACCACAATGAGACACCACTTCATACCTACTAGGGTGACGACGATGACGACGACAACGAGGACAAGAACAACAACAATACATGTTGGCAAAAATGTGGAGAAATTGGACCCCTCTACATTGCTGATGAGAATGTAAAATGGCGCAGCCGCTTTGAAAAGTAGGCTGGGAGTTCCTCAAACAATTAAATAGGGATCATGTGACTCACCAATTCCACTCCTAGGTATGTACTCTAGACAAGTGAAAACATGAACACAAAAACTCCTAGGCGAATGTTCGTGGAGACATTATTATAATAGCTATAAAGTGGAAATAATCCATAATATATAAGGAACTCATGTAACTCAATAGCGAGACACCAAATAGCCCAATTAAAAAAATGGCCAAGGACCTGAACGGACATTTCTCAAAAGGAGATACACATATGGCTAACAGATATGTGAAAAGGTGCTCAACATCACTAATCATCAGGGAAACACAAATCAAAACCACAATGAGGTATCACTTCACACCCGTTAGAATTACTATGATCAGAAAGACAGAAGATAACAGGTGTTGCTGATGACGTGGAGAAAAAGAAGCCCTCGTGCACTGTTGGTGGAAATGTAAATTCGTATAGCCATTATGGAAAATATTACGGAGTTTCCTCAAAAAATTAAAAATAGAACTACCTTATGACCCAGCAACCCCACCTCTGGGTGTATCTCTAAAGGAAATGAAATCAGTATCTCAAAGTTATCTGTATTCCCATATTCATTGCAGCACTAGTCACAACAGCCAAGATAAGGAAGCCATCTAAATATCCATTAACAGAAGAATGGATAAATAAAAAAAATATATACACAGTGGAATATTATTCAGTCTCATACAAGGAAAATCGTGCCATTTGTGACAATATGGATGAAACTGGAGGACATTATTCTAAGTGAAATAAGCCAGATGCAGAAAAACAAAGACTGATGATCTTACTTACATGTGAAACCTAAAAATATCAAATTCATAGAAACAAAGAGAAGAATGGTGGTTACCAGGAGGTAGGGGGAAAAGGAATTGGAGGTGTGTCGGTTAAGGTGTGTGAAGTTTCACTTATGCAAAATGAATGTGTTCTGGAGATCTAATGTGCAGCAATGTGACTATAGATAAGAATACTGTACTGTATCTTTGCAAATGGCTAAGGGGGTACATCATAAATGTTCTCGCTGCACACAAAAATGTAAGACCTATGAGATGTGATGGGGGTTTAATTAGTTCTGTTATAATGAATACTTCACAATATATATATGTCAAATACGTTGTACATCTTAAATATATACAAGATTTAATTGTCAGTTATGACAATAAAATTGAGAAAAAATGTAAAGATATATATACAAATTAAACTACAAAAAAAGTGGAAACAACCCAATCGTCCATCAACTGGTCAATGGATAAACAAAATGTGGTATATCCTCATAATGGAATATTATTAAACTGTAAAAAGAAATGCAGTGCTAATACCTGTTACAGCCAGGGTGAACCTTGAAAACATTACGGTAAGATAAAGAAGCATGTCAAAAAAGACCGAGGTCAGCTGGCCCGAGTGCACTGGTGTTTACAATTCATTGATCGCAGCCAGTTATAGATTTCTTCGTTCTTTCTCTCTTCCACGGCTTCACTTCACTAGTCTTTTCTTTCTAATTTTTTTAAACGTTTATTGGCTTTTGAGAGACACAGAGAGACAGGGTGTGAGTGAGGGAGGGGCAGAGAGAGAGGGAGACACAGAATTCAAAGGAGGTTCCAGACTCTGAGCTGTCAGCACGGAGCCCAACGTGGGGCTCGAACCCACAAATCGCAAGATCACGACCTGAGCCGAAATCGGAAGCCCTACCGACTGAGCCACCCAGGCGCCCCTGTTTGTGAATTTTAAAATAAAATTTTATCACAGTGTAGCAAATATAATACATAGAAAAATGCACGTTATGTAAGTAACAGCTTGGTGAATTTTTCCAGAGTCCCCATCTACTTGTCATTTTGCAGAGCAAAAATGACATGCATCATGGTGCTGTATTCCACTTCGCTTAGCCATTTTCTTATTTGGGGGGGCCTTTTGAGTTGCTTTCACCTCTTCAAAATTATAAATAACTATGATCATCCTTATATGTATATATTACTGCCCAAAATGTATAGAATAACTCAAGTTATTTTTTTAATGTTTATTTATTTTGAGAGAGAGCATGCATGCGAGTGCAAGCAGGGAAGGGGCAGAGAGAGAGCGAGAGAGAGAATCTCAATCAGCTCCACTCTGTCAGTGCAGAGCCCGACGTGCGGCTTGAGTCCACAAACTGTGAGATCATGACTGAGCCAAAATCAAGAGTTGGATGCTTAACTGACTGAGCCACCCAGGTGACATAAGACAAGTGATTTTTATAAAGTATATTCTCCAAAGCAAGATTAATAGATCAAAAGTATGTCAAATACTGGCAGACTGCTTTTTCTGAAAGTACAAATTAATTTCTAGTTCCACTAGCAGTATGTAACTGTACCCGGCTCACCAGAGCTTCACAAACATTAGGTTTTATCATTTTCGTCTTTACTACTCTAGTCACAACGTGTACAATAGCACTTCACCTCTCTCTCTATTTCTACTCCGTCATCGCTAGGGTGACTGTTCATTATCTATGGGGTAGATCACTGTCTGTAGTTCTCATGCGTAAGCTACCCATCTCCTTTGGCCACTTTGCTAGTAGTATCCGGGTGTCGATTTCACATGGTTTCTTAATTCGGAATGTATTTTAGTAGAATCGTCTCGCCAATGAAGTTTTCACATTGTATTTCCATCTTGCAGCTTTTAAATGATTTATTTATTTAAATTGAAGTACCATTGACTATGTTTTACTTTATGTCATTGCAAAAATGTGTATTAAAATGCGATGTTAGCGTCCATTTATCTGATAAGCCTTGTTAACACCCTCTTTTGCCGCTGGGATAAAAAAGTTAGTGTATTTTCTTTTTATTTTATTATATTTAAGTCTTTGAACCACCTCAGATTTGTTTTAGTCTCTGATTTAAACTATAGATCTAAGTTACCTTTATCTATATTGAAATCCATTAATTAAGTAGTGATTTCTTGTTCTATCATTGTTTCTGCTTTGCCATATGTCGAGTTATTAAATAATCAATTATATTCCTGAATATATTTCATTGAACCTTTAAAATCCAAGTATACGTGTTGATAATTTGTTTTAAAATCTTAAAGAATGAGCGTACAATAATTGTGCTCTTTCAGAAGAATTCTTCTAACAACTTGTCAAAGTCTATAAAACTTCTCAGTGGCTTTCATTTGTATGATGTTAAATTTATATGCAAACATAGCTATCTTTACAATATTTGGTCCCTCAAGTATTATTCCTTCTTGGTAAATAGCATCATTTATTCATGTCTTCCTTTACTTCTCGCATTGGTATTTCATAATTTTCTTTTAATATATCTTTTTTCCTCCCAAATTAAGCGAATGACTAAGTATTTAATATGTTGCCGTCATTCTGAATCTCCTGTTTTCGTTACATTGTCTAGTTTGGTGTCACTTTTATTAGGAATGTAGCTGATTTTTGTCATTTATCTTATATTATACCACTTTGCTGAATGTATTTGTTTAATTTTTAATGAATTTTGTGTTGATGCCTGGGACTTCTTTATATAATCCTGTCATTTGAGAGGAGTGATATTTTTATTTCTTCCTTCCACATACTTGTACATTTTCTTCTTCAATCTCGTTTTATCGCAAAGTTAATTAAGACTGATGAGAGAGACATCCTTGTCATATTTATGTCATTAATAGGGCATCTTCAGTGCCTCTGGCTCTTGGTTTTATAATGATCCTGTTAAGAAAGCTAATCTTTTGTACGCCGACTACAATTCAATAACAAAAAATTATTTAAGGGAATCCGCAACTCTCTTTTCACACCATGCATCATTTGTAGAATAAATAATTTACCTCAGGATAAAAAAAAAAAGAAAATCTTCCATGTGTTTTATTTTGTTTAACCAAAGGAAGTTTTGAATTTTGACAAATGTCTCCTCACTGTCTTTCGAATATCAAGTCTCTGCTCAAGCAGCGCCAGAGAGGCCTTCCTTCATAACCTTATCTAATGCGCCCACTCACCTCTGGCCACACTCTATCATGTCACCCTGTCTGATTTTCATCAGAGCACTTGTCACCACACGAAACTCTTCTGGTTAGTTTTTGCCTCACCGGTTTCCCTCTCCCATGAGAATGCAGGCTCCAAGAGATCCGGGCTCGTTGCCTGTCTCCCTCACTGCTGTATCTCCAGTCCCTAGAATAGTCTGTCATACAGACCAGGCAGTCGATACATATTTTTTTGAAGGCATGAATGGATATAATTTTATAATTTATCCATTAATGTAATATCTTATGTTAAAAGTGCTTTTTAAATTTTATGTTGAACACTTTATTTATTTATTTTGAGAGAAAGAGAGAGAGCAGGGGAGGGGCAGAGAGAGAGAGGGAGAGAGAGAGTCCCCAGCAGGCTCCGTGTTGTCAGCGCAGAGCCCAATTTAGGGCTCAGACTCACCAACTGTGAGATCGTGCGTGACCCCAGCCGAAATCAGGAGTGGGGTGCGGAACCGACTGAGTCACCCAGGCACCCCTGAAAGTACTTCTAAGGTTATAAAATGTTTGTACCTAGTTCACAGCAGTTTTGTGTTGTTTTCCTTGGGTTATGGTATTGTTTAGAATTTTAGGGTCCATGTTCATAAAACTCACCTGTAATTTTTCTTGATGTTGTTGTTGAGTATTTAAATAAAAACCACATTTGCCTCATATACCTTTTTCTGTTATTTTTGCTCCTCAATTTACTGATTGTTTAAAAGAAGAATTGTTTCTTGGAAAAATGAATCGATCAGAGACAGGGGCCTGGTTTTACATTATTTTATTTTATTTTTATTTATTTTTAAATCTCAGCTTTATTGAGGTATAGTGCCTATATTATTTGAATATTCCTTCTTTCTGTCGTTTCCTCTATGAACATTCTATTCATGCTAATTGTCCTGTGTCATAGTTGGTATTGTATATATTATGCAGGTTCTCATTCATAGCTGTTCGGTTATTACTTTCATTAGCATGTAGCTGAGAATGATAATAACTCCCCCAATTCAATCATTAACTCATTCAACAAATACTTTTGAATCGTTGCCTTAGGTGCTGGTGGCACAGATTGAGCAAGATAGAATTGGACCATAGTTCGATTGGAGAATGTGCTAGTTACTCTCTGTGGCCCCCCTAACCCTACCCCAATCCATTCTCTGCCCTGCTCTGTGTTCTGAAAGTCTGACCTTTACAGAGTCAACCACCAAGGCTCTCCTCCTCTCTGGCTTCAGGTAGGATTCCATCTTTGGGAGGTATGGGAATTCGGCATACTCATTCCCCTGGCTTCCTGCCTTCTAGGCCGTATTTTGGTGGCGGCTTCATTCTTCTGTCTATCGCAGCGGCTCCCGCCAGGCAACCCCACTATGGCTGGCAAACAGCTCCAGTTCTCACCATGGTCCCTGTTAACCTTAAAAAAATAAAATGGCCACTTATTTTGCCAGCAAAAGACAGGTTTATTTGGGAATAATGCAGAAGTGCGACCTGGAACAAGAAAGCTATGGCAAAACCATAGCAAGTCTAGAGAACAAAGTAGAGGAGGGCTCTTTTACAGAGGAAAGGGGGCAGTTGGGAGGGCGGTGGTAAACAAGAAGCCCACTGGAGTAAATTGGGAGTTCTACGTATGATGGCTTCTCATTGACTGAGCTGTGACTGTCTCTCATTGGCTGGGCCGTTGCTGGGGGAGGAGGAAGCCTTCCTTGCTCCTGCTGGGGTAGTAAAGGAGTATCCATGTGCAAGGTCCTTCTCTTCCTGTAGGGTCGGCCGTTGAGTATGAGGGTAGGGAGCCAGAACTGCTGCTGCCAACCATTAGTGAGGTTCCCCCTTTTTCATGTTCACATCCTCTAGCCTCTTTCCTGCTCCTCGCCCCTTAAGGCTAGGGTGGTCTGACTTGTTGCTGTTGCTAGCCCTGTAGGGCTTCAGTATCCCTTGTTAGTTCCCTTGCAAACAGTCCCTTTATTAGTCTCCAGTAAAATTTTTTGGAGCATGCCATCTGTTTCCTGCTGGGAGCCTGGCTAATACAAGGAGACAGACAAATAACTGTATAATTAAAGTGCAATACATGTTTTGATAGAGATATACCCAGGGTGCTATCGAAACAGAGAAGAGGGGCATGTAACTTCAAGTGTTTTGAATTCCTCTCCTATTTGTCGTCAAAATGCTTTTCTCATCACTGATTTATTATGTGGTGTTAATTTCTTTCTTGTAAATCATTTGGCCAAAAATTCTGCTAATTTTTCAAAGTAACAGCTATTAGCTTGTTTACCAAATATTTCTTTTTATCATTTGCATTTAGCTTATTTTTATTTGGCTTTTCTATTTCTATATTTTGGGTGGCTGCTTTATTCCCTTTTAAAGGGCTTTAGTTCATCATGTTTCTCTCGCCCTCTCTATCTTACTTATTAATACAGGCATTTAGAGTGACAAGTTCTCCTTTAAGTACTAAATTGGCAGCATTCCATATATTATGAAATTCTTTATTTATATTTTCATTTAAAAACATTCTGTCCTTTTGTAGGGCATTTCCTCCTTGACTCGGAAAGTAACCTAAGAGAGTCTTTAAAGTTCTACATTGCTGTTTATTATTTCGTTCCATTCTTGCAATATATTTTTAATGTTATTTCAGTGTAGCCTGAGAATGTGCTATGTAGAATTCTGTTTCATATTTCTAAAATGAACTTCTGCATTTTCTGTATATGACTGTTTTCTTGTGACATTTCTGTGCTAACTAAAAATAAAGTGTTTTCTATTGCTCGATCATGAAGGGATGGCCACGTGGCAGTGCCGTCCAGCCCTATGAGGCTCCTTCCAAAAGTTATTCCAACCCCTGCTTCCCTCGCCAGGGTCCGCCCCTTAAGGGGGATCCCTGGGACATACCTTCCTTTAAAAGAAAAATAGAAAGAGGGAGAGACCAGGCAAAGAACTAATCTAACTCAAACTTGAAACCTTGTCCTATTTCTGTTGGGTTGTTGTTGTTTTTTTGTTTTTGATTTTTTTGTGTTTTTGTTTTGTTTTGTTTTGTTTTGTTTTTTATAGCAAAGCAGGGTGGGGGGTGGTGGGGGGTGGGGGTTGCTTTTTTGTTTGTTTTTACTCTCCTGGCCACTGACTTTGTGAGTCTTCTTCTCTTGCGCCTTCATGGATCCCTAGGAATTTATGAAATGAATGCTTCTTCCTTCCCTCTGACAACGTTAGCTGCTCCTTTGAGTCTACTTGAACTTTAGGCCGTGTTAGGTAATGTGGCTCCTAGTTGCATCTGCCCTTCAGCCTTGCAATGAGCTTGTGGACAAGTGCCACCTTACTTTCTGTCTTTGGCCTTGTTCGTTTTTTGCCTGTCTGTGACAGAAGTGGCTAGCTGGTCCATCGAAAACAATCCGGTTCCCTCTTGCGTAGTGCAGAATTGTTCCTGGGAAGCGGCTGTAAACCCAGCAGTGAAATTCCCCAGCCCCCATTGCATGTAGGCACGGTCACGTTCTCTCCAATGGAATGTGAGCTGATATGGACTGTGTCCCTTCTAGGCGGGGGCCTCTGAGAGGCGGCGGGGTTTTTTCCACTCTCTTTCCTCTTCTGATGGCTGGGAGCAGAGGACTCTGGGATTCTCTGACAAGGGTAGAAACACAGAATGGAAGCAATTTGGTTTCTTAATTATTAAAGCAAAAAAACTGCCCACATTCTACTCTTAAGTCAGTGAGAAACTTCTAATGTGTTAGGTCACTGAAATGTTGGGGTTTATTTTTATTACAGGAACCACCATCACCTTAATATACTGTAAACCATCCTATCTCAAATATTAAGTAAGATCTCTAATTAAATTTGATTAGACTCTTCTGATACTTTTGTCAGTTTTATTTGTCAATATACATCGTTGCTTTGTACTTTGGAACATAAAAATTGAGAATATTAGGTTTTGTTAACTTTCTAAAATTTGAATTTTGTTTTTTAAAGTAACCTCTACACCTAACATGGGGCTCAAACTCATGACCCGAGATCAAGAGTTACACGCTGTACTGACTGAGCCAGGCAGGCACCCCAGGTTTTATTAACTTTTTATCATGGCTTCCTTGTTTAAGCTCCTGTTCTTTTGTTGTGATATCTATATTGTCTTAAATGATTAGAAACCACGGTTTTACTGGCATTTGTATCAACTATAAGAGATCTCAAAGCAGCTCTTAACTTGGAGTCAGTTCATGTATTTTTATTTAAAATCTATTTCTTGGGGCGCCTGGCTTGCTCAGGTAGTAGAGCATGCGACTCGATCTCAGGGTCCTGGGTTTAAGCCCCACGTTGGTCATGGAGCCTACTTAAAAAAAAAATAAATAAATAAAATACATTTCTTGCAGGAGATAAGATGTATTTTTTTAACTCCTTCTGTCACTCTCCTTCTTTTTTTGTTTTTGTTTTTTTTTTTTCCTTTAAAGTAAGCTCTTTGCCCAGTGTGTAGCTTGAACCCACGATCCCAAGATCAGGAGTTGCACACTCCACTGACTGAGCCAGCCAGGAACCCTTGTCACTCTCCTTTTTAGAAGACAATTCAACCCGTATACATTGTCCCTATCGTGGACACTCTGCCAGTGGGATGCGCTAAGTGCATGACCTTGGCCAAGTCGTCTATTCCCTCTCGACCTCAGTTTTCCCATCTATTAAATAGGCACCATATTTACAGGATTGCTGCGAGAATTCGATGAAATCGAAATCGGAAACGACTCTGTTGGACCGTGTTGACGATTTCCTTTAGTTTTTTCTAGAACCTAAAATATATTCCTTTCCTAAAGGAACTTCAATTTGGTTGGATCCTTGTGATAATAGTTCCGACTCACGTAGTTTTGCATGGATATTTCCCTCATGATGTTTTTTCTTCTCCAGAACATGAGGGGTGAGATTTTCAGGTATCCTTTAATTTTTTTTTTTTTTAATTTTCTTTGGACAGCTCAATAAGGCCCCTCATGTCAAAGTGGAAATAGTTGATATTGTAGGTAGCAAGATTCGAGCCAAGATTTTCTGACTCTTCAATCCAGAGATCTTTCCTGGGCATTAGGATTGCTAGTAGAAGATGAGGCAGTAACTTCTCTCCTCCTCTCTCGCTACCACCACTATTAAAACAAACCCACAAAATCAGTGACCCTTCACATAACTCAAAAAAAGCATGAAAGGTGTGGTAGGTGGTTTAACGCCATTGAAGTTTGATTGAAATCCGGGATGTTCCCCCCTTCAATTAATTTGGTAATCCCTAGATGTAATAGCTTTTTGGATGATTAAGAGATTCGGAAACAATGATGCAACATAAGTTATATGAGAGACAACCTTATAATGCTGCTGCTTTGTTATGTAATTGTCCTAAGCCTGAATGCTGGTGGCACCAAACAATGCTTTGTTGTTCTCAGAAACTTTGAGAGAGTAACTCTGGCATAACATCTTTCACTTCCCTGAGAAAATATAGTTTTCAGTGAGGAATCCAATTGTGGGTTAGGAAGAACGTTTTCTGGGGACAGAGAATGAGTATCCAGTGTTATGGTTTTGCAGCGAGATCCGTAATTGTGTGTTCCCAAAGGAAGAGGTTCAAGAAGGGCATCTCGGAAGGAAATTTCAGGCCTTTTCTGTGGCTCAGGCATGACCATGGGAGCTGGAAAGTAGATGTATGAAAGGCTAGAGCCACGCCTGGTTGTCCAGGAAGGTAGTCACTTGCACGGTATGCTTTGAGAGGCAGGAGAAAAGTCTCCCCCTCACTACATACTGCCCCCTTTCCACTGATGCCGGAAACTTCTTTTGAGCATCCTTGACTTAAGCATTGGCATCATTAAGGAGGACATTTGTCGTGATGAGCACCGGGTGATGTCTGGAAGTGTTGAATCACTATATTGTACACCTGAAACTAATATAACTCTGTACGTTAACTACACTGGAGTTGAAATCACAAAATAAGGTAGAGAAAAAGAAAAACAATACAAATACAAATTGCCCTGGTACCACTACCCATTAAGTTACTGGCTCCTCCCTATGAATGAGTTTCCCAGACCCTGTTTCCTTTTCTATCCTGTCAGAAGCAAGCTTTGGTTGCTTTGGTAGGAAGGGTGGGTTGGGAATGCAAAGAAAGCTTTTACCTGCCTGATTCACATTCTGCCCAACTCCCAACCCCACACCACCCCCCTCCCGGCCATTTTGGACTCGGTCCCCTTGGCATTGTTAGAATGCCCTTCCACGTATCATTTGCTCCACAAAAGGTGCAGTTTCTGGAGACGTGGGTCTCAGCAGGAATCCCGGAAGCCTTTGTAGGAGTTACTCTTTGTGGTAGTGTTGGTTCAAGGCCCCCAGTGGGCCTTGTATCTATGGAGGTGCGCCATGGTGCCGGCAGAGGTCGGAGGGAAGTGGCCCTCTAGCTGGGTGCCGGGGGGTGGAGCTGCCCCTTCACAGACCACACCTGCCTTTCCAGCCCCTCTGCTGCTCGTGCACAGAAGGAGCCCCTCACTCGTGGGAAGAAGGGCTTCCCTTGAAGGAGCTGGCTGGTGAGGAGGGGAATGTGCCAGGAAATGGAAGACAAATGTTCAAATTCCAAAAGGGAAGGGTGGAGTTCACAAGGAAACCACGGACTTATGTATATTATTTCGTGTATAGAAGAAAAACCTATTACCTGACTCGCAGCTGGTGGAGGGAAGAAGGGAAATGGGGACACCGTTAGGGGGAGGGACATTTTTCTGTCCTAGCTCCTGAGAAACTTAGGCAGCTGGCCTGTGTGGGCTCCCTCCTGGTTTCTAAGGCTTGGGCCTTCTTGCGCCATTAGACCGCCAGCGAGGGCCTGAGGCCAAATCCTGAAGAACATAGAGCGGAGCTTAACTACTCTCTTCACCTCAGCCTTCGGTTCCCATCCAAGACCTTTGCCTTCCTTTCCTGTCTCCTCCTGTTAGCACTGTGAGTTGAATGCTTTTGAGGTCTCTCTGGTACCTTAGAAAAAAAGAACCTAAGGCCTAATTAAAAATTTAGAGGTTAAAGGGCACCTGGCTGGCTGGGTCAGTAGAGCATGCGACTCTTGATCTTAGAGTCATGAGTTCAAGCCCTATGTTAGGCATAGAGCCGACTTAAAAAAAAAAACACCCCAAAACCAAAATTTATGGGTGATATTTTCAAGTGGCATCTTTTCCAGGAGAATTGGCTTTTTTTTCAGAGGGCAGGGGAATCAGGAGAGATTGCCTCACCGCCAGGCCTGACTCTCATGGAGGAATTTCACATTGAGGTGGGGATGGTCTCGACATCCCTGGAAGGGTGGGGCCTGGTCTTGAGAAGCCCAAGGAACAGTCCAAGAATGGCTATCCCTGGAAGAGGGAACTCTGAGTCATTTTCCAGCCCATGACTGTGTGCCCTGGGCTTTCTCCTGGCCCCCAGAATGCACCTCTCTTGAGTCTGGCAACAGCATCCAGCCTCTCTTTCTGTCTGTTCCACTCAGTGTACACAATGATACTTTAGGCTGAGGCTGTGTTTGAATGAAATCCAAACAGTCTGCCCTGCCTTCGATCAGAATTCAGACAAGCAGGAAAACCCTCAAAGCCTCACCTGTTTGTGGTTAATCTCCACCAATCGGAGCCCGGCACTCTAAATGCAGTTCCAGCGAATTAAGAGCATCCAAACGGAGGGGAGAATCTCCTAATCCCCCTTTCCCAGGCCCAGAACCAGAGAGAGCCGAGTAGAGAAGGTGGCTTTTAATGGACTCCGGGAGGCTGCTAAACAAATGTCAAGTTTAACATTAATGTGTTTAGAAAAGTCACCCAAGATCATTCTTTTTAAATCTATTTTGTAAACTGCCAGCTAGCAGGCCTCCCAGGATCGTTTGTCAATTTCTTGGGTCTCGGAGATGAAAACTGTCTCTCAGAGACCCCGGCAGCTGGAAACACCCTCCTACTGATAAGAAAAAAAAGAAAGACGAAGAAGAGGAAGAAGAAGCATCGCGAGAAGAGAATCTTCAAGCAAGACCTAAATGTATTCGAAGACAAATTAAAATTAGGACTCAGCTTGAAAAAACATATGGCTTGAAAATGACCATTCCAGCTTCCGTCGGGGAGTTTTCCATCCCCTCGCCAGCCCCTTAAGTGCACGCCCGTGGAACCAAACAGGGGTTCCCAGGCACCATCTTCAGGCAATTGTGTGAATCAAGTGCCTTCTTGTTTGCTGAAAAGTGAACCATTATTTCCAGTTGTCTCTCAGAAGCCTCTGGGAGATGCAGAATAAACGTAGTTCCCAGCAATGTGATTAAATCGTGTGTGAGAGACGCCCTGCAGCCAGAAGAGAACAGAAAAGTGAGGAAGTACTTTATTCCAATGGGTGTTTGAATTGGAAGAGCTCGCATATGACTTTCCAACCCAACAAAGGAGGAAACTTGAAGAGCATCTTTAAAATACATTGTTAAAGCTTGTTGGGGCAAACGCCTTGCTTGGATTTAGGGAATCACTTCGGATTGGTGTCCCCAGAGCTGGCCAGAGCCAGGGGAAGCCCGAGCCCTGTGAATTATTGGCCTGGCTTGCATCTGGGAGGAGCCTAATTTTAGAGTGGGCCCTTCTAGACTCTTCCAAACACACAGCAGCTGCAGGAAGGTAGTCTCCGCCCAGGCCTTTGCAGCCAAGAGAAAACCTGGGGCCCCTCACGAGTGAGAAATGGAGAGAGGGGAGAAAGGCATGGGAAAAACAAGGCGCTAAACATTCTAAGAGGCATGAGAAGAGCCTCCAGAGAATTTCTGCTTTTCCCTAAATCTACTACTTGAATTTTAAGTATATGTGCATTTTTTTCCTTCCATAATTTCTTCATTAAAAATGCTGGGCCGAACCCCATCAGCTAGAAAGCACCCCTGCATCAGGGTGGGGGAAGGCACAGTTCCTTTCATCTTAACATTTGTCTTTTATTTGGGCAAATCAGGAAAGGGAATGCTCTCAGACCAACTGACCCTCTGGAGGAAAGAAAACCACTGGGGCAGAAAAAGACAGTGTGTTTGTCTGGCAGACAAGAAAGTGAGCTTCTGGACTCAGGCTCTCCCTCCTTTGGGTTATGTGACCTTGGGCCCTCTGAGGCCTTCATTTTCTCATCTTGAAAATGGAGAGATTAACTCTCTTTAAATCTTCCTTCTCCTAGTCTTCTCTTATGCCCAGCATTTAGTAGGTTTGGCTGCAGAGTAAGCTCTTTGAGAAGACACCAAGAGGTTGAACCAATTTGCATTCTGGGCCAGCTAGCGACTTAAATTAGTCTAGCTTGATTGTTTTCTTAAGAAATCCACTAATAAGTAGTGGTATATTTAGTGCTCATTTTATGAGCACTAATGATTTTTATTAGACGATTATTCTACATGAATTGTAAGTGCCTCTCTCAGTGTAATTTGGTGCCAGCATATTTCAAACACATAGAACTGGTACAGGTATGGGGTGTGTCTGGAGTATGGGCTTTAGGGTTAGGCAGACCCGAGTTTGAATCTAGGGCTCTCTGTGTGTCTTACCAGATGAGTGGCCTTTGAACCAATCTCCTTAAGCATAACTCCTCATTTGCCCAAAGAGTTGTGGTAAAATTCTCATACGGTTAGAGCAAACACAAATGAGGCACTAGCACAGTGCCTGAGACAGTACTCCAGCCATGTGGCTGCCGTTGGCTAGTATCGAGCAACCACCTCTGCCATGGTGAGTGGTTAGAAGGTTCTTTCAGTGTTGAGTTTGCTGCTGGGTTCTCTGCCTCACTTCTGCTCTTCCCCTGGCCCTGTTCTCTTCCTCCCTCCTCCCTGACCTTTCTGTTTTCCTCCCTTCCCTTGTTCTCTCCCCCACCTCCCTACTCCTCTACACCCTGTCTTACAGGCAGCCTTTGTACTGCTTTTGGCTGCTTTCCTGGTTCAGTACAACTCAGGATGTGACCTTAACATTGCTAACAATAGCAGTTCCCTCCCACAGTCCACACTGCGAGCTGTACACGTAACAACTCATTTAATCCTCACGGTCCTGCGAGGTACATGAGTATCACCGCTTTGCAGATGAAGGCATAGAACACAGAGAGATTAAGTGACCTGCTCAAGGTCAGAGAACCACCGAGCGATGGAAATGGGATTCAAGCCCAGAGGGTCTGGCTCCAGGACCTGGGTTCCAGATCCGTGCTCTTAGTCATGACGGAAAACTGCCTCCATGAAGCAAAGAGACGTGAGACTTGTGTGTCTCCAAAGATGGCCGAACAATGAACAAGGCACTCATTGATAGTCGAGTAGAGTTTGAATGTGCTTGCTTTCAGAGGCTGTCATGCGCGAGGAGTTGACTTTTGCGGCTCTAAGTCTTAGCGGAAGGAAGGGAGGGGGCAAGGTAAAGTTGTAGAGTATGGTGAGGCATGGGTAATAGTCCCAGTGAGAAGGAAAATAGCCCTCGGGTCCAAACCTTCCCCAAGCTGCCCCCCTGAGCAGGCCCTAAGACCTCATTCACCGGCACCAGGAAGCTGAGGTTTCTATTTCCCAGCCTTTGTGTGTCCCTGGCTGTCACACCTTGAATGGACCTTGCCCTTCCTGTTGCTGCTGCAGTGGCAAAGGGTTCTTTCCCTGCCAGCATGAACGGCTTGTACGCTCAGTTTTCCCATCTGTAAAATCTGAATTTTCTCACCTACCTTGTAGGGTAGAGTGACTGTGTGAACTTAAGGCCGGGTGTACAAAACACCCTTGATTCTATTCAAGGCTCAGAGTGGGTGCTCTTAATAGGCTTCCAAGATGATAGCATGTACTTTTTGGTATTTTTTTACTGGCCCACTTTACACTCTACGTGATACTGCCCTTACCCCCAATCCCTCGTGGAAATTCTGGAATCTGGGGAGAACTTCTTGCCCGTCTGGGGCATACTCTTCCCCATCTTCACCAGCCCCTGGGCCTGGGAATAGTAACCTTTGACTTTTCTCTTTGAGAACTTAGTCCAAGTGTGTGTTCCCTCCTCCCATGGCAAAGTGTGCAACCTTATGTAAGTCATTTCCGGTTAATGGGCTTCCTATATTAGATAAGAGGGGCTGGACTTAGTTCACAGTTTATAACTTGGGGCCCCTGGAGGTTATGGGGGTGGACCCCTGAACATCTGATATCCGTGCCGAAACAGCACACGTGTCTTATTGGAGACTTATGTGCATCTTTAAACATGTTAGTTGCTACAGCTTTGGGGAATTTTCCCATTGGTTAATTCTTCAAATGGGTTCAAATTTCATCAGTTCTGTTCAAGGAGTTGTTTCATAGTGAAAGAGTCCCTAATTTATCTGCTGATGGAACTTACCTTATTCATTCTCCGAATCCATTAACCTCCAAAAATGGCGTCGGGAATTGGAATTAGAAGGCAAGATTGATATTTCTTTGACAGTAATTTGTTAATCCTTCGGTTATCGAACATAGTCAGGCGATGAGGGATTCAGGTTGTCTGATGAAGGATTGGGGTTCCTCTTTTGACAGTGAAATGGCTCCAGAGGAAAAGTTTCCTCACATAGGAGTGGGATCTGGGGTGGCAGGAACCTCACTCTCCGCCGTGCCTCAGTCCTTTCTAAGCCCAGATATTCAGTCCTTTAGACTAGAACCTTATAGGCAGAACGACAGTCAGCCAACTGTGGCTCACAGGTCGAAACTGGCCCACTGCCTGTGTCTGTACAAGGTTTTGCAAGCTAAGAATGATCCTTAGCTTTCTAAATGGTCGGAAAACCAAAAGAATACTATTATGTGACACACGACAACTGGGTGCAATTATCATTTCAATATCTACAACCAAGTGTTATTGGAACACAGCCCTGCTCCTTCGTTTATGTGTTGTCTCTGCCTGCTTTTGCACTCCAACAGTGGAGCTGATTCATTGCAGAAGAGCTAGAACCGTCTGCGAACCTACCAGCTGGCCTGTTCCAGAAAAAGTTTATCAGCCCCTGAGCTGGATCATCAGCCCTACTGTCACAGACTTAGGAAGAAGTTTAGGAAGACCCAAAGTCCTGGCCACCTCTGTCCTACCAGAACAAGCCTAGAAGGGGACTAGCAACCCCTCACCCCCAGCCCACCCAACCTCACCCTATCCCACCCCTACTCCACCACAGATTCAAACCTCGAACAGGAACAAGGCACCAAACACTAAGCCTGTAACTGCTTCATATCCCTGGGGGGCCAGTTGTTTTGAAATGCTCTGGTCCGAGGCCCGCAGGCAGATGGGAAGAACCTTTGGCCTTTGGAGCTCACCTCTGCTTTTGATCCCAGAGACCGAAGAACCAAGTGGCCGTACCGCTCTAAGCGTAACCTTCTGAACGCATTTGTGTGAGGCAGCCTCAGAGAACAGACCGAGTCATTCTGAAAGCTTCCCAATGGCCAAAGGACTTCCAGATGGAGGCGGTCAATTTGCTGACCTCTTTGCCTTTCGAAGCAGATGACTAAATCCCCAGCCATCCCTCCATCCATGTACAGGTATAAAACCCTCATCCTTTCACAAACAAAATTAAATTTTATTTCAGAAATAAACATTGAGGTTTCACAAAAAGGCAGCCAAACTGCTTCCTAGAGTCGTAAAAGCAATGTGATGGCAAAGAGCGATGACGACTTCCTCCGAAGGCTGGAATTTGAGAGCAGCAGGCAATGGCGGTTCAGGCCCCCACACCTGTGCGCCCTGCAGCTCCCTGCTCGTCTCGCCCTTTCCCTCTGGACTGGTCTTCTCTCTCCACTTCTGCCTCTGTCCCTTTCCTCTTTTCTCCATTTTCTTCCTTACCTCTCAATCTGTCCTCTCCTGTCATCTGCTGCTTCCCAGCTCCTTCCTTCCCAGCCTCCTACCCCTCATATGCCCACAATAAAAAATGGAAGAAAGTTCTTTCATCATTTGTAAATATTTATGGTTTCAACTCATCGTATTATTTTATTTAAAATTTTTATTCCCTATGCTGTACTTTTCATTTCCATGACTTATAAACTCCTAATTTTATTTATTTTTATTTTTTTAATGTTTATTTATTTTTGAGAGAGAGCTCAAGTGGAGGAGGGGCATTGAGAGAGGGAAACAGAGGATCTGAAGCAGGCTTCAGGCTCTGAGCTGTCAGCACAGAGCCCAATGCGGGGCTCCAACTCCAGAACCGTGAGATCATAACCTGAGTCGAAGTCCGACGCTCGACCGAGTCACCCAGGTGCCCCTAAACTATTAATTATAAAAGCAATTAAGGAGCACCTGGTGGCTCAGTCACTTGATGGTCCAACTTCGGCCCAGGTCATGATTTTGTGGTTCACGAGTTCGAGTCCTGCATTGGGCTCTGTGCTGACAGCTCAGAGCCCGGAGCCTGCTTCGGATGCTGTGTCTCACTTGCTGCCCCTCCCCCGCTTGTGCTCTGTCTCTCTCCCTCTCTCAAAAATAAAGAAACATTACAAAAAATGATGACCGGGCAGACTCAGTAGCACCATGGAAACTTAGGTTCAGTGAAGAAACACAGTATGAGAAATTGCATACGTTCTTTTTATAATTATTTAGAATTTGCTTCGGAAAATAGACCGGAAAGAAAGAAACTCCCAAAGGGGTACGTTTTGAGCGCCTACTGTATGCCAGGTGCAGAGCTTTGCATCTGAAGCCTTCTCCTCGAATCCTCACACCGACATGATGTGATCCCCACTTTACCGATGGGGAACAGGAAGATGTGATGTGGGGATTTCTAAGGAGAAACAGATATCCGGGGGTCCCCTGTCCAGTTTCTAGCCGGCCGCCTGGCGAGGCGATGACACGGATAAAGGTGTCTTTTGTCATGTGAATGAGGGGACTCTAGACCACACCTGAGTATGGGGCTGGTTGCCAGTGGAGCCAACCCCATTTTCACTCCCTGGTTTCCAGGGAGAGAAGGGGCGGGAGGCGGAGTCAATCGCCAATGGACAGGGAGTTCATCAGTGACGCCTGTGTAAATAAATTAAAAAAAAATTAAAAAATAAAAGCAGTTGAGTGAAATGTCTTCTGTTTCTCAAACTAAACAAAAATGCTTTTTGGGCGTCGGTGTGCCTTGCTGACGGTGCTCACAGCTGCCTTTAACTGAGCACTTACCGAGTGCTGAGCACCATGTTAGGCCCTTGAGATATTAACTCATTGAATGCTCACAAGGTGAAGTAGGTACCGTTGTTATCATTGTCACTTCAAAGGGGAGGAAACGGAGACACAGATATTGAACGTCTTGTCCGAGACACTTCAGCCCGAATCTGGCAGAGAGGTTGAAACACAGGCGGTCCGTTCCCAAGGTCACATCCTTAACCATGAACCATGAAATGTAACTAATCACTTTCTGGTGTCAGATGGCCCTCAGGTGAGAGAAGGCACAAAGGCTTCTTTAATGAGGCCACTGTAAACACCCAGAAAGATGGGGTTCAGAGCGCTTCTGGGTTGGTGAACACAAGATTTGGGGAGACTGGCACTCAGAGAGAGCATGGAAGCTTTCCCCATTTTCTGCTCTATACCACTCTTCCTTCTGGCTGTTCTGGGGCCTATCCCTTCATGATAAACTGGGAATCTAGTAAAGGAAATATTTTTCTAAGTTCCGCGAGCCACTCTAGCACATTAATCAAACCCGAGGAAGAGGTCTTTGGAACTTCTGGTTTAGAGCTGATCGATCAGAAGCACAGGTGGCAACCTGGGCTTGCAATTTCCTTCTGAAGGAGGGGGAGGCTAGGCAGCAGGCGCGAGGGACGTAGCCCTTAACCTGCGGAATCTGATGGTATTGGTGGTAAATCACGTCAGAATTGAGGCGAATCGTAGGACACTTAGCTGGCGTCGGCAAACTGAGTCGTGTGGGGGTGAACCCTTGCCTCCTCACATCGGAAATTGGGATCAGAACCCACTGAGAAGGTTCTAAAAGACTAATTAACAGAGCTACTAAAGGTAGACCTAGCGCTCCAAACACATGCCTCCTGACCTCAGAGCCAGGCTTCACCTCTGCTCTTTTGCCCGATGACAACGATTCTCGTGCCAGGGTCATAGGATTCCCTATGTCATTTTTCTTTTCCAGATTTCCCTCCTCATAGTTACATTTTTGTCATTGGGAAAAAAAAATTACTTTATTAATGCAAACCAAAATAAAGATTGCCAGGTAGAACTTCAAAACAGGGAAGAAAGATTTTTTTTTTAAAACAATTCTTAAAAGGAAAGATAACAAATACAACGAAACCATCCTCAGAGGAAAAATCACTTTAGGAGCCTTCGGGAAACAAGAAAAAGAGGGCAGGAAAAAGATTTAAGAGAATTCTGGCTCCAGGTAAGTCCCTCACTCCCCACTGAGAAAGAACAATCCAGCTCCTCTAAATCTGATGGCCTATGGGAACAGACGTCTGCCGGAGGGGCCGAGAGTTTGTGGAGAAGCTTAAGTAAGAGGTGGTTGCCGCAGCCTTGAGTCGGGGGGGGGGGGGGAGCGGAATCAGCGCCAACAGTGGCTGCGAGCAAGAGTCGCTCAACTATATGCTCTCATGGGAAGGTCATCAATATAGCAGTTTGCTTTCTAAGAACAAGCTTTAAAGTCAGATCTAGGGGCACCTGGGTGGCTCCGCCTGTTTAAGCATCCAACTTTGGCTCAGGTCATGATCTGACGGCCCCACATCGGGCTCCGTGCTGAGAGCTCAGAGCCTGAAGCCTGCTTCAGATTCTGTGTCTCCCTCTCTCTCTGTCCCTCTCTTCGCCCCTCAAAAATAAATAAACGTTAAAATATTTTTAAGTCAGGTCTGGATTTCAACCAGGGTGCAGCCTCTTGCCAGCTGTGTGGCTTTGACCAACTCCCTTGACTTCTCTGGGCCATTCTGCATCTGTAAAGCAGTCTCTCTCACAAAGTTGTCACAAGCATCTTAATAAGATAATCTGTGTAAAGATTTTAGAACAGACTCTGGCACATTGTAAGTGCTCAGTAAATAATAACAGTTAATATTATTTCCGAGAAGAGTGTTTCCTGCCTATTCTGTGAAAACATAATATGTTTCCACCATAAGAAATCCATTCCCGGGGCATCTACCTGGGCGGCTCAGTCAGTTGAGCATCCGACTCTTGATCTCGGCTCAGGTCGTGATCTCATGGTTCATGAGTTCAAGCCCCAAGTTGGGTTCTGTGCTGATGATGGGGAGCCTGCTTGGGACTCTGTCTCTCCTTCTCTCAGCCCCTCCCCTGCTTGTAAACTCTCTCTCTCTCAAAAAAAAGAAAAGAAATCCATTCCTTTGGACTAATGTTGGTCCTCTCCAGGTATTCTCCTTGTCATCATCATCACCATCCGCCCTCGATACCAACGTGGTTGGTGAGCAATGGCCATGGAATAACAGTCTGGAGCAAGAGAGAACGATGACCCTGGCTTTCTCGTTCCCTGTGAAATAGAAAGTATTTTTTAGAAGTGTAAAGAAAAGAGAGGCTTCTTCTACTTGAGGTTAGTGTGGGGCATGGAGATGCTGAATATAAGAAAAAAATTGGCACCTTTTAGTTAGAGGAGGCAGTAGGAAGATTCCAGACCTTCCCTTTCATCTCGATACTTCCGGGAAAATAAAAGTAGGCTGTTATATCCATAGGAGAGGTGCATATCCAATGCATGAAATCCGGCAGGGGAGCCTCAGTAATAAATGGGGAGCCTTTGTGCCTTCTCTCAGCTGAGGGCCATCTGACACCAGAAAGTGATTAGTTACATTTCATGGTTCAGGGTTAAGGATGTGACCTTGGGAACGGACCGCCTGTGTTTCAACCTCTCTGCCAGATTGGAGCTGAAGTGTCTCGGACAAGACGTTCAATATCTGTGTCTCCGTTTCCTCCCCTTTGAAGTGACAATGATAACAACAGTACCTACTTCACCTTGTGAGCATTCAATGAGTTAATAGCTCAAGGGCCTAACATGGTGCTCAGCACTCGGTAAGTGCTCAGTTAAAGGCAGCTGTGAGCACTGTCAGCAAGGCACACCGATGCCCAAAAAGCATTTTTGTTTAGTTTGAGAAACAGAAGACATTTCACTCAACTGCTTTTATTTTTTAATTTTTTTTTTATTTATTTACACAGGCGTCACTGATGGACTCCCCGTCCATTGGCGATTGACTCCGCCTCCCGCCCCTTCTCTCCCTGGAAACCAGGGAGTGAAAATGGGGTTGGCTCCACTGGCAACCAGCCCCATACTCAGGTGTGGTCTAGAGTCCCCTCATTCACATGACAAAAGACACCTTTATCTGTGTCATCGCCTCGCCTGGCGGCTTTAGGAGCTCTGTGCTAGAAACTGGACAGGGGACCCCCGGATATCTGTTTCTCCTTAGAAATCCCCACATCACATCTTCCTGTTCCCCATCGGTAAAGTGGGGATCACATCATGTCGGTGTGAGGATTCGAGGAGAAGGCTTCAGATGCAAAGCTCTGCACCTGGCATACAGTAGGCACTCAAAACGTACCCCTTTGGGAGTTTCTTTCTTTCCAGTCTATTTTCCAAAGCAAATTCTAAATAATTATAAAAAGAACGTATGCAATTTCTCATACTGTGTTTCTTCACTGAACCTAAGTTTCCATGGTGCTACTGAGTCTGCCCGGTCATCATTTTTTGTAATGTTTCTTTATTTTTGAGAGAGAGAGAGAGAGACAGAGCACAAGCGGGGGAGGGGCAGAGAGAGGGGGAGTCTCCAGGTTCTGAGCCATCAGCACAGAGCCGACACGGGCCTCAAACTCACAAACGGTGAGATCATGACCTGAGGTGAAGTCGGTGGCTCAACCGACTGACCCGCCCAGGGGCCCCCTCATGATCATCATCTTTAACGACTACATGAATGTTCATCAAGTTGAGAAACATAATTTAACTTTTCCCCTATTTGGGGGCACTTATGTTGTTTTCAGGTTTTCAGTTTTATGATGAATTTCTGAGTGTGTGTGCGCGTGTGTGATTCGCCATGTTTTCATAAAGTAATGATAGAATCTTTACACTGTGATTTTTTTTTAGTTTCATTTTGGTAGTGTTTTTTTTTTTAAATTAGACGCATTAAGAACATTTTATTTATTGATTTTTTAAACTTTCATTTATTTAAGTAATCTCTACATCTAGGACCTGAACTCATGACCCCGAGATTGAGATCAAGAGTCGCATGGTCTTCCAACCAAGCAGCCAAGCATCCCAGGAACGTTTTAAAATAACTAGAATAAAAACTGCCTATTAAAGGGCGCCCTGGATGACGCATTCGGTTAAGTGTCCGACTTCGGCTCAGGTCATGAGCTTGAGATCCGTGGGTTCGAGCCCCGCGTCGGGCTCTGTGCTGACAGCTCCGAGCTTGGAGCCTGCTTCCGATTCTGTCTCCCTCTCTCTCTGCCCCTCCCCCACTCATGCTCTAGCTCTGTCTCTGTCTCTCTCTCAAAAATAAATAAAATCATTAAAAATTTTTTAAATAAATAAAATACCCAGAATGAAAACCATTCACTTGGTTCCTGTGGGGTTTTCAGATGGGGCCAGGGGCGGAAACCTTCCTCCGTGCAATTCGTTTTGGGGCCTGCGGCAGGCGGTTTCCCAACCATCTGCTCAGCCCGAGAAGGCACCCGTTGGATCAGGAAGTGTGAAGGAGGGCTCCTGTCACCGGTTCGACACTGCGTTTTAAGCTTCCCCACATGGAAATCATTTACCTGAAATGAAGGCAAGAGATTCTGGATGAAATTATCTTACTCTCATTATTGGTTCCCATGTTTGGGAGAAACTTTAATTTTCCAGATCTCATGGAACTGACTTCTGATTGACTTAGAAGACCTCACTGAATGCTTCTGAAGTGAAAGAACAAGAGGCTAGAATTTGCTTCTTTAGACTTTGTGCTTTCTCCGCCCTTTCCAGTTCTTTCTCCTCCGGCCCTTCAGCTACTGCCTTGGCCCCAGGGCTGGGCTAGGGTGAGGCCAGTGAAGTGCTTGCATCTGCTGGAAAATTTAAGGGGAGGCCCAAACTCTCACATTTTTTCGAAGATTTAAGTAATCTCTACACCCGACGTGGGGCTCAAACCTACAACCCCAAGACGCAAAGTCACGCACTCTGTTGACTGATGCCCCAAACCCTCGCATTTCAATGCAGTGTTTGAAATATCCAAACTAATGCAAAACAATCTATAATAAACAAAATATCAATAAATTTAAGGACAGAATCTGACAGTGGGATTCCAAGTCAAGTGAGAACCTCAGGGAAAAGAAAAAAAATGTATGTCCCCTGTATACATGGTTTTATGTGTCTTTAAACTTTTTTTAAAAAATGCTTATTCATTTTTGAGAGAGAGAGAGTGTGGAGGAGGGGCAGAGAGAGAGGGAGACGCAGAATCTGAAGCAGGCTCCAGGCTCTGAGCTGTCAGCACAGAGCCCGACACGGGGCTCAAACTCACAAACCGTGAGATCACGGCCTGAGCCGGAGTCAGACGCTTAAGTGACTGAGCCACCCAGGTGCCCCAGTTTTATGTGTTTTTAAAGATGTTTTTCCCCAGAAGTGGATTTTTAAAAAATCACTGATGTGTTTGTTTTAAATCTAAAAAGTTAAATTTAATTCAGGGACGCTGGGCTGGCTTATTCAGTAAGCATGTGACTCTTGATCTCGGGGTTGCAAATTCGAGCCCCACGTTGGGCATAGAGTCTACTTTAAAAAAAAATAAATAACAGACTGATAGGTAAATAAATAAGTATGCAAAATCAAAAAAAAGAGTAAACTTAAAATAAATCCTGTTTGGGGTACAAATAAAATATGGAAGCCTAACATAATGTTGTGAGTTCGGATGTACCTTCCTCTAAATTTCTCAGTGTGTGTTTTTTTTTTTTTTTTCAACTACTTTAGTTTCCATTTGGTGAGATAATGTTTCTGTCTCTCTTGTCTTGACAAATTCGTCCCAGCAAAGCGGCAAGCATTTATTCGTTACCGTCTGTCCAGCACTGGGCTGGATCATGGGGTCGATAGAAATATGAAGGAGGTAGGGTGGTTGCCTTCTCACGGTCTACTGGAGAGCCGAGACATTGCACTCCAGGGACGGGGGGAGAGGAGGGAGAGGCTGCAGGAGAGTCTTCAGCTAGAAGAAGACTTCTTGGGAGAACGGCAGTTCAGCCGGAAGCGGAATGTACCAGAGCCTGCAGTCCTGCTGGCAGCCACGCGGAGTGTGTATGGAGGGAAGCGGAAGGAGAGGAGACGGGAAGGGTAGGTGAGCCCAGAAACAGAGAATCCGACAGAGGAGCTGAGGATGGACTCTCCAGGCAGATAGCTGTGGGTTCAGCTCTTTGCTTTACTGTTTCCTCCCTGAGCAGTTATTTTTTTAAATGTTTATTTATTTGTTTTCGAGAGAGAGAGAGAGACCGAGAGAGGGAGAGGGAAAGCATGAGTTGGGGAGGGGCAGAGAAAGAGGAGAGAGAGAATCCCAAGCAGGCTCCGTAAGTGCTGTAAGCGTGGACCCACGACCCCTGAGATCACGACCCGGGCCGAGAGCAAGAGTCAGGTGCTTAACGAACTGAGCCCCCCAGGCGCCCCGTCCCTGAGGACTTATTTTTCCTCATTTTGTGCTGGATAGTCTCTGCATCCCCCTTCAGATCCATTCTCTCCCCTTCTGTCTCCTGCTCTGCTCCCGGGAGGCAGATCTTAATGGACTGCTCGGTGGGCTCCTATGCCCCTGGCTTCTGGTTGGATTGGGCCCACGGCGGGGGGGCACTAGCAGGAGTCAAGGAATCAGGAGAGTGGGGGCGGCGTATTGCCTCACCTGGCCTCCTCCTTGCTTCCGGCTGCAGGCTGACCGAATCCCTCTCCCCACAGCCAGCCACTGCTCGCTTTGGGCACAGCCGACGTGATCCCCCAGCCTGGGGCGGTGAGGACACCGGGCTACTGCTAGCACCGGGGTGCTTCCTCGCCCTTTGTTCATGTCCCTGGCTCCGCTCATACTTTCGTAAATAGCTCCTTTATTAAACTCTCCGTATTTACCTGTTTCGAAGGTGCCATCTCTTTTTTGCCGGCACTTGGCACACAGTAAGTGCTCATTAAACGTTCACCCATACACACCCTGCCTAGATGAAAGCTTTGATGGTGTGATGTCTCCTGCTGGAAGTCCCCATCCTTTGCGGAGGTCTGCCTGGGGGCCCTGCGTTAGCCTCTGTCAGCAAAACAGAACAAAGGATTCTCGATTTGAAGTCAGCAGCTGTGCCAGGTTGAATGTCAGGATTGACTTCCCCGACAGCTTGGCTCTCTGATGCCAGCAGATCATTCTTCCAGGCAATTTCTCCTGCCATTGTTCCCTTGGACTCGGTCCATCGCTGTGTCACCTGGTTCAGAGGCTTCAACGAGCAAGTGTATCAACATTCATTACAAGCGGCTGTGTTTCCGTTTCCGTTTTTGTTTCTGTCTTTGGATTAGTGCAGGTCAACCCCTCAGTGAACTCACAGTCTATAAAATAAAGACCTTGGCTGCGGCCCCCTCTCCCCGCCTCGCATTCACTGAAAGCGTGATCACCTGCGACACTGGGGTCTCAAGTGCGGCGCTGTGGGGGCACTTCATCAGGGACCTCCCTGGACTCGCACGCTGCATTGATCAGTCAGAGGAGAGGAGTTTTGTTTCTGAGAGCAGGGTTGCACAAAGCCATAATACATGGCCTTGGCAGAGATCTTCCGTTGGCCTCCCTTTTCCTCCTAAAGCTGCCGGAAATCCCAATTCTGTCCCCGCCTTCATTGTTGGTGTCATCACTGAAGACGGCGCCGAGAATGGTCCCTGTGATCTACCCTGCAAGTTTACAAAGCCGCAAACACTGCTCCGAGGCGATGGATATCAATTCCTCTGGGCGATTTTTGTAGTGCCCTAGGAAGCGTTGGGCCGAACACCTGCTGCGCGTCAGTTCGGAGAGGCCCCTGGCCTATCATCGGCGCGTCTGCTCTAGTCGCTTCTTGTTAAAGCAGAGCACGACACCCTGGGCATATGAGGAAACGTGGGAAGAAACGACGGCCCAGGTGATGCAAGCCGCAGACAAGGGGAAGGGTATGCGGATTTGACGCTCGGCAACTCCCCAAACCGCTTCGAGAACCTGGCGAGTCCTGCCCCTGGAGAAACCGCACGAACCTTACTCATGGCTCCACCAACTTCCGCAAATGGTCCGGAGTTCCCTGCGGTGCCGTCACTAATGCCGAACGAGGGGAGGCGACGGCGGCAAGCCAGGCTAGAGACCCGCATCTCCTCTCCTTCCCCGCTTCTGATGAGGGCGCAAAGGTGGGGAAAGCAGTAGCAGAAAACGGTTGAGCGAGTGCTGCGCGGCCTTTGCGAAGGCAAGGCCATGTGACTGGCGAGGGGTCTGGAGGGAGGCCAGACGGGTGACAGCAGTGAGTGGCGACGCCGCGGCTTCCTGGCCCCTGCTGGCCGGCGAGGGGGTCTGGGTAGGCCGCGTCGCATCCTCGCCGCACTCTTGCGGTATCTGGCCCTCCGGTGGCTCCGGTGCGCCCGCTCTCCGGGAGGGCCTCCGTCTCCCTCTCCAGAGACAAAGCCAAGGCCTTGGGGTTTGGGCCCGATGTTTGTGTAACAACCGCAATTCCTGCTTAGGTCCATTTGAAAAAACTGGTGTCTGCACACGTGATCGGAAGGACAGGCATACGAAAAGTAAACAGTTCCCCCTAGAACGAGGGAGTCCTGTTCGGATAGAATGCACACGGCTCCAAAGCGTCCGCGCACCTACAGGATCGTTAACATTCCCCTCGAGCCCAGCGCCGTGTCAGGACTGTGTTCCTCTGTTTGCGGTGTCACCGTGTCATCCTTCCACTGTTTGCTCCCTTTCTGGAGTTGAGGGACTTGGATTTCAATCTGTGCCTCACTAGGACGCTGGTTTGGAAACAGCATTCTTTTCTTTTCTTTCTTTTTCTTTCTTTTTTTTTTTTTTTTTTTACCCCTTTCATTTATTTTTATTGTGAGCTTAAACAGCTCTACTAAAAGAGAAAAAAATAAAAAGACTCAGAACCTAACGCACATTCAATTCTATTTGTGTCACTCCGAGCTCACTTATGATCTTGGCTGATGCACAGCCTGGGTTCCTGCGGCGCGGTAATCAGTGCGCACACAGTTTCCCTTCGCGTTTACTGTGCACATACACAGCTCCGCACATCAACACACTCCACAGGCTTGTCATCTTTAATGGCCACAGAGAATTCCACCACGGAACCTCAGCACTTTAGAAGGCATCGGATTCGCATCTTTTTCGATTTGTGGGTGGCACTTCAAAACGTGCTAGCTGGAAAGAGAGCTCCGCAGAACTCTGGCCGCAAATCAATAACAAAACATAATATGAATTAAGTCACACTGGAAATAAAACTCAGCAAGTTGAATTTAATTAGTATATCTTGTTACAGGCTGGCCCGGTCTCTCCTGGCTTAGGCGCTGACGTTTCCACGGGTTCCAGTTATCATTTCCTCAGCCGAGTACAGAAGACGTGATTTGAAGCAAACCTAAGCTGTTTTGAACTGTGCTTCTAAGTGAGCTTGACTTTCGTTTATCTTTGAGACGCCCACATTCCGCTGGGTGCCTCCGCTTCGATCCTTTTCGTTTATACCGCGGGGAACGGGATCTGCTTCGTATTCCTCTCCAAGTACTCATGTCTTTCTAATTTCCTGGCTCTTGTGGTCTGACCAAGCTCCGCTGACCTCAAGCGCCGTGCGGTGGACGAGTTACGAGCTGGCAAACTACCACGGCATTTTGTTTATTCATGTTGCCGCTGGTCAGCCTAGAGCTTGTCAGGCATATTCTGCTCCTGGCATCGCGGTACTCTTTACTTGAAAAGGGAGCGCTTTTCATTTTTGGAATCTATTTGTTTTGTGTCCCTCGCCAGCTGGAATGGGTAGTGGGTTCATTTCCCTCCCAGTGAGGTGTAAGTAGACAGTCTTTTGCTGAGGGTAGATGAGTCCACTGGATATGATCATTTAAGCGTATTCAGCGCCTTTTGACTTACCTCCCTGCTTCTGCCAAATTCAACCTTGGGATAGCTCGCTTCACATCGGTGACAGATTCCAGTGCGGCACTAACATCTCCACTATCTGCAAATAGCCAGGGGAAAGACTCTCAAGGCACGGCGGGTCAGGTGGAGGAGAGAGGCCATCGATGGGTTTGCTCAAAGGAAACTACTCAGTGGCCAGGGGCTACGCGGCGTCCCCAGCGATTGGGTACTTCGCTTCAGAGCAGCGGAAGTGGCTGAGCACAGTCCCCTGTGCTAAGGGTGGCTCCAACCAACGCTTGGCCCCACGATCATCCAAAGCAACTTTTTTTAAAAGATCAGCTCTGTGCCCAATGTGGGACTCAAACTCAGGACCCCAAGTTCAAGGGTCACATGTTCCACTGACCGAGCCAGTCAGGCACCCTGAAGCAACTTTTAAAAAAATACTTGGTACCTACAGGGATCTAGGAGACCTGATGCGGAAGGCTTGGTGTCCAGTTCCAGGGTGAAAGTCCCAACACACTGTTAGCAGGACACATCACTTTATGTGCAGGCTTTACCAAGTTCTCCGGGCTTGCATGTGATGGTCTCTCTTTTTGTTTAAAATTTTATTTTTAAGTAACCTCTACACTCAACATGGGGCTCAAACTCACAACCCCAAGATCAAGAGTCCTGTGCACTACAAACTGAGCCAGCCAGGCGCCCATGATGGCCTTTTATAACAAGTGGTTCACACTTACAAGTTCCCTAGCTAGAGATACAAATGCATTCTACGGGCAGACTCCGGAATTAAGTGAAGTAGCTTAATGTGAAAACCAAGTCATGATCTTGGCCTCCTTTTAAACTATGCTCTAAGCAGTTGAACTTACCAGTTACTGCTGATAAGCCATCCCTGCTACTGGAAAAGAAATTCATGCATGCTTCCGACTGATAACAAGATGTAATAAACCAATACAGCAGATGGCCCAGGAACTTGGTCCTTGCAAGTCTGAAGAGGCAGTAATGAATGTGGTATGGTCCTTTGGATTTTTAGGAAGCTCAGTTTAGCATGCATAGGAACCTTGCACTAACAAGGTTTCACTTTTATTTGCTTGCTGCTTCAGAGTTCATTTATTCAATGATTCATTCACTCATTCATTCATTGACCAAGAATTTATTAAGCACCTCATGTGTGCCTGGCATTGCACTAGACTTAGAAGCTACAGAGATAAATAAGACAGTTTCTTTGTTTTTTTTAAGGAATTCATTAATTCAAAAAAAATTTTTTTAAGTTTATTTATTTTGAGAGAGAGAGGGAGTACACGTAGAGTAGGGACAGAGAGAGAAAGGGAGAGAGAGAATCCCAAGCAGGCTCTGTGCTGTCAGCACAGAGCCCAAAGCAGGGCTTGAACCAGCAAACCATGATATCATGATCTGAGCCGAAATCAAGAGGCGGATGCTCAACTGACTGAGCCACCCAGGTGCCCGAGTAAGGCAATTTCTATTCTGGAGGGCCTCACATGTAAGTCCCTACTACTACTACTACTGATTACATTACTATTGTATTATTGTTGCTGTTTTTATTGGATTATAGTGTGATAAATGCTAAACCAAGGCATATACACATACTATAGGATCACAGATGAAGTAACTAATCTTGGGGTGGTAGGTGGTAAGGGAGGATGTCACAGATTTGGTGTTGAAGATAGTATAGGAGTTCACTAAACAAAAAATGGCAAGGATTCATTGGGTTACTGAGATCAGATAATTTTTCATTTTAATGCAACCAGAGAAGAAAATTGTCCTTATACAAATAAAACAGGTTCATATGTTTCCTAACTTCATTTGTATCCATGTTCACTTACCCCTTCATTCATTCAACATATTTAAATTTTTTCCAATTTTATTGAGATATAATGGACTATATCATGGTATTAGTTTAAGGTATACAACATAATAATTTGATCTATGTATATATTTGATACATTGTACATATTGTAAAATGATTACCACAATAGGTTTAGTTATCATCCATCACCTTATATAGTTACCAGGTTTTTCCCTTATAATAAGAACTTTTAAGATCTATTCTCTTAGCTAGCAACTTTCAAATATATAATATGGTTTTGTTAACTATAGTCATCACGCTGTAGTTACATCTAGAACTTTTTATTTTCCAGTTGGAAGTTTGCACCCACGGACCACCTACATCCAATTCCTCCACTCGCCATCCCCTGCCTCTGGCAATCAATCTGATCTTTGTTTCTACAGGTTATTTCGTTTTCAGATTCCACATTTAAGTGAAATCAAACAGTATTTGTCTTTCTCTGACTTATTTCACTTAGCATAATGTCCTCAAGTTTATGTTGCCACAAATGGCAGGATTTCCTTAATTTTCATCGCTGAATCGTATTCCATTGTGTGTGTGTGTGTGCGCGCGCGTGCGCATGTGCGCATGTGTGCACTCACGCATGCTACATTTTCTTTATCTATTCATCCAGCAATGGACACTTCGGTTGTGTCCATGTCTTGGCTATTGCGAATGGTACTGCAACGCACGTGGGGAACTCATTCAATATTTACTGAGTATGTAGTATATGCTATGTCTGGAGAAAATGTAGGAAAGGGATATGAGGGTGGGACTCTCATGCCTGAATAAGGTGGCAAGGGAAAGCCTTGCTGAGAAGGCAACATTTGAGGAAAGGGGCAAGTCATGAGGCGATGAGGTAGGAATGTTCCAGGTAGGCCAGTCGGTGTGGCGGGAGCAGACAGGGAGGGGTGGTAGCAGGAAATGAGGTCAGAGAGGTGACAAGAGGTCAGGCTGCATAGAACCTTGGAAAATCTGGGAACATACCTGGCTCTTACGCTGAGACAAGAAGGCATCGGAAGCAATAAAATCATGGATGCTGGTTGTAAATCTGGCTCTCAGATTTTCAGGCAACTCTGCAATGAAACAAGCATTAATATTTTCCCATGTAAACAATAAAGCATATTTTCTTTCTTTTTTTTCAATGAGTTAACTTACTTTAAAAAACTCTTCAACTTAAAAAGTAAAGAAGTTTTCATTAAAGTCATGATTTTAGAATATTTCGGGCCATAACTCAGTGCTTCCCTTGATTATGCATCCTGATTCTAATGCTCTGTCTGCCCCCTTCACCCCACGTTTAGAAAGTACCGAGATCACGATGGGCTGATAGAGTGGGAGACGTGTCACGGAAACATTGCCCCAAGGAAAGGGCACAGAGGATACAAATGGAATGACTTCAGAGGGAGTGGGTGCTTGAGGGTTTTGATAGAGAAAACACTTGCAGAAGAATCCTTGAAGGTCCTTCTGAACCTCTGGAGAATACCCATGACAAGACTTTGAAATACATACAATGAGTTGGACAGTGGCAAGATCCTATCCTCGAAGAATGTTACTGCTCAACAGTGAGTAACACTAACATGGATTTCAGCATGCTTTTTTGTAAACAAACAGACAAACAAACGAACAAAATAAAATGCAGTTCAAGCATTCACATTTGTCCCGCTCTAAAGATCCTAGAGAATTTCCAGAATGGACAGCTCCCTTCTGGGTATTTCTCCAAGCGGCCACTGAGTGGCAGTCCAGGGAAAATTATTATAAAGTGCAACCTTGCCGAATACATATTTATTAAATGGAAATGAACGGGATGCTGAGGGTAGAAATGTTTTCTGCCTCTGGACTCTTCAGCTCTCTGAGTCTTGCCGTGGACCCACTGGAGACAAAGGCAGGGTCATTTGTCGGTGGCCTCCCATTAGTGAAGGCCACACATCTTTCATGGCCCCTCTGGTGATGGTGTGAGGGCACTGTAAGCAGGTATGTGTTTATGCATATATGTGTAGGTCACGAACATTAATCTGCCAGTGCTGTTCAAATGGCACCTAGAGAGTTCCTCGTTTCGCTGCAGAATGTGCCCTTTAAATAGAACTAAACCCATTTAGGAATGCAGCCCTTTTCAGCAATTGGCTAGGGTGGTAGTGGGAGAGAGGGGAAAGAAAGAGTGCCACCAGCATTAATAGTTGAGATGAAAATAGCAGGGGCTGGGAGATGGCGGGGAGGGGGCCAAAATGGAAGCTGTCGAAATGTACTGTTACTTACTTCTAGAAGTCAAAGCTATCCCCTGTGCCATTAGCTGGCCCCTGGTAGCCTATTAAAATTGCTATGTCTTAGTGCTTTATCTCTGAATGCCACTTAAATGCAAGTATTACCAGAGGTTCAATCCTTGGCTCTTTGTATTTCTTCTATAATCTTTCTCTGGGAGCTCTTGCTCACTATTATAAAGAGGACTCATTTCCAGCCCTAGTCCACCACTAGAAGACATCTCAACCAAGTGCCCCACCTCAACTACTACTAGCTCTGTTAGAGGCAGATTTGTGTCCTCCTCAAATTCATACGTTGAATTCCTAAGTCCTGGTACCTCCATAATATGACTGTATTTGGAGATAGGGTCTTTACAGAGATAATTAGGTAAACCGAGGTCACTAGGGTGTACCCTAATACATTACGGGTAGTGTTCTTATAGGAAAAGGAGATTAGGACATGCACAGAGGAAAGACCATGTGAAGACATGGAGAGAAGGTGGCCGTTGGCAGGCCTGGGAGACAGGCCTCAGAAGAAACTAACTCTGGTGACACCTTGATCTCAGACTTCCAGCTTCCATAACTGTGAGGAAATTCGTTTCTATTGTTTAAGCCCCCCAGTCTGGGGTACTTTATTATGCACCCCCCAGCAAACAAATACAAGCCTCAAACAAAACTCAATTTCCCTATTTCTTAGTTGATGACACTGCTGTTTTCACTTGGCCCAGGCAGAGTCATCTTAGTATCCTCCCTCTTTTTCTCCTCTCCCTCCAAATCTCTTGCTATCCCCATATAATGGAACCCAAATCTCTATTTCTTTAGTCACTGAAATGTCTCCTGAATCCATCTTCTCTGTTCAGATCTCGCTTCCATTATATAATTCAACCCACATCATCTTCCAACCAAATTGTGCAGTGGGCCTCTTAAAGTATATTTTGGTCTCTCATCTCTCCCCTCCTCCACATACCCTTCACTCTCTCATCATTTGGCACTTCATATGGGAGAAACAATAGCATGATTGTCTACCGATGGCAATAATGCAGTGGAGAAGGAGAGATGATGAGTCGGGTAGTAGAATTTCTGGCACACTGACCTGGCATAAGTGAGATAGGAAGGGATCTAGTCTACAAGTATGCCAGCACACAGGAACAGTCTTCTATAGGAACACAGACAGCTCATCTATACAGTAACAGAGGGGACCATGGTATAGGTATAGACAATGTTGTAGATTTGATGGTGGTAGTGCAAAAGTTCTCTTCTGATTGCTGTTATTTTCTCAGTGGAAGGAGAAGCATGATCGTCAGTCAATTGCCTGGCAGTGAAAACAGTAAGGATGAGTAGTAGGCTTGAGAAGAACAGAGAAGTTATGAAATCATCATTGAGGTATGTGGGAGAGAACTGCCCGGGGGAAAGATAGCATGATGCTAGGCAGCACTGGAGTTTTGTGGTCTTGGAGGTAAAGTGGGAGTAGTCAGCAGAAGTTGGTGCTTTTCTCCAGCTGTAATGAACCGCACGGATGCAGGTCCAGTGTTGTTGGAAAGTTAGATTTGACCAGGTTGGGGTTTTGCTATGCGAGAACAACAAAAGAAAATGGAGGCAAGAAAGTTGAAGATGTATAGAAGAGGATGACTATAATGATGGACTGCAGAATTGAATGCCAGCAAGGAAGTAAAGATTTGAGGGGCTGATGATCAGTGAAAAGCTGGTAAGATCATCAGACTTTAGTGCACTATGTGGTTGATGGAGTTAGGGTTCTAAGACAAGAGAAAGCTGGCTGGTTGGTAGATTGTTCCCAGAGTGGGAGGCTTGAAAATGACTTTGGGGTGGGGGCAGTAGTGGCAGTGAGATGTTGGGATGAAAAGCCAAGGCAGCATGGAGACCAGATCATTGATGGAGAGGAGTTCAAGGAGCAAGAGGCCAGAGTGTAGGAAGGATCATCTCAGTGTATATTAAAACCACTACAAAAGATGAGTAGCATAGAATTTTAGAGAGGCTGTGATCCCAGAGCTAAAACTGGAATCAGAAATTTGTAGTTTAGGCCCTTTAGAAAAGACGAGACTCAACCAATACCAAGCAAAACAATCTATACTTTCTGACAAGGTTGCTTTCAATATCTGTCACATCCCCCACCCTCACACCACCTCTTGACTAAACCTGAGACCTTTTGGCTTTACTGCTCTGATATACAAAGCTTTGGCTAGCTAACATGCCTCTAATTCCCAAAACAACTACCTTCGCCAGAACGGGTTTTATTTTTGTCTTCTAAAATTTCCCAAAGCATCAATCTAACTTTCTAAAATAATTTAAATGTTTTCAAATATAATGTGCTTTGGGCATTCACAGACTTAACATCCGAGATCTCTATCTTTAAGCAAAATCCAGGATGTCCACACCATGTAAAAGAAAGGCCCTGAAAAGAAAGACAACTGCTAGCACTGGTAATGAAAGTGAGCAGGAACGAAGGGAATCTAAGAAGGTGATGATTCTTTTGCAGAACACAGTTGGTGAGGGAACTCACATATCACAGTGATATTTTAGAATTTCAAGGATCTCCTGTACCACTGTATAAAAGAAAGACAAGTCTGCATATTCTTTCTCAAACACTTCCACTTTGGAATAGGCAAAACATGCCATCATAGCTACACTCCCCCCAACACCTCCTACACACTTGTATGCTTTGCAAATAAAGTAAAATAACAAACATCTGCCTCATATAAGAAACATTAAAACCACAAGTTGGCTTTTTCCCTACCTGCAACAGTAGGTTTCCCTTTTATGGAGATTTGGATAAAACTAGCATTTTGGTGTCTCGTCAAGCTTCTTAAAATAGGATTCTACCTGTGAAGGCAAATCTAACAAAGGCCAGAGAAAGATTTAGGTCAAATGGACGAGGACTTTAATTATCAGCAGTGCACGTTTTCAGCTCCTAAAGTCTTCTATGAAACCCCAGGCTGCTTGCCCCAGGTAACTACTCTATTATTGAAGTGAGTTGGAGAGGACTCCTCCGGGAGAAATTATAATTGGAAGTGTCATTTATCCTAAACTTCTATCCTAAAAGACAAGATCCTGGGCACAAAGCCAAGAACCCATATATTTAGAATATTTTTAAAACCCTTGAACGAGGAAGCATGCTTCAGTGCAAGTTTAATGTTCAGGGTTCTCTGGAGACAACATTTTTAAAAGGAGGGCAAATAATAGATACTTAAGTTGATTTTAATGATATCTTTGTGGAAGTCCCTAAGGTCCTTTCCAGCCCTAAGATCTTGTGGTTCTAGGTCTCGTGAAACAATTTTAAAGGACTCACTGAAGGGACAACTACAAATGACCCTCCTTGGGGAAATTTTTAATGATCAGTTGATCTGCATTGCACGAAGTGCAAGACCACATCTTGAGCTACTTTGGTATCCACCGCAAAGTCTATCAGGAACTTAGACCGATAGAATTGTATCCATGAAATCATCTTGTTGACAGATTAATTAAGAATAATGAGGTTGGAGAGGGTATTGCATTATTTTTTGTGAAAGGTCATAATGATGAATTATAGAGTCATAGATCTTCAGAGCTTGATGAGACCATTGGGATCATGTAATTCAATGTTTTCCATTTTTACAGCCATGGAAACTTTTCTTGAAACAGAATATGTTACTTTGTTTGCAGTAAGGATGGGGATCCTGGAGACCTTGGCCTCTACAAAACACAATTTAAAAAAATAGTGATCTAAAAAAAAAAAATAGTGATCTAGTCCAACACCCTCATTCAAGAGATTAGGTCACCAAGGCTTTGGAGGGAAAGATAGTAGACAAGCATAGCAAATCAGTGCTGTGGTCCTTGACATTTATTTACTTTTTAAAAAGTTTTAATTGTTTTTTTTTTTTTCAGAGACAGAGAGAGAGAGAACATGAGCAGGGAGGAGCAGAGAGAGAAGAGGATAGAGGATGGGAAGCAGGCTCTATGCTGATAGCAGAGGGCTCCATGTGGGGCTCGAACACACGAACCACAAGATCATGACCTGAGCCAAAGTTGGACAGTTAACCGACTGAGCGACTCAGGTGCCCCAATACTTTTGTTCTTAATAATCAGGTCCTATACCTGTGGTTATTTAATCATCATACCCCTAACTGAACTACAATATTTCCATTCAACTCAATTCAACTCAACTTTGTTTCATTTGGCAAAGAGAAAAAAATAAATCTGAATTTCATGGAATATTTTTCTTGGAATTTAGATTTATTCTTGTAGTTTAAGTAGGCTCCATGACCAACATGGGACTCAAACTCACAACCCTGAGATCAGGAGTTGCATGCTCTACTGACTGAGCCTGCCAGGTGCCCCTGGAATTCACATTTAAAAAACAATGTTTGGGGCGCCTGGGTGGCTCAGTCGGTTGAGCGTCCGACTTCGGCTCAGGTCATGATCTCACGGTTCGTGAGTTTGAGCCCCGCGTTAGGCTCTGTGCTGACAGCTCAGAGCCTGGATCCTGCTTCGGATTCTGTGTCTCCCTCTCTCTCTCTGAGCCTCCCCCACTCATGCTCTGTCTCTCTCTGTCTCTAAAAAATAAATAAACATTAAAAATTAAAAAAAAACAAAACAATGTTTATTTATTTTTGAGAGAGAGAAGAGTGTACAAGCAGGGGAGGCGCAGAGAGTGGGGGGACAGAGGATTTAGAGTGGGCTCTGCACTAACAGCAGGAAGCCCAATGCGGGGCTCAAACTCACAAACCACAAGATCATGACCTGAGCTGAAGTCGGACACTCAAGTGACTAAGCCACCCAGGCACCCTTGGAATTCAGATTTTTAAGGCTCTCTCCAAACTGTATAAAATCAAATTCCAATACTGAAGGATGATGTCAGAAAGCAGTATTAATAGGTTCATCATTCCTTTTTCTGAAGTTCATAATTACTGAAATTAAAGGAAGAGAGGTTTCCATGTGTATGTAGTTAAAGCCAATTAAGACAAAAAAAGACTGAGTTTTGTGAGGGCAAGGATATTGCCTATTAGATCACTACCATACTCCCAGCACTTAGTTTAATGCCTGACAGAGAGTGTGACGATTATGTGTCAACTTGATTGGGCTAAGGAGTGCCCACATAGCTAGTAAAACGATATTTCTGGATGTGTCTGTGAGGATGTCTCTGGAAGAGATTAGTACTTAAATCAGTAGACTAAGTAAAGATCACCCTCACCAATGTAGGTGGCCATCATTGAATCCATTGAGGGCCTGAATAGAATAAAAAGGCTGAGGAAGGGTGAATTCACTCTCTCTATTTGAGCAGACACATTCATATTCTCCTGCCCTCGGGTATCAACACTCCTGGTTCTCAGGCTTTTGGACTCAGGCTGGGACTTAGACCACTGGTCCCCCAATTCTCAAGCCTTTGGACTTGGACTAAATTACACCAATGGCCTTCCTGGTTCTCCAACATGCAGATAGCAGATCAGGGGACTTCCCAGCCTCTATAACCATATGAGTCAATTCCTATAATAGCTATCTATTTATCTATCTATCTATCTATCTATCTATCTATTTGTCTATCTTCTATTGGTTTCTGTTTATCTGAAGAACTTTGAATTAATACAAATAGTAAGTGGTCAATGAATAGTTATTGAATGAGTGATGACAAATGATCTTTCCTTGATGAATTCTGAAAAAGGCAGGGGACCATTTGTTTTCCAAGATTATATAGGCACTTGTGTGCCTTGTCCTTTGTTAAGCGCTGGCTGGACTGGAAGAGGTAGAGTTCCAGATGTAGAAAACATGATTCTGATCTTCAAGGAACTTACCATAGGAATTGAACTAATTTTTAAAAACCACTAGCAAGTACCCAAGAAATAAGTACACACTGTGTAGCATAGAATTTGGCCTTGAGCAACTTCAGCAAATGATGGAATAGGAAGTTCCAAGGTCTTGTTCCTATGGAAACACCAAAACCAAAAAATCTGGCTAGCTAATCTTATAGCAGCTGTGGAAAACGGTCAAAGGTCTACAGCAATCAAGTAAGTGCCCAATCAAGAAAAATCTAAATTCAAAACAGCAGGAAAACTTGTGGCAGTCCCATTCCTGGTGAAGCATGGTTTTGTGGGAGAGAAAATGGCAGCCCCATTTCCATTCCTTCCCCAGAACCAGAAGAAGCAGAGCAGACTTTATTTGCAACATTCCCCCCCCCGTGTCTGGGGGATACCTGATGGACTAGTCTCTGTTTCACTCAACTCAGATCTCGGGTGAGGAGAAGCAGTGGGTGGGCCTTAGGAAAGCTGCAAGGAGACTAAGACCCTTTGACAAGATAATATGAGTGCAGATATACAATAGACCAGCTAAAGATCCAGAAAGAAGCTGGGGTGAGACTATTTAAGAAATGAACACATTTTAAAAAGCAGCTCTAGGGGCGTCGGTTGAGTGTCTGACTTCAGCTCGGGTCATGATCTCACAGTTCATGAGTTTGAGCCCCCATAGGGCTTGCTTCTGTCTGTGCAGAGTGTGCTTTGGATCCTCTATCCCCCCTCTTTCTGCCCCTCCTCAGCTCCCTCTCTCTCTCCCTCTCTTTCTCTCTCAAAAAGAAATAAAACATTAAAAAAGCAGCCATATATACAGAAGAATAAAAAAAACAAAAACAAAAACAAAAACAAACCCCAGACAAGCCCACTTAAGATGCATTGTTAGAAAAGACCTGAGAAGGGGCGCCTGGGTGGCTCAGTCAGTTAAGTGTCCAACTTCAGCTCAGGTCATGATCTCACAGTTTGTGGATTTGAGCCCTGTATTGGGCTCTGCGCTCAGAGCCTGGAATCTGCTTCAGATTTTGTGTCCCCCCCCGTCTCTCTGCTCTTTTCCCACTCACACTCTGTCTCTGTCTCTGTCTCTGTCTCTCTCTCAAAAATAATAAACATTACAAAAAAAACTAAAAAAAAAAAAAGAAGAAAAGAAAAGACTTGAGAAGACCTTAAGCTTTCTCCTTGAGCTGATCCCAAGGCTCAGGGCACACCCAGCTAAATAGCAAAAGACTTCAGCACAAAGCCAATGTGCAAAGACTGGGAGGTGGCTGTGTTTCCAAATGCCCAATTAAAAAAAAATCATAAAGGATACAAAAAAAAAAAACCCAAGAAAATGCCATCCATTCAAGGCAAGAAAATACAGTGGCGGAAACTGGCACTGAAAGTCAGTCGTCAGACTTGATAGAAAGAATTCAAATCAGTTGACTTAAATATGGTCAAAGACCTAGAAGAAAATATGGACAAAAAACTAAAGTAAATCGGGAAAATGATATATGAACAACAGAATAGCACCAAAGAGAAATTAGTAAAAAGAATCAAACAAATTCTGGAGCTGAAAATGCAGGAATGGTTCAACATAATAAAGGCCAAATATAAAAAACACACAGCTAACATCATATTCAATGGTCAAAGACCGAAAGCTTTTCCTCTAGGATCAGAAACAAGACAAGAATATTCCCTTGTGCCACTTCTTTTGATGTAGTATTGGAAGTTCTAACTGATACAATTAGACAAGAAAAATAAATAAAAGGTATCCAAATTGTAAAGGAAGTGGAATCATCTCTGCTTAGAGATGACATGATCTTATATGTAGACGACATTAAAGATACCACAAAATCTCTTAGAACTAATAAATGAATTCAGCAAAGCTGCAGGATACAAAACACAGTTGCATTTATATACAATGAACGATCTGTACCCAAAGCAATCTACACATTCAATGCAATCCCAATCAAAATTGCACCAGCATTCTTCTCAAAGCTAGAGCAAACAATCCTAAAATTTGTATGGAACCACAAAAGACCTCGAATAGCCAAAATAATACTGAAGAATAAAACCAAGGCGGGAGGCATCACAATCCCAGACTTTAACCTCTACTACAAAGCGGTGGTCATCAAGACTGTATGGTATTGGCACAAAAACAGACGCATAGACCAATGGAATAGAATAGAAAACTCAGAAATGGACCCGCAAGTATATGGCCAACTAATCTTTGACAAAGCGGGAAAATGTATCCAATGGAAAAAAGACAGCCTTTTTAACAAATGGTGCTGGGAGAATTGGACAGCAACATGCAAAAGAATGAAACTAGACCACTTTCTTACACCACTCACAAAAATAAATTCTAAATGGATAAAAGATCTGAATGTGAGACAGGAAACCGTCAAAATCCTAGAGGAGAAAACAGGAAAAAGCCTCTTTGACCTAAGATGCACAAATTTCTTACTCGACACGTCTCCAAAGGCAAGAGAATTAAAAGCAAAGATGAACTATTGGGACCTCATCAAGATAAAAAGCTTCTGCACGGCAAAAGAAACAACCAACAAAACGAATAGGCAACCAACGGAATGGGAAAAGATCATTGAAAAGAAAATTAAGAAAACAATTCCACTTACAATAGCATTGAAAGGAATAAGATAGGAATAAACTTAATCAAGGAGGAAAAAGACTTCTATGCTGAAAACTAAAGAATATTACTGAAAAATTATAGGAGACACAAATAAATGGAAAGACATCCTATTCATGGATTGGAAGCCTTAATGTTGTTAAAAGGTCCATACAACCTAAAACAATGTACAGATTCAATACAGTCTCTATCAAAATCCCTACAATGTATTTTGCAAAAACAGAAAAAAATCCATGGAATCTCAAGGGACCCTGAGTGGCCAAAAAAAATATTGAAGAAAAAAAAAAGAATAAAGTTGGAGGACTCACTTCCTAAATTAAAAACTTACCATAAAGCTATGGTGATGAAAACAGTATGGTGCTGGCATGAAGACAGACACATAGATCAATGGAATGGAATAGACAGCCCGGGGCAATTGGCTGGCTCAGTTGGTATAGCATGCGACTCTTGATCTTGAGTCACGAGTTTGAGTGCCACATTGGTGTAAAGGTTACTAAAACAAACAAACAAACAAACAAACAAACAAACAAAATCCAGGAATAATCCCTTTGGATAACCCTTTGGGTATATGATCAAATTTTGACAAGGCCAAGACCTTTCAATGGGTAAGATTGTGTTTTCAACAAATAGTACTAAAAACCCTGAAAATTGACACACAAATGAATGAAGTTGGACCCCCTACCTTACACCATACACAAAAATTAACTCAAAATGGAGCACACAGACCTATAGTTAAGAGCTATTAGTTCTTGCCTGCAAATGCATTCAGCCCTCTCAAGAGTATTGTCCCTTTCCCTAGAATGGCTTAAGCAGAGTCTGCAAGACCAGCAAGTCACAAATGCCAAATCAAAGAGTTAAAATCTGGCTGTACCAGCATCACCTGAAGATCTTTCAAAACATCTAGACATATAAGCTTCAGGTACAAGAGAATCTGATTCAGGTTTGGGGTAGAAATTAGAAGCCTGGGCTTTAAAGCTCCTCGGCTGATTCCGAGGCAAAGCCACATTTGAGAATTACTGGGTGGGGGATTTGAGCATCATATGGGGGCCGGACTATAGCCTAACAACACAAAGTGTGTTCCATACAGCAGCAGCATTGGTGTCACCTGGCAGCTTTTAAGGAACTCAGAATCTCAGGGCTCATTCCCTATCTCTGAAACAGAATCTGAATTTTAAAAAGATTACCAGATGATTTGACACACCTTAAAGTTTAAGAAGCAGTGCATGACGTGACCTTTGAGGCCTCTTCTGACCCTGAGAAACTAAGATCCCGTGATCTCTTGTTGATGCATCTGGCAACTGTGTTACTTAGGGATAATTAACTAGAAACTGTCTATTTTACTGGGAAAATGTTTCCTAAGGCTATGGTTCAACTTTCAGACATAGGTACCAAAGGAAGGCTTTTCAGGGAAATAAGGAGAACCCTGCTCCCTGTAAGGAGTGCTAGGCTTGCTCTGACCATTTAAGACTTAGAGCTCTACTCCCAGGATGGGGCCAATCACAACCACCTACAACAGAGGTTCTCAAACTTGACCCTACGTCAAAATCACCTGGAGGGCCTGTTAGACTACAGATTGCTGGACCCCACTTGCAGTTTCCAGTTTATTAGATCTCAGAAAGGGCCCCCCAGTCTGCATTTCTAACACTTTTTCCAGCTAATGCTGGTGCTGCTGGTCTGGGGACCACACTTCCAGAACCACCTGCCCAGGGCCAAAGTCTTCTGGAGAACTTCAGCTGGGTAATCTCCTCAGGGTTGAGAAAGGTTTGGCCACAGTTGAACTCCCTTGCCAGGCAATTTGCATAGTATTTAGCCTGGCCTTGCTTTACTACGATGGGCTAGGCCAACCTGCTTGCTAGTGGTTGTGGTCCAGGGATGTGAAAAGCTTGATGTGTTGGCCTGGGATTTGCTGAGATCTGTTCAACAAATGGGACCTGCTCTGGCTTTCTGTTGTGGTTTTTAAGGATACGGTGTTCCCAAAGGGAGTTATTAAATTGAATCCACTGATGATCACAGGTGAATGTGTCACATATGATCCAGCAATCACACTATTGGGTATTGACCCCCAAAATACAAAAACACTAATTCAAAGGGATACACGCACCCCTATGTTTATTGGAGCATTATTTACAATACCCAAATTATGGAAGCAGCCCAAATGTCCATCGGTTGATAAATGGATAAAGAAGGTGTGGTATAGGGGTGCCTGGCTGGCTCGGTCAGTAGAGCATGCAATTCTTGATCACGAGGTCGTGAGTTCAAGTCCCATTTGGGTATAGAGCTTACTTTAAACAATTTTTTAATTTAAAAAGAAGATGTAAGATATATATAATGGTGTACTATTCAGTCATAAAAAAGAATGAAATCTTAACATTTGCAATGACATGGATGGAGCTAGAAAGTATTATGCTCAGCAAAATAAGTCAGAGAAAGACAAATACCATATGGTTTCACTCATATGTGGAGTTTAAGAAACAAAGCAAATAAGAATAGGTAAAAAAAAAAAAACAGAGAGAGGCAAACCAAGAAACAGACTCTTAACTATGGGGACCACACTGGTGGTTACCAGAGGGGAGGTGAGTCAGGGGATGGATGATATAGGTGATGAGGATTAAGGAGTGCACTTGTGGTGAGCACTGGGTAAAGTATGGAAGGGATGAATGACTATATTGTATACCTGAAACTAATATAATCCTGTACGTTAACTATACTGTAATTAAAATAAAAAACTTAATAAAAATCATAAAACTAAATAAAATTAAAAATATACATATAGCAACAACGACAAAAAGAACCCTAGAAAACAAAACAAAACAACAACGAAATAATCAGCCAGCCCCAGATGTCAATGGCGCCAACGGCGAGAAAGCCTGCTGTCAAGGAAAAGGCCTGGAGTGAAGTGCATTAGTGGGTGTGAAGAAGGGTATCTGACACGTGTTGCCACATGGGTGAACCTTGAAATAAACCGGTCTCCAAAGGTCAAAAACTGTATGGCTCCACTTATATGAGATACCTGGAGTAGTCAAATCTGTAGAGACAGAAATTATACGGAATTAGAGTTGCCAAAGGTTGGGAGCACGGAAAATGCGATCTTGTTTATTGAACACAGAGTTTCGGTTTGGAGGGATAAAAAAGAAATGTTCTTCTAGAAGGAGGGTGGTGATAGTTGCACAACCATGTGAATATGTTCGATGACCTTGAATCGAACGCTTAAAAGTGTTTTTAAAAACCATATCTGAATAGACATTTCTCCCAGGAAGATACACAAATGACCAACTAAGCCCATGAAAAGACACTCAACATGATTAGTCATTACAGAAATGAAAATCCAATACCACTTCGCACCCAGCGGGATGGCTAGCAACAGAAACAGACAGAAACAAATGCTGACAAGGATGTGGAGAAGGTAAAACCCTTCTACTCTGCTCCCGGGATTGTACAGTTGTGCAGCCCCTTTGGAAAACAGTCTGGCAGCTCCTCAAAAAGTGAAATATGGGGGCGCCTGGGTGGCTCAGTCGGTTGAGTGTCCGACTTCGGTTCAGGTCATGATCTCGCGGTCTGTGAGTTCGAGCCCTGCGTCGGGCTCTGTGCTGACAGCTCAGAGCCTGGAGCCTGCTTCACATTCTGTGTCTCCCATTCTCTCTGCCCCTCCCCCACTCATGCTCTGTCTCTCTCTATCTCAAAAATAAATAAACATTAAAAAATATTAAAAAAAAAGTGAAATATGTAGCTGCCGTACGATCTAGCAGCTCCTCTCCTCGGTATGTGCACAAGAGAACTGAAAACATAGACACACGTACGCTTGTGTGTATGCTTGTACACAAAGGTTTTACAACAGCTAATTTTTTAATATTTTAATAGCCAAAAGGGAGAAAAAAATAGAAGCTATCTAAATGCCCATCGGCTGATAAATGGATCGTCGAAATGTGGTACATGTACACTGCGGATTATTATTTGGCCATAAAAAGGAAAGGAGTACTGATCCATGCTACGATACGGATGAGCCTAGAAAACATTATGCTAAGTAATAGAAGCCAGTCAGAAAAGACTGCATATTATATGATTCCATTCATACGAAATTTCCAGCTCAGGCAAATATCACAGTTACAAAGTAAACTAGTGCTTGCTAGGGCCTGGGTAGAAAGGGGGGTGGGGAATAACTGCTTGTAGGCAAAAGGTTTGTTTTGAGGGTGATGGAAATGTCCTAAAATTAAATAGTGATGATCGTTTCACAATTTGGTAATATGCTGAAAACACTGAACTGTAGACTTTAAATGGGTGAATTCTGTGGCGCGTCCACTAGGTCTCAATAAAGCTGTTATAAATCAGTGATAGACAATATTGTTAAAACAACAACAACAACTATTTCCCCTGTTGCCATACTGCTCATCCAGGCGTGTCTGAAATTTATTATGTACAATGAACACACAGGTTCGAACCGTCAGAAAGGTCATCCGTCACAGATTTTGGAGCCCAGTTGCCGAGACTGGTGCCTTGGCGCTGCCCCTCGCTATTATCACCGCAGACAAGGCTGCTAACTTTTCTGCTTAGTTTGATGTCCTCAATTATTTCTAGGAAGAATGTCAAACATTCGAAAAGGATTCCGTACGGTTTTCATTTTGTGTTGTGTCGTTCGGGCATTTCCGGTACCCTGACAAATGCAAAAGCAAAAACTTGAGAATCCCTCTTCCGATATGGTGAAGCAATCAGATAGGCCGACGACCATTCCTGCAATCAGATCATCTACAGATAGGGACAGGTTTTCTTCCTTTTCCATCTGCGTGCCTTTATTTCCCTTTCTTCCTGTACTGGCTTGAAGTCCCAGCACTGCGTGGCACTAGGGTAACGAGAGCTGGCATATCTGCCTTTTCCCCAGGATTCTGAGGAAAGCTTTCTGTCTTTCACCACCTAAGTATATCATGAGCTATAGGCTTTTAGTTTATACTCTATCAAGTTAAAGAAGTTTCCTTCTGTTCCTCGTTTGGTCACTTTGATCATGGATGGGTTATTGAATATTGTTCATTGCTTTTTCCGCATTGATTGATACGATCATGCAACTGCTTCAGCCTGTTAATAGTATGAATTACATTGCTTAATTTGTGAATATTAAACTAGCCTGGTATTCCTGAATTAAAAAAAAAACTAGAAAAAAAAGTACAGTTCAGTACCCAGGGTTAATAGTGTTACCTTCCCACTTTCTGTTGCAAGCAATTTCAATTAGACTACAGCACAATTACAGAAAATTCGCTGCTGAGAGTTTGGGACCAAACTCTAGCATAGATTATGGAATGGAGAAAACAAAAGTGGACAGATTTACCTCAAAAGTTTTTTAAAAGTTTAGGTAACAGCAACAAAAAGCCCAATGTCAGAAGTGCAAGTAGACAGCTGACTTGCACAATCTTATTTCAAAGAGCCTATGATTGTGTGTGTATATGTGCGTATATTAGGTATATGCAAGAGATATGTATATAGTTTGCATCTAGTTGCAGTAAGCACAGTAAAACAAAATATAATTGCCAGCAATTGAAAATGAAAGAAAATCCCCTTTTGTCCAAACTCCCACAGAAAGCACGTCTCCCAAATACAAAATCACGTCTATGTCAGTTTATACCAGTGTGGGCTGGGCCAAGTTTCAAGACAGCCAGAACAAGAAGTAAATGAAAGTCCGTCTTGCCAGGTCAGATCTTATATTCAGCTAGCATTTTGACATTTTGGTCACGATGTTCTTTTGCATGAATACTGATATTTCAGCAATATTGCATTCAAAGAGTACTTACCTTGACTCCTGGGGTTTTGTTGTCCCCTCAAATTCTGTGCCTGAGGCATGGCCGTCACTCACCCCAGTCTCATCTCCAGTCTGTTTCAATCTTTTCTGGTACCAAGCTTCAGCCTCTTCTGGCTTGATGCCGCCATATCCTTAGCTTTGGTTCTGTTCCCTTCATCTTCTAGAGAAGTTACCGAACGGGGAAAGTGGTGACCAGAGCTCTATTGTTCCTCTGCACTGGGCCACGTGAAGAGGGAAGGGGCCAGTGGTTAGGATGAGGATGGGGGAGGTCGTGCTATAATCGTGAATCGTGTAGATGGGTCTAAGACCAGTTGAGTTGTTTCTGCTTTCCTGCCATGAAAGTATTTGTGAAGTGTTTGCCTCAGAGAGCCAGAGGTCTTCCTAGAGATTGTCTCCTGCTCCTCATTTAATAGGCAGGGAAAGCAAAGCCCCACATGCAGTGGGCACTTATTTTATAACACCGAATGGGAACAACCACCCAGCTCTCATCTATACTGCCCTGCCTCTGATTCGTTGAAGAGCTTCCTCAAATCTATTCAGGCACCTTCTAATAAAAAGAGAAATGGGGAGAAACATGATCACTGAAGTTACACTTGAGTGAGTAGCAGCAGACTGAGGTAGCCAAGATCCGCTAGTCTCAGCACGAAACGGGCCTAGGTCTTCTCCTGACTCTGGCTGTTATCAGCTGTGCCCCCTCGGAAAACTTTCTTTAACCACCGAGCTTCTGTTTGTGCATTAAAAAAAATTTTTTTTTAACATTTATTCATTTTTGAGAGACACAGACAGACCACAAGCGGGGGAGGGGCAGAGAAAGAGGGAGACACAGAATCCGAAGCAGGCTCCAGGCTCTGAGCCATCAGCACAGAGCCCCACGTGGGGCTCAAACACAGGAACCGCAAGATCAGGACCTGAGGCAAAGTCGGGTGCTTAACTGACTGAGCCACCCAGGCGCCCCTCTGCAGTTTTTAATGGGGTAATAATAGGACTTCCCTCATGGAGCGGTTGTGAGGATGAAATACGTCAGAGCGCACGCTGTGCCGAACACCGGACGAAGCCGCGAAGATGTGGCTACATCCCTCTGCCGGCCAGGGAGCTGTTCGGAGGACCTGGGTGCTGACGGGCACTCGCTAGTCTATCAAGGCCGCTGGTCCATCTCCCTCAAAGCTCCTTGGCATGTCGAAACTGCCGACCCCGGCTCTTCCTTCTCCAAGATGCCCACTTTGTTCACGGCTGGCACCGCCACTGCGAAGCCCTTCACGACCCGTTTTCGTAGAATCAAAACATTTCTCTTTCAAATTTCTCTCTCTTTCCCTTCGCTCGTTCGCTTACACGAACGCCCCCCGTATCCCGCCGCCACCCCCGAAGCCCCGCCGGGATCGGCTTCCCCAGGCCCTAGCCGCTCTCCTCTCGGTGTCGGGCTTCTCCCTGTGGAAAGAATTCGGGAAGTGATTTTCCCTCTTGAACCTGACATGTCACCCTTCTCCCCTTACCTCGAATAGTAAGGCTTCGGACATTGACAATCGGTTTCCCTCTCTGTCTCTTTCTCTCTGCCTCCCTGTGTCTCTCTCTCTTTCTCTTTCCATGTGTGTCTTATTCTTTCATGAAAGAAGTAGGAGTAGCAGAAACCAAATATTTGAAACACCCAAAACCTGCCCTTTCTTCCTTTCTTTATTTTTTTTAAGTTTATTTTGAGGGGGGAGAGGCAGAGAAAGAGGGAGAGAGAAAATCCCAGGCAGGCTCCACACTGTCAGCACTGAGCCCGATGTGGGGCTCGAACCCTCAAACCGGGAGATCACGACCTGAGCTGAAATCAAGAGGCAGAGGCTTAACCGACTGAGCCGCCCAGATGCCACAAAAACCTGCCCTTTGTCACTATTCTCCCAAGAAGGAAAAACCGAAACACTGTATGGAGAAATGCCCTTTTAAAGAACGTTTAAGATTCCCTGGGTAGGAATTCCTAAAGCGAGATTTCTAGACAGGAAAATCCCACAGCCATAGTAGAGAATTACCAGGTGGGAAAAAGGAAAGAAAACCAGAGCAGGCTTTGTCCCCGCTATCCGGGGTTATTGGAAACAAACAGCAAAGCTGCTGGAAATCATTAGTGACATCTATATGCGTGAAGCAAATAACTTGATAACATGGAGCACGATTGCCCTTCAAATTTTCATGGTGCTTCATTATTTCAATTTAGCAGGGGATAATGTGACAGTGTGGTATCAGTGGACCGTGGTGTCACTTGGTCCCCAGGAGGCCTTAATGATATTCACTGTACTCAGGCAATACCTGTGCTGGGGAAGGAATAGAAAGAAACAGAGGGGAAGCAAAATGCTAATTCGCCTGCTATCATTTATTCGTAGAAACCAGGTAAGGCTCGCCACTGAGAGAGGTGTCAAAGAAAAGGGGGACAATGGGGTACTGGACATCTGTCCCCAGACAGGACCAGCATCCCTTTACCTGGCTTCCCGGGGTCTTTGGAGAATCGGATGGTTTTCTTCTCATAAATTCTCCAAATGGGAGGCTGTTTCTCTCTACTTCTGTCTGTCTGTCTTTGCCACTCTCTCCCTCCTTCCTTTTCTCCCTCCTTCTCTTCCCTCGGGCCTCCGTCGGTGCCTGTGCCTGGATCTCCAGTGTGTATCTCCCTTGCAGGCAGCCAGGCGATACTAGCCAAGCCTACTTTCTCTTCTTGCCTTTGGGAGAGGGGGGTGAGTGGGGGCGGCGGAAGTGCTCAGACAAGTTTTCTTTGCAGTCTATCGCTACTGCCCGTGTGGCTCCGGTAGCCTGCTGGAAGCAGGGAGTCTGCGGGGTGTGACACCCCGCAAAACAGCAGAGGGCTGGCTTCGGAGAGCCGTTCGCTGTTCTCTGTGGGCTTTGGAAGCGTGCAGAGAAAATACCAAGACTCAAGGCCAAGTCCATGACTCGGAATACTAAAGGGTCTGAAGCAGCAGCAGCAGCAACATAGCTAGAGCACAAATTCGGTGTGGAATTTGTCTCTGATGTCAACAGGAGAGAAATACTGTAAACTACTTTCCTGGCTGGCAAGGAGTTTAGAAATGTATATTAAAATATGCCAGGGGCGCCGGGGTGGCTCAGTCAGTTGGCTGTCCAGCTTTGGCTCAAGGTCATGATCTCATGGTCCTCAAGTTCGAGCCTGGCATCGGACTCTGTGCTGAAGGCTCAGAACTCGCAGCCTGGAGCCTGCTTCGGATTCTGTGTCTCCTTCTCTCTCTGCCCCTCCCCCGCACTCTGGCACACACTCTTTCTCTCTCTCTCTCATAAATAAACATTTAAAAAATATGCCAGTGGTTTTAAAAGAAGATTTTGATTTCTTCTTGTTCTTCCATAGCATACAGAGCAATGCCAAAATGAGAGTTTTTGTCCAGCAGAAGTTCCTATAATGGGCTTTCATTAAAACATCTTGTTTCATGTGGTTTCTTTTCATTCCCAGTGTCTATGCCTGCAGAAAACAGATAGATCAAAAGCACTAATGGTTGTACAAATACCAGGTGACCTTCTCCTTTGAATTTTGTATGTTCTTGGTTTGCTCAGTGAATGCTCCCCTGCCAGCAATTGTTAACAAAGGAACTTTTCAGAGAACCCCCACGAGCTCACTGGGACTGCATTTATCCGGTGCTTGCTTTCCGTTTCATAGAGCTACACCGTGATTGCTGGTGGGCACGTCAAAGGATACAGCCACGATTAATAAACACCATGAAGACTCCTTAAACAATTCAAAATAGAACTTCCATAGGATCCCGCAATCCCATTGCTGGTACATATCGGATAGAATTGAAAGCCGGGTCTCAGAGACGTCTGCGCACCCATGTGTGTGGCAGCGCTCCTCACAGTAGCCGAGAGGTGTTGCAACTACCTGAGTCCATTGATGGGTGATTGGATAATCAAAACGTGCTTTGCGCACACAACGGAATATTATCCAGTCTTAAAAAGAGGGAAAGCCAGGGTCCCTGGGTGGCTCAGTGGGTTGAGCTTCCGACTTCGGCTCGGGTCATGATCTCACGGTGCGTGGGTTCGACTCCCGCGTTGGGCTCTGTGCTGACAGCTCGCGGAGCCTGGAACCTGCTTCGAATTCTGTATCTCCCTCTCTCTGCCCCTCCCCACTTGTGCTCTGTGTCTCTCAAGAGCAAACAAACAAACAAACAAACAAATAAATAAACATTAAAAAAATAAGGAAGTCCTATTACATGCTACAAGGGTATATGATTCCTCTTTTATGAGGGATCTAAAGTAGCCAAACTCGTGGAAGCAGAAAGTAAAACGGTGGTTTCCAGGGACCGAGGGGAAGGGGCAACAGGGAGCTGTTAATTGGGGATAGAGTTTCAGCTGCAAGGTGAAACATTCTGGAGATCTGTTGCACGACGACGTGAATGTATGCAACATCGCTCAGCTGAATACTTGACGTGGTTAAGATGGTAAATTCTAGGCCATATGGTTTTTGAAGTTGTACTACAATGAAAACTTTAAGAACTGCTAAAAATAAATAACAACAAAGCTATACTACAAAGTTTCTGTTTTCGTGTGGGTCTTAGGGTCAGTTTTGTTTTATAGACTCCTCCAGGGCGCTCTCATTGTGTTTGTAAGAACATCAGAGGATGGGCTTTTGCCGGTGTGCTAATCGTGGGGATGGGGGTAGCCCCTTAAGGTATTTGCACTCTGTCCAGCTCTGCGCCTGGATCAGGCGTGGCCTGGCGGACGGCTCCCGCGCCTGCCTTCTGAAGACCTGGCTTTCAGAAAATTCAGGAAAAAAGTATGCATAGAAATTCCCCCAAACCTGGCCAAAGTGTTCTGATTTCCAACGGTGGAATACGACACCACTAAGAGCACGACTTCTCTCCGCGTGTACCCTAACGCGGCTCTGCGCACTGCTCTCCTCTCCTTGCTCTGTTTGTTCTAGAGGAGGAAATGGGGGTTTCTTCTGCTTCTGCTTTTCAATTGTTTGCCTGCAAGAGGCGCAGGTCCGCATCCGGGGGAAAGTGTGGTAAATAATGTCGAATGCAAGTCAAGGCTTTGTGTTTTTTCTCATCATGATATTGGTTCTTTAATGTTTCTTTATTTTGAGAGAGACAGAGAGTGCAAGCGGCGGAGGGCCAGAGAAAGAGGGAGAATCTCAAACAGGCTCTGCTCTGTCATGGGGCATCGATTCATGAAATTGTGAGATCATGACCTGAGCCAAATTAAGAGTTATTCCGATGGATCTTCAGCCCCAACCTAGGAATCCAGCAACTGCTTCTGTCTCTCCTTTTCTTCAACTTCCCCCCTTTCGCCTTAAAATTTTTTTTCATGTTTCTTTACTTAGTTTTGAGAGAGAGAGAGAGAGAGCATGAGCAGGGGAGGGGCAGACAGAGAGGGAGAGAGAGAGAATCCCAAGCAAGCTTTGCACTGTCAGCACAGAGCCCAACACGGAGCTCAAACCCATGAACCGTGAGATCATGACCTGAGCCAAAACCAAGAGTCAGACGCTTAACCGACTGAGCCCCCAAGTGCCCCTGATGCCTTTTTTAAAATTTGGTTTTCCCTTTTCTTTTTCTCTTCCCATATCTTTTTCCCTCCATTTTTCTTGTTTTTGTTGTTGTTTGGTTTATCTCATTTCATTCTCTTTCCTTTTCGTCTTGATTCTCTCTCTCTTTCCCTCCTTTCTCTCTCCTTCTGTTGTTTCCATGGCCCTCTCTTTGCCCCGTCCAGTTCTCCTCTCTCCTTCCCCTTCCCCCCTCTATTCCTGCCTTCTCCCCTCTCTGCTGACATTTAGGAACGTTGATGGAACCTGGCAGAGGGGTGAATGGACCCCTGAGCTAGCACCCACTGTACCCACTGGAGGGAGATAGGCTGCCCGGGTGTTGTGCTTCCTCCGTAGTGGCAGCAGGAACCCCCGAAAAATTCTCCTTTACTTTGGAGGCGATTCCCTGGCACGCCACAAACCACTGGATGTCTAAAAACTTAATTGAAGTGACGTGTTCTCTGAATCATCCTCGTGTTTTTCTCTTGCCCTCTGGACACCCCCGTGTTTGACCAGGGTCTCTAATGCGCCTGCTACTTCATACTTATCCGGTCCAATTAACATGATGTCATCACTAGAACAGATCTGTGTGATGTTCTGAGGAATGTTCAGATCCCTTTTGACTATAATAAGACAGAGGGCTGGAAAGTTCATAGAGCCTGGGGGCAAGACCATAAACACATTTTATCGTCTTGTTAGTTCCGTGTGAATGTGAACTGTCTCTGGTAATCTTTCCTGAGAGGATGGAAACGAGCTCCCTTTCCAGATCTCAGAGACCACATATCACGAACCTGAGGCTGTGTTAAGTTCCCCTAGAAAAGATACTATATCCGGCACAGCGGCTACAATTCAGGCTACTACTTGGTTGAGTTTGCAGCCGACTGTCACTCTTTAGGGTCTGCCTGGGTTTCGTAGTGTCGAGTCTGGTGAATTACATGGGGACATGATGGCAACGACTACCCCTACATCATTTGGGTGTCTAAGGGTGGCACCGATCTCTGCCATTCATCCAGAGAATTGTAATTTGCCGTGCTTCTGGGGGCGAGAGGGCACTTCGGTAATGCATGTTGTCTTATAAGACAGAGTCCCTTTTATTGTCTGTAAGCCGTGGTGTGTGTGGGGGGGGGCATGAGCTTTTCACGGGGAGAAGTGGGGTACTTCGGCAGCCCTAGAAGGGTCAGAGGAATCTGGGGAGTCAAGATGTTCGAGTACATCAACCCACATTCACCGGCCCAAGTTTTAGGATTCCTTCCTAATTAGGGTCCCAACGTCTCCACACCAGACCTCCTGGGGATGAGGATTCAACCTTCCCTGGAGATCTACTCTTATAATTTAAGTCTTGGGCCTGACACTTAGCTGCTTTTCACACTGGAAGGAGCAAAACACAAAGTCTTAGGCCCCTTAATGTGAGTTAATTTAGCTACAGCATCTCTCTCCCTAGTAGCATGATTCTGAAGAGCATGAGAATGCCGAATTTAAGACTGATGGAAGTCGATACTCAGAGTAGAGGCGAACATAAAAAAGAGGAGGGAGTAGAGGAGATGGTGGACAGAAAGTACATGAGAAAAACTTCGCAGACTTGGCAACTTTTTGTTCTGTCGCAGTGTTCGACTCCATCGGTGCTGCGTGCTAATGAGCTGGGCTGTCACAAAGCTCCAGCCTTGATGGGCGAAGAAACACCAATCTGCAGCTCTGTCAGGGGCCCTGTGGGAGATGAAGTTTTGTTTACTGAGCAATCTGGTGGCAAGGAGATTCATACCTCTGTACTAGGATTCTTGGCCCGAAGACCTGAGCGAGTTGTAAGTACGGTGCATTGTCCCTGACTCTAATGCCATCGTAATGAGTCATTTACCTTGGGTTGCATTTGTTTTTATTTTCGTAAACGAATAATTACCCTACAACTCTGAAGAGAGCAAATCTGAGCACTTTTGTGGACGAATGAGTATCTTCATAGACTTTCTTGACGCTGCACATCAGAAGGAAAACAGCCGAGGTGGTAAGCTTCTCACTGGATTACAGAGAGGGTTGGGAGACCACCATGAGTTTTAATACCAAATGATCGAGTGGCCCTACTGCCTGACCCCTGATGGGGGTTTGCGCAGGTAGCAGAAAGGGTCTGTTTATGGCATGGTTAGTTGTTGTTGCTGTTACAATCACGAACATAACATACCTACTTAGCCATCGATGATGCCCATCCTAGCAGCTCAACTGTTTCTCAGCCTTCCCCTGGACCACGATGACAGTCTCCTGATGGGTTTTCCTGTCATTAGTCTCATCCCCTTTGAATCTTTTCTCACAATAGCCCCAGATAAATGTTGCTATACCACAAACTTGCTGGCATCACTCCCATCCTTACATCCCGATCATCTATAGGATAAAATTCCTTGATCTGTCTTACCAGGATGTCCACATTTTGACCTCTCCCCACAGCTCACATTCATATTGAATACACACTGTGTGCTAGTGGCATACTAACTGCTTTATGAGCAGCATTTTGTTTTAACTTCATAACAACCCAAAGAAGTGAGTATGAGCATTACTGCTGTTTTGCAGATGGGGAAACTGACCCATAGAATCCTTATTCTCCTGGCCCAGTGTCATAAGACGAGGAACTAGCAGAGTTGAAATTTGAACCTAGATCTCCCCGGTACCAAAGTCCATAGTCACGACTCCCACATCTATCCTTCTTGTCTCTCCAGCTTCATTTCCTGCTGTGTCCACCCCCACGTCACCAACTGCCCTGTTCTTGCTTCATTTCTTTATTCACACTGTCATATGAGTTGATCTTGTCTTCCCACTTGACTGTGACATTTTGCAATCAGAGACCATTCATTGTCTTATTCACCTTTAAATCTCTACTGCTCATCTATTGCCACATAACAGCATTAGCACAAACACAGCAGCTTAAAGGAATACACGCACGGTATCGCACACTTCCTGTGGGCTGGGAGTCTGGCCACAGCTCAGCTGGGTCCTCTGCTTAATGTCTCGCAAGACTGTAATCACGGTGTTAGGTGGGACTTCTGTTTTACCTGAGGTTTTACTGAGACAGGATTTACCTCTAAGCTCACGTGGTTGTTGACAGGGTTCAGTTTCTTGTAGGCTACCAGACTGAGGGCCTCAGTTTGTTGCTGGTTGTCAGCCAGAGGTGACCCTTGACACCTTATCCATATGGCAGCTAACAACACAACAGCTTCCTTCTTCAAAGCCAGCAAGGGAGAGCACGTCTCTTAGCTAGATGGGCATTAAAATCTTATGTAATGTAATCCTGATACATAATCACACACATTGTGTCACCTTTCCCATATTCTGTTAGTTAGAAGTAGTCTCAGGTCCTGCCAACACTCAAGAGGAGGAGGTGGCACAATGATGTGGACACCAGGAAGTGGGGTCATAGGGACCACAGTATCTCACCATCTGGATTTAGAGCTACCATATTGCACAACTTCCCCGAGTTGTACATTATTAGGACAACCCTTTACTAATCGCTCAGTTCAATATTTGCTGGATGAAGGCACAAATAAATCAGAGCTAGACCAGTTTAGGAACAAAATCAACTGAGGTGTAGCATTATAGAAAGAGCTTTTTTTTTCCTTCTCTTTAACGTTTTTATTTTTATTTTTGAGACAGAGACAGAGCATGAGTCGGGGAGGGGCAGAGAGAGAGGGAGACACAGAATCCTAAACAGGATCCAGGCTCTGAGCTGACAGCACAGAGCCCGACGCGGGGCTCGAACTCACAGGCTGCGAGATCATGACCTGAGCCGAAGTTAGACGCTTAACCGACTGAGCCACCCAGGTGCCCCAGAAAGAGTTTTAACATGGGAATCCAGAGTTTCGTTTGCCTGGGTCTCAGTTTCTGTATCTGTAAAATGAGGGCATGAGCCAGCCCTCAGGATCTCTAAGGTCCTTTTCATCTTTACAAGTCTAAAATTCTAGATCATCCTACTTTTTCCACTTTTATCACCCCAAATTTCTTCATGATATAGTAATAGCGAATGCTTGCATAGTATTTACTTGTGTCAGATATTGTTCTAAATGATTTATATGTTTTAGATTCTCAAACAACATTATGGAGTGGGTCCTTTTATTTTCTCCGGTGTACGGATCAGGCAGCTGTCAACGTTAAAAATAAAATGTTCGGTTATTTTACCAGCAAAAATGGGTATATTTGGGAATAGCAGAGAATTGCGATTTGGGACAAGCAAGTTATTGCAAAAGCATAGGTAAGACTGGAGAACAAAGCACAGAGGAAAGGTGGGAGTTGGGAGGGCTGTTGTAAACAAGAAGTTCATTGGAGTAAATTAGGAGCTGGAAGTATAAACTGGCTTTTCATCAGCTGAGTTGCGATTGTCGCTCATTGGCTGGGCTGTTGCCAGGGAAGGAGGAAATGCTTTCTTCTTCTAGGGGTGGTCGTAAAGCAGCAGCTAAAGTGGTAAGACTTGCGGGGCACCTCTCTTCCTGTTGGGTCTGCAACTGATGACAAGCGGTAGGGCATGAGAGTTCCCCCTTCTGGTCTCCGGACTCCATTTTAAATGGGATTTCCTTTTGTTAATTTTCACCCAGTACTGTCTTTCTAAAAGAGAGAGGCAGATGAGGGAGTGAAGGAGAGGAAGCATTTTCAAGGCATGGAGGGTCATATTTAGAATTTCCTTTTCTTTCAAGGTTCAGATTTGAGGTTTAAACAATAAAGGAGGGAAAGGGAGAGACCAGACAATTACTGCAGCTCTTTCTCAAACCCGGACTCTCCCCGGAGCGTGAAAGGCATATTGGCAGAATCAAAGCTCAGCACAGTCAGCAAGGAGCATTGGGAGAGAGAAAACTGAAAAGCTGTAACAGGGAATTAGGAGACTCAGTGTGGAATCCCACCTCCTTTCCTGCCCCAGGCAGCGACAGGCAGGCACCATCTCCCTCACGTCCTTTTTATCCGCCTTGGCTGGACATTGCCCCTTTCATGTTTGGAATTTCCACGTAGAGAGACAAGTAGGTAGGGGTCATGCTGGTGTGGGTGGTGGGAGGGAGTTGGGTGAGAAAGGCAGTGGAGCTGAACATACCCAAGAGTGACAGTTTCTTATTCATTAAATTATCAACTCCCTGACAGAACAGACTAAGTAGAAGTAAATCCTTATTAAGCCTGACCTGGACTGGCTTAGTCCTGCCACTTTGCTCTATAAGTCATTCCATTATTTCTCTACCAGGTATAATCCTATATCAAAGAGCAAGGTGCATTCTGACTTTTTATTGCTTTCCTGTGAAGTGGTGGTTCGTGGTGCAGGGAAAGATATAGGACTAACTCACGCATTGTGCTCTCTCAACCCCTTTCCATCTAAACTAAATAGGAAGTCAGAATCATGGCCAGCTGCCTACTTTGTTCCACCCTTAGAGACTACATTTTAGCTTTTATGGAACAGAATCAACAATTTAATGGAGAGAAATAAAAATTTATGTCGTTAATGATCACCTTGGAGAGAATGAAAACTCTGTCAACCTCCTTGACCCAGCCTACAGACACATAAGGAGATGTGTAGGCTGACGATGCTTTCAGACAACACTCTGGGGTGTGGTGGGGGAGGGCAGAAAGTGGGCTCTGGGGCCCTGGGGCCCCTTTTCCATTGAGTTAGCAATGGCGCCTGGGCACATTTTTCCTGGGGGGCAAGGTAACTTGCTGCAGTGTCTCCAAGCATGCCGTTTGCATTTTCTTTTTGCATCAAAATAACTTGCAAAGGTTTAAAATAAAGTGAAATGGAAAGTCCTTGTATTCAGATGAATCGTTAGAAGATTTTAATGATAGACGGTTCAGAAATTCCAATCTAGCAGACTGGTTAAGTAACATAATGGTTAGGAATGTGGACTGCCAAGCTAGACTATATGGGTTCAAGTCTGGATGCTCCTGTTTGCTGGATGTGTGACCAAGGGCAAGTCACTCAACCTCTCTGGGCCTCAGTTTTCTCATCTGTACTACGAAGGTAATAATAATGCCTATACCCATGGGACTGTTATGAGGATTGAGTGAGTTAATATTTGTAAAGTGTTTAGAATAGTACCTGGCATAGTAAGCATTATGTAAATATAAAGTAAATAAACTGAATTATTTATTCACTGCCTTATAGGTCTTATGATGTAGATTTTTCTCTTTTGTTTTACTTGACCACACTGAAATGTAAGTATTGTTTTTCCTCATTTATTGATATGGAAATGGAGCCTCAGAAGGTTATATGACTTCACACAGGCTGTATGTTCCAGAACAAGGTTCAAAATCAAATGTGCCTCTTCGAAAAGTGAAGGCTCCTTCCCACACACGGATAGCTCTCACTCCGTAGCTCCATGAGCTCTCGCTGCCCACTTTCTTCAAGAATGTGGATCTTGAACAAACTTCTGATAATAGCTTTTCTAGCTTCGCCGGAGCAAGGGGCATAGCCACAAAGCTATGTATAGGTGTTCTCTGGTTTTGTTACTTCTCATTTTAGGAGCTTGCTTCTGGAAAGCTCGAAGTGCTCATAGTAGGCACACATGAATGAGTTAACTTACCTTCTTTCATTCCCTAAAAGAATTTGGATAGTTGTGTCTGGCCTGACTTCTCAGAGCAGCTGTATTGTCTTCATCATAGTTTTTACAGATTTTGCCCGCCAGCTCGGTATTCTGCAACCTATATGATCCCAGCTGCTATTCCTCACCCCAAACTTTCCTTGTAGACCTATGAATCCTTACTTCCCTTCCAGATCTTAGCAACTAAGACCTCTACTCTGGGCCCTGCACTTCAGGGAACCCCGCCCCCCTGACCACCCTCAGGCTCCTACTGGGACAAGGATTCTGTGGGGCCACTCTTTGCGTAGCAAGAGTATGGTGGACATAGCTGGGATTTTGGAGTTGGACATACCTAAATTTTAAGCCCGTGTGGGCAAATTCACGTAATCTTTCTGGACCTGTATTTCTTCATCTGAAGAATGAAGACAATAAGACAGACCTCAAAGGGTTGTGAAAATTCAATAAGCTAATGAATGTATAATATTCAGGATGGTACCTGGCACTGAGACACTTCGGAAAACTTGAGCTCCTTTTTGCATAATAACCTTCCAGAAACAGACTCTACTTTTTGACAAATATCACTACATTTTCTCTCTCGATTTCCTTAAAATCCTCAGATGGCTATTGCCGGGTCCCATTCCCCTTGATTGATCTACGCGGACGTAGTTTATAAATTAAGATCAGAATATCCTGTGTACGTAACATAGTCTAGTCTGGTACCCCTGTGTGATCTGATTCTAAATCCAATACGTGAAGAAAGCGAGAAGGAAAGCAGCAAAGGGAGAAAATGGTAACATTTGTTGACTGTGGTAGAATGTTTCCAAAGCTGGCTGTAACATCATTTCCCGTCCCACGTGCTCGTTTGCAATGTGATCTTGCCATTCCTCCTCTTTATTTTTTTAAGTTTATTTATTTTTGAGAGAGAGAGAGAGAGAGACAGAGTGCGAGCAAGGCAGGGGCGGAGAGAGAGGGAGACAGAATCTGAAGCAGGCTCTAGGCTTCGAGCTGTCAGCACAGAGCCCGACCCAGGGCTTGAACCCACGAACTGTGAGATCGTGACCTGAGCTGAAGGTGGACACTTAACTGACTGAGCCACCCAGGCGCCCTGGCATTCCTCCTCTTAACAGACAAATTTGGAGAAGCCCCGTGACCTGTTTTGACCAATAGAATGTGGCAAGAGTGACAGCTGAAACTTGAGAGATCTTCAGCTTCTGCCTTCTTGTATGGATTCTTCTTTTTGGATCCCAGCCATCACATTGTGAGATAGCCCAAGAGGGCTCACAGGGAGGCTCGCGTGGAGGAACGTGAAAGCCCCCAACCGATAGCTTCAGCTGAGCTCTTAGCTGGGATCCAGCACCAATTGCCAGCATCGTGAATAAGGCCATTTTGATCTTCCAGCCATCCCAGAAAGCCAGCAACCACCCTCAGGAAGTAGCAGAACCATCCAAACAATCCAGGTAAGAAATAACAAACTGATGCTGTTTTAAGCCATGAAGTTTGTTGTTTGTTATACAGCAATAGGTAACTGACACTAGAACATTTTGTAATGATGGTGTATACTGTTTACCTGAAAGCATCTTTCAGTGATTAAAAACACAGGGAGAAGGAAACAGATCATATTACCTTGCAACGGATTTGAGAGGAGAGCCTCCTAGAAAAATGAATGGCACTTCTGTATTAGTCGTGCATAGACCTTATTCTTCACGTCTATAGAAATGATTTTTTCTTTACTATTTTACTTTAATGTTTTAAACAGATATGCATAGAGATCAGTGTGAAGGACATATATCTAGTTCGTAATTGTGTTTTGAATCGTCAACCATCAAGAGAAAAGCCCGTTGCTGGAATTCCCGGGTGACATTCATCTAGATGCACAGCGACCTGCCGGGAGACAAGGTATGTCTTTTTTGCAATGACTTTGGGTGCCGTGATTTATTTTCTTTCTCTTTGCACCAAAATGTTATTTCCTGTTTAGATATCACCTTCAACTGGTGCCAGGCACTGCCTTCTAATGCCAAACACAGTCTTCTTCTCTCAGGGCTCAGCTACTGTTTTTTAGTGTGAAAGCCCCAAAACTTTAATACTGTAGTAAGACTAGATATTCTTTCCCGCTCCACCATTATGGGAGTCCTCAGGCCACGGTTTCCTGGTCTCGAATCTACGATTGTGCGAATGCGAGCCAGTATCTTGAACAATTAAGGTAAAGACGTTCCACTGTGTGCAGCGGAGATCATCATTTGGCACTGAACTCCACGGTGACCTAGGTAAGGGGGCTTCTCCTTAGCTATAGCGTCTATCAGCCTAAATCTTTAATTCTGCATCCAGCAACTAAGATATCTGCACAAGAGGAAAAGGAAATAGTATTTTGTAGACCTACCCTAAATGAGAACCTTCTCTTGGAAAACACAATTCCAATCACGATTTATTGTTTGGTTCGTTTTATTTGGATCGGGAAGGTATCTGATCAGAGGTAGCCAGAGTTTTCTTTTGCTGTTAACAAATTCTGAATAAGAGTAAATTTGTTTTCAAGGCAAAGGAGCAAACGCTCACTTGATTCAGCGTTGCAAGTAAATAATTAGAGTATCGTACTGGAAGGTAAAGGATTCACAATGAAAAGGCATTTAAATACTGACCGTACTCGGTACGAGCCGTGGGCCCTACTGTTTCTTAACTCAGCCTGTCTCTCTGACCTCTCTCTCTAAAGGATGTTTTCCCCAAACGACAGTGCTCGAAGTGTAGATAAAGCAAGTCTGTGTTGCAGGCCATTGCACCCCAATTTCATTTAAACTACAATCCATTATTTTCTTCCTACACTTACTCAAGAACTCATTGTTCATTATTTTTCCATCGCTGTGTGATTAGAACAATTTGTACGTGTCCCTTGTACATTGGCCAGATAATGAAATAATCATTTGTGCATCTATGCGGTATTTTATACTTATTGTTCACAGTCTAATTCACTCTATAAAGCCATTTTATCATTCTCTAACAAGGATAGGGGATCTCTGAGGCAGCTGGGCAATGGGGACAGTTCATTTATTCATTCAAGTATTGGGTTTACTGAGACGGGAGAGATCTGGTGGATGGAGAGACTCAAGGCCTGAGCCCTGTGAACTCACACTAGGAGAATCGGGAACCACCAGGGAGTCCTAAAAAGTATAGCTAGTTGCCACCGTTTGGATGTTAGCACTTGTGAATGGACAAAAGTATTTATGAGTAGAATCTCTCGGTACATCTAACTGATGCTGTAGCAAAGACCCTCTAACAGGAGGGAAAAGAAAGAAAGGAAGCAACTGGTTCTTTGTACTGAATGCCTCAACTCAAAGGAACCTTAGAAATGATATCTAGTTTAACTCCTTCCGTGTGTACATGGGGAAACTGAGGTCAAAGTCAGGGCTGGCAGGTGCCCAGCTGGAACTCAAAACAAAGGCTCATGGCATCCCGGCACACGCTTTTCAGTACGTAGCTAGTCCCCCTCCCCAGCCTCCCTTTCAGAGCAATATGGGTAGGAATGTTCAAATAGATGCCAACTTGGAGGAAGCAACATATAAAAATTTCCTCTCGGTGTCAAGAGCTAAGGTAAATGAAAGAATGATGACATCAGAGAGGAAGATTACCAGTTGGCGTTTCCATTTCCTCTTTATAAAACAATTTCTAGTCAATTAATTAAAAAGACAAAAGTTTTGCTCTCCAGATACCACGTATCAGTACGTAAAGGACGGCTTAGTTCTTACTTAAAAAAAAAAGGTCAGAGTCTGAATCTCAGTACTCCAGTGAGCTACGATTTCCCTCAGAGACTTTGTAGTCACTAATTCACTGAGATCTTTTGCTGCTAAGAGGTTTCTAGGTCACAAGATGAGGTGTCGTGTCTGCCAGGAAATTGCCCATGAATGACAATCTCAATTTACGCTTGTTCTTTTTTTAATTTAATTTTTTCCTTTTTTCCTTCTTTCTTTCGTTTTGTTTGGTGTGAAAAATAAGATATAAATTTCACCCTTCTACTCGGCCAAATGGCTAGCCTGTCATCCCAGGAAATCTGTTTAACCAACCAGCTTTCTTCCCCACACGTGAAACTGTGTAACAGTACAATTGTTCCACGTACATTTGGGCCTACTTGGAGAATTTTTATCATGTTCCATTAATTCGTTAGTATATTCTTGCTAGGTAACACGTAGTTTTTATCGCTATATTCTTTTTTCCCCAGAACTAATCACATTTAATAAGATAAATGTAAGATAAATATAGCTGTTAAGAACGCTCCAGTATTTCAGCTTGCAAAACCCAAGATAATTTCTTCTTTACCTCATCTTTTAAAAAATGGGTACTAAACACAATCAGTTCTCATTATACGTTCTCATTATAGTCACTTTCTCCAAGGTCACCGCAAACACTGAGTTGGTGAATACCGAATCATTGCTTCTCTTTTTTTTTTTTTTTTTGGCTGCCCTCTCGAATTTCACACTTTGCTTATGTGCACATCTGTCTGTTTTTAATGTTTTTTTTAACATTTCAAGTTAGTTAACCTACTGTGTAGTATTGCTATATAGTATTGCTAATGCATTTTAGTATCCGAAGGTGCTAGGACACTCATTTCTTTTTTCAAAATTGTTCTGGCAGTTTCCTCATGCTTATTTTCCAGGTGAATTTTGGAATAATGCATTCAAATTCCAAAGCGAAATATCATGTTAATATTTGTTGAGGTTACATTGAATATTTTGATGAATGTAATTGATTTTGTAAAACCATTTATACCTTCTCATAAAGAATGAGGTATGTCTTTTCACTTACTAGAATTTTTTATGATTATCAATAGAGTTTTACAATTTTGGTTTGTTCATAAGGTCTTGTCCATATCTTGTTGAGTTTATTTCTAGGAAATTAATTTTTATTATTACTTTTACAAACAAGATATGTTCTTACATTAAATTTATATTAATGTAGTATAAGTGTATAAGTGTTATTGAATTTTTAAACAATTCTAACCAATTACCTTATAAATTATCTTCTAACTTAAGTCATTTTCAGAGTTTTTAATGATATATAGTTATTTTCTGTGTTGATAATAAGTTTTCTTCTTTCCTCTTTTATATATCTTATTTTCTTCTCTCCTCTAAATGCAATGCCTCGTATTTTCAGAACACTGTGAAGTAACAGTCAACACACTGTTTTTCCTGCCTTGTTTGTGATTTCAGTGGAAATCTATTGTCTCAAAATTAGCAGTGTTCTGTTTGACATAGGATTAAGAAAGTATCCATCTCTTGGGGCACTCGGGCGGCTCAGTCGGTTAAGGTTAAGCGTCTGACTTCGGCTCCGTGCTGACGGCTCAGACCCTGGAGCCTGCTTCGGATTCTGTGTCTCCCTCTCTGTGCACCTCTCCCCCACTCGCACTCAGTATCTCTTTCTCAAAAAATAAATATTAAAAAAAGGAAAGTATCCATCTCTTTCATATTTTATAAAGCATCAAAGAAATCAGTATAGATTAACTTATTCATTCATCTGTTGCAGTATTTATTGAAATAACTACATGCTGAGTCTTCCTTTTTTTGATTTTAAGATATCGAATATTAATATAATACACATCAACATAATACAAATTAATTAATATAATACAAATATTAATATCAATTTAACATTTAATGTTGCATAGTGTTTTTCCTCCTAGGGAAAATTCCACTTGGTTATAATATGTCAGTGTATTAATTTATAGATGTAGGGTTTTTATATCAATATTCAGAGATCAGCTATATCTTCAGTTTCCTATTTTGTCCTTATTGTCTGGTTTGGGGATCAATATCGTCTTTTTCCAGTCACCTCCCCCACCTTCACTCAAAACATACAAACACACATACGCTTTTTTCGAGTAGATACTTAATGGATAGTCTAACGTTTTGCCCCCAAACAACTACCTTTCTCTTTTTATCGCTATAAAAATATTTGCTTAACGAACCAATAAATAGGAAAAGTTTCTTTTTTGCCCACTTGAGAAGCTCTGCAAGGGATTGCTGGGGGTCTTAAGGTTTGAGAAATTGGTATTCTTTTTTTTTTCTTTTTACTTGTTGACCCCCTTCACCCATGTCTCCCACGCTTCACCCCAATGTACACTCGTTCTTTTGACAGTTGTTGGGGGAGATGATTCAGGCCATCCGCCTCTCAAGAAAATAGAATTTCTCTTGGCAAGTCCAAGCTGGGCGTCTTATGAAACACACAGTGAACTAAGTGGGCTGGAACTCCCCCTGCCCACCTCCTCCTCCAGAGTAGCATGTGGTTCTAAATTAGGAAGAGAGCTTCGATGTTCAGAAATAGAGACGGCTTAGGTCGGTCCCAGTGTTTAGGTCTAGAGATGAACTGAGCTAAGAAAGCAAACATATGGGGCCGGGGATTCCATATGATTTTTTTTTCTTTCCACATAATGCTGACCTAGCCATGAATAGTCCTGAACAATTCTGAAACAGACCGTTTTGAAATCACCGAATTTTCTCTTTTGGAGACACCAGATGGAACTGGCCATGGCTTCTTCATCCCTGTCTCCCAGAGAAAGGGATGCATTAGCCCAAATTCCCTAGGGAGTTATTCCTGTGAACTCCTTGTCAGAACTAGGTCACAGCTGAGTCTCTGCTAACCAGTGGTCCTCTGTCAACTGTAACAGACACTGGAATAGGCCAGGTGAGGGCAGCAAAGGGCTGATCATGGACCATGATTTGTGCCTGGTGTCAAATAATTAGCCCAGAAGGCTGATGCAGAGAGGTGCGTGCTTGATCGAGTGTATTTATTAGAAAGGCCAAGGTTGCAAGGATTAGATGAGAGTTAGAGAGAACAGAGGGTGGGTGTTCCAGAGAAAAATAAAGGCAATTCAGGAGTGCCAGCAGAGAAGGAAGCTATAAGTGCATGGGAGCCAAATTAAGACCAGGAAAGGAGGGAAGGAACTTTCTGGCACTTGTTTTGAACTAGATGCTTTATCTGTTATAATAACTATCAGTTAAGAACGGATTCAATTTTTCAACTAGTTACTATGTGTCAGGTACTATGCTAGGTTGCTAAATGTTTATATGCGTGTATATGAATATATGTACACATATACATACACACATGTTTTATATATATAAACATTTTTATATATAGTATTGAAGTTATGAAATCAATACATGGATAAGAGTAGATAAAGAGTCTCAAGGCTTGAGCCCTGGACACTACATTGTTTCGAAGTGAGAGAGAGAAAGGACAAGAAGCCCAAAACAACAGCTGCTTGTTGGGGTCTAAAAAAAATAATAATAAAAAAATATATTTATATACACACACATATGTATATATAATGATAAAATCTATATTATATTACATATAATATATAATGCTTCACTGTATGTAATGTAATTTGTAATTTAGTTTTACATATAACATTTAATTTAACAGCTGAGGCAACTAAAATTCAGAGAAGTCATTTTCCCATGTTCACAGTATATGGTTCAGCTGATACACCCACTCATAACTTTCTGATACAAAACCAATGCTCTTTCTACAATATTATACTGTCTTTTATGATAGATATAATTAACAGATGCAACAAAATGCAGCGAGGTGAGTATTAACAAATTTGCATTTTACCAATGTAGAAACAAAAAGACCTCATCTGTAATATAGAAGTAATGATATCCAGGGGTGCCTGGGCGGCTTGGTCAGTTAAGCGGCCAACTTCAGCTCTGGTCATGATCTCATGGTCTGTGAGTTCGAGCCCCACGTCGGGCTCTGTGCTGACGGCTCAGAGCCTGGACCCTGATTCGAATTCTGTGTCTCCCTCTCTCTCTGCCCTTCCCTTGCTCATGATCTGTCTCTATGTCTCTCAAAATAAAATAAAAACGTTAAAAAAATTTAAAAAAAAGAAGTAATGATATCCAAATCATTGGGCTTTTGTGTGGATTAAATTATTTTATTTGATAGACATTTATTGTGTTCTTTTTGTGTATGCGTCCCAGGGACTGTACAGACTAGAGGTATAGACCCAGTTAAAAAGGATGTTTATGTTCTTTTTAAAATCACTGAAGACACAGACTACTCAGAATGTGTTTCTTCCCTTCTGGCCTTCAAAGGAGTTAATCAACCCGAAGACACTAAGCTGGTTAGCAATAGGATATGGATTGAAAATTTGTCTAGATAGCACAAGAGGCCATAGGCCAAGGCCACTAGGTTGACAGCAAAAATTAATGAATGTTCAGAAAGCAGAGAACTGGTGAAGCATGGCCACTGAGATACCTGCTTTTGGGTTGAGCCAGAACTTGGAGATAAACTCTTACCTGCCTTCTATTAAAAGACAAAGTAGGGTCTTGGCCAACATGGTGGAGGAGTAGGGGGACCCAGTATTCCCCTTGTCTTTCAAACTAAGAAGGACCGAAACCAATGGATTCTCAACCCCAAGAGTCGGGGAGGAAAGGTGTTGCAGTCTACAAGGAATGGAAAGTGAAACCCAGAAAATGCCCCAGGAACTGGTGACTTCAAGAAACAATCCAAAACACACCTAGCCAAAATGACGAAATGGAAGAATTCTCCTCAAAAGAATCTACAGGAAGTAGTGACAGCTCAAGAATTGATGAAAACAGATATAAGCAACATAACAGAACATGAATATAGAATGATAATTTTATCTATAGAATAGATAATTTTGTCTATAGAATTGATAGATAATTTATAGATAATTTTATCTATAGAATAGATGAAACTAATTGCTGGGCTTGAAAAAAGCATAGATGAATGCAAGGGGTCCCGAACGGCAGAGTTCAAGGACCTTAAAAAAGGTCAGGAAGAATTAAAAAAAGCCTTGAGTGAAGTGCAAAACAAACTGGAGGCAGCCACAGGGCGGATTGAAGAGGCAGAAGAGAGAGTAAGTGAATTAGAAGACAAAATTATGGAAAAAGAGGAAGCAGACAAAAACAAATTGGGACCTCTCATCTTGAGATCACTAAGCTTATTCTCAGGAAAATAATGGAAACTGTGTGCGTGTGTGTATGTGTGTGTGTGTGTGTGTGTGTGTGTGTGTGTATTATATTTATTTATTTATTAGGGCAAACTTCACAAAACATAAAATTCACCACATCAGCTGTGCCATTTTACATTCCTACCAGCAATGGATGAGGTTTCTAATTTCTCCACATCCTCATGAAAACTAGTTTCCATGTCTTTTTAAGATTTTTTAAAATTTTATTTAAATCCAAGTTAGTTAACATAAAGCATAATAATGGTTTCAGGAGTACAATTTAGTGACTCATCATTTACGTATAACACCCAGTGTTCATCTCAACAAGTGCCCTCATTAATGCCCATCACCCATTTAGCCCATCCTCCCACCCATCTCCCCTCCAGCAACCCTCAATTTGTTCTCTGTTATTTAAGAATCTCTTAGGATTTTTCTCCCTCTCTGTTTTTATCTTATTTTTGCCTCCCTTGAGTGAAATCATATAATAGTTATCTTTCCCTGACTGAATTATTTCACTCAGCATAATACACTCTAGTTCTATCCACATTGTTGAAAATGGCAAGATTTCATGCTTTTTGATTACTGAGTAATATTATATATATATAAATATATATATAATATATTTAATATAAATATTATAATATAAATATATCTTAAATATATAGATCTTTTTGATTTTAGCCATCCTAGTTGGGTATGAAGTGGTGCCTCATTGTGGTTTTGATTTACATTCCCCTAATGACTAATGGTGTTGAGCTTGGGTTTATGTGCTTTTTGGCCATTTGTATATATCCTTTGAGGAAATGTCTCCCTCGCCCATTTTTACTTGGTTATTTCGCTTTTTATTGTTGAGTTGCAAGAGTTCTTTATATATTCTGGATCAATTTATTTATCAAAAATATGGTGTGCAATGTCATATTATATGATTTGCAAATGTTTTTGCCCATTCTCTGGGATATCTTTCCATTTTCTTGAGAGCGTCTTTTGAAACACAAAAGTCTTTAATTTTGATAAAGTCCAATGTGTCTAGTTTGTAGGCTTTTGCTTCAGGTTTTATATCTCAGAAACCAATGCTGATCCAAGGTCATAAAGATTTACTCCTATGTTTTCTTCTAAGGATTTTATCATTTTGGCTCTTACTTTCAGGTCATTGATCGATGTTGATTTAATTTTTGTGTATGATGTGAAATAAGAGGACAAATTTACTATTTTGAATGTGAGCACGCAGTTGTTCCAGTATTATTCGCTGAAGGGACTACTCCTTCGTCCTTGAATGGTCTTGGCTCCCTTTTCGAAAACCAATTGACTGTGGTTATATGGATTTATTTCTGTACTCTCAATTCCATTCCATTCCTCTGTATGTCTGTATGTCAGTACCACATAGTCTAGGTTATTGTAGATTTTCATTAAGTTTTGAAATCAGAAAGTGTCAGTCCTTTAACTTTGCTGTTCTTTTTGAAGAATATATTGACTGTTTGGGGTACCTTGAATTTCCATATACATTTTGGAATCAGCTTGTCAATTTGCAAGGAAAAAAATAGCTTGCTGGGAATTCGATAGTGATTGCATTGACTCCGTAGATCAATTTGGGGGTTAAAAATACTAAGTTTTCCATTCCATGAACATGGAATTTGTTTCCATTTATTTAGAGTTTCTTTAATTGCTCTAAAAAGTGTATTACAGGGGCACCTGGCTGGATTAGTCAGTAAGGAGAACATGCAACTCTTGATCTTAAGGTCATGGGTTTGAACCCCATGTTGGGTGTAGATATTACTTAAAAAATGTACTATAGTTTTCACTATACAAGTATCACACTTTTTTGTTAAGTTTATTCCTAGGTATTTTATTCTTTCTAAATGCTACCTTCAATGGAATTTTCTTCTTTTTATTTTTAGATTCTTTTTTGCTAGCTTATAGAAATACAGTTGCTTTTTGTATCCTACAGACTTTTAAATTCATTTCTTGTAATAACATTTTTCTCTTTCCTTTTTATTTTTGGGAGAACAACTTATATTTTTTTCTTTTTAAACACGTTTATTTATTTTTGAGAGAGAAAGACGAGCAAGAGAGCGAAAGAGGCAGAGAGAGGAGGCCGACAGAAGCTCTGAAGCAGGCTCTGTGCTGTCAGCAGAAAGCCTGAAGCAGGGCTTGAACTCATGAACCGTGAGATCATAACCTAAGCCGAAGTTGGATGCTTAATTGACTAAGCCACCCAGGCGCCCCTAGTCAGGTCATTTTAAAATCTGTTCTGCTCATATTTGCCTTTTTATTGTAGTGTTTAATCCACTTATTTGTAAGTTAGGATATATGTTTGTAGTTTTGTATTTTCTTTCTATATGCCTTTCATACTTTTTGTTCTTCTCTTCCTCCATTATGTTTTCTTTTGTATGAAATAGACATTTTCTAGTATACATCATTTAAATCTTTTTCACTTTTTCTACTACATATTTTTAGTTACTTTCTTAGTGGTTGCCCTGGAGATTACAATTAAACTCTTTGCTTGTAACAATATAGTTTTGATTAATGCCAACTAAATTGCAGTAACATACAATGGGGAGTGATTGCTTAATCAGTACAGAGTTTTTGTATATGATGATTAAAAAAAAGTTTGGAACTCGATAGCGGTGATGATTGCACAACATTACGAATGTACTTAACGCCACTGAATTGTATGCTTTTAAGTGGCTAAAGTGGTAAATTTAAGTTATGCTTACTTTACTACAACAAAAAAGAACAAAAACAGAGGAGAAATTAAGACATTCCTAGATAAACCAAAACAAAGAATTTGTTGCTAGCAAACCTGCCCTACAAGAAATACAAAGGCAGTTCTTTATGCTAAAATTAAAAAAATATTAGGCAGTAACTTGAATCCGCATGAGAAATAAAAGCATCAGTAAAGGCTAGTAGATTCACAGAGATAAAAGAAAGTATACATGTACTCTTTTTTTTGTAACTTTATTTTTTTCCTATCTGATTTAGAAGCATAGACCAATAAATAAGATTATATGCTGATGACTATGATGGGGAAGAACTTCAAAAACAGTAAGCTGAGTCAAAGGAGCCAGACACAAAGGGTCACATATTGTGTGGTTTTATTTATACAAAATGTCTAGAACAGGCAAATTCATACAGATGGAAAGCGGATTGGAGATTGCCAGGGGCTGGGGGGAGGGGAAACGGGGAGCCACTGCTTAACAGGTACTGGCTTTCTTTGGGGCTGATGAAGATGTTCTGGAACTACACAGAAATGGTGGTGGCACAACACTGCAAGTATACTAAATGCCACTGACCTGTTCACTTTAAAGTGTTAATTTTACGTTATGTGAATTCTCCAAAAACAGAAAGGAAAAAAGTAGTTCCCCTGCCGATATGGATTCTGGCAATATAGGAACCACGCTTTGGTCAGCCGCTTTTGACCATATAGTTTGGGCCTCCAAGGGATGAGGATTGCACTTTTTCTATGTTTTCTTCACTTGAAGGCCTCTGAAGACTCAGGTAGAAAAACCAAAATGCCGAGCATACCGTCCCCTCCAGACCCCCTGACTACAGGTCACTTGCCTGGTTTCCTGGTCTCACTCGCTCCACCTTGCCAGTGTCCTGTCTTGGTAGTATTTTCCTGTCCAGCCTGAAATACGGTTCCCATGTCGGTTGATTTCCTAGTTTGGACTCATCCCAGTAGCTGTGGCACATTACTTTCTTTCTCAAGTTTACTTTCAACTTGGCAGTTTTCATTTAAAGTGCTCTGACCAATCAGGAGACAGGAACGGGTTACTTTGTTGTTTCCCCTGCAGAATTTATGCAACCTCAACCCAAATGCAGGCTTCCAAGTACCAGCCTTGGGGCCTTCCCCCCACGTCCAGCCCAGTGCTGACTGATCCTGGAGTCCCCAACACTCCCCTGCACCCCGGCTCTGATGTTTTCCCATATTCGCCACCCCGCCAGAGCAGAAGAGAGCCTGTCGCCCGTGGGAGTAGGATCAGGGAGCTGCATGCAGGAGGCCCCGAGGGGTGGGCATCGGCGGGAAAGGACTTTCCAGGGAGAGGCAACGGCACAAAAGGTGTGACTAGTCGAGTACAGAGGCCTAAACTATGGACATTGGCGCTAGAGGGCCATGAGTTCAAAGTCCAGTCTGGCCATTTCCTAGCTATTCTTGGGTTTTTTGTTTGCTTGTTTTTTGGGATTTTGTTTTGTTTTCAGAGAGAGACAGAGAAAGCGCAGGTGTGTGAGCAGGGGAGGGGCACAGGGTGAGGGGGGACAGAATCCTAAGCTGAGCGTGGAGCCTGCCACAGGGCTTGATCCCACGACTGTGAGATCGTGACCTGAGCCAAAATCAAGAGTCAATTGGCTATCCGACTGAGCCATGGAAATGCTCCATCCCAGCTCTTTTCATGAGCCCATCCTTCAGGCCTCGCTCACCCTACACCCAAATGCTCTCTAATACGCTGCTCACAGTTACATAGTTGCCCATTCTGTGTATCTGGTCTTGCGACAGCTGCACGACCTCCTTCCCCCAGTCCGCTTAGAGTGCATGCTAGAAACAGTCAGGCCGGCACTTCCCAGCAGTGAGGCCTCTGGCAAATTGCTTAACTTCTAGGAGACTCAGTTTCCTCATTTGTAAAATGGGGATATGAAAAGCACTCCCTTAGAGGATTGTTGTAGGGATTCAGTAAAATGCCGTGTCTAAAATTCTTAGCATCAGGCTTAGAACACAATAAAATGTTAACATATTAACTCACTGTATTTCAGCGTTTGCTATTGAATTTTTACAATAGAAGATGCACGCGTGAATAAACGTTGGCATTACTCTGTGAATAAGAATTAGAAAAAGAATTTCAAAGGCTTTGAACGCACTTAGGGAGCAGTTTTGAGGACTCCAAGGGTCCACACTTCTTATAACTAAGTTCTCACTCCGTTCATTCGTTCCACAAAGATTTACTGAGCACCTATAGCGTTCTAGGGATCATGCTGATTGCTGGAAGCATGGTGAGCAAGACACAGTACCACCCTCTGCCCACATTCTAAGAAAGAGAGAGAGAAAGTCCAGAAACAAACGGATAAATGTACATTAAGTCAAGTGGCAGCAAGTACAAAGGCAAAACTCAAGCGGAGTGGGTGACTTTTCAGGGCAGGGCGTTGAGTGGTCAGGGAAGGACTGTCACCGAGAGGGCCATCTGAGCAGAGACCCGCAAGCACGAGAGAACGAGTCACGGGGATGTTAGATGAAAGAGCTTTCTGGGTGGAGGAAAGAACGAGCACAAGCCCCTGAGGTTTCATGTGTTTGAGGAACAGCAAGGAGGCCTGTTAGTTGGATAAACGCAGTGTTTGCCTAAAGGGACACATGGCTGTTTAGTCTGGTCATTTCCTAGTTCTTTTCATGATCACATTCCTCAGGCGTCTCTCACCCCTACACGCATCCTCCGTGTTCTGGGAATGCGCTCCTAACCGCCCACGCATGGTTACTTTGTTGCCTATTCTGTGTATCTGGTCTTCAATGAGTGGACAAGTCCCCACTTAATACCCCAGGTGCGTGCGCGCATTCGTGATGTGGGCAGTTATTTAGACTCACTTTCTACTCCACATACATCCTGGTATCACCCCTATGCCTCTTTCCCAATTTTAGTAAACGTGATACCCAAGTGAACATTCCCAAATATAGTTGCTGTGGGGGTTGAATTCCCTGTGAAGACGAATCAAGTATCTGGTTCGAGTTTGATCCCAAGGCCCAAAATGGTGGTGAGAACTTTCTAGAAGGATGCGATGACGTGAAAATCTGGGGGAAAAAAAAAACAAAAACGGTTGAGTTGTTTGAATTCACACTGGAACCACTCAGGGAGTCTGGTTTTAATTCATCAGAGACCACTCAGGGGGGTTTGGTTTGAATTTGTAAGTGACTGGTTTATTCTGTATTTCGTGGAATTCCGCAACCACGACTCAAATACGAACAATTCTGAGTGAGAATCCTTCCCACCAATAAGGAGCCGACACCTAAAACATGCAGGTTTTCCATAGAACAAGAAGAGTGAGTGGATAGCATCCCTGTCAATCATTCCCACGCCAACCAGTCAGGACAATTTGAGGGCGGAGCCACAGACTGGCTATAAAAGGGCCCGACGCTTCGAGACGGTGTCCATTTTCGTCTCGGGTTGTGTGGTGAGGGTGCAGCTGGTCCTTCTCAGTGGTTCAGTGGTGAGGGAAAATGGCGGCCGCTTCCACACACGATCAGTAAAGTGTAAGGTTAATTTAATTCTTAATTGTCATTGGTAGTCGACTATGTGTAGTACACCTTTTATAGGTGGGTATATGATATGTAGTGATGTATTTTACTAATTAATGTATTTTAATAGTCTAGAGGGCTTTAGATTTGTGACTGTGTGGGTGGGTCCCTGAGATGAATTTCGGCGCAGTATTGTGCGCTGTGATATTTTTCCCTGTTTAAATGTCGGTCTTGGGCCCCTCTTATGCATGGTGTTAAGGTTCTATGCTGTTTTGACTGAAAAATGAGGAAATGGGTGGTGCTGTTGCCTGAGTGGGTGCGGGACAGCTCCGTAGCGGCCTGGGAGCGAATTTCGCCGAAGCCCGTGGGAATTCGTTTAATTCTTGACCGTGGTCTCTTTGTTTCGGTTATTTTCCACCTGAAGAGAAATGTCACATGCTGAGGGGATCTCGAGTGGGATTAGGGCGGTTGGTTAGTGGACGTCGGCTTCCTTCGAGTGTCGTTACGTGGGGTTCCCCCCCCCCTTAAATATCGTTTGTGTGGTTAAATTTTGGAATCGATCCTGTAATGGACTAACTTAATTTAAAAAGAAAAAGTTCCCCGGTATTTTGAACTTAAAACTGAGGAAAATGACGACCCGATCACCTCGGGACTTGTTCATTGATGACCTTAAATTTAAGGAACCTTCGGGAACCTTAAGGCCGGTTTGCATTTTCATATCGTGGCGTTTAACCAAAAGTGGTCCTGGCGCTTCTCATGTATTTACTTTTAAAAGTTTGGTCTTGTTCGTGCTCGATGTTTTTACAAATGCTGTGGGTGCTCCGAAGCTTCCCGTCCACCCGTCCTGGATGTACTTCGAAGTTTAATTTTAGAAAACAATTGTTTGTTCATCTGCATTGCGTTGTTAAATTTTGGTATTGGGGATTTCATCGGTTTCTTACGGAAAGTGAGGAAATTAATGGTCAGGTCGAGTGCCTTTTATTTGATAATGTAATTGCAGATTTGGTAATAAATTTACTTGGCTTAGGTGCTAGTTTTGTTCTCATGTCCCGAATTTCCTTAAAAAATTATTTCGAGGTACTCCAAATTTATAAATGCAGAATTTAATCCTCTGGCTCAGTCCTTAGTGTTTCACGACAGTGAACGCAGCGTAGGGTCTGTCAGGGCGGTCATTAAACCCAGTTTGGCAGTTTGTTTTACAGAGAAATCGTATATGTTTAGTGTCATTTTATTACTTTAAAAGTAGTTCTTGGTCGTTTTCATAACCTTTATGTGAAACAGTTAGGTGTTTAGTTCGCAAATAGGGTAAAGGGTTTTCTAATTGAAGGGATTGTGGTGTTTTCAGTGTAAAAATGCACAGATTTTCACAATCTCCGTGGCCGAGAGCGTATTTTAGGACAGTGAATGCCCCAAGGTGCCGGTCACTGGCCACCACTGAATGTTGTTTGAGATTTTATTTTCTGTAAAAATTGAAAGTTTAAAAATAGCAAGTTATTCGATTCATTTCTGCCCCTAGTCTGTTGCATATATTTCCTCTGTCAAGTGTGGGGTATTACAGCATATAAATTTGGAAAGGAACGTCGAGATTGTTGTGTTTTCCTGCAGTGAACAGCCATCGGAAATCCTGTTGCCTAGTTCTGAATTTTACTTTGCAGTATAGTTGCGTATTTAACATAATGGTAATGTAAAGTTTTACCCCTAGCTATGGTTTCTAGTTAAAAACAAGCAACAGTGTTTTTAGTAACAAGTTAGCACAGAAACTGGCGGCAATACAGGCTCTGCCCCCTGCTGGTGCGTCCCGGCACCGCCCCTTCGCCGGCAGGTGCCTAACTATGGAGTAAGCCGGGTTAAACTGTTAAACAGCAGGTGCAGGCATTTGAAATGGACCGAGATGGCTTATTTATATCCATGCTTCTATTTTGTGAAATCTAATGCGTATTAACTAAATGAAAGGAAAACTCTGGTCTCTCTCAGAGATCTGAGAATCCTAACCACCACTGATTCTTGCCTTGAGGTAAAGTGGGACTAGTTGAATTTGTCTGGTTAATTCTTGATTTTGACTTGAGTTTTGTATATTGTTTATTGTGTAAATGATTTATTGATCCCTTTATCGGTGGAACGTTGTTGTTCTCCAGATATTATCTTCCTGGACTATATTGAGAAATCAGAAAGATGGATTGTTGGTAGGATTGAAAGCTGCCTCTGCTTTTGTTGTTATGAGGAGCCAAGGTTTGGGGAGTGGGGCCATTCACTAGCTTCACAGATACTACTGTTTGAAGCAGAACCCTAAACCTGGAACAATTTCCAACTGTGGGATTCGGGTCCAGGTTTCGGGCTTGAAGGCATCTTTCTTGTATTCACTTTGTTCAGAGAATCCCGGAGGGAAGATTTTCTAAAGACCACATCTACAAAAGCCAATATTAGCCACTGTCCGATTTCTTGCATTGTTACTGGCTGTGCGCAGTGTCAGACAGTAACAATATTGCTTAATGGTTGAAATTATTCCTGAAATTACTCTCAATGATATTAGCTTATTTCTGATGATTTTCTAAGTGACTGCGTTACCAGCTACTGACACTAATACACCATGAAATGCCGTTGTGTAACCTGGTGAACCACCCTGCCAAGGGTTTTATTGCCCAAGGTATTGAATAAAAGAAACTGATTTATCTGAGACTCCCCCCTTAAAGGAATTAAGGGATGCTATTAGTCTGACATTTCATAATGCCCCTGTGATGTTTGATTAAAGCGGAGTAACTGGATCATTTGGAAGGGACGATCAAACCTCTGAAGCAGCAGTCTTATCTATCTTGTAACCTCAGGATGAGTGTGGGTGCTGTTTCCCCCTGTCTTTCATTCTTAACGATTGGGTACCCTAACCCCTCAGCTGTGTTCGGAAGTTCCTCTGGGTGAGGGAAAAGAGTACAGTCGTCCCAGCCACCCAGCTGAGTTTCCAAGTTAAGTAACTCTGTCCACGGGCAGATCTCCTCGCAGAGTCATCACCTCCTTCAGGACCTGTGACAGAAAAGTCCGGTGTTGATCAGTCTGTGGGTCCGTAACGTGAAGAAAATGGCAACAGAGCCAACGGTCAGAACAAGCCAGATGAATAAGTGTATCTCTGTGTAGTACGAGCTGAGGGGTGTCGGGCAGAGAGTGGCCCCCCTCTGCTGACCCCGTGTCATCCTTAAAGATGGTGTTGAAACATTTTCCCTGGGTCTCTAAAAGGCCGGAATGGTGGCAGGGTCACTCCTGGGCACCGCCGACTGACTCCACGGTAGAGATCACGACCTTTAATTAGGCAGAACCATCTTTTCTCCCGTATGTATTCGTGTTCTTCTCTACAGTGTGGTTGCTACTGTTACAGGGAGTTTGCCATAATGAGACTGTTGCGATTTCAAAGAAACTTCACTTTGACTTTTTAACACCAAAGTTTTAATCTTTCTTTTTATTCTTTTTGCAATTCCAGGAAGGAGTGCACTAGATTGTAGAAAACAAACTTCGGGAGTCAAAGCAAAGTGAGGTGCTAGCTTTGTTTCAACAGGTATGAGACTATGGATCTGAATATGATTTTATTTATCATTTGTTTAGAGACAGAGCGTGAGCAGGGGAGGGGCAGAGAGAGAGGGAGACACAGAATTCGAAGCAGGCTCCAGGCTCTGAGCTGTCAGCACAGGGCCCGATGCGGGGCTCGAACTCATGAACCGTGAGATCATGACCTGAGCCGAAGTTGGACGCTTAACCGACAGAGCCACCCAGGCGCCCCTGAATATAATTTTAAAGCCAAGCTCTATCTATGAAAAAGAGGGAAAGATGAGACCCATGGACCGAGCGGAGGGCAGGGAATGGTAGTCGGCCAGCCAGCACTCCCCGTGAGGCTTATTTGGTAGGGTCCCGAAGGCATAGGCCAGCAATTAAAGTAATATGTAGGTCAATTCTCCTATAAATCTTTAGTCTTCGATATATTGTTTGGCCATTTAATTGCTTTGCAGATGCCGCTGGAACTGCATGCTGTGTTTCATACACAGTGAGCCTCTTGTCTGAGTCTGAGAGACACTGCTCATGGTCACTCTGAGGCCACAGTCTGTCAGCTCAGCTGACTTCTAACGTATTATTTCAACGCGTTGTGTAACTGTTAACAATTTTTCAATGAATTCAAGGTGCCGGAAGCTGCGGCCAAGGTTTGAGATTTGCATGGCTAAGGCTCCCTGACCCCTGTCTTTCCTGTCGAACTACACCAAGATGTGCGGTGGGATGAATGGACTTGGGTGAATTGATCATGACAAAAAGCGCTGGTGTTGATTAGGTTACAGTTAAGGCCCCTGTATAATGCTCTGTTTTGTCCCTGTCCAGGTCACAGTTTCTATCAATACAGTGGCCAAACCACAAGGCTTGACTGGTAAGTGTTCCCCTTATTTGGTGCTGTTTCCCCCAGATTGCTACCCACCGTGCTCCTTCAAAACATACAGAGGTTCTGTCTCCGAACTTGATTTCACCTTTGCTAACTGTCAATTTTCTGGCAAGGTATGCAGTAAGTAGGTCAGGATTCTTTTCTGGTAAGTGATGAGATTTCGTATTAATTTGGGGTTGAAACTTTCAGAACGCGGGAACACCAAACTTCAGAGTTTGGGATCTTCTAACTACAATTTACGCTCTAAGAGGTGCTGTTGCTGGCTTTGACATATGTTTTGGAACGTGGCTTTCTCTTACACCTCTGGAACTGTAAGCCTCAGGAATAGTATTTATTCCTATCATCTGTAGAGTAAATGCCTGTGTTATGTAGCTTCGAGGCTTGGTGCTTTCTAGCTTGCCTAGTGGGGTCAGTCAGACCTCCGTTCAAACCTGCCTCCATCAGTAACTGTTCTTAGTCCTATTTCTTTGAGCCTCAGTTTCCTTATCTGCAAAATAGCAGTCATACCTTGCCATCAGGGACGTCTTGAGAATTAAGTGTGACACTTTTTGTCATGCACCCACCACACAGGAGGTACTCAGTGAATTAGTCCCCCATTTCCTAAATGTATATATCAGAACAGGACATCACATTGCTTGGAGCAGCCCCCTTTAATTATCTTCTTTCCTTTCTCAGCTACAGCACATTCCTCATAGGTTACACTGGTTTCTCTCTGGAAACCACACCTCTGTGATCTTGCTTCGAAACAAAGGATGGCCCAGGGACCTGAGATTGTCCTTGTGCTGAGCTGGTTTTTTTTTTTTTTCCCCAAAAAAATTTTTCTTGCATTTGTTTATTTTTGAGAGACAGAGCACAAGTGAGGGAGGGGCAGAGAGAGAACAAGACATAGAATCCAAAGCAGGCTCCAGGCTCCGAGCCGTCAGCACAGAACCTGATGCGGGGCTCAAACTCACAAACCATGAGATCATGACCTGAGCCGAAGTCGGACGCTTCACCAGCTGAGCCCCCCAGGCGCCCCTGAGCTGGGTTCTTTTCTGGCCAACTTGAACACCTTCCACCGAGGCTGACCTGGCTCGGCACCCAGAATGCCATCCTAGGATTTGTCAAGCTGTGCAGGCTGGAGGGTGCCTGTTAACTGGCAGTCCTAGAAAGCTCTCCTCTCTTTCTGCCCTCATAACAAGTCCCTCCTGGGCTGTGATTAGTTCATTTAAGATGAGGTGAAAACATTGACAGGGTGCAAGATGGGACAAAATGCTAAATATAAATATGTGCCATCCTAAGATGATCGCAGAGGTCCTGTTAACCTTTAGTCTCAAAAGAGATCTCTGGTTCCGCTGCTTTTATATTAGCACAGCTTATATTCTGGCAGGATCATGGAACCTAAAGTTCACCTGTCCAAGGTAAAAAAAAAAAAAATCCACATTTCTGGGGCACCTGGGTGGCTCAGTCAGTTGAGCATCCAACTTTGGCTCAGGTAATGATGTTACGGCTCATGAGTTCGAGCCCCACTTTGGGATCGCTGCTATCAGCTCAGAGCATGCTTTGGATCCTCTGTCCCCACCGCCCCCCTCCCACTCAGGCTCGCTCTCTCTTTCAAAAATGAATAAATGTTTTTTAAAAATCCACATTTCTTTTTGATTAGAAACTAGTGTCTGGCTGTTGCATAGCATGTTGACATTTCAAAGCCTTTTGATTTATCCCTGTAATTGATGAAATTACTTTAAAGCCTTGGACCCTGGGGTCATTATTACTTCCCATTAAGTGAAAAACTAAGGCCTGAAGTATTTAGAAAAAGCGTTACCCAAAACCACTTAGTGGCGCTGTACCAACCAAGTTCCCTCGCCAAGCAACACGATGGTGACCTCAGCTTGCGAGCTCGTCCGAAAAAGTTATGAAACTTAACTACGACTCTGCCGACTCATCCCCGTTCCATATGCATTTGTACCCGCTGCAGATTTCAGTCATCTTGGGTCTTTTCGTGGGGGGGAGGGTGTGTATGTGTGGAAGGCCTAAACGAATAGTTTCGTGGGTAATTTCACTAAGCTTTGGTATTTAAAAAGTGGTCACAAGGCAGAGGAGCCCAAAAAGGTTAATGTTCATTTGGATAGGTTATCCCCAGAATTCAGAAACCTAGAAGTGAAAGGGACTCTATTCAAAATTTAAGGTGGAGCCTGGCTCCTTGAATCCTAACAAGTTCAGTCTTTTGCCCTTCTACTTATCCGGGGCCTACTTGTGAATGGTTGCTAATTACTTGGAATTTTAATGGGCTATAAATTCTCGGTTTGATTTTTCTACTTCAAACTCCTGCCTAGATTAAATGTGTTTTCATACTTATTTATATGGATATTGGAGAGAGATTGGATTTTAGTGGAAACTTAAGGGCAAGCCTATGTGGATTATGGGTCTTTTATGTAGAAGAAATCAATTTTCTTAGAGCTTGATGAAAAAGCACCATGTACACAAAGGTTAATATACTCACATTTTATTTCCTTTAAAAATAACTTCAAATTGTAATTATGATACAGACAAGGCCTAGAGATTACAAAAAGTGGTATGCTAGTAAATGTTGAACAACTGGCTCTCTAAAAGAAGAGAAAACACTCTGATATATAGCACTTGCCAATTTCAGAGGCGAAAATACTCCCGTCATAGCCAGTTTTAAGCCTCAAATATGACATCACTGAACGCAGATTTAGGAAGAACTGTACACTCTCCCCCTCTATGAGCCAGCGCTTACACAGAACTGAAAGAATTTAAAAATCACTGACAATCCAATTACATAGAGTTACAACCACTGCCAGCATTTTGGTGTTTGTGCCAACCAGTCTTTCTATGAAAATATCCATACTGGTTCTGATGGAGAGTCTTGTCATTGGTTTTTGGTAAGTAACTTTGTATCTTCTCATACAGATATTTGACTCCATTTTGTTTCCAGACTCAGATATTATGTACACACTTAGGAAGTGTGTGTACATGATTCAGTGAATTTATTTTCATTCTAGTTTTTGTTAAACCTGATGCTCCACAAAGCATTGTACAATGTGGCGTTTAAAAAGTTGCATGGCTGCTGCAGATGTATCGCTCCTCTACTTCGGTAACAGCATGTGTAGGAAAGGTGAGACGACCATCGGGAGAGTTGTAGTTCATTTACACGGCTTGGTGCAGACCGATTATAGGTCTGGTCCGTGGGACTATAAACACAAGTGAGCGAGAGGCTTTCTCTGTCTTGTTCATATTTGCATTCCCAGTGTCTAGACTTGGTTCTAGGAATAAACTGCCTTCTGGTGAAGAACTTTAAGTCTTAGGGGAAGTGTCAAGAGGGACAGGAGGCATTGCTATGTGTCTATGTGTAGACATACAATGGAAGCAGTCCTGTCCAAAGTCCGGAAGGAGCTGATGAGGTTGCTACACTGTAGCTGGATCAGGCAGAATCTCCAGGTCACTCTGGTAGAATACGGTAAAAGGACTCTGGGTAATCATGAGTGCATCGGGAGGGCCTCACGACTGCTAGATCCCCAAAGAGCAGACCTGTGAGCTGCCGCCAGAGTCCAGAGTAAAGGTTCTGCGCTCCTTGCTCGAGTCTTTGTCTAGCTGGTGATGCAGTGATTAATGTCCAGGGAAAGACTTCACTAGAGGCAAGAGTTGGCAAGAGAAGCCAGCTGGAAATGTGATGGGAAGAGAGCGAAGAAAAATGAAGGATTGTCCACAGTGTACCAAGCGGCATGTGCAGCCTGCTGCTCGGAGAGTAATTTCTCTAAATTTGATCTCTTCTCAAAAGATGTAGTTTCACGATTTCTACCTGGGCTAATAAGTGCCTATTTCTCTGTCTGGATTCTGGCGGAGGCGAGGATGTAGAAGAGTCACGGAAGAGAAACATTTTTAATAATATATTGTTTTGATTCACAAAACAAACAAAATGGCTGCAGGTGAAGATTTTCCCAGCTGGCATAAGTGTTAATTAGAACCAGTTAGAAGCCTTAACTGTGAGAGGGCTTGTTTAATTTAAATAACTATGCAGAGAAACTGGTTCTTATCAGTGAAAGGCATGACTGGCACCCAGCCATCAGGAAAACCCCCAAACCTATCTGTTCCCTTGGAACCAAAACACAGTCACCTCCCCTCCTCTCCCCACACTGGGTACTTCAGTGAAAATTTTCATTCTTTTATTAAGCAAAAAAAACCACTCTCCAGCTGCCTGTTGTCAGCCTTTCTAATTTTTGGCTATTCTATAAACATGCCTTCCGCTTGCACATGTAGTTAGGTTGAAATGTCAAGGGACCGCAGGGGGATGTTTATGAAATTCCATAAAAAATATGTTTTCACAAAACTGAGGTTTATTGGTATTCCAGAGGAGCTAGTAATGACTTCTTTTCCATCTGAGTCTGCGCCTCGCCTTCTCCCCTTCACCTTGAACTTTTGCTTGAGTCTAGGAATCAATTTTGTCTAATTTCCAAATGCTGCTTGTCAGTGGTTTGCTTGGATTCATTATATATATATACACACACATACACACACTTCATTTTATATATATATATGTGTGTGTGTGTGTGTGTGTATATAGTGGAAGGTAACTTGGTGCATCTTAATGACATAAAGACTACCCTTGTCCTGAAAAGCATCTCTTCCCTTTCTGCTATTTTGTTCTGTCATTTCTTGGCAGAATTGAGAGATACAATGATATTTTATTAAAACGAGGTGTTCTCTTAACGGTACATTGACCCTACTGTCTCATTCCATGATAAACTCTACTCCTCACATGCAGGCATTTGGAGGAATTCATATTTTTCATGGTGTCCTCGTGAGTCAGAAGGTACTGTTCCTTGACCACTGACTGTTCAACTGTGGGGCCGACATGCATTCGCTGCAGCGTCTCTGTGCAGGGTTCCTCCGAGCAGTTTAGCTGTCTACTCACTGGGTGCACAGACCAGTCAGAAAATAGAAGTTTGCGTTTGGTTTTTATTCCTGTCAAACTTCTACAAGTATGACATCTTGTAGGATAAAGTAACTCCTTGAGGTTTACTCGTAAAATCGGTAGTTGCCCCATCCTACCAGCATTCCATTTCCTGTTCACCGTGTTTATCCCAAAGCAGCACCATGTGATCTTGCAGTGGTACAGTAACTGGTGCTGACAACTGCTCGGAAAAACATGAGAGCTCTAAAAAAAAAAACTGAAGATGGGGTGCAGCGGCTACTTTGGTTGCAGGTCTTTCTAAGGAGAGGAGAATTACAGAGGATAAATCCTCAGAAGGGGGACCGGGAGAGAGAGAATGACAGATAGGAAATGGTCTCTCACCTTCCAGGGGCCTACAGCATGGACTTCTGGGAGGACTAGGAACAGCAGCACCCTACAGAGCTGCTCTCGAGGAAGAGGACAAAGCAGCAAATTAGAAGGACGAGGGCTTTTGATGTGAAAGGTGTCATGGGAATTGTGTGTTCAGGGGAGTATCTCCTGCTCCCTTTCCCCCCAGCCCCCGTGCCTCAACATCTCCTCAACTGGACAAGCAGCCTAAGGGATATCACAGAACTGGGAGTTACATTACCATGGCCCAAGATAGACATGTACCTTAAGGGAAAACCACCGCGGTCTGCAAACACCACTTCTCCCTATAGTTTTCATTTCAGAATACGGGCATTCAAAAGAAATGCGTAGCACTGTTGTCATTCGTTGTTTTAAAAAACTTTCATGTGTCTTCCCACCTTTTGCCTTGTGGCTTCCTTCAGTTGATAATGAGTAGTACCTGAAGATGTCTTTGATTGGGGCAATGATATTTGTGAGAGATACTTTAAATTTTAGTATCCTTGAAGATACTGAGTTTGAGAGGCATCTGTTGCTTTAAATGCTTCATTTAAAAACATAGCGCATCTGTGGTCCCTTTTTTAAACAGGTGGGCAAGGAGCTGGTGGCTCCATGCTCTTAATATTATCTCCTTTCTTGGTTTGTTATTAATGTGACAGACTGATTGCCCTTGATACATGAGGTAAGGATGGTAAGTAGTGTTCATTGTCTCTTTATCATCTAGAGTCTGAGACTGATTCTTTTTAGTCCCGAAAACCTATTGTATTCACCAAAATGCTGAAGGATATTTGGGTTCCCCAGTAGGTATTCTAAATACTAATTTCTTGGTGGTAGTTTCTCAACCTGGAAAAATGATAGCTGAAAGCCTTAGGAATATAAATACACTTCAGGAGTGCATCGAAGGCTGGAAGAAAACAGACCAAAGGAGGCAGCTGTGGAAAGGAGTGAGGGGAAAGGGGGAGCTGGGAAGTACTCAACAGACCATTCACAATCAGCCCATTTGTCAGGAGACCATTATCTCAGAATCTTTCAATTTTCAGAATTAGTTTATATATTTGATTCATTTTTTCCAAGCACCTTGAACTCATTGGAAAATGAGTAGTTTGAAATTGGATTGTCTACTCAAATCTGCGGTAATGTGGGAAGAGTATCTAAGAATTCTAGAGATTTAAGAGTCCTCAAGACAGTCCTCCAAATATGTGTAAAAAAGCAGATACCAACGCACGGTTTGAATACCTGAGAGAGTACTGCCCTTTGGCAAAGCTGAGAAATTGGTGAAATTTATGTACCATTTTCTCTGTGAATTCTGTACTTCGAAGTTGCTGTAGGCTTTGTGATCTATGCCTCTTGTGCATTTTTCTTGGGCCTGTGAAAAATGGCTCTGGGATGAAAAACGGCTCTGGGGATAGATGGCCTCTCAACTTCTCGTTTGTTTAGAGAGTGGGGTTATCCGGGACAGACTTCTGCACAAGAGCCACTGTTGGAGGGTGAGGTTGCTCCAATGTGTTTTCCTTTAGCTTTTCTGTATTCCACATCTTTCCTGCTGTCCTTTAATCTGCAGTTGTGGTTGCTGCCTGCAGTACTTGTTTCCTTCCCCACTTTGGGTCCTGAATTGTGATTTTCATGAGGGTTCAGCTAAATTTCTAAGTTTTAACTCCTTACATTGGTCCATTTCTTTTTCTTTCTTTTTTTGGGCAGTTCTGTGTGCTGGGTTTCAGTGCCTCTTTTTTTTCCCTCCGATTTCTCCTTGTTTTCTGGCTTAGATCTTTGTTTTCTTAACACATTCTCACTGTATTGACACTTCTGAAACTGATGTGTTTTGTGTCTGTCAAAAAGCATCCATTCTTCAACTAAATCCTGTCTCTTTTCCATAAACGCCATCAGGCCATCTGACATCCACTCCAAGCTTTGGTTTTCTCTGTCCTTGTCTTGCTTGGCTATAAGTATCATGTTTCCTGTTTGGTGTGCCTTATCCTAATTTCATAAATTTCTCTGCCATGTGCCTTTAGGAAACATGCAGTTCCTATATGCCAACCCACTTGCAGTACCTGTCACGGAAAATCATTCAGTAAGTCTGTTAGTATTTTATGTTGATATTATTGGATTTTTCTTCTAATCCATCTAGATTTTTTGGTCTTGATCTTTAAGAGATAGTTTCCTAATGGCTATTACTACACACTTTGTGCTTCTTAATGATTTTCTGTCTCTTGGCTCCACTCTGACTACTGAGTTCTTGTCTTTCGTCAGTTCTCAGGTTCTTAGATCCTGGTCACCCATGTGATCTTTAATGACTTAAACATCCTTCCTAAGCTAGGATACACTCCTGAAGAGAATGTAGACCTGGATATATGTCCTTTTCTTATTTTATCTGTCTCTCCTGGTCTTCAAGATCTCATATCTATCTCTATCCCTGTCTGCACAAGCTTACTTCTAAGATCTCATACTTAATATTAAGATATCTTACATTGAACCTACTCTTGTGTTTTAACTATTCCATTGCCCATGGTCTTTGATTTGTCAGATTAGTTAACTTCTCTGAACTTAAAATTCTCTAAGTAAGTATAAGATGTAGATGATAAGATTTGCCCCAGCTTCTTAAAGAGGTTGTTATGAGGGCAGAAGTTAAAAGAATTCTCGAATGCTGGGTCCCCAGAAATACCACCAAGATAACTTGTTGCTAAGGCAAAGCTGAATCTGTCCTTACTGTGGTAAGGAAGAGCACTACCTTGGTAGAGCTTTAGTAGCCTGTCATGGGGGAAAGGCAAAATGGGGATAATTGTGAAGTTTGGGAATCTGAATGAAGGTGGCTGTTTGAAAAGTTGGTTAGGATTCGTTAAATATCATAATGTTATGTAGGATTGGTGAGCCCAGCAAGGGGAGGCTTTCCAGATAAGTGTTTTGGTTTTAATCCTATTTGCTTGAAAGCCTGTTTACTGTTCATTTGATTTTTTTTCTGGAAGCTTCTAGAATAAACAGCAGAGTTATTTGCAATGTTTTTCTTCATGAGCGAGAGTTACCTGGAGTAGTAAAGTCATGTTGATGAGTACAGGAACAGTGAAATAATGTTTGATAAGGCAGAGTAAAAATGTTAATGCAGGCAGTGCAATGTGAGGGAGTAGATGCTTTTAGTTCTCAGTATACAAAAGCACTTTGTAAATGGTAAGTGCTACATAAATGATGGTGGTGGTATTCATAAAGTGAGTTTAACTTACTTTTGATTTTTATGCTTTTTTACCTAAGTGCAATATTTTTTCTGCTTAAACTCAGTGGAAAGGGAATGTTTATTCAAAATACTAAGCTTCTGAAACGTCATTTAGCTCTACTTCTATGCCTGTCCCCAGCCTCGCTTGAAAAAGTCAAGTGTTGTAACTACTGTACGATTTTCATCTACTCTTCTAGAAAGCAACCAATTATGAACGATAATGAAGGGCAAATTTAGGAGGTTTTAATTCAGGTTAATCCTTCAAAACTAGATAAAATTATTGGTGGCAGATATACACCAACATGCTGGGTGAAACAAAAACTCACCTGGCCAACTCAAGGCAGCCTTTTGCCTCCTTTATCTGAAAGTGAAATCTATCTTAGTAGGTCTTTTCTTTCTAGCTTCCATTCTGACCTTAATGCTGGCTCACTAGTTAACTCCAGTTACACGGTATACATAAATTGTTTTTAGAAACTCATTGGCCATAAACTAGAGAATAGGTTGCTTTACCCAAATACTGATATAGGTACAATATCATAAGAAAATTATGTTAATATTGGACCAAAAGTTAAAATTTGGAGGGCGCCTGGGTTGCTCAGTTGGTTAAGCGTCTGACTTTGGCTCAGGTCATGATCTGATGGTTGTGAGTTTGAGCCCCATTTTGGATCCTCTGTCTCCCTGTCTCTCTGCCCCTCCCCTGCTTGCGTGCATGCTCCCCACCCTCTCTCTCAAAAATAAATAAACACTAAGAAAAGTTAGAATTTGGTTCTCCCAAGGTAGTTACTACAGAGTCTGTTATTTTTGGGCTACATAAACCTCAAATCAGTATTGTTGGACTATTCTTTTTTTAAGTGCGTGATTTCCTACTAATAGTTCTAACATTGTAGAAAATAAATGTACACAGAGGAAAGAGCTTTGTCCTTTGGCATATATTATAGCTTCTTAGTAACCTGAAGCTTGTATATTAGTTTAACTTAGAAGGGTTCTTGAGTGTTTGGAGTGGAGGAGGAAAGGGCTACAGGAAGCTATTCCCAGTGCTTAGTATTGATTATTGTTCCAAATGGATGCCTATAGTAAATATCTCTTTCTGAGAGAGAGATGGATGGATGGGTAAGAAATTATTTCAGAACTTAGTGGCTTAAAACAAAACGTTACTTAAAGTTTCTGTGGGTGAGGAATATAGGTAAGGTTTACCTGGATGGATCTGGGTCAAGGTCTTTCACAAAGCTGTTATCAAGTTGTTGGCTACAACTGTTTTGTCTCTAAGGCTCAACTGGAGGAAGATCTGTTTTCAAGATTACTCATGTGGTTGTTGGCTGGCTTCAGATCCTCAAAAGCTGCTGGCTGGAGATGTCAATTTCTTGCCACTTGGGTCTATCCATAGAGCAGCTCGCAGAATGGCAGCTGGTTTCTCTTGGAGTGGGTGACAGCCAAAGAACATACCAAAGATGGAAGCTATGGTCTTTTGGTAACCCAACATCAGAAGTGGCATCCTGTTACTTCTGCTATGTCCTCCTTGCTAAGAGCTAGTCACTAAGTGACCACTCTCAAGGGGAGGGGATTACACAAGGTTGTGAATACCAGGCAATGAGAATCCTTGAGGGCCATCTTTGAAGCTGCGTACTACAAAGCCTGACTTAGTCCTGCAGTTACTTCAAAAGCCCAGCAATCATCAATACTGTCTTCATTATGAAGCTTTGTAAACTTGAGGAGGTAACCTTTGTATGAGACTATCACCATTGTGTAAGAAGGAAATGAGCAGAATTATAAATTCATCCTGTTTTCTTGCTAGGACTACAAGTATCATCTTGTTTAATGCTCTCCTGCATCTATACCACCAAAAAACTGATTTTTAACGGGTTGTATGAACCAAATAAACTGCATTTAATAATAGTATAGTAAGAGAAATAGTGTTATTTTGGTTCCTCAATGCATAGAAATTTTTCACATTGGAAAATTTTTAAACTAGTTTACTACTTTATTATAAAAGGATAGAACTCAGGAACAGCCAGATAGAAGCGGCGCAGAGGGCAAGGTATATGGAAGGGTCAAAGAGTTCCCATTTTCTCTGAGTGCCCCACTCTCCTTGCATCTCCATCTAGAAACTATTAATTAGGGCTTCTGATAGCCTGTGTTAATCAACTGGGTTGATAAATTCCTGCCTTTCTACCTTTCTATGTGGCTGTATTTATGTTCTTACACGTCTCGGACCTGGGCAATGTAAATAATCCTTGACCTAGCCTACCTGGGTTCTGATTTCACAGATAATTCAATAGATCAACACAACTCAAAAGAAAGGGGTAATGTAAGTAAAGGTACTCAAATAGTCTTGATTGCCTATTATGATTTAAAAGAAAATTCCATTCCACTATGGGATTTTCTCACATCTCTCTCTCCTGTAGGTGTGAAGTGGTGGTGGTTAAAACAACTGTGCTTGAAAGGTAGCAACTGTTCATTGCAGTGCTGTTTTGTGCTGTGAATTGTCTGACAACCTTATGACATAATTTTTTTCTGACTCCTACCTTTTCATATGACTCTGTGCCTCTTTTTTTTGTGTCATACACAAGGCAAATGCTTTATTGTCTCAGGGCTTTTGCTCTTGCTATTGCCTCTGCCTGGAATGCTGGTCTTAGCCATCCCTGGTCTGCTGATCCCTGACTCTCTATAGTATCATTGGAGTGTTGTATTTGAGCATTGGATTACCAGTGTGGACCATTATGAAATAGGAGAACTGGAAGGGTTCTCAGAGGCTTCATAGTAATTTTCCTATCTCATTTGGGAGATAACAACAGTGAAGAAAATAGGTTTGCTTAGGATTCAGAGAATGCATCATATACCTGAAATAAACTCAGGACGAAGCCAGACATTGAAGGGAATATAAAAACAAATGGCAATGAAACGATCCTTTGCCTAGGTAGAGAGACAAAACTAACTTAAATTCACTTAATCCATGTTATAATTGAGGGGAAGGAAACATTGCACTTTAGATAGAGAATGTTACAAAGTCTTTTTTTAAAACTTTATTTGTTGAGAGAGAGAGAGGAGAGAGAGCATCTCAAGCAGGTTCCACACCATCAACATGGAGCCTGACGCGGAGCTTGAACACATGAACCATGAGATCATGACCTGAGCTGAAGTCAGGAGTCAGACATTCAACTGACCGAGTCACCCAGGCACCCTGAGAAGTCTTAGAAAATCTTCATGGTGGGATGCAACCTGTTTTAGCTTTTCAAGGATAGAACAAAAGTAAGAATCCACAGAGGAGAGGGAAAGAGTACTCAAAAGAAAAGAACGGTGTGAAGTAAGGGGATAAAAGTAGGAGGGTAAAGATGGACCTTTGATCTTTAAAGCTGAATTGCTAACTGAAATCTGTTTCTGCCACCAGACTTCCATTTTTCCCAGCATTGATGTTACTTGGCCCTGAGTACACAGGCTTTATTGGATTATTACCTCTGTGACACTACAGCTATTAGTCACAGTCAGCTATAGGACCTGACAATATAATGATGCTCTGTTTTTATTTCTGTTCTGATAGTGTCCCAGAAGTACTGAAATTATGACCAGAAAATTAATTTCTTTGCATTTAGACAAGTAGAAGAACAGGGAATAGTTCTACATTCAGGCTATGAATCTCCAGAGTTGTTCAGAAACAACTCTCCATGTTAAGAGTTGGGGCTGAATTTTGCATTAAACTTTGCACTCTTCCCCAGAGGAATTGGTGAGAAAAATATCTGATCAGAGCATTTGAATGCTGCTTAAGTCTATCAAACAAATGCTTGTACATATATGCACGCACAGTTGTAACATTGATTATTTTGGCAAGGTCAGAAATGGAAAGGCTATGGAACCCCTGGCCGTCTCAGTCAGTGAGCATAAGATCTTGATCTCAGGGTTGTTTGTGAGTTTGAGCCCTACATTGGGTGTAGTGATTACTTTAAAAAAATCTTTAAAAAAAATGGAAAGGCAGTTTTATGCCACATACTAGTTCCTTTCTTGAGTACGGAAATGAAACGAGCTACTTTCAACAAGCTTCTTTCTCAAAGGAGATTTTCTTAGAGGTGTGTGTGTGTGTGTGTGTGTATGATCAATCCCTCACCAGAATATTCAATCAACTTTTCCAGTGCACTCTAGAAATGAAAAAGGTACAGGGTGCCTAAAAGTTAAGGAGGTGTATTCATGTAAAGAAGAGGCATTGTATCCAATATTGGGAAGTGAACACACAGGACCATTTATGTTCTTATTCATATTGAACTCCTAGTAGGATCAGTTAGGGCTGCATTCAGGGATATTCAATACTCTTCCCTAATATTTAGTCCTTAGTCTCACACTGTCAGAGACAGGTTGGCCCGTGGAGCTTACTCTCCACCATATAAGTGAAGAAATGGCAACTTAGCCAGACAGCGACCACACAGATTGTGATTGAACTGACGCTGCAGTCCTGTCCCCTGTTTTGTGTTGTTATTTCCATTTTCCTGTGTGCCTTCTCTCTCTGGAGACCTCAAAACTCATGTTTCCAAGGAGTTTATAGTTAAACAAAGGCAGTAAATTATCCCCCTTTTCCACTTGGAGGAATGGAATTGCAGTAAACTTAAATGATTTATCCGCAGTCACAAGACCAGAGAGGGGACAAGAATCTGTGTCACTATGCTGTGGCCACACCCTTGTTTGATAACTGCATCAATGTTTAGGAAGAAATGTCATGTAATTAGGTGGTTAAATTTTTATTGCTTAGACCAACTGGTATGTATTGCATGTGACATTCAGCCATTAGGAAGGCTTTGCCATCCTTCCAGAATCCAAAGTTTTATAGTGATTCCTTATACGCCTGTGTCTACAGTTAGATTAGGCTTAAGTGTGAGGTATTAAGGGTGGGAGGCACCTAGTGATGTAGCGTATATAGTTGAGTCCCATAGGGGTTGAGCCGTCCAGGAGCTCCTTAGCATGTAGTAAGCATGCTTTATAATTTACATGCTTCTGATTCCTTTATAAGCATGTAATTAGAAGGTAGAAAATAGTAAGTGCTATGATTGAGGTCTGGATCTGGATCTAATGCTTTAAACCAGCACTCAAAATTATTACTAGAAGGCATAGATACAAGGGAGTATCTTTCTTAGGCACATGTATTCTGTGAAGTTGGAGAAATCACTGGGCAAGGTAGGAAATAAATAGAACCATTAGATGCCCTTGGAGAAAAGTATATTATTTACTTTTTTTAGATCCCACAAAACAAGATGGGACAACCATCATTCCTTCCTTCATTAACTTGCAAACAAGTATTCTATTATATTAATAGAGTAGACTGGGGGCATTTAATAATTCACTATTTAGAGTATGTGTTCACATGAGCAATGAGAGTAAAGTACAAAGCCAGCGTTAACTCTGTGGCCGGACTACCTGTTTGCTATTTAGAAACAGTTTCCAGTCTCAGCCTTCCTGCTAAAGCTACAATTAGTTTGAATGTTGTCCTACACTGATTACTATACTGCTTGCAGTAAAATGTCACCCTCCCTTAACTGCACTTTCTTTGACTGTCTTTCCATTTGAATTATTCAGCCTGGTTTTGAAGGAATTCTAGCAAATCAACCATATACGTACTCAGAGTACATTTTTCAGAAAACTATATTCTAAATCATTTCATAAGATGGTGTGAAAACAGTCATGACCAAGTTGGCTGCTTGTCATTTGGACCGATTTTCTGGTTCAGGCCAAACTGTGTTCACAGGTTGTCAAGAATGCTGTGAAAGGGTCTCCTGAAGAAGGTGGGAGGTTAGCCCGGATGACCTATGAGGTCTCTTCCAGCGCATAGTATATGATTCAGTGAAAGGCTAAATTGGTGGTGGGTTGGATAGAAGCCATCTGCAAATGACATTTAAAGGGCTTTGGATTTTTCTTAGAACCAGTAAGGACCAAAACTCTTCATGCCAAAGGGCAAAGCTTACCTTCCTGTTTATGGTGGCCATTATTCATATGTCACACAATTTGAAATGATAATGTTCCACTTCACGATGCTATTGCTTTAAGTTGTAGTAAGTTTTTCTTCATAAAGTGTCATTTACAGAATGCTTTGTCATACCTAACCCTTGTAATATCGAAGGACAAAAGTAGACAAGGACTTCACAGAGGTTCCATGTATGTGGAAGTATGTGTTTGTAATGGTTGTGTATGGGAGCACGATTTGCCACCCCAAAATGTGTCTCTTTGGCATGTGGATTATTTTAAGCTGATTATTTTTAAGAAACAGAAGGCTCAGGAAGAACCTTTGACTTTCCTCTTAACTGCCTAAAAGAATTTAAAGGACCTACTCCAAGGAAGGGAGCTATCACCATAGATAACTGCAGTATAGTATGAACTGGCTGTGGTAGACAGAGGAGAACTTAGCAAAGTCTGTTTATTAACATTCCTCTCGGAGTCCCATGGTTTTTGGATGGCCCAGAAAACATTCGTTTACCAAACATTTACTCTTTTTCATCTTCCTGCGAATTGTCTTCCTTCCCTTCAAAATCCCAGACCCCTGTGCTCTTTTCCTTAGCTCTGGATGGCATAGAAGCCCTCCGTTGCCTGACTGCCTACCTATGGCCTCATATTCTTATAGAGACCTGTAGGTATGTAATTGAATTTGATTTTTTTCCTCTTAATGTCTTTCATGTCAATTAATGCTTGGATCAGCCAAAAGAATCTTGTTGTGAAAAGTGTTTCCTCCTCTATAGCTTTATGGCAAGCTAAAGGAGCTGTGACAGTGTGCTTGTTTGTGGAGAATGCTGATCTGCATCCGGTGTCTGCACATGTGCGCACGCACACAGGCGGCAGGGTGACCGCATGGCAGTCCATGCCATCTGCAAGGCCAGAGTTCTACTTGTAGGGATGCTTTTTATTTGTTCAAAACCGGTGGTCCTTTTTTAAAAATTTTTTTTATATTTATTCATTTTTGAGAGAGCGAGCATGAGTGGGGGAGGGGCAGAGAGCGAGGGAGACACAGAATCCGAAGCAGGCTCTAGGCTCTGAGCTAGTCAGCACAGAGCCTGACAGAGGATTCGAAACTCACGAAGAGATCATGACCTGAGCCGAAGTCGGACGCTCAACCAACTGAGCCACCCAGGTGCCTCAAAACCGGTGGTTCCTAATTTTTTTTTTTTTTTTTTTGGTCACTGATCAGTTTGATAACCCGTTGACATCTTATATCATCTCTACAAAGAAATAGGCTTTTGCACATGTCCACAGACTTTTATAATTTTTTAGGGGTTCAAGGACTACCTCAGGAGTCCAACATACTACTCAGACTAAGAATTTCCATTATTTTTGTCTAAGGAATTATTTCCTTATTTGATCATAAGACATTTGGTTGCCTGCCATGTACTCTGGGCCCTGCTGGATGCAAGACACATATCTAGTATCCGTTCTCTCCTGACCAGCCACGTGAGCTTGGGACCATCCCCAAGTCCAAGTTTTTTATAAAATAAAATTAGAATGTTCTAATGGGGTGATTCCTGAAGCCCCTTGTAGTGCCTTATGTACTCAGCCTTGTTCTAGGCACAGAAGGCAATGTACAGTCCAGGCATCCAACAAGGTAAGCCAGTGACCAGAACCAGGCAAAAGAAGAAACAAAAGTAACAAAGGCTCCTTTTAGGCCTTTTGAGGTCCAGACAGTTAGGTAAAGAAATTGTCTCACTTCTATGAGGGGACAGCAGCACCATCTGTGTCTGTATATGTGGCATTTGATATTAGAATAAATAATCCTCATGTCATTAATCTTTTTCAGCAATCGCATGGTTGTTTTATTGTTGGGTTGCTTTTAAACTTGTTTAAAAAAAATTGAATCCTTTTCAACCAAGTATTTAATGGGCCAAGTTACTGCTTTGGACTTGGAGGAGGTTGGGGAGTTGATACCTCATGTGAGGAAGCCATGAGTGGTTTCACACAAACCTTTTCAAGTAAATTATACTAAAAATGCTTATGTTATTACGACTGTACTGAAAAACCTTTCAATAGCTCTTAGTAAACTTGTCCCTAGGCTGCTTGTTCTGTATTTATTCAGCCTTCAAATATTCCGTTGCTCATGTTGGGGATGGGTGTTTGTTTTAGTTTTTATCCAATATGATTTAATTTTACATTCAAAATTTGTATAGCTGAGGCTTCAGGCTTGTATCAGGATGTCCAAATAGGTTCATTAATTCTGGGAGATTTTTTCCTAACAAGTAGAAATTCATCAACATCGAAAAATGACATAGTCAACTTATGAAATTGAAAATATCTTTATACTCACTCTGGAGCTTCAGTTTGTCAGCCAGTAATCATCAGATGATACCCACACACTCATAATTTTCTGAGAAGAGAAAATTAGCTGGTTTTAATATGTCTGGAAGATAAATCAGAGTATCCACATTGTATCATTCATAAGAGAAATTTATATAGCTCACATTAAACACATCAGATGGAGTGGAAAATTAGAGTAATTAAATGTTATAGGGGAAAGAATTTTACTAGAAGAGCAACACACACCCTTGACACACCGAGTGCTGCCAACACCATGTCCTAAAGACCTGTGAGAAAGTGCAGACACGCTAGGCCAGTGGGTGTGGTGAATAAGTTTCCTGAGGTACTTAAGCATAAAGACGGACAGCCCGCAGTGGCCAGATTCGTAATAAATAGGTGGCCAGGCCTAGCACACTGGAGAAGAGGCCAGATACCAGAAAAGTTGACCTTACTCCTTTTTATTTAAATTAAAAACAGTTTGTGGAGTAAAACATAGAAATGCTTTCAAACATAAGGATGGGTTTGTGATGAAGATCCGGAGCCTTTGCTCCCATGTTTCTCTACCTGCCCTCCTGTTTTTAGTTGTTTTTATCTTGTTTTTAGTTCTATTTCCTTAAATACATACACTATACTTAATAGCCATTATTTAAAATTCAGTCTTAGGAAATTGTCTACTGCCTTCTGTTTTCATAGCTCAGTTGTCTTACCCTCATCGTCTTTCTTGTCTTGTTCCCTGAAATTTATAAGACTATTAATTTCTCTGCTAGTTACCTCTGCAACTTTGGCCACTGGACTTGAGTGTCCATCTCTTGTTGCTTCAGGACTCCATAGTTGACAGGGACCCTTAGTTTTGCAATTCTATCCTTCCCTTTGTTTCTTTCCCTTTTACATTCTGCATTCTGTCAGACATACCTTTGTTTTCCATTGTCAAGGTTGTTGAAAGCACTCTTTTTTTATAATCACCTTATTTTGCTGGAGTAAACTATTAAGTAAGCTCCTAGGAAAGGTATGCATAAGGCAGAATTTCTGAACTATTAATTACTTGAAAATGTCTTGATTGAAACTCGGTATACAATTCTAGGCTCAAAAGCACGGGCCCAGAATTGGTTATTTTCCCTTTCTTCTCATTAGTCAGATTGATATTGGATCTTCTGGACCAATCCTCTGTGGCGTTTATATTTCTTCTTCTGTCTCTTTGACTTTTTGCTATCTGTTCTGGGAATGCATTCTCAATATTGTGAAACTCATGATTCATTGAACACCCTTTTTGAGGCCACAGTAGACCCTATACTGCTCATTCCCTTGGTCTTTCTTGGGTCCTATTTATTTGTTTACTTATTATATTTATTTATTTTTAATCACGTATGCTTACACCCAATGTGGGGCTTGAACTCACGACCTCGACATCAAGAGCTGCATGCTCTACTGACTGAGCCAGCCAGGTACCCCTTGGGTCCTATTTATGATGGACCCTGTTAAGCTTCTTACTCATAATGGTGACTCCAACTCTGGTGATATAGACATAGATGTCATTATTTCTCATCTTCATATGTGTTCTCTAATAAATAGAAAAACAATCTTCTTTTCCTTCCCCTAAGGTCATGCATTAAATAAGCCATTTAAAAACATTTCAAGTAACAAGTGAAGGAAGGAGGGAGGTTACTTGCGTAGGAGTCTCCCTATCTAGAAAAATCTAAATTAAAAAATCTATAGTAAGTACTGCATTCATATTAGTTGCAAATTAGCTCATTCTTAATTGGCAGAATACCCTTAAAATACCGCCTTGCTAATCCAAATAGTTTTCCCTTTAATATATACCAACAAGTCACTTTAATTTAAGCTCTGCACTTAACTTTGCTCCTTGAAATACATAGCATCACTTCTGTCACAGAAATTCTTGAGAATTTTCCTGCAGTAATATGTTTTGTGCTAAGCGGCAACTTTCCAGCTGATGGGCTCATCTAACCTCCCACTTGCTGCAAGATTGTTGGCCCACTTAGCCCTGCCAGTTCCTACTGCCTGGTAATTAACCAAATTCTTCTGGTTTTGAGCAGAGAGTCCATATTGTCGGTGGATACAGGCAGTGGGTAAATGAAGAAAGGTTTTTCTTTTCTTTCTTTCTTTTTTTTAACCCTTAAATTATCTCGAGATACCAAAGCAAGACTGTAAGATTAAAGGTGAGGCTTTTGATCTTAGAATTTGGAGCTAAAGGGCACTGTATCTCTGAAGACGTGTTTCCTTTATCTTCTTTGCCATTCATTCTTCACCTAAACTGCTTTTATTAGGGCAAAAGTTTCACATGCCATTCCTCACTTCACAACCTGTTTTGAAAGCATACACAGATTGTAATTTTGGAAGTGACGAATGGGGTGTGTCTTTCATACTTAGAAGTGACTGAGGGAAATAAGACCCTCCACACACATTGCTTGTTCATTCTGTCTCATTGGAGCATTCATGAAAGACTCTCAAAGAATGTGCCTCTTTATATCTGGATTTAAGGAGCGCTGAGAGGGCATTCCAGAACAATATCTTAAGAATTGAACAACCATCAACTCCAATCAATTCACAGATTCCTTCTATAGTTTCCTTTTAACACATGTCAAGGTTATTAAGAGAGCAAACTTTTTGTCGTACTTCATATTTAGAAAACCTCCATAATTGTATATTTTTACTGTGTTATGAAGCTGGATCCATTAAGCCATCCTAGCAATGGTAAGATAAACTTAGCTTATGTACGGTCGGACATTGTTTGTCTTTAATATTACCCCAGTAAATTTACCAGTGAATCTTTCATGAATTGATGCAACTTTACAAAAATCACTAATTTTTACTCTAACTACAAGGGCAGTGTGATAAGCACTCAAAACAACTATAATAAAATCCATGAAGAAACAAGTAAATTGTTAGATCTTTAACATTAGGAAAATAACATTTAAGTATAATCTTCATATTCATGTTATAGTGAATGTTTTGTTTGTTTTTTTTTTTTTTAATTTTTGTCTGATTTCAAGGCAAGACCAATATCTGGACTCCTGTCATATTTTTGTGCTTCTACACTAATCTGCTGAACAGATTGCATTTCAACTCAGAGCAGACCAATAGAATGTTAGGCATTATTAAGACTTCTGTGGGTCACATTGTCTCTTGCCACAGCAGCAGAATGATTCAAGCTCTTGGAGAAATGCTTGCATAAAACCTCAAACCTCTCATGCACTAAATCTCCATTTCACTGTAAGATTGAATTCCATTTTGATTGATACCCTTTTCTGTCATACAGCATTCAACATCTTGGAACTGGGAAATGCTGGGTCGCAAGGAAGGAGTTGGCCATGACCTGTTGTCGTTCTTTTGTGCTCTTACACTAATCAGCTCAACAGGATGCATTTCCCAGAACAGAATGATGGAGTTTTAGGAATTATTAGGACTCATGTACTTCTAAAAGCCTCTTTCTTGTATCTTCTATCTTGGATCATCATTCTTTGCTTTTTCATGGTCTCTTGGAGATTGTCACCGGTGTTTATAAAGAAGAGGAAGAGTGGGGGTCAAGCAAGCAAATGTGCATGTGCTTCTGTTGAGAGAAGTCCTTAGCTAGGTCTTGGACTATTGTGGAGCAGTCTTGGCTCTTGAGGCTTGATAGCACTCAAAAGAGTGGCAGTCCCAGGTCCTTGCTTTTTTTTTTTTTTTAATGTTTGTTTATTTTTGAGAGAGCGAGAGCAGGGCTGTGGCATAGAGAGACAGAGATGCAGAATCCGAAGCAGGCTCCAGGCTCCGAGCTGTCAGCACAGAGCTGGACGCGGGGCCCAAACTCATAACTGCAAGATCATGACCTGAGCTGAAGTCGGACGCTCAACCGACCGAGCCACCCAGGCGCCCCCCAGGTCCTTGTTTTAATGGGAGAGAAGTTACATGAACTAACTTAGTGGACTGTTTCTGTACTACACCCTTCCTGGTTGCAGAATGTCCAAATCTTCTGCTTGGATGCTTGGAATATAATTTAATTACCGACTTTGTCCCCAGATCTTGGTTCTGTGAATAGTGGCACCCAAAACAATAACAGTTAGTATTTGTCAAGTGTTTAGTATGCTCCAGCCAAAGTGTACGTAGTGTTAAATTCAGACAGCTATCTGGGAGAAGAACACTAGTTTTATGCTACATAAAGGTGAGATAAAGATACTGAGTCTTAAAGCAGTTCAGTTCTTGTTTACCAGTGGAGCTTGGATTAAAGCCAAAGAAATTTGGATTCTGGAGCAGATGCTCTTTTTAGTTTTTATTTAAATTCTAGTTAGTTAACATACAGTGTCATATTAATATGTTTCAGGTGTACAATTTAGTGATTCAACACTTACATACTAGAACAGATGCTCTTAACTCCTAGGTGTGTCATGGTATCTCCTGCCACGGTGCAATGCTTGAGAGAGACTCGATTTGTAGAAGTCTGAGGAGTTTCTGAATTTTTTAGTTTCATATTGCTAGTTGGTCTACCCTGCAAGGAATATTAAAAGAAGATCTTCAGGGAGAATGAAAATTATTTAAGTAGAAAATCCGATCTACATGAAAAGGGAAGCATATTGGAGCAGGAATAAATGAAGATAAAATCTTTTAAATATTATTAATTTAATTAGTAGGTAACTGTTCTGATAATAATAATGGAATAATGGGTGATTACAGAATTTGGATAAATGAGCTATTGACAGCAATACTGTAAAGGATGAGAGTTTGGAATCAGGAATAGATGTTACAAAGCATCGGCACTACCCGTGAAGCAGTATGGTGTCATTAGAAGATGAAATTAGGTTTTTTTAATGTTTATTTTATTTTCGAGAAAGAGAAACAAAGCGCAAACAGGAGAGAAACAGAGGGGGAGGAAGACACAGAATCCAAAGCAGGATCCAGGATCCAAGCCGACAGCTCAGAACCTAGCCTGACACGGGGCTCGAACTCAACAAACCACGAGATCATGACCTGAGCTAAAGTCAGACTCTTAACCAACTGAGCCACCCAGGTGCCCTGAAGATGAAATTAGATTCATTGTGAATATATATTGTAAACTAGGGGAATCACTAAGTTTTCTTTTGAATTATTGTTGATATGCTAAGAGAGGAGATTAAATGGAATTGTATAAAATGCTCAATTAAAATCAGAGAAGCCACAAAGATAGGGGAAATAAAAAAAAGAGCAGGGGATGAAAAGGATTACTAACATAGTAGATATTAATCTACCTATATCATTAACTGCTTTAAGTGTAAATGGTATAAATACATCATTTAATAAGTGGGTTTTTGGAATGGATGGAAAAGTAAGACCCAACTATATGTTGTCTATGAGAAACCTACTTTAAATACAAATATTCAGGTAGTTCCCAAGTAAAGAGATGGTGAAAGATCTATCACTAAATAAAAGCAAGCTGGAGTAGCTGTGTTATTTTCAGACAAAGTAGACTTTAGAACAAGGAAAATTACCAGGGATAAAAGGGAACCTTATATAATGATAAAAAGGATTCAGTTCTCCAAGAAGACATAACAATCCTTAACATGCTCGTACCTAACAACAGTTTGTCAAAATATATATGGCAAAGCTGATAGAACTTCAAGGAGAAATAGACAAATCCACTATTACAGTTGGCGGCTTCAGTGCCCATCTTGCATTAATTGATAGATCAAGGAGGCAGAAAATCAGTCAGGGTATAATAGTTGACCTGAAAAACAACCTCAGTCGATTTGATCTAATTGACATTTATAGATTAAACAACAGCAGAGTACATATTCTCAAACTCACATAGAACATTCGCCAAGGTAGATGATGTTCTGAACCATGAAAAACACCTAAACAAATTTAAAAGAATAGAAGTCCTGTAAAGTATGTGCTTGGACCACAGTAAGATTAAACTAAAAATTAATAACAGAGAAATAGCTAGAAAGGCCCCAGATATTTCAAGATGAATCATCATGTTTCTAAATAACACATAGATCAAAGAAGTCTCGAGAAATTTAAAAATATCTGGAGCTAAACAAAAACGGAAATACAGTTTATCAAAATTTGTGGGGATGCAGCCGAAGCGGTATTTGAAGGAAAATTTAGAGCATTCGATGCATATATTAGAAAGATTTAAAGGCAATTAATTCAAGCTTACACCTTAGGAAAGTAGAGAAAGAACAATTTAAGCCTCAAGCAAACATAAGAAATAAACAGTAAAAATTACTGGAGAAATAAGTGAAATTAAAAACAGGAAAATAATAGAAAAGATCAAGGAAACGCTTTGAAAAGAACAATAAAATTGATAAATCCCTAGCCAAGGTAATGAAGGTAAAAAAAAGAAGACACGGGGTGTCTAGCTGGCTCAGGTCAGTGGGTCGGGACTCTTGATCTTGGGCTTGTGAGTTGAGTTCCACGTTGAACATACAGCTTACTTTATAAAAGAGAGAGAACACAAATCATGGATACCTGAAATGAAAGAAAATCACTACTGATCCGATGACATTAAATCTAAACTTTATAAAATAACAAAGTCTATTCAAAATACAATTTAAAAATGAATAATGATTGGGCTGTGGCTGAAGGCTGTGGGCTCCTGTGCAGATGATCAACTTACAAAAGGCCTGACTGAGTTTAGGAGTCAGTTTCCAGTCTGCTGTGGCTGCAGTGGATAGTACGACAAAGTTGCCACAGTGTGGCTTAGCCAGGCTGTGGCTGCATTGGGGGGCCACATTTAATTGTCACTCACTCATCTCAGGAACACTGTTGATTTAATATGGGTGTTCACCTCAATGGAGGCAAAAGTTTTCAAGACTGACTTGCCTTTTATTTTCTCTTAAGGCAGATGGGCCTTAGTGGTCAGTAAAAGGTAACCAGGTTGAATAGAATGATGACAGTCATATTAGCAGCTAATAATAACAGCGCATATCTATTGTTTTTAAGCTGCCTAAGCCAGAGTCCTGTCAGCACATGCAAGTGCAAAAAAAAAGAGAATCACTTGTGAGTGGCTTTTAAAATTTACATTACAAATGGTTCACCTGAGGCAAACAGTTATGATTATATGCGGTTTCAAATACTGTGTCCCAAATAGCTGCCTCAGAATCGCTGGGTTGCTAGTCTAGCTCCTAACAGAGAGAAATGCCTTAATTGGCTCTTTCCTAGGAACCTCTAACTCTGTTTTCAGAAAATAAATTCATAGGGGTCCAGAAGGAGTAAGGGGGAAGGATGTGAAGAGCTTCAGGCAGGAGGGGGTAAAAGGCCCAAACCGACTGTCACCACATCTTCCCTATTGGATGCAAGGGATTGTGAGAGAGAAGAGGTAGAAAACATGAGTGCTCAGATAGTTGGGAAGGAGAGCTCATGTGTCCGCAGTTTGATGGCACCTGAATGCTATTGCCAAGGTTCATTGTAGTTATACTCTTTTCAAAGATTGCTACCAAATGCTGCTGAGTACTTACTCATTACTGTCGTGAATGGACAATGTCTTTGATAGATATCTGCAGGACCCTGATTATACCTCCCTTTTGCTTATTAGATCCTGTAGATTATTCCCATGTGGAGAGAACAGGTCTCGTTGGAGCAAAGCAGTCATACTTACAGACCCAAAGAGCATTATCTCTGGTGTGGACTGAATTGTGTCTCCCACAAATCCACGTTGAAGCCCTAACCCCCATTGTGACTGTTTGGAGATAGAGCTTTTTAGGAGGTAATTAAGCTTAAATAAAGTCATAAGGATAATAGTCAGATAGAGTTGATGGCCTTTTAAGAAGAGAGAGACAGAGAGCTTTTCCATGCACACATACCAAGGAAAGGCCATATGAGAACATGGCAGAAAGGCAGCCATCTGCAAGCCAGGAAGATTGCTCTCACTAGAAGCCAAGCTCTGCTTCTGGAACTGGGAGAAAAGAAATTTCGGCTTTTTAAGGTATCCAGTGTATGGTATTTGTTATGGCAGTTCCAGCCGAGTAAGACATCGTCCATCCTTCTCTCTCTAGCTGTGGAGGATCAGTGGGGCAATACCTAGAGTATTGCCTACATGTAAAGCACGGGCAAAGAAGTTTGCTGTTTACAGTTGTTTAAAAGGCCATTTGGCTTATCTCTTTGTGTTTTAATAGCAGAAAGTCATTTCATGTAATAATTCAACTCCTTGGCCAACTCTAACATAGGTCTTTTGGGGGGGGAGGGTTCTTTGCTTGTGATTTACATTGCCGAACACCTAATATAATGACTTCCACTACAAGAGCCATTGCTGTGTCTGCGTAGCTCTAATCTGTCACTGGCAATGTTCTGAGAGCTGGGGTACCCTCATTCAATCAAGAAACTAGTACCGTGTGTAATCAATTACATCCTTTTACCCCAGCCTCGCCAACTGCTGCTTACCACTTCTCTTAAAAACTCGGAGAAAGCAATATTTTTCCTGTACCACATGCAAACTCGGCTGTGCAATCAATCATTGAATCTTTAGGCATTTTTTGCTTTCATTTCAAGTATTCATGAGCATGTCTCTGTCATTCTTTTAAGGATGTCGTTAGTACCTGAGCTCCCTAACTAGCTACTGAACTTCGGGACAGTCTTTGAAACTGGAGTCTCAGCCATCTGTGTATAAGCAGCAGCCATCCCTGCGATTGTCTGCTAGGACTGTAACAGATGTTTTAGCTGATAAGTAACACCTGTAGTTTTATCGTCAACATTGCAGTTCAAGGGCAGTATCTAAGAACTGTCCACTAAGTTATTCTGTGGGCTAGATTGGATGGGAGGATGGCGGACTAAGATTTCGAGGGTAAGGCTATTTAGGTTGTATCATTAAGCATTATTACACCAAATAATTTATCCAAGTGGATTGTCTTCAATTTTCAAGTCACTCAGATTTTGAATGACAAATTAAGAGAATGAGGTTCATTATGGGTAGGGAGAAGAAAAAAGTGCATCAGAAGCTTGGAAAGGAACAGAATCTGAAAACCAGCTAAGCCCATAATGCATTCCAGTGAATTGTTAAGATGCTATTATTATGTTAAGAAGTTCTCTGCTTTTCTATAAAGGTCTCTGAGAGTATTTTTTGTTGGCCATTAAGACAGAGCTACACAAACCAGGCAGCAATTGTGACTTGAATGCCTAGTGCTGTAAAACTATTATGTGAATCCATTTCAGTTTAGATATGGAAGATGATGGTGCCTTGGTGCTGTTTGCATCATTAAAACTCAGGAGTGAAAATGTAAAGTGAGTGGAAGAGAGGGAGGTGGGAAAAAAATTAATTGGAGCTGTGTGACCAATGACATTCCCACCCGGTCGCCTCCATCCATAGCTTAAGAATTAAATGCTGTCTTGAGTACTCTGAATGAGTCACTGCTTTTCACTCTCTAGAAGGCTGTTAACCTCTTGCCTGCATGTAGAAAGTGTAACCCCTGGAACAGACTCTAACTCTGTGCACTAGAAAATAGAAATCAAGATAAGGCAGAAGTTCGTGGAGTTTATCCAGGAGAGTTTAGTTACCAAAATAATGAATGTCTTTATTACCCCAACTCTCTCCTCCAACCTAACATGACTCGCTGTGCTTTGAACCTTTGTGCTACTCTCATCCCCAGAGGGTGCCCTCTCATTTCACCTCATGAAAAGACTGGAAAGGAAGACACTGTACTTAGGTACGTACTTAGGTAGGATCTTTGAACTCTAGACTGGACTCAAACACTTAAAATCTATCTCTCTGACCTGAAAGTCCTTCTCTTATGAACTGGCCGTGAGGCTGAGGATCTTTTATGTCTCATCAGCACCAGAAGTCCTTAAGTCTGTGTATTTACCAACCTCAGAGGTTCCTGCTCTGTGACCCATCGGCATGTGGAGTTAGGATTTACTTACATCTAGGAAATAGCATTGACTGGTTCTTGAATTTGCACATTAAAAGATTAATTCCTACTTACTTTTGGCTTGTCTCAAGTATGAATCTGTTTTATATCAGCAGTAGAAATTACTAGCTTTCTACACTTTTTCTATGCATATTTTAAAGAAGACATGAGGTCAGATTATATTCATGGTTAAATATCATGTTAACATATCCTTGTCCTGAGCTTTGTATAATGACTATACATTCTGAACCAAATAGTGTATTAGTGGAGTCACTTTCATTTGAAGGTGTCAGCAAGAAAAACAGTTCAAAGTAGCTTTTAAGCAAGAAAGGAAACTTACGATATGTTACCGAGAAATCCTGTGGTAGTCTTTAGTTTCACATCTAGTATTTTTTTCATTCTACCTCTCAGCGTTGCTTTCTCTTGTTCATTGAGTCTTAGCTGTTTCCAGACACAGAAGGGCCCGCTCCATTTGGCAAGAGGAGACAGTTACCAGTGCTCCCCCTTGTCTACATTGCAAGAAGAGAAGCTTAGACTCAAGGGATCCAGTTGTCCCCACATGGCTTACGTGCATCACCCACATGGACCTTGGTGGAGAGAGGCCATGGGTTACCGTGACTGACTGTTAGCAGCGGTCCGTGGCGCTCTCTTCCTAGTCTGCTCAGCACTCACACCATCACTGAAATGTGCATGCCAGTCTCCTTCCTCTTCCTGGGAATCTTTGTGGAAACAACCTCCTAGCTGGAATCACAAACACACTCTCTTTCCAGATGAAAATAAACAAAAGACAAGTTGATGTTTCCAGTGACATATGTGGAGGACTTCTTTTTCCAGTTGTGAAATTCATTTTGTGAAGTCTTTAATAAGAATAAAAATCAAATTTTATTTCACTTAGCATAATATCCTCCAGTTCCATCCATGTAATAAGTCAGAGAAAGACAGATACCATATGTTTCCACACAGAGGTGGATTTTGAGAGACAGTAGAAAACCATGGGGGAGGGGAAGAGGGGAAAGGAAAAAAGACACAGAGAGGGAGGAAGACAAAACATAAGAGACTCTCAAAGACTAAGAACAAACTGAGGGGTGAGGGGGGGGTGTGGGAGGGGGGAGAGTGGGTGATGGGCACAGAGGAGGGCACTTGTTGGGATGAGCGCTGGGTGTTGTATAAAATCCAATTTGACAATAAGTAATTTTTTAAAAAATCAAATTTTGCATTTTTTTTCACCCTTTGTTAGTCACAGACATATTCACTCCCTTTTCTGAATTTTTAAGTCAGCTCTTAAAGTGGTTCTGAAACCCTATAAACACTTGAACCCACTGTGTTCAGTTGGTCATACATACGGCATCAGATGCCACTTGGCGATCTGAATGTCATCTGCATTCCCACCTGGATGTGCTGTCTTGAACTGCCTAAATGTGTAACCAATCGTCTATTCCAGTCTCACTTGAACTCACTCTCCACCATCATAAAACACTTTTTCATCTTCCATCTCTGAGATCATACTTTAGACTCCCTAAATTCCACATCCTAATGACTTGTAGCACCAAGCTATCCATCCAAAGGGGATATTAACTCCTCTTACAACATGCTTCCTGCTTTGCCATTGCCTTACCCTGGTTGATGCCGATCATTTATTTCTACAATTTCACCTCTATGTTTTGTTTTTTTTTATCACCCCACCACTGGCTGTCAGAATCCCTTGTATTTCATACTAAAAGCAGACACGAATGTAAAATACTTAAAACAGATGATCAGAAAACCATTCACTGGAAGTGACTTTAGTGGCTTAAATAAGTAGGAATTTAATTATTTTTTTATACAACAAGTATATCTTGGGCTGTCAAAATTTCTACTTAAGGCTTCTTCCAAACTTCTGTATGGAATTAATCATTAAAACTCAATATCAACACCTGGGTGGCTTAGTTGGTTTAGTGTCCAGCTCTTGATTTTGGCTTAGGTCATGATCTCTCGGTTCCTGGGATCAAGTCTCATGTAGGGCTCTGCACTGACAGCACTGAGCCTGTTTGGGATTCTTTCCCTCTCTATCTGCCCCTCCCCTGTGTGCACACATGCTCTCTCTCTCTAAATAAATAAACTTAAAAAAGCCAAAACCTGAAAAACTATCAGCCGTGTTTGCATTAACAAAAAGTTGTATTGCATGCAGCCACAGCTACATAGTCCCAACACAGCAAGTGTGTTTGTGGTAAATTCCCTCCTTATGTAGTGGCTCCAGATCGTTAAGGATCAATGCTCTTAGGATCTTCCATTTTATTCAGTCATCCTGAACTGGTTAGCTTTCCAATTCAGCTAATCTAAAATTACTTGTATTCTTGGGGGCGCCTGGTTGGCTCAGTCAGTAGGGTATGCAACTCTTGATCTCAGGGTTGTCAGTTCGAGCCCCACATTGGGCATAGAGCTTGCTTAAAAAAATAAATACAGATAAAAAATTTAAAAAATAAAATTACTTTTCATTTCCCAGCCTTTGAAATTAAGCCTCATGGGGAGGGGATGGGCCAACATGGTGGAGGAGTAGGGGGACCCGGTGCTCTCTTATGTCTTTCAAACTAAGAAGGACTGAAACCGAGGGACTCTCAATCCCAGAGATCTGCAGGAAGAGGAGTTGGAGGCTCCGGGGAAGAGAACGCGAAATCCAGAAAATCCTGGGAGACGGAGGAGACCTAGGAAATAAATCAATACACACCTAGCCAAAATGACGAAACGGAAGAACTCCACTCAAAAGAATGTACAGGAAATAGTGACAGCGCAAGAACTGATGAAAGCAGACATAAGCAACTTAACAAGAATATAGAATGATAAACATAAAAATACTCGCTGGGCTTGGAATTAAGCCTCATGGTATTCCATAACCAGTAGTCGTGGGCTTTCAACTGCAAGTAACTACAGTTACTTAAATGAATATGATAGTTATTGCAGTGGCTCAATGACATCTTCAAGGAACCATGTTTTTAAGAGATCTTTTCACTCTTCAATTCTGGTTATATTTCATCTTCATACTTGTTACTGGAACTAATAAGACTTCTTTATTGCAGTGTTTATCTTCATACTGTTGTCCTACGAGATAGGAAGTCTTCCTTCTTCTAGCGGTCATATTTGTATTCAGTTCGTGAAAAGGGAAGGAGTGAATGTTGAATGGCAAAACTAGTCTTTCCAGCCATTCTTTGTTTTTTGTTTTTTTTTTTAATCAAGTACACAAACTCCGTAGACTTTTGCTGCTGTCTATTGACAGCTATGTCAAATGTCCTCAAACTCCGGAAGAAGGATTGAAACGGGAAATGTTGTGGATGGGGGTTGGGTCAGCCAGCCTACAACATGTGCCACGTGAAAGTGTATATCATAGTAGTATTCCCAAAACCGGCAAGGTGTTAAGCTCGGTTTACAATCATCTTATTTTACAGATCTGTGTACAATATGGTAGTTAATTATAGCTATAGCCACTTGTAGCTATTAAAATTAAATACAATGAAAAATCCAGGACCTCAGTTTCATTAGCCGCCTTTAGGTATTCGATAGTTACACGTGGCTGGTGGCTACCATAGTAGACAGCACAGATACAGTGCATTTCCATCGCCAAAGAAGGTACTGTTTACACAGTCGTGTGCTCGGTAAAATAGTCAGTGAAGGAATACGGTTAGTTCCCAGTTTTCAGAGTTGATCAAAGGTGAAGCAGATACCAGATATCTGGGTTTCTAATGCTCAGATTATTATTCTTTTAGGTAAAAAGCATGGCTTTCTATACATTTGTCTTTTTTCTTATTATTGCTTCTTATTTTCAAACAATTCTACCTATATTTTGTCATTCTTTTATGCTATAGTGTAAATGAGATGCTGAAAATGCCAACATGGATATCTTGCGGTGTTTTCCTTCCTAATGCATTTAGCCACTTAACGTTACAGTGTAGCAAGGGCCTAAGTGACCTTAAAGAAGTCAGCTGAGAATAGGTAAGAACTGTAAAAGATTTCATTTTGTTTTACTTTCCGTAATGGCTAAAAGGCATTGCCCCCTTAAGAAACCAGATGGTAAAATCAGGAGCTTCTGAAGCTTAAATGAGTGAATGAAGACTAGCTAGAGGCACAAAATGTTGCATATCTTTTAAAAAGACTTTTAGATCCTCAGCCTGGAGAAAGGGCTAGAGTGGAGGAGAAAAGTCCAGAAGCCAAGATGTTGTAAGAGTAACAAAGAGGAGATAGGTTGGTATCGCCTAGATTCTATGTAATAGCTACATAGAAATGGAAACACCTGGTTTCAAGCATATGCAAATAGTCTTGGGTGATAGAGGGGGACAAAAGAAAAGGCATTAGTTAGAAAAATAGGGAATATTAGAAGTAATTAAGAGTAGCCATGCATTTGATTGTTTTTTTTTGGGGGGGATCATCATTTACTTTACTAGGCTATTCCAGAAATAATAGATGGAAACTATGCAACTGATAATAAGTATATGTGAGCACATTATCTGCTTTATTGATGTCATTCTTGATTTTTTAATGTAAATTAAGTTGGTTTGCCTGTACTGCCTCAATAAGCCATCATTAATCGCCTTGTGGCTATAGCCAGAGTTGAAAGTTGGCATCTCAGAAGAGTACACATCTCCCTCTGGTAGCTGGCCTTCATTTTGAACTCCCTTTTTGTGATCAGAACCCCACACACTGAAAATCAAAATCTTGGCAGCAGCCCATTCTAGTGCATCAGCAAGGACATACCCAGTGTTCTTGAGTATTGGCCTTGTTTTTTTCATACCACAGAAATCCAGCTTTTCCCAGAACTCATTTCCCTGGTCCCTTCAGTCTCTGTGTAGGGTTTTCAAGCCCTCATCCAGGAAGTAAATAACCAGCATAAGCATGTCTAGGTTGAGAAGACACTGGTTCCTTCTAGATCTGTGCTTTGTTTGTTTTCACATACCCAGAAGATATAAGTGGAAATCTCTTGTGTCTTGGAAAGATACCACAGAGATGATCAGTGGTGAATTTGGGTTTAGGTCTTAGTAATGCGGATGTGTGTTTCAACAGCATATATTACTGATATTTTAAGAACATTGGGAAATTTGTGTTCTTGAGCAAGTTATCTATATAGGTTTATTTTCCTCATTTGGAAATGAACTTGGCACATTTTTTTGTGGAACAAATTTTCCGATTCTGTGTGGGAAATATCCCTGCCCCTCAGTGTTTGGAAATTGTTAAAGATGCTACCCCTCGGCACAAATGGAAAAAATGCACTGGAAATTGCTGAAAACAGCTGTAGTAGAAAATGCCCGATACAACTCATGGTCTCTTTCAATGAGAAAATTGCGAGTTCCCAAGGAAATTCTCATGAATTCTGACCTTTGTCAGGAAGCACTGAGTAAATCAATGTATTATTGATTGATCTGCTGTCACAAATTTATTTTTTCTTTCCTTCTTTCAGTCTCTGTACCTTGTGTGTGAACAACACATCTAGCAAAAACCTGCACAGTTACACAGCATCTCCTCGGAGAGGTAAGCTTAGGTGGTTCCCCAAATTCCAAAAGTGTTTTGCTTATCAAGCAGAAATAAGTAGACTCTAAAGAAAACAACTGCTCCACTGAGGTATTAGCCACTGTACTAGGGTAGGTGGGCTCTGTCACATGTGTTCTCATGTGTCTAGTCAAAGGAATGGAAAAGTAAAACTCTATAAAAGTACCATTATGAAAATAGGGACATAAACACCAATCAAATTCAAACCCCTTTCAGTGACTTCAAAGTCAGCTGCAAAATAAGAGCTCTTTTAACAATTGTCCTGTGCCTGCCAAATCCAACCCATTGTTTCACCCCATGAATTAATTACTTGATTAAACATTTGTCAAATGGGCATGTTGAATACCAGCCCCCCAAATATCACCGGAACAACTTGTCGAGAAAAAACCAGCAGAGTTTATTGCTCACCACTGTAATGGAGAACTCCATGTTGACAGAGTCTAATCATGTTTTAGAAGAAAGGAAAGAAGAAGGTATATTGAGACTTTGAAGTCTGTCCTGATGGGAATGGGGGACTTGAGGAGGGTTGGGTATAGGTGGGCATGGTCTTTGAGTATAAATTGTCAGTTGATGCTTTCTATTGAAGAGTTGCTGGAATGAACAGTGAAGCTGTTTGCAACTTGTATCTTCCTGGGCAAGATCTTTTCAAATAGTAAAGTGGTATTGATGAAAGTTGTGGAATAGGAGACTCTTGTTAATGTAGACAATTAACTGTGTGGGGTACATGATTTTAGTTCTCAGCGCCTATGTACTGGGGGAATACACATGTCTTGCAACACTCCAGGTGCCTTTATAGTTTAAAGTTCACAGAGATAAGAAGCAAGAATTGAGAGAAGAAGGATACTACTAGGTTGAGAGAATGATGGACAAATTCATGGAGGGAGGTAACATTTGAGCTATGCCCTGATCATTGGTTCTAAGTTCAGAGAGATCTTTCAGGCTAAAGGCTACTGCTGCTTGGCTGCTCATGGCTTCCTTTCTTCTTTAAGAGTTCATTCAGAGCATGTATAGGTGTTGGCGAGGATGAGGAGAAAAAAGGACACTCCTGCATTGTTGGTGGGAATGCAAACTGGTTCAGCCACCGTGGAAAACAGTTATGGAGGTTCCTCAAAAAGTTAAAAATAGAACTACCCTATGATTCAACAATTGCCTTACTGGGTATTTACCTAAAGAATACAAGAACACTAATTCGAAGGGTACATGCACCCCTAAGTTTATAGCAGAATTATTTACAATAGCCAAATTATGGAAGTAGCCCAAGTGTCTGTCAATAATCAATAGATGAACCGATAAAGAAGAGGTGATACTCTCTCAGCCAGAGAAAGACAAACCACCATATGATTTCACTCATATGTGGAATTTAAGACACAAAATAAATTAGCAAAGAGAAAAAGAGAGACAAAGCAAGAAACAGACTCTTAACTGTAGAGAATAAACTTATGGTTACCAGAGAGGGGAGAGGGGGTTGGGGGGATGGGTTCAGTACGTGATGGGAAGCAAGGAGGGCACTTGATGAACACTGGCTGATGTATGAAAGTGTTGAATCACTATATCACACACCTGAAACTAATAAAACACTATGTTAAACTGGAAAAGAAAAACTGAAAAAAGTTCATCCGGTGGAAGTAAAGACTTTCCCATTTCGCCATAGTCCTGTTGGGGAGAAAATGGAGTCATTGGGTGAGGTTCCATGCCCTATTTTTAAAGGTCTAGGGTTCAGCGCCCTATTTTGAAAGTCCAGGTCTCTCTGAAGCTAGGAGGCACAACTCCTTGTCTGTGCTTTATTTTTTTTTCAAAATTTTTAACGTTTTTATTTTATTTTTGAGAGACAGAGACAGAGTGTGAGCAAGGGAAGGGCAGAGAGAGAGGGAGACATAGAATCCGAATCAGGCTCCAGGCTCTGAGCCGTCAGCACAGAGCCCAACGCGGGGCTCGAACTCACAGACAATGAGATCATGACCTGAGCTGAAGTCGGCTGCTCAACCAACTGAGCCACCCAGACGCCTCTGTCTGTGCTTTTTTTATAAATGTCGCTCAGAACTTGGAGCAAAGCTTCTTAGCTCTCTGCTTTCTTTACTTTGAGGATGGCCTCCATCAACATTACATAAACATGACTAAAGTATCAGTAGGGAAATGAGGAAAGGGTGAGGTGGTTGGTTGAATTCTTAGAGACAGTTCAAGATGCAAGACCAGAGCAGCTGCTCATTTTCTTATTTGTGCCTTGTGAGCGCCTTTGCCTTCGAAGATGACCGAGCTGGATGCAGAGCCTGTTTTTGTCAGACGGTGGGGCAGGGGCCCCAGAAGCTGGAGCTGTGTGGCTCTAGATAACTGGAAGGCCTGTTTTGTTTTGTTTTGTTTTTAATTTTGGACAGCCCTCTCTTTATCAATCTCTGTCTTTCCCTCTCCTCTCTCTCTTTCACACACACAGAGGCACACACTTTTTTTTTTAAGGCAACAAAGAGGTAACAGATCTGGTATGCAGAATGAGGAAATGCTTAAGTAGAGGGATGAATGAGAATCACTTTTTTAGGGGTTAGAGGTATGACTTGGGTTTTGGGAATCCACTCTTAAGGATATATCAGAACAAGTTAAAAAAAAATAAGGAACGAATTCAGGCCGCTTTGTATTTCTCCTGTTGAGGGAACTAATCTTTCGAATGAGACAGGTTGTGTTTTGAAGGCATTGTGAGGGATTTTCATTCTAACACTTGGGGCATTTAATGCATTTTCAAGTTCGTTTTTCCTCCAGAAGTGGCTATGTCAAATTCCCTCACAGCGCTTACTAGGCCTTAGTGGGTCTCATGTATCCTTAAATGAGCTGAAGATGCTTGGAATCACTGGCTGCTTTGCCTTGGAAAGGAAAATGCTGTAGCTCCCCCTTGTGTCGTGCAAGGCCAAAATCATCCCTGATGAAGCTACAGCAGCAGAAGTCGCTCTATTCGTTTAAAAGTATCTCCTCAAAGCTTTTTGGTGGATGGTAACATTGCTATACAGGAAAGTACCAGGGGATAGAGCTCATCTTTTTGTGATTCCCCCTTATTTCCTACTCTCCTACGGTGCATCCAGGAGCTTCTTTCTTGCAGGGTCATATTTTCCCGACAAACACTTCCTTTGGGATGATTTTCCTCATGAGGTTGTAGTGTTGTTGTCTTCCACTTAGTACATCAAATCTTGTACCGTGTCCTCTCTACATAGAGGGAGTGGAACTTGATTCCACTGTTGCCTCCTCTTGCCCTGTCATGGGGGCCACTTCATCCTGTGTTGTGACTTTTCAGTTTGAGTCAGGCACCGGTTTCTTTGCCCCCCACCACTCTTATATGTGAGCTGAGACTTTAATATTTTGGTTGCTCAGTAAGCGTGCAGCCAAGGGTGTGAGATGCTATCACGTCTCTCTTGGAAACAACTCCCCAATCTTAGTCCCCACCCCAAACTTGACTTGGAGGCAAAGGTGAGGGGAAATGCCACAGTACCCCCTGTTAATGCATTTCCTTACTTCAAATTACCTTTGATGATTATTGAAATTCTTCACATGCATAGCAATTCTCATATGATGTCGTTCTTGTTACCGATTTTGCACTTTTGCCAATATTGCAAGACAAGAAGAAAAGACTTCATTTTATAAATTGTTTTTAAAACTTTTTAAATAAAGTTTATTTATTTTAATAAATTGTTTTTTTAATGTTTATTTATTTTTGAGAGAGAGATACAGTGTGAGCAGGTGAGGGGCAGAGAGAGAGGGAGACACAGAATCCAAAGCAGGCTCCAGGTTCTGAGCTGTCAGCACAGAGATCGATGTGGGGCTTGAACCCATGAACCATGAGATCATGACCTGAACCGAAGTTGGATGCTTAACCGACCGAGCCACCCAGGCGCCCCTTATAGATTGTTTTAAAAATTATATAAGTAAAAGGTCCTGATTGTTAAAAAGATTTCCACAGTTTCACAGTTACATCTATAGGACAAAACATTAATAGAATTGCTTTGTTAAAGTGTGTATGCATTTTATTTTCTCTTTTTAAGTTTTTATTTAAATTCCAGTTAACATACAGTGTAATATTAGTTTCAGCTCTACTGTCTAGTGATTCAACACTCCAATACATCACCTGGTGCTCATCACAACAAGTGCACTCCTTAATGTGTGTATGCATTTTATTTTTTTATTCCTTCTTTTTTCTTTTTTAAAAAGTAATCTCCATGCCCAGCACGGGGCTCGAATTCACGACCCTGAGATCAAGAGTCACATGCTCGACCCACTGAGCCCCCAGGCGCCCCTGTGTGTATGCATTTTAAACGTGATAGATAGATAATAGTCTTTACCTGTGCAGTGTCCCGTCTCCCTTAACCTGCTCTTCATGTCCAGGTCGGCTTGCTGTTCCAGTAACAGTTCCATCCAATTTCATTCCACCTCTTCTTGCCCAGCCAGTCCTTAGTTTAAAACTTTGGGCACTGGGGCGCCTGGGTGGCTCAGTCATTTGAGCGTCCGACTTCGGCTCAGGTCATGATCTCACGGTCTGTGAGTTCGAGCCCCGTGTCGGGCTCAGTGCTGAAAGCTCAGAGCCTGGAGCCTGCTTCGGATTCTGCGTCTCCCTCTCTCTCTCTGACCCTCCCCCACTCATGCTTTGTCTCTCCTGCTCTCAAAAATAAATAAAAACATTAAAAAAAAACAAAAAACAAAAAACTTTGGACACTGTCATCTTGAGGAAAGTTAGAATTCTTTGGTCCCAACCCTTAAAGGACTGCTACTTGTCTGATTTTATGATTCCCCTTGGCAATGGAAAGTTTAACTCCACACAGATTGAAAACAAACTCCCTGTTCCCTGCTGCCTGTTAACTTTGCGATCAGGTCACAGAAGCAGCAGCACAAGGTAGCACAGGCTAAGTGACAAGTCTTGCAAAGAGTGAATGCTTTGTGAATTCTGAGGTAGGAAAAAATCAGGCCTGGCAATCTTCTGAATGAAGCGAGACTCAGACAGGGTCTTAAAAGGAAGGGTAGAACTGAGGCAAAAAGGACAATTAGGAGGGAATTCCAGACAGAGAGAAGAGGCTACTAACAGCTGAGGCGGCAGAAAACACAAGGACTCTCCAGTAACACTGACTTTCCCTTAACTTACTTAATACGCTTCCCCTTGGGCTGCCATTTTTATATGTTTGTCTTCCAGCCGATCTGAAGTCAGGGATATTTTATTGCTTCATCTTTGGATCTTGGCCATAGTTGACTATGTATCAACAAATATTTTAGCTAATAAGTGAATAATCAAGCAAATGCAGTACTTCGTAGAAAGGGCTGCAAAATACTAGGGGGGTTGCAGTAGGAGAAAAGGAATTAATTTCCAGAAAGTCTCATTTATCATAATTTCAAGGTAACAGGCATGCACTTTCTCATGAGAGACCACTCTTTCTTAATGAAATCATATTTAACTTATGGAAAATAATCTGCATTTTGTTTTCCTAATCAACTATGTCTTATTAATAGCACTGACATAATCATTCTAAAAGAATGAAAAACAACAACAAAAAAACGCTCTGCCAGATCTGTCTCTCAGAAAAGGTTCAAAGCCTAAATAGTTCATGGGAACAATTTGCCAGTCTGGAGAATTCTTCCCATTTTGGTCAGGGCCTCCTATGGAGAGATTTATGTGCAGTATATGTCAAGAGGCAAAATAATGGCGTTTCTCTGCTATACAATGACTCGGACATTTGCTGAGTGCAGAAATGCACCTTTAAACGAGAGAAAGAAGCAGAGTCTGCCCTGATCCAGTCATTTTGAAAAGCCATGAGCACTGAAGCTGGGACCAAACATAATGACAGGATTTAATTGCTAATTCTCTAGAGCCAACATGCCTCTTGATGTGTTGACCTTTAACCCAGACTTAGGAGTGTGAAAAAGAGAGGGGATGGGTTCCCTTCCCCCTCCCTCCTCCCCAGTCTGATTGTGCCTGCCTCTAACCCTGTCCACATACCCCTAACATGCAGCCGCCCCCTCTTACCCATTAGTTACCTCCCGCTTTGGGGCCAGGGTGGGAATGAACAGAAGAACAGAAAGGAAGGCAGGAGGAGAATAGAAGAAGGAAGTCTACAAGCAGTTGACAGCTGCTTAGAAGCAGGGGGCAGAATTATAGCTACTGAAATGAGAGCTCAACTCCTGGCCCCCTGATGCTTCTGCCCCACCCCCCAGTATTTCATGAGATTAGGTCTTTCTATTTTTCTGTTTTCTGTCTCTGTTTACCCTCTCTGGCCATATTTATAATTACTCCCTTCTCTATACCTTAGGCTCTCTTAACCCTTTTTACGTGGTTACTTACGAACGGCAGAATGACGAGGAAAGTTATATATAACGTTCTGCCAATTAACACATCACAGTATGGCAGCCGGGCCGCTAAATATAGCTGGAGAAAAACACGAATCTGCTGATCAGTCTCACCGTAAATTCGTGACCACTAGCCTTAAGTTGGCCCTTTGTGCTGCTCTGCAAGGGTTCTGGTACATTCGCTCTCCTGCTCTTTTACAAAACTTGCGCATCTTCTTTCTCTTCAGATTCCTTCACTGTTCTCCAGCCACGCTGGTCTGCTCTCTGTTTCTAACATGCCAAGGACACTCCCACATGAGGGCCTTTTAACTTAACTCTTCCTCCTGCCTGGAGCATCCTGCGTCTATCTGTCTGTTCCCTCAATTCCTTCAAGACCCTTCTACATAATGTCATCGTCTTTAGTCAGGCCTTCCCAGGCCGCTGTATAGAAGGCAGCAAGCACACCCTTATCACCACTGGCACACCCTGGTCCCCTCACTTTATGTTTTCTTTAGCAGTTGCAACCGTCTGGTAGTCTACGTATTTTTGGTGTGCACATTTTCTATTTTCCTGCTAGAGGAAGACTTTTATGAGACCGTGGGTTTTTCGCTCCTTTTCATTCTTCCATACCTAGACTTAACACAGTGCTTGCTAGTGTGCCATACATATTTGTTTAAGGATGGAATGGAGAGGTGAATGCCAGTTGGGCTTTGAGAATCCCCTCTTCCCATTTGCCAAACCCAGCATATTCACCTGCTCGCCATATAGTATGTTTTGTATGGTGACCATAGTTTCCACCCAGATTTTTGCACAGCATCTGATTGGTGGGGAGAATATCTCTAATTTGGACTTTCTTGGATTTCCCATCACATTGGAGGATTAAATATATCTTACTTAGAATCATAGTCTCATAGAATGGAGTCCTCAAAGGAATCTTAAATGATCACTTTCCAGTTAGTTGAATGGGCCCTGATAGTGGAATTGGCTTATCCAAGGTCACTAAGCTATGATGAATTTCAAATAAATGTGAGTTGAAGTTGTTTGGCTTTTTAGAGCTCTTGCTTGGGATTTTCAGAGATACCCAGAAATTACTGGAAACCTCCATGGTAATTATCTGGTCTTGTCTTTTCTGTTTACTGCATACAGAGACGAGCACATTACCTCATGGGTCCTTCATTTCTATCCAGCGACGTTTGCTAGGGTAGCTGAGCAGGATTTCTCACCATGTGCCGCTAGGCATGTCTTTGTTCTTTCACTCCACATGTTTTCAAATGTAAGAAGCTGTGAAATGGCGATGGTATTTAAAACTCACCACCTGTACCAAACCACCATCTGCACCTTTACCCCGGCCTGTGCGGTGAAATAAACACAGACTTGCGTTTATATAGATGATCAGGAGTGTAATAAAATGTCAGTGGAAAAGATCCGACAATAGAGATGTTACTTTCTTAAGGTCATGAGCCCAAAGGGCCTTCTAGGGTTTATTCTTCTGCCTTCAGGTTGTAATACCTCCAAATTTTCTCCGTTTGTAATGAATGCTTTGGGAATGAGAAATGCATATTCAAATTTGAAGGGTGCATTCTCATTGGCTTTCAAGTTTTTCTTGCTCTTGAAATAATGAAAGCATGAAGAGTGGGAAATACAAATACAGGATACAGACAGTAAATGCTCTAAAAGCCTCACAAGTCCTCATCAAGTTATCTCAGGACAAAATTGTTAACTGGGCTTCTGGGTTTTTGGACTTGCAGGCATTTTTCCCGAGGGCCAATTTCTTTGAGGGGGGGCTTGGGAACTCTCACTCCAGAAGATCCTCTCTCTTCTACAAAACACCGTTCCCGCCCTGACTTTGCGTCAAGCTCTAGAAAACGGCCGTGGAAGGATATTTTCCCAGATTCTTTGTCCCCATTGGAAGCAAGGCCCTTTTCAAATGTGATGTTTACACAATGATGACATTTGCAGTCCATATTGCTTTGTGTCCCTGAGAGCACTGGCCACAATACATGGGGAACGCGCTCAGGAAATCACAGTCTGCTGTGTAGAGCGGATGTTCCGCAAATACTCAATGACCAAGGAGATCAATGCAAAGTGAATTAGTGAATTAACAAGGAAACACCTGTTTCTACCACGAGTTTTTTAACCTTATGGTCAGCTTCTTGCCACCAAAGGTCATGCCTCCAAATCTGACCAGAACGGTGCAGCTTTATGAGTTTCTGTCTGTACTTTGATATCAACTAGTCTGGTGTGTGGCACTAGTAGGTGACCAATCAAATTGAAAGGACTGGGTTTATGGGTAAAACAAGACAAAAACACTTCCGCTTTCATAACTTTAGAATGGATTTGGAGTGTCAATACTGCTGAAGCCTAGCTTAGTCCACATAGAATAGTCACATAGTACTCTTTAGTGGCGTCTTAGAAAACGGGTACATTTTAGTTGAAAATCTCCTAAAAACAAGCAAAGAAGCCCTAAAGGCCTTTGACTGACAAGGCAGAATCAAGAAAAGGATTGAAACTTAATATGTGCTAGCCAGGAGAGTGAGCAGTGGTGAGATCCCTCAGCTGCACATCAGCAAGATGCCTCCTAATCTTTACTTTCCATTCTCAGGGGGGTCAACGAAGTCTCCTTTAGTCTTCTGGAATGAAACATAAGCATGTTGAACTCTGAAGAAGGAATGATACAAGGACACATCAGTTTGGAAACACATGTCTCTTAACTATGCTCTTGAAGGCAGAGGGAGGAATTGCCATCAGGGTTTTAGATGATCTCAGCTACCCTTAGAAAGAACAGACACAATTTTTGATAAATACAGGTCAGCTGGGATTGCAAAATTTTTGAATGTAGCGTGGAAGTCATTCTGGGGTTGTAGGTTCTCTCAAGTGGTTGAAATAGGAACAACGAAAACTTTGTCTTTTTTTTTTTTTTTTTTTTTTTTTGGAGAGGAGATAGTTTAAACTCTTACTTAGCATCTACAGTAGGATAGTGAACTATAAATAGTCCAGACAACTTGAACCTGCTGCTGTGCTCGAATGTTTTTATGGTCCCATTTCCACCGTGACAAATATGATCATTCTCTCACTTGGATGCATATGCACTTTTGTGTATGGATGGGTGCAATCTCTACTTCACTGAACAGAGGTTTATAGATAAAGACTTGATAAAACAAAAATCTCACTAACTTACGCTCCACCGATTGTGAGTTTTTGATAATTTGGACAGGGACCAAGCAGAAGTTTCCTTTAGTATTATCCATAATGACAGGGTTTACTAAGCAAGTTAATCAATATCAATAAGATTCAGGAAGAGTATTTAACTGTGTAGGAGAAAACCTAGCTTCCCATCAATTTTGGACACGTGCTTTCTGATACAAATATCTGTAGTGCTAAGTGCCAACCTAACCTATTCATTACTTTGGATTAGTCTCCCATAGAATTATTCATAAGTTTTAAATTTTGAGTGATTAAGTACATCTGATCCTTCCTTAGTGGTTTCGAGTTACAGGGATCTAGCTCCAATTATGAGGACCCTGTGGCCGAAGCTAGCTATAGGAGCCTCTCTAGCCTACATACGATGGGCAGGAAATGCTTAGACTTAACTTTTGTCAGTGAGCCCAATACTCTGGAGTGTTGACTATGGTGTTAGTGGAATGCTAGTTACTAATAGAACTTCTGCGGAGTCACCAGTGTGTCCTGTGGAGGGCTAAGCATGGAAGAAGCAGGTGGGGGTGGGAAGAACAGCACACTGATCTCTGATACCTCATAACCTAAAGTCTCGACTTGGCCTAATGGAAAATATTTGTCAGGAGAATCACTAAACCTTGAATTTTTTAAAAACATATTTGTTCAGTGTCCAATACCAGTGGGCATATACTGATGGGTGTTGGGAAGATCCATTCTATTTTAGAGAGCAGTGTTCATTACCAACAAATTATGTCTTGGTTGTTAGCAGCACTGTATCTGAAGTCCATTTTAATGCCATCTTAGAACATTTGGGGTTTGGGGGAATGGTTTCTTCACTTAGTACTAAAGAGTTTGTCCTTGCCATGAACACAAGTTCATAAGCTTAGTGAATGTTCACATAGGAAGGTCGAGACACTTTCGGAAAGCTGGGACATTTGGCTGTGGTTTTTGACCATTTGTAGTTGATACAGGATGACAAGCAGAATGATCCACAGTGGGGCTTTTTTAATTGATATTTTCCTGTCTTCTTGTAGAGCACTTGGTGATAGGTTAAGTTTTCAGGTCTACTGTGATTTCTTCCATGGAGGTTGTGGAGATCTTCATGCACCGTCCTCGTGTTGTTCCTCACAATCCGATGGCAACTTCTGTTTCCTTACATCAGTGATTTTGCTGTCTGACTGTCTCCTTTCACTAACCGTCTGCTAGGGTGATGTTAGGGGCCCTACAGAGTACTGAGAAGACTCTCCAGGGATATCTGGCTTGTCCCAAAGCAGGCAGTATGTGCTTGGAAGTGTTTAATATGTAAAGAAATTGGGGTTATAGATTTATAACTTTGTGAAACTGATTAAAAGGAGCTAAGATGTTTTCATGAGTGATGTGTTTGCAAAACCTGAGAACTTGTTTGGGGAGTTCTTGGACTGAAGTTCAGAATGGATGGCTGTGAAGTTCTCAAGCCAAAAATGACCTGAGTCAGGTAAATTAGGTACACCTAACTTGTTGAAATAAGTATCTCACTTGTGGTTTAGTAGGCAAGGCACCTGGGGAGTAGAGAAAATGGTATTATTTCAAGAAATTGACCAAATTTAGCTAGTGTGAAGTGCATGTCAGGCATTTCATGTCAGTTGCGAGAGGTAATTGGAGGAGAGTGTGGAAGCCATTCTAGCCAATCAGAAGGACAGTGTTAGACTGTGGTTATAAAAAGGGTTACTTTACAGTCTTAATTTCCATGTAGTCTGGAGCACAAACAGATCTCACACTCACTTGTCCAGGTTCCATATTTAACCTTGGATGAAAATGCCTTGTATTTGTCCCTGGATGGATAGATATGTCCTAAAGGTGTTCAGGTAGTATTTTCTGGATAAGAGAGTATAAGACAGAAAGCCTACTAGAAGTTGTTGCATGTGATTTTCCCATTGCCTTTATTGGTGGTCCATTTATACTGCAAGAACTCATGACAGTTCTCCTCAGTACAGCTGACCTAGCGAATCTACTGGTGATTCCACTTTAGACGGGTGAATATGAACATAATTGCAGGTATGAGGAAAGTAAGATGGAAAGTAAGATTAGCAATCCAGAAGATGGTGGTGTTTAGTGCATAATTCATCCATGTTGAGCTTTACCAGTTTTTCTCTAGGCCATATAATGATGCTTTAAGAAACAGAAGTAAAAAATGTGTAAGAAATTTATGTGTGTTAATAACAGACCCTTAATGCTGACTTAGTTTTACCTTTGGTATAATGGTCAAAAGGACACCAGACTATTGGTTTCTTAACTTCTTTAACCTGGGGCATTCTTCACTCTGCATGGATTATACTAGCCTAAACTTTGGGCATGCCTCCAAAGGAACAGTGAAGCCAACACTGGAGCCAGTGGGAAATTTTCCATTCTTCATGTCCTGTTTCTTGTAAATTGTTTATACTACCTGCATTTGCTTGTTCAATGGAAAAGCATAGTAAACACAGTCTTGAACTTGGTCTCATTCATTGTTTTAACCAGCTTTCAAAATTGTAATAAGTTTTTTATGTTCTCGTTCAGCATAGCTTTAAATTTTCAATTACCTCACACCTACCAGAAGAATCAGGATTGCTTAGAGTATACCAGGTCATCTTGGCTTGTTGGGGCTGGAAATAGCCAATTCGTTGATCTCTGCCTTAAGCAGTGATAGGTTAGACCTCCCACATGGGGTGGAATGTGTGGACTTCACACTATGCCATGTGAAAGAAAGGAACATAACTGGATTTGGAAAGAGCTAAATTGACTTACATTTAGTGGGCTGCGTACGAAGTCCTCTAGATTTCTGGACATTAAGAGCTATTCATATGTTACTGGTTTGAGGGCCACCTAGTGCCTCCACTCTCTTACTCACTTATTACAGTTGCCCTGTGGGGTCATTCTATGACAGGAGGATTAGCACATTATATGCATACACTTGAGACACTATTCATTATGCTCTTCAGCTATTTACTGAAGTTTTCCAAGTGTTTAATGATTCAAGTTGAAGTGGGGAAATTAATCAGAATGGGATATCTAGTATTGTAGTGGAAAGGAGATTTAGTGTATGGGAGAATTTGAATTCTATCCAAGCATTTCTCTAATAGCTGAAATGATTTTTCTTGATTTTTTTCCAGTAGCTGTCTTTCCTTGGAAATCAAGATTCTTCTCTCATGGTAACTGTGGACAACTCTTAAAGGGTATTGGTTTTATCACTAAATAGCTGGACATTCAGAACCTGAAGAGACTCTAGCATAAAACCAACACTAGAAATAATAGCATTCTTATAGAGAACTAAAGAATCATTGCTTTGGTGTTGTCTCCAGAAGCGAGCTTGCAAAACAAATTGGAACTTCAAGATTGACAATAATTAAGGATACCTGTATTTTATTTGTAAGGTATGGCTACCATAATTGCACACGGTTTTGTCCAAATATGGACCAGGAAGCTGGGGATGTCTAGGTCCAAAGAAGCATACATTGGAACAATGGAAAGAAAGAAGATTAGGCTGCTGATCTATTTCAGCACTGGAGAATATATCACTTTTCAACTAAGTAATAATATTAAAAATGTGGTACTTAGATCCTATGGAGAAGACCATCACGTGCACTTAACTTTCCAAAATAATAACTTCTTGTTTATTGAAGGATTATCTTGCAGAGATGGTGAAGAGTTGAAGAAGTGCCTGGATAGAATCCATCAAAATAATATTCAACCGTCCATGGGATCTGTTAGGAATGGAGGGATCATTGCCAGCACAACAACACAGAAAGAAATCAGAAGTTCACTTCACAAAATGTGTAAGAAGTCCAGTAGTGGATCTTTTGAGAGAGGAGAAGGAAACAGAACACCTGACCTTCAGCAGATGCCTTTGCCTTTGTGTACATCAAAGTCATCAACACATACTCGCAATGATTTACCAGAAAGTGGACATGGGAAGAAGAAAACAATGTTATCATCTGGTTCAGAGATGGATGGGAAATTCCTGAAAGAGGATAGCCCTGTAACAGATAAGAAATCCAAGACAAGTGTCTTGAGGTATGTAAGCACCACTAAGAAGAAAAAATTTAGGTTAAAGTTGTTAAAAACTAATAAATTAAAATTCGAACACTTATTCAAGACCAAGTCTACTGGAAACCCTTACTTGCATGGCGGTAGTCTTCTCCAGGTGCTTTTTGAGAAAATATATTTGGCATTTCTGTTGGAAGCAAAGTATAATGCAGATAAGTCAGAGTGGGACAGACTCAAGATGACCCTTGAATTCTACCCAGAGAAACTATTGCAAGGCCTCCCCAATGTGGGAAACACCTGTTACATGAATGCAGTTTTACATTCCTTATTTTCGATTCCCTCGTTTTCTGATGATTTATTCAGTAACGATTTCCCGTGGGGTAAAATTCCCCTTGATGCTCTTAGCACATGTTTAGCACAGCTGTTTGTTTTGAAAGATATATATAACCTAAAAACCAAGGAGAGGTTACTTGTGAACATTAAAAACACCATATCATCAGTTGCAGACATTTTCTCCGGCAACATACAAAACGATGCTCATGAGTTTTTGGGTCACTGTTTAGATCAGATGAAAGATAAAATGAGGAAATTAAACATCATATGGAAGGCAAAAATTGAATCCAAAAAGGAGAATCCAGCTCAACAGATCTTTGCTGGAAGTACTGCCACCCGAGCGCTCACTTGTCCTGTCATCAATAATTTTGAGTTTGAGTTGCTGCGCTCTATTACTTGTCAAGGCTGTGGTCATGTTGTTTTCAAGCCCGAAGTGAATAATTATCTCTCCATCAACCTTCCACAAGGAATGCAATCAGTTCCTTTGTCTATTCAGTCTGCTTTTGATCACTTCTTCAGAGCTGAAGAGCTTGAGTATAAATGTGAGAAATGTAACCATAAGAGTTCTATTGGGGTGCACAAATTTAGTAGGCTACCCAAGGTTCTTATTGTTCATCTGAAACGTTATGTCTTTAACGAGCTTTGGTCGCTAGGGAAGGATGACCGGGAAGTCATTATTCCCACATATTTAGAGTTCTCAATGCATTGCAATGAAAGTACCAAACCACCTCTTCCCGTGAGGAAGAATGTGCTTACTAGGGATTTCCAAATCCTAAAAGTCTTGGAAAGCATGAATTTTGAAAACTACTTGCTATCAACATATTCAACAAAGCTGACCTTGGCATCCATTGATTTTGTGTTTCCACACATTGGACCAAACCAAGAATCTGAACCACAAAAATGCCAGAATCTCCGTGAAGGGTCAAACACAGAACAGAAAGAAGACCTTGGAAAATGTCCTAAACCAAATATAACAAAGTCTGAATTGGTAAACTTAGGAAAGGGAGCAGTCATTGATGAAGAGCTGTTAGCTGCTGGCTTAGTAACAGATCTTAAAGAAACGTCCCTTTCTCAGATCCAGGAAGATAAAGGTAAACCCGCCAGTGGTGCAGACAAATATCTTGCAGAAATTTATCTTCAAGAATTGTTTGAAGATCTAAAACGAAAGAAATATGAGAAAACTAATATGCGTGTAGATTTCAAGAGTGGCACTGAGACTACTAAAAATTCTTATAGACGTGAAAAAACCAGATTTCCAAAAGAATTCCAAAAATTCACTAGAAAGACCCCGCGGGATGAATGGATGAAAACCTATGAAGAAGCCCTTCATCAGGCACTGCTTCGAACCTTCTTGAAGCCACGTGCCCGGTGGCATGGAAAGAACCTCAGAAGACCTGCAGAATTAAGTCTCCAGGAGGCCAATGCAAATTCCCTTGAGGCGCCGGGTTCTAATGAAAACTCTGGAAACAAAGAAGTTTTAAATAAGGAGAAGTCAGAAACTGAAGCCACAAAACCGAAAAGAAGTGTTAAGGTGAGCAATCGCTGTGCCTATCGGCTCATTGGTGTTATCAGCCATCTTGGGAAGACCCCAAATTCAGGCCATTATATCAGCGATGCCTATGACTTTGAGAGGCAAGCGTGGTTCACTTACAATGATCTACAGGTATTGAATATCCAAGAAGCTCTCATGCAGAAGGCTAGGCTTTGCACCGGGTACATCTTCTTTTACATGCACAATGATATTTTTGAAGAGCTGTTGAAAAGGGAAGAGAACTTCCAGTCTTGTAACACAGGGGCAGGGAAGACCCCTCAGGAGACCTAAGTGGAACAGACTCTTGGTTGCACACATTTGCTTGACTGCCTCATTGGTTACCACTTCCTCTATGGAAGGAGGCAGATGGCAACCAGGATCAGAGTTCAAGCAGAAACACTTGGGGAAAATCTCTATTCTAGCCCTAATACAGACATTTCAATCCCACAGCTCTAGCTGATAAGTATTCTTTTCTCTTAGACTAGAATTGTGTTCTCCGTATTCTAGTGCAGTGGATTTTAAGTGCAATCCTTAAACCAGTAGCATCAGGATCATTTAGAAAACTTCTGAGAAATGCAAATCCTTGGGTCCCACCACATAACTGCTAATTTAGAAACTCTGTTGGGGGGTGTGTGTCTGGGTGAGTGGGGGTAGGGAACAGCAATTTGATGGAGATTCCATCAGATGCTTGAGAAATTTAGAGAGCTACTGTACCGTGTTAGAGTATTTTGGTGGATTTTGCTGTTGTATATTTGGTTATATTTCTAAAGGGGTTTGATTATGTTTTTTGTTTCTTATTTTCACATATGCCTTTCCTTCAGAAACTTAAAAACAAAACACACACAGAGAAATCACTCTTCTGATCATACTCAGTGATTTGATGAAAAAAAAAGTTTTTGGAGTCCTGACCAAAACCAAAACAAACCAAAACAAACAAACAAACAGAAAAAAAACAATTGCTGAGGTCCTGCCAATTAAAAAAAATAGTTGCTGTGGTCCTGTCAATAAATAGTAAATGAAGCTGGTGATTTATGAATCATCTTGGGCATATGCAAATGAGACTATAACACCAGGTCAGGTCTCCAACTTGTTTGCTAAACTCCTCCTTTTCCTTAGTGCCAAAAAGCTTATATGCTCTCAAGCTTAAGGATGGAGAATTTATTTGCCCTCAAGAAATTGACCCACTTTTCCTATTTGTCTGCTAGCCAGATGCTCTTGGTGTCATTTTAGTCTTCTCCAAGAGGCACTTGATTTGCCTCAAAGGAATATTGGTTTGCCAGAACTTTATCTGAAGCCTTGAACAATCTTCCGTATTAAAAATTGTAAGACTAATCCAAATTTCTTTTATTTTTCCGTATCTTATAACAATGGTGACCCTATTCCTTCAAGGAATAAATGCAGAATGCACACTTTAGGGGGACCTGTAGGATTTTAAAGCGTTACTTGTTGCTCATTTTGTACAGTGTCATAAAACTTACGCTTATTTGAGGTGCCTTTGAGGCAGGCACAACGCTTTACCTTTGTTAGGAACAATTACTTCTAAGAGGCTTTCTTACATCACGTGGAGGGACCGAGTTTTTTGTTCCACCTTTACCAACATGGGTGTCCTTCCTTTTTCCTAGGGTGTGGGCTTGGTATGGCTATATTAATCCAACAGCTTGTTGGTATTTTTAATCCCAGAGGCCTTTAAAGAGGTGAATTGGAATGAAGCGGTGTGGGGAAGTTAGAAAATGCCCTTAAAGGGGAAAACCAGATTAGAAAGTTAGGGAATTCTATAGCTCACAGCACAGTGCATCTAGAAGGAGGTCTGAGTGAGACCTGGAGACTGTGAGGTAGATGGGGGCAGTTTTTTTTAGATTGGATTAATCAGTCTCATGGAAGAAAGTACTGCAGACGGTGAGGAGTAGTTTATTCCACTTGTGTAGTATTTCAGCAGCTGCGATGGTTGAAGCAGAAGGCTGGAGTTACATTTAGAGGAGGGGAGGGACAGTTCAGTCTCTCAATTCCAGGCTTTTGACCTCTCTAGAATAGTTAAATGTGAGCTCAGTTACATAGGCATCAAAGCAGGAGTTTTGGTAGGAATGAGAGAAAAGTTATTTTGTTTTGAGAGGAGAATGAAGATTCCAGTAGGTTTAAGATTTAGAAATGTTTGGTGTGGAGTGTAGAGTATTATAATCCTGAATACGCTGCTCTTCAGCATGGAGCACTTCCAAAATGCAGGCCACGCTAAAAGGTGAAGATGGTTGGGATATCTGGGATGGGGAGGGTCTGTCGTCCTGGACAGGCGGCTTGGGTGGAACCGATCATTGCCCTGTGAGAAAAAGTTCGGGGTGCACAGTGAGCAGCTGCATGCCATTTGCCTGTTATAGTGTTGTTCAAATAAAAGATTAAAATAATTCTTAAGTGACTCAGTGGCTTTTATTTATTAATGGATTATAATTAATTCTCTGATTTACAGATCAGATTTCTAAGTAATCCATGGATATAAAAACTTGCTTTGACAGCGTATTAGTTTTCTATTGCTCCTGGAACAAATTACCACAAACCTAATGGCTTACAACAACACGACCACATTATCTACGGTTCCGGAGTTCAGGACTCCAAGATGGGTATCACTGGGCTCAAATCAAGATGTTGAGAGGGCTACAGTCCTTGTGGATGCTCTGAAGGGACAATCGGTTTCCTCACCTTTCCCAGCTGCTAGGGTCTTCCCCACATTCTTTGACTCATGGCTTCATTCCTCCACCTTCTAAGCCAGTGATGGCAGGCTGAATCCCCACACTGCCATCGCTGTCTCTTCTCCTCTGCCTTCCTCTTTCACTTTTAAGAACCATGGTGAGACTGGGCACAACCAGATAATTGAGCACAGTGTCCGTACCTTATGGTCAGCTGATTAGCAACCTTAATTCCCACTTGTTTCATAATAATAGATTCACCGATTCCACGAGTTAGGATATGAACATCTTTGTGGGGCCCTTACTCTTCCTACTAATAGGAAAGTTAATGGAAAACTGTTTTGTCACGACAACAAAAGGAGCAGACTGATTCAGGACTTAGACACTTGGGAAATGGTTTTGGTCACTCCACCAGGTAAAGAACCCAAAGCACCTAAGGTTTTGGCCGAGGACAAGGGAAAATTGTAATTGGTAATTGAGGAACTAACACCTTGAAACCAATTACAGAAACAAGGGCTACAGTGGCTTTGCACATTTTCTCTATTCTATGTATGTTTCTTTTGTCTATACTCCCCATTCTCTTTTCTCTACCCTGCTTCCTATGTTTTATGCACAAGTTATTGGAGAGTAGTTTTGCAGTTTAGTCTTTAGGTAACAATATTTGATGAATGCCTGACTGACTTTAAGGAATAATTAATAAAGCCCATGATGGGTACCAATGACTTGGGGCTCTGAGGCATTTAATTTGGGAGAACAGTGAAAACATTTAGAAGGACTGGTATGTCTGGAAGGTGGACATACCAGTTGTTTTGCTGCTATAAGAGGTCAAACATCTGTAAAGAGGTGCACGTGGAAGCTGGGTAACCCAAAGGAATGGGCTATGCCACTTACCAACATACTGCGTCTTAGCTCCAAGTTTGCCCTTCAGCACATGCTCTGTGGTAATGGACAGAATGCCTTTAGGCACTTCTTTTTTACACAGAACAAATGTTGAACTTTTCAGTAGAGGGTGTGAGAGGTACATTGCAAAGGGAAGGGGCTCCCTTGCTGTTTCCAGTTGTTGAGGTGGGTTAGCAATGTGAGCTGTGATCGTGGATCTATCTGGTAGTGCACTAAACCAGCCACAGAACCAGAATGTAGTCCCCTCATGACCTCACAGCTCCCGCCTGGTCTGGTGATGACTTTCTTGATGCCATCCCAACCTGGACACCGTGAATTCTAGGGCTCTGGCCTGCACCCATGCCCTGATTCCCTTTGATCTTCTGCCCTTCCCAGGTTTGTATTCCATGGCCCTTCTAATGTCCAGCTTTCTTGACAGGAATCCACACACTCTAGTCTCCTGCTACACCAGCACCCTTAGTCCTTCTGCATGGCTGGTTACCTGGCTGTTGGCTGTAGCCCTACTGTTGCCAGAAGAGTTACCACTGGGGACCCCACTCTCTCTGCGTGCTCTTGCATCCAGGAAGTGTCCGAGGCTTGTCTGTGTACTGACTATTCCACTGTACTCCAAATGGTTGCTTCCTGCTTGCCCAGCGACTGCGGACCCCATCTGGCTCAGGCTCAGGCCAACCAGCAAACTTTCCTGCCATGCAGTGAGCTGCAACGACCTTATCAACGAGATCTGAACCCTAGCCCTGGAATTGGGTCCCTTTCCAAAATCTGCCCTTTTTTGGATACTCTCCCTCAGCCCTAGGATACAATAGCGGTTTTTCTTCTATCCTACAGTTAACCCTTATCATAGGTTAATAATTCTTTATATTAAACTTCCGTTTAAATAACTAGTTTCTATCTTTTGAATCAGATGCAGACTGATACAGAGGCAAGCGTGTCAGGTACTCTAGCTGTACTATTCCAAATAAATCCAAAGACCTTAATTGAGATTCTCTATTTTGATTTTATTTAGTACTGTTTTTTTGGTGCAAAGAAGGCTGGATAGAGAACCAATACTCTGGTTGCTGGTGCAGCTTCTGGGAAGAGGAGACTAAGATATCAAGAACGCCCCTCTTCTTTTAATGCTACATCTGCTGTGTGGATAACAACTGCTAGATGGGTTTATGGGGTGTTTGCAATTCAGACAGGTTCTGGTGTGTCAATGACAAGGGACCTGGGGCCAGAAGAGCACGCTCTAGTGTCTACATTCACCCTTTATCAACCCGGTTGTATTTCTGCTCTCTGCGTTGGCCCCACTTAGTAAAAATATTTCACGAGAGAATTCTTAGCCAAATATGTTTCTCTAGCCTAGCAGAATGGATTATTCCCCCCACAGAGTTGCCGTGGCTGGCAAGCAACAGCGAGACAGTGACTTCTAGGCAACCCTGGTGGCCACTTTGATTCAGTGGCAACGCAAGAGTGGTACACGGAGACTCACATCTGGCACCAGGTGCTGGGTATCACGGTGCTGGGCTGCAACAGCACCAGGTCCGTGCAGGACAAGGCCTTCCCCGTCTGCAAGGTGGAGTTCTAGCCCTGGCCCGGGCGTGATGCCGATCCCCTCATCCCATAGTCTTCCAGTGTCCCGAGATTCACCTGCATCAGGAGTTAACGAAGTACTCTGCTCAAAAAAAAAAAAAAAAATCTGGGGGCACCCAGGTGGCTCAGTTGGTTGAGCTTGAGCCTCTGACTTTGGCTCTCGTCATGATCTCACAGTTTGTGGTTCAAGCCTCACATCAAGCTCGCTGCTGTCAGCGCAGAACCTTCTTCGGATCCTCTATCTCCCTCTCTCCCTGCCTCTCCCCTGCTCACTCTCTCTGTCTCAAAAAATAAATAAAAGTTTTAAAAAATCTGAAAGTTTCACACTTGAGATTACCACTTTACCAGGCCTCTGCTTTAAACTTAATGCATGAATTCTGTATGGCAGGGTGGCCACTAGAAAGCTCAGGCAGGAGTCAGTGTTGCAGTCTGGAGTCTGAAATCCATAGGGCATGCTGACAGGCTGGGAACTGCTGTAATCTTGAGGCAGAAATTCTTTGGCAAACAGATTTGCTCGTAAAGTCTTCAACTGATTGGATGAGGTTCACCCACATTATCAAGGGTAATGTCCTTTACTCAAGGTAAACTGATCATAAATGTTAGCCATATCTCCAAAATACCTTCACAGCAACACCTAGTTTGCTGTTTGATTAAATAAAGGGACTATGGCCTACAGCTCATGCAAGTTGATACATAAAACCAAAAGTCACATGTGTTATGTCAATCCACAAACTTGGTGTACCTGAAGAAAAGCATGAGTAAAAAAAGTCAGTTTTGTTAAAGCATACTATATTTTGTGTTTGAATCCTAAATCATTATAAGATTAAAGATTATTAGAAGTAAAAATTCAATTGGACAGGCTTAAGAACAAAAAACCACAAGGGGCGCCTGGCTGGCTCAGTCAATGGAGCATGCGACTCTTGATCTCGGGGTTGTGAGTTCTGGTCTCAAGTTGGGCATAGAGTTTACTTAAAAAACAAAACAAAACCCAAAAACCCACTGCCTAAGGAAATTGTTCCTTAAGCCCCTTAATAAAACTCTAAGGCAGCTGTCTCTTCAGTTTCATCATTGCAAAAAGTATTGTTTTAACCACTTGTGCAGCACAAAACCTACTGCATAAAATTAAGCAGATTTCCAAGAATAGAGTATTTGCGTCTGACAGACACTCCTAATTTCCCCATCTCTAATTCTGCTTCTGTGAGTCACCAACCCCTGGGGTCTCTGGAAGGTGCCTCTGCATTTCTCTGCAATGATAGCACCTGTAACATTCACAGGTGCTCAGTGAAAGGCATATTGCTTTGCCTTTTCTGTACATCATAAAGTTTCCTACCCCAAAAATACAAAGTAGGTAGGTAGGTAGGTGGATAGATAAAGGTAAATGGCCGCTGCTTTTGTGCTGATTTAGGAAAGATAGGGAATGCCAAAAATAAGCCTGTAAGCCAGAATTGAGCCAACTATAGTCTGTGGGCTACAGCTTACTATCTTTTTTTTTGGTAAATATTATTAGAACATTAATGTATTTATTTACATATGAATGATTCGTTTACATATTCTCTAACTATAGCAGCCTGGTCTAGTAGCTGTGAAAAGTCCTGGAAAGCCCAAAATATTTACTGCCTTGCCCTCTAAAGAGAAAGCTTACTCTTCTGTAGGCTATCCTGCTAGTGCTTGAAATTCCCCATTAGGAAGGCATCATTCGGGGACATTCCTATGGGTAAAGAAAAAAGCCCTGGATAGAGAAAATACTCCAGCGTTCATAGGGTCAGATGCTTTTCTCTACCAATTTTTAGCCTAGGGCAGAAATGAACACAGCAATAGGAGGGAGAGAGGAATTTGGGGCATCCAGAGGTGTTGTGGGGCAGGAGATATGAGTAAGGGAGGGTGTGGTTATGAATACAATTTACCCGCAGAGGATATACCTGCGGAGAATAAGGAGCATGTTGGTGGCAGACGTATATAGATACCACGCCCTGTGACACCTGGGAAGGCCAAGTCCAAACATGGAAAAACGGCATGGAGAGCACTTTACTGAGACTTTGGATAAATACCAAAAGATAGAGAAAAGGTTCTGGCTGAAGTGAATTCAACTAACTTCAGTAAGGATTAATCGAGTGCTTCATCTATAGTAGAAGACAAAGGTGGATGGGACTTCCAACCTTGAAATAATAGCATCAACTCTAGCTCCACCCTCTTCCTCAACCACTGTATTTCCAATCAATCATCTGTCTCTTTTCATTCATTCCCAGTGCTCCCAGCCTAGACTAGACTGTAATCAGTCAGCTCAGTCAACTAATAATCCTTTTGAGTCTATGATGTATATAAGAAAATATAACTGATGAAACCATACAGGGCCAAAGGGAGCAAGTAGACATGGAAAGGGATAAAATTTCAGAGAAGGGGAGTTGCTGTGTTCTGGGTTGATTAGAGAAAGCGTGAAGCACAGACATGGCAACAGAGGTGAGCCTGGAAAGTTGCAAAGAATTCGGACCTGTGGAAAAGGGGGCATTTCAAGTGAGGGGATGGGCCTAGCGATGGTATAACGTTTGGAACGCCTCATTCTTCTATTACAACACGCAGTGGCCTCAAAGCAGAATCTCAGACTCTATCCCCTAAAGATGAGGTAGGCCATCGAGAGCAGTGACCAAACCCTTACCCAAGCTGTGCGATCACTAATGAGCTGGCTGAATGTCTTTAGATTGCTCACTTATATTTAATTAGTGTGAAAGGATATACTGATTAATAGTCTCTTGTATCCAGGGAGACTGTTACTTATGCTAAAGAGAACATAATCATGAATGTCTGGAAGGGTTGAGCAAGTGACAGCCCACACACACACCTTGCAAAATGGCATCTTAGTGAAACAAATCCAACATAAAGAAATAAAGATGGCATCCACATCCATGTTGAGAACATGGTAAGAGATTTCATAGTTCACTCATACCTTTGTGGAATTATTTAAAAATTAATACAATGTTATTCACCTCTGGTTTGTTTACAGAATCTGTACCAACTTAACCTCAAACCACGAAATTATTCTGCAGGACAAATATGCAAGCTAAATTTTGAGAAATCCCTCCTTTGCTGTATCTTTGAGAAACTAATCCAACCTAAGAAGCTACTGTTGAATATGCATGTAACTCTGTATTTTCCTACAGTACAGCTAGGACATACTTCCTCCCCTGCGCCGGCATCGTCATCTTCATGGTAGGTAACTGGTGTGAAGGAAATGAGCACTGATCCACTCTCTCCCCACTGGGAATTCTCTCTTTGTATTACCGCATTCCTTACCACACGTCCAACGACCTCTACAGATCATATCATTATGTATGTCAACAGGTTCTCGATGAGGACACATACATCGAGGTCGTGTGAAATTCTGAAACAACACATTGTGCTCATCTACACTGGTTACTCTTTCCCAGCGATGCTGAATTCCACTCACGATCCATCCCCACGAGAGCCAAGACCATGTACCTGAGAAGCTGCTCAGTGAATAAATGATGCTGTTCCAGCTGAACGACATCTAGCAGGAGCATGGTTAACAATTGGGCAGTATTGCCCAGGATAGAAGTGACTATAGACATAACAAAACATGCAGGAACAACACCTTACTGTCACATATGCACCCATTATCCAACCATCAAGATAAACACTCTCTCACATTCCAAAAATGACAATACTTGTCCCCACCAAAAGACGTATTTTTCCTTCGAATGAGTGAAACTCATCCCAGTTCTCAATGGACATGATACCCTGAGTGTTGGCAGTGGAATAAACGTCCCCGCACCCCCCCCGCAAGATGTCCACATGCTAATTCCCAGAACCTGTGAACATGTTACATGGCAAGGTTGTTAATGATCTGACTTTAATGGGAGACCACCCTGGATTATCTGAATAGGCCCAATGTAATCACAATGATCCTTAAAAAGGGAAGAGGGAGGAAAGACTTGGAGAGGTGGTGGTTACCGAGGGCAGGTGGGTGGGGGAAATATTGGTCAAAATGTGTAAGCTTCCAATGATAAGATGAACAAACTCTAGGGATCTAATGTACAGTATGGTGATTACAGCTAATAACGCTGTATTATGTACTGGAAAGTTGCTAAGAGAGGAGATCTAAAGTGTTCTCACCACAGAAAAGAAAAGATAATTAGGTGACAGGAAGAGGTTAATTAATGCTCTGGTAGTAATCATTTTGTAATATGTACATGTATCAAGTCAACACGTTGGGCCTTAAACTTATGCAATGTTAGTATGTCAATTATATCTCAGTAAAGCTGGGAGAAAAAAAGAAAGAAATCCCCCACTCTTCTTTGTTCCAAGAAATGGATTATTGCCAAGAATCTCTCCTCCCGGCATGACCTGGGTATGACTCGTGCATGACCCCCTTGTTTACCTACGACGAGGCCAGACACAGACTTTCCAAGTTCCCATTCTTGGTCTTATCGGTTGAACTGAACTGTTTGCTCTCTTTGATCAATCTGAACATCACAGCACCAGCTAACTTTAGACTTGACCAAATTTTAATCCAGCTTCTCCCCGTCTCCACAAGTCCCTGAACATTGGCTCACTCTCAGTCTGAGCAAGCACCAGAATGCAGAGGGACCCTTCCTTAACAACCCCTTCTGAAAATCATCTGACCACAGAGAAAGGCATTCCATGATTGTTCGTCCAATTATATGCCACATGTTCATCCCACTCTCCCGCATCCAGTTCTTTCCAGCCTTATTCATTCTTTCCTATAGAAGAAAGCCCCTTTCCACTTGACCTTGGAGACACTTGCAGATCCTATGGTTGAAAGATTCTATGGCAACAGTCCCCTCCTCCTATTGCAACAGTCCCCTCGAATAAAATTTCTCCTTACCTAGGTCCAGAATTGTTTTTTTTAAGACACAAAGTCTTCTTTGCCTCCACTGTGTAACAGTAAACTGATTTCTCCTTGATAATGGGGATAAATCACTCCAGTTAGTAGACTAACCCTTCTTGTGTTCAGTGGGACAAGAAGACCAAAATGTCCAGGTGGCACTCTCAACCTCCAGTTCAGTGGGGACATGTGTGTGGCCTCAAGTGAAAGCATTCCTCCCTTGGGAACTAGTATATCCAAATCAGTGGAACTCAAAAGTCCCGGGATGGAAAGCAAGGGTTCAGGAAGTGTGTTATTACATGTAATAGTGGAAGAAGCCCCTCCCACTCTTGCCCATTCTCCCCGGCTTCCTGGACCCATGTATTCTGGGCGCGGGGGACATGGCACCACAGTGTTAGAGCATAACTGCATTTTGTGAGACTGAATTCCATCCTAGCAAGGGACTTTCTTTCTCTCAATTGGCACTGCGATGAAGTCTTCGGTCAGCCATTCCATTAGGCCAGCTGCTGGTGGGTAATGGAAGACGTCATAAGCCCAGTTATTCTCAGAGGTATGAGGCCACTGGGTGCAATTCCTTGCTGAGAGATGAGTTCCCTGATCAGGTGCAAGGCTGTGCGGAGGGCCATGATGTTCTAAATAAGGCATTCTACGGGTCCATGGATGGTAGTGCTGGAAGAAGTATCAGCAGCAGCGAAGACAAACACAGACCCAGAATACATACTTATTTCAGTGGGGACACATATTCGCCCCCTCTGTGCTTAAAGAGGGTCCAACAGGTGGCTGGCGGGGCCTGCCGAGGAACGGGGCCATATCCGGGGCCCAGGGTTGATCTCCATGGTCAGCAGGTTCCACACCGAGCAGTGGCCGTGGCCAGGTCAGCCTTCAGGAGGGGAAGTGGATGTTTTGCCCACGCACAGCCTCCATGCCTGCCACCACAGCGACTTGGTTCATAAGCTCATTGAGCAAGCGATCAGGTGGCAGGGGAAAGAAGCCGAGTGATACCCACAGACTGCATCATTTTGTCCAGCTGACATCTTCACTGTGGGCACTTATTTGGAGTCGGCTACTCACACACCTCTTCACCAAACTTCCTCACATTCACACCACCAACCCACTGTGCAACTGCCAGAAACAGCCAAGAGCCCCTTTTCTGCTGCAATGTCTCTCCAGCGCCCTCTACTGGCAAGGCCCAACATTGTGTTCACTGTGAAGGAGAAATGTTTAAATGAATTTTGTCCATTACCTCAGAGCATGTATTGACACATGAATTTGGAGCTACCAGACAATACACTGATAACTGGTATGGATTCCTCACTTTTGTGTCCTCAGGCCTCTGCTTCTTTGGATTAAAATACTGTGTGCCCATTGAGCTACAGTAAACTCTTGAGCTTCAGTTTTCTGACCATTGGAACATACCTCAAGGGAAATATTCCCCGCCTCTGTGTCCACCTGTAGCATTAAGGGCTTAATACTTGTATGTTTTGAGCAACTTATTTTCAAAATACTTGAAAGTAAGTATGTCTCTTCAGATTCCTGCCTAAAAGTCTCAATCTCTCCTTTTTCTACCACAGAGAATACTTGATCCACTTAAAAATTAAAATTTTTTTACATTTTTATTTATTTTTTGGGAGAGACAGAGTGTGAGTGGGGGAAGGGCAGAGAGAGAGAGGGAGACACAGGATCCAAAGTAGGCTCCAGGCTCCGAGCTGTCAGCACAGAGTCTGTCATGGGGCTTGAACTCACAGACTTTGAGATCATGCCCTGAGCCGAAATCAGATGCTTACCCGACTGAGCCACCGAGGTGCCCTTCTACTTAAAAATTTTAAAACAAGTTATACATTCAGTCTGCAGTCTTGGATGCTCCAGGAAGGCATTTTGGATAACTCATCTGCAAACCAAAAGCTTTAAGTTTCTACTGAAGAAAGAGAGACATTGGGAACCTTTATACTAATATGCCACTCACATTTGCTTCCAGTCTTGTTGGTACAGAGAAGGTTGACTGATTTGCATTAGGAAACGACAGCTGGAAGTAATGAAAGTACCTGATGCAACAAGTACCTTCTATACCTTGGTTTTTACCGCTACTACCGGACCCTGAGCATGGTGGGAACAAGCAGCTTCCGAGACGGCTTGGGCCATCAGTAGGTCCTCTAGGACATAGTGGGTATTCTTGTACATGAATGGCATCCTTTCATCGGGGTCTACCCAGAGGGCCTAAGGCAGCAGCAAAATTGTTCTCAGTTGAAAATTGCTCTCAATTCCCATAAGCCTCTGCGTGGTTTTGAGGCAGATCACTTTCCACTTTGCTCAAACATGCAAGCCCATTGTTCCGTAGCCCCGCTGGATGGAACAGCCTGGTTCATAGGCCCCACCACATAACAGGCCACTTTTGATCTGGACAAGTCCTCCCATCTCTCACAGCTCACCTCTATGTCTACCTTCACCTCGTGCATTTATTGGCATCCTTCATTCACGATTATCCCCAAAACTGCCTTTCCCGGTACTGCCTCGTTCTAGTTGCCTCTTCCTCTCTCTTACCTCTCTGTCCTTCCTCTTAACATTCCCTTATAGCATATGAAAACTTTCCTTTTTCTCAGTAGGCTGGTCCCCCCCCCCAAAGTGTTGAGATAATAGCCATTGCACCGTTGAGGTGAATTCTTACCTACGAAAGCTCCTGTACCCTCTCACTGGAGGCGTTTGGGGTCTCGTGGGGAAGAGATGGGGTTGGGTTCTGAAATCACTCTGGAGTCTGGTAAGTACAGGGCATTTTTCACTTAGTCATATTGGCCACTTAGAATATGCTCTAATGGCTATAATTATTTCGCCCCCCCCCATTCGGGATTACATGAATAATTCTGAGGGAGAGCCTGGAGTTTAGCAGAGAGAAATATAAGTAGGAAATGAGAAGTTTGCCAAGCAGAGACTCTCCTTTAGCAATAATTATGACCATTATTGAAAATGATTATCTTTTCTAGAGGATGTTCATTTTCCTCTTTCGGAAGCTTCTAATTTTCTTGCCCCCCTTTTCATTTTAGATAGCTGCTGAAGTGTGGGGGATCTGAGCTGTTATTCGGAAACTGAAAACGACAAAGTCTGAGGACTATGTATAAGAACTGATGATACTTTTCATATGCCATCCCTGTGGGTTTTGCTCTTCTCTGTGTTAGGGACATGATTTCCATACCAAACCAAACCGAACCAAACAAACCACACAAGCTACTGTGTTTGTATTAATTACAAACCACCACACTAACCATTTCTTTCTGAAGTCGGGGTCCAATGGCCACTAAGAGAAACCTTTTCTGTGTCTGTGACACTGCCCCTCACCCCCACTAGTCAGGGAGTGTCATGAGAAAAGTCATCACAGATTTTTATTGCCAAAAGGGGTAAATTCTGAAGCTGCCTTACCTTGAACAAACTATTTAATATCTGTGCCTCAGTTTCCTAAAATGTAAAACACACACAAAAATAATTTCTTTATTCCTAGATGATTGTGGAGCTTAAACAAGATAACCTATGTGAAAATACCACATAGACGTTTAAGAGTTAAAATAGTGTTCAACACAGAGGTGCCTGTATTTTGTTTAGAGTTCCCATGATGTTTACACATTTAAGAGTCAAGTAGAATAAACAAATAACACAAAACATTTCCTTCCCAAGTTGTTGACTTTCGAAGCTCTTATTCTGTGAAGAAAGCTAGCAGTCAAAATTAATGTTTTCCACTTGGCTTTTCCCATCTCCCTCCTCCTCCTCATCCCCTTTCTCTGAGCTGCCTGGTCCCTTTGAGTACTGGCTTATAGGCAGTTTCTAAGCAATCTGTTTGAGGCTGGCTTCCTGGGAAGTCTAGATAGGACATATCCATTGGTGGGCGGGGGCGGGTTTGTACTGGTAGGAGGTGTGTATGTGCCTTCCTTCCCAACTCCACAGCTAATGACATCCATTGGTAGCTTCGTCTTGGCCATGGTGGGTGTGTTTACTCCATAGAAATTGGCAAATACTATAAATCAGATCTTTTCTCTTTGCCTTTGAGAGCGCTGGTTGTTAAACGTTTCCCAGCACGCGTATCCCTTCTGGGTTCTCCTCTGCTTGGGGGACATTGATTCTCTTCCTGAACCAGATAAGAGTGTATTTGACTGCATATAACAAAAAAACCCGACTGAACAATAACGTAAACATATCTGTCTCAGGGCGGCTATTGTTGAGGACTGTTCGGCTTGGTCTTCCTTAGCATGTTGGTCTGATGGTTCCTCCTTTCAATCAGGCACTGTACTCCCAGACAATACATTTTTCACATGGCCACCAATAGCTGCAAGATGTCCTGACAGAGGTGTGTGTAGCTTTCAACATCTGCAGTAGAGAAAAGCAAGAGAAAAGTTGGATGGGACTGGATTTAGGGGGAGAAATCAGCCCCAGATTTGTTCGTGGTTATCTGACTGCAGATATTAGCAAGATTCAGAGTCAGTACAAAGAATGAGTTAAAGCGTGAAATGGGCAGTGCTTGCTTTTACTTTGTTTCTTCTTGATGCGGTCTGTCCGGGTCTCACATTGGTTCCATGGAACATATGTATCTTTATTTCCTCCAACGCCAGCTTCCGCTGGATGGTGTTAGTTGCAAAGGATGATTTTGTTTCACGTTTGTGACTGGGGATGGAAGTCTCTGCAGACGTCATCACAGAGCCGCTAGAGGTGCCAGCATTACTCACATCCAGATACTTTCATAACCTTTTATGGGATCTTTAGTCCGCGGTCTCCGGTCGGGAATCAAATGTCTTCAGGTCCTGGTGTCTGCGGTCCCCGCCAGGTGGTGATGAGTCTGACGAGCCTCGGACCCCTTCTGTCTGGGTCCACCTCCCAATGCTCGGCGTGCAGGCTGGTTTGGTTTCCTGCTCTCCAGAGAAGAACAAGTGTGAGAAAGCGCGCACTGCTCATGATGGCCAGCATGCCACGCGGCCCTACGCGGCAGACTGCACCATAAACCGACCATGGAAGTTTCCAACGAGCGGAAGCTGACAAGTAGTACAAAGAAACTTCGCGTCCCCATAATCTATACACAATAAATATCCACCCATGGTCAATCAGGTTTGATCTCTGCCCCTTCCCCCTTCCTAGCACCATGGAATTATTTCGGAGCAAATCCCAGACATTGTAACCTTTCATCTGCGGATATGTGAATATATTGAAGAGCTTGCTTTTTTAAAAGAAGGAACAGGAACCTTGGTGAATAACTTTCATTGAATATGCAGTTTATGGGGAGTAGCTACTTAAGGCAGAGATGCCTTCCTTCTTTGTGGGTGTAGGGTTGGGAGAGGTGCAGAGAGAAGAACGGTGACAGGTTCTTCCTTTAAGATTTTGCAGAAGGCTTTGTCCTGTATATCATAGTCACTTGTCATCTCGTCTTGATTATAAATTCCCTAAGGACAAAGAATGCTTATCTTATTCGCACTGTATTTTTAGCTTTTGAAGAAGGGTTGGTTGTTTTTCAGAAACTCCAGGCTCATGTCATTTCCTGTTTATTTGGTTTTTCTATCGTGTCAGCCTCGTATACGTAGCTTAGTCTCTGTTATCTGTTTACATCAGTGTTTCAAAACGGTGTTCGTTTATGGGCTTCAGGATTGCCAAATGAATTGCAAGTACGAGGCCCTTATTTATAATTCCAACTCTGTCTGCCTCTTTATTAGACTATCCTAGGCTCGAGTATCTGCTAATAAGTTTCCTTCTTTATGAAGAAAAAAGAAATCAATACGTTGTTAGTGGTGTTTTTCCAGAAGAAATGAATGGACTAAATCGGCTTTTACTTTATTCCAAAGTTTATTTTTGAACAGCAAATGGGGGTCATGAGACCCCAAGAACTGGGTGTCTTCTGAAAAAATTTAATGACCTGGTTTCATGTGAGACGAGACAGTTCTGGCCAAAGTGACTTTGTTCCCTACGACCTAATCCATAACTGGAGGCTGCGCTGATGGCGTCTGGCATTTGCCTTTCTTCTAGGCAGCTCGTGATAGAGCAGGCTAACGGTCAAGTAAAGTATCTTATACTATGGAGCATTAGGATCATACTTCGTATTTTGCAGAGTGCTTTCTCATTAGTTATTCCTCACAACCTACCTGTGAGATCTCCTGGCTGTCTTATGTCCCACATTGTGGCTGAAATATGACTAACTTATGTTCCTAAATGCTTCAAGAAGCTGAAACGAATATAGGTACCTGCCGACATACAAACATCGGGCTTTCAAAACGGTCAGCCTAGCCTGCCCTCGGAGATGGGAGACGCAGCCTCCCCCAGAGACTGGGAAATAATTCCATTTCCTTGTGTGTACAGTGCCGTCTGGAACTGCGGGTGTGGGAATTCAGAACGAGGGCAGCGAGCGTGGGAGATCACACTCTAATTGCCACGCAACGGAGGATTCTTATTTCTGCAAACATGTTGTTTACCGGGGGCTGCGGAACTCAGACGAACGCACCGGTGCCCATGTACCCGTGATGTTGTTTGGCCCCTACTGCAGTTAAGCGTCTATCGTGGCTTCTGTGGTTTCGGGTGTACCACGCTCTTTACAAGCCCGGAACCCTGAATTCCCTTGTGCAGCATGCATGCTTGGGATGGTCACTTGCTTCGGTGTAGCTTCCTTTCTCTTTGTCTTAAGCTACTTATGCAGATACTCAATCCCATTCTCCTCCAGAAGAATTTCCAGAATAAAAGTCTTTAGATAAGGTTTGCTTTGGTGAGGGGCCTTTGTCTGCCATGGCCTCTTTGTGCTTGGTATGGAGTGAGGTGCCATCTCGACAGACCTGGGTTGCCATGGCTCCAGACTGCTGTACTACAGGGTGTGCTCCTTCCATCGGCCCAGCGTTTCGGGCTAATTGGTGCTTGCAGAGACGTACAGCCAAAGCCAAACGTCGAGTTAAGACAAAGACAGGAAAATAGAAGCGTATTGACATCATATATACATTCTACATGTGCAGATATGAATTCTCCAGTGATTCAGTCTGAGTTAAATGTAAGTTAGTGCTATTTAGTTTCAGAAAATAAACGTCTCGCTTCCAGAAGAGTCATATCTAAAAAGAAAAGCTTTTGAATTGATATTGCTTCCTTTTTTCAAAAAATTTTAAGGCTTATTATTTCTTTTTGAGAGAAAGAGAGACAGAGTGTGAGTGGGGGAGGGGCAGAGAGAGAGGGAGACACAGAATCCGAAGCAGACTCCAGGGTCCGAGCCGTCAGCACAGAGCCCGACGCGGGGCTCGAACCCACAAGCTGTGAGATCATGACCTGAGCGGAAGTCGGATGGTTAACCGACTCAGCCACCCAGGTACCCCTTGGCTCTTTCTTTAAAAAAAAAAAAAAAAAGCTACCTAAAAGGCAATTGACTGCCTCTAGTGTTTCTTCGAAGCATTGAGCCTTTTTTCTTTATTCCAAAAGGCAATAGGTATTATTAACAGGCCAGCCAGCGACATATACGGTTCGTTGCTACAAAGCAGGCGGAGGATCTTATCTCAGAAGATGGCACTGGAACCTGTATTCCCAGCAGCTCATTCCCATTTGTGGACTGTTTTCTGCCCCAGACATTTACATGCCGATCTTAGACCAAGTGCCCTAACAACAGGTATATTCCAGGCTTTTTTGTGTTTTGCAGTGATTCCCTATTTCCCACCTAATAACCCAGCTCTTGTCCAGGTACAAGCTGGTTCCATGGGAATCCTAATTAGTTGGCTGCTCCGGTTCAAGAGCTGGCTGGCCGTGGCTTTGCAGCCAGCTCACGGATGTCGTGCTTTTATTGCCAGCACGGCTTCATTGAAGCAAGTAAAGAAAAGGGCGTATATTCACTGAAAATGGAACCACCTGCAGGTCTTTCCTGGTGAGAACTTCTCCAGAAGCATGAAGCATAGTAACTACCTTTCTCAAAGACAATTCATAAAACCAGAAAAGCCCAATCAAGGGAGAGACTTCACAGTGTCTTTTGACCATTAGCAATGGTTGAGGTGAGGTGTAGGCAGACGTATCTAAGGGAATAGAGAAAATACTAGGTACATTTTATCTATATTATAATTAGAGCTGTACGTACACTTTATAGTTTGATTTCACTCAACTGTGAACTCTTGAAAGTAGAGACAGATGGATTATCAGATGGCACTAAAACAGTATTTTGTACACAATAAACGGCTTCCTAGTTACCCTTCAAAGAAAGCATCTCTCTGGGGCAGGCTGTTCCAAGCTGGGGCACGGGGACTTGGTGTTGTTATCTGCACAGTGGCCCATCTGCTCTGTGTGTGGAGATGAGAATAAACCCATTCACGCTGCCTAGGCCAGAAATCCACACCGGAAGTCAGGCAGATAGCACATCCATGTGAAAAATATGAAGGGGCGTGTTCAAGGCGCAGAACTCGGGTCATTAAACTCTGAGATCGATGGGTAACCGAGTCAGAACAACAGGCATCCATGTGAGTTGTGGGTAGGGTAGCATGTTTTACCGGCACCTGGCTGGCTCGGGTATGTACGATAAAATATTTATTGGATTGCTTTGAATACATAAGGCGAATGGAGTATTGTCTAGGTGTGTTAAAATCGTGCAGTTGGTGGCATTTTTTGCAGTCTTAAGTATATTTGTTAAGCGCTTACCAACCTCCCCTCTTCATAGAGAGATGGGAGGCACTGGGGTGGGAAGAAGCATCCTCCCTCCTAACTGTGGAGAAGGAGAGGAAAAAATTCTGACACTTTTCTTTAAAATTAATCGGCCATGTCTCTTTCAATTCGGGGTATTTGGTGTGTACAGTAAAGCACTTCAGGGTAAGAGAATAATTGAGATTTATGGGAAAAGGAGACTGGGGGAGCGGATGATAGGAACACAATAATTTAGGTTTCAAAAATATCTGAAGGGTCAGAAAGAGAAGGTGACAACCAGGGACCAGCGTGAGGTTGAAGATGTTTCCAAAGACTGGTAGAACACTTTATCTTCGACGTTAGAAATTGCTCAGCTTCTAAAATACTACACTTGCTGTGCTGTATGGAGAGCAGAGACCCACCCTTCCCGGGCCCGAGCTGCTGGCAGCCGTGCTTTGACAGGCACAGTGCAATACATTTCAGGACAGCTGGAAAATGGGAAACCACACTGCAGCTAAGATTGAGGCAAGTCTGTATCTCGAGTTACAGAAAAATGTTTAAGGAATGTCAAATGAACGCAGGAAGTTGTAGAACAGCTAGCATAGTCTGATCCCGTTTTAATACAAAGCTAGTATTGTAGAAAACAGTGTGGAAAAGAATACAGCAACGTTACAGTAGTAGTCATTTTTAGGACACTTTCCACTTTCTTTATTTTGAGATAATGTGACTTTGTATAAGCATCGGGAATCATACTAGCGCTCTTTGGAAATCAACTTGGCTATAGTGAAGATCTTTAATATTTGAAAGTATTGAAAAATTCTAAACTTTGGGGTTGCCGGGGTGGCTCAGTCGATTAAGTGTCCAACTCTTGGTTTCAGCTCAGGTCATGATCTCACAGGTTCATGGGTTTGAGCCCTGCATTGGGCTCCACACTGACAGTGTGGGGACTGCTTAGGATTCTCTCTCTCTCCCTCTCTCTGGCCCTCCTCTGCTCATGCTCCCTCAAAATTAAAAAAAAAAAAAAAAAAGCTTTATAAAGAAGAAAAATTCTAAACTTCGAAAACATTTTAAAATATTGAAGATGAGTTACAAAACAGTTCATGTTCTTGTTTTCTTTCTGTTGAACTCAACTGAAGTTTTTACCATCTCGTCTTATTAGAATCATTTTTGGGCGCCTGGCCGGCTCAGTCGGTGGAGCACACGACTCTTGATCTCAGGGGTTGTAAGTTCGAGCCCCTCATTGGGTGTAGAGATTACTTAAAAATAAAATCTTTAAGATAATGAATCCTTTTGCCGGAGAGACTATGAAATTCAAAATACAAATTGTTCAAATTTGATATGCTTTTTAACCTGTGAATGTATGTCTTTGATAGTCTCAATTTATATGTGGAGAAATCTATACTGGTAATTTTGCTTTAAATTGAGGACTTTAATTTTTTAAGTTTTTTATATTCTCTGTACTGAGAGTTTGTAAAGCATGAGATGTAAAATTCTTGAAATTGGCATACTGTGTTTAATCCATGCACAGAATTTGGACACATGCACACAACTTAAAATGAAGTTTATTGAAAGAGGATACAAAATTGTCACTTCCATTTTTTGTGGGTTTTAATTTTTTTATTTAAAAATTTTTTAAAATATAATTTGTTGTCAAGATAGCTAATACACAGTGTATACAGTGTGCTCTTGGCTTCGGGGGTAGACTTCCGTGATTCATTGCTTACATACAACACCCAGTGCTCATCCCAACAAGTGCCTCCTCAATGCCCCCTCCCCTGCCTCCCCACCAATCCTCAATTTTTTCTCTGTATTTAAAAGTCTCTTTTGGTTTGCCTCCCTCTCTGTTTGAAACTATTATTTTCTCCTTCCCTTCCCCCACGGTCTTCTGTTAAGTTTCTCAAGTTCCACATATGAGTGAAAACATATGTTATCTGTTTTTCTCTGACCGACATATTTCACTCAGCATAATACCCTCCAGTCCCATCCACGTTGCTGCAAATGGCAGGATTTCATCCTTTCTACATTGCCAAGTAGTATTCCATTGTATACATAAACCACATCATCTTTATCCATTCTTCAGTTGATGGACATTTGGGCTCTTTCCATAATTTGGCTATTGTTGAAAGTGCTGCTATAAACATTGGGGTACATGTGTCCCTATGAATCAGCACTTTTTGTGGGTTTTAAAAAATTCCTTCCTTTCTTTTCTTCTCCTCTCCTCCCCTCCCCTCCCCTCCCCTCTCCTCTCTTCTCCCCTCCTTTCCTTTCCTTTCCTTTCTTTCTTTCTGGTGAAAAGAAGAGGATAGTACACACAGTCCCTAGAATTGATGATATTGAGGGATATATAAATTGAATAAACAGTTTCGGGATCTTGGGCTCTTATTCTGGAATTCTATACAATAGATGCAATTGTTGGTACTTGCATATTTTTCTGGATTGAAGTTCTCTTCACATATATCAGGCTGTCAAAAAATATAGGACCCAAGGCACATTTAGAATCACTTACCTGAAAGAAGTTTGCAGTTCCTCCAAATATTTTTCATATTTATTATAATTTATAGTTCGTTGATATAATCTAAGGCATAATAGAAATGAACAAATGAGTGCATAATAAGCATTTGTCAAAATTCGCCCCGGCTTCCGGACCCATGCAACAAAAGCTGTCATGACAGGGAGGCCCAGAGAAGCCATGGGAGCTCTTTTAGCCTGTTAAACGCAAGCTCATGTCTTGCATCTAAAGTATGTAGTGTGAGGCACCTGGGTGGTGCAGTCGGTTAAGCATCCGACTCTTGATTTCAGCTCAGGTCATCAAGCCCCACATTGGGCTCTATGCTGACAGCAGGAGCCTGCTTGGGATTCTCTCTCTCTCTCTCTCTCTCTCTTTCTGCCCCTCCCCTGGCTCTTGCACACACATGCTTGCTCTCCTTCGGAATAAATAAATAAGAACTTGAAAACAATTAAGTATGCAGTGTGACCGTTATGGTGTTGGGCACTGGTCCACTCTTTACTGTGTTATTCCATCTTAGAGGAGGCCAATTCTCTTGTTTGTCAGACTGCCCATGCTGTAGGGGTGTCGGGAGGCCTGGATATCTCTACATTCCCGAGCCCATTTCAGGGTGTTTGTGTAAATCGTTAAAAGGAAAGAATTTCGAGTGGGATCCCCCATGATTCTGATGTGTAATTTGTTTCTTTTTCCATGCACTCTTATCTACTCATGATTTACTTCAAATTTACCTCCAGCCCTGACTCGGCTGATGAGAGAATTTAGGGATAATTTTATAGGTTACTACCGGTCAGGATGTGTTGTACTTGTGTTTTTATTGGCTTATAACTCATTCAAACATCAATGAAGCCCTTAGTGGGTTGTAGGATGGCTGAGGTGGAAGTCATTTCGTGACTTTTCCTGAATGTGACATATACACATGTAGGTGACATATAATCGCAATTGAAATGATCTTCTCTAGATGCCTCTGGTTTTGGGTTTACCCCCTGAGTTCCTTGTGCTTACTCCAATATCACAGTATAAGAATTAGTGACTCCTGCCAGGCAAGCCATCTAATACTTTGAATTTGGGTTGGATTTCTGAGCTTCTCATGCCTCTTCCTTCACATTCATAATCACTTCTTATCAACTCGAACTGTTGGGAAGACCTGTACTGCTTCTCATCAACTTGACCAAACAACTGCAGTGGCCTGACGTCCATGAGATTCACCAATTTTCTCAATCCGCACCACCCATCAGGTACAACTGGCCTCACAGAATGCTGGAAGGCCTGTTGTAGATGCCACTCTAAGCTTGGAGACTACAGGTCGTCCAGTCAGGGTGCTGAGCTACAGAATGTAGAATAGGGTTTTATTTTTATTTATTTTTTTATTTATTTTTATTTCAGACAGAGAGAGAAAGAGAGAGAGCGTGTGAGCAGGGGAGAAGGACAGGATAGAGAGAGAGAGAGAGAGATAGACAGAATATCTTAGGCAGGCTCCATGCTCAGTGCAGAGCCCGATGCAGGGCTCGATCCCACGACCCTGAGATCATGACCTGAGCTGAAATCAAGAGGTGGATGCTCAACCAACTGAGCCACCGAGGTGCCCCTAGAGTATGGTTTTAGCCAGGAACCAGACACCTGTGCTTCTCCTCTAGGACCCAGAATAGATTGGTTTGGGAACCTGGGGTTAAAGGTGAAAATTGAACTTCCAGCGATTACAGATGAGTGCTCCTCTCAAATATTTTTGGATTATAGAACTCAAGGGGAAGAAAGTTTCTCCTAGAGGAAATGGGAAATGCTACTTACAGCTTCTACATAATTGTTTTCCCTTTACCTTCCGATGCAATATTTTACATTGGTGGTGTTTACAGTTAACCTATAGCCCATAGGGTTTTTTTTTTTTTAAGCAATCTGTACACCCAATGTGGGGCTTGAACTCATGACCCCAAGATCAAAAGTCTCATGTTCTACTGACTGAGCCAGCCAGGCATCCTTAATCTATAGGCTTTTGAATCTCAAAGAATCACAGAAGTTCTACAGAAGTCATGAACTTCACCTAGAAGAGCTCAACTCAAGGAGGCCTCATGACATCAGTCCTTTGCATGCTGTGCTATTGGATTTAGCCTTAGCTTGGACATGAGGTTGTTTTCATTGCTTATAAAATGTGCACTTGTGGTTACACAAAGCATATTACATATAGGGAGATGTCAAAATATGTATGTACTGTATTTGGATTCTACAGGGTGGAAGGCAGTCATCTCACACTGATTGCTCTCTCCAGAAGACGTCTTTTCTCTGAGTCCTTCCTTCCTTTCAGTTTTCTGTATCACTGAGTCCCTGGCCACAGCTACTTGGTTCGATATTTGTCACTTAACTTGGTTTAATCAATCCCAGAATTTGTTATATTAATTTTTGAACTTGGAACTAGACCACAAGCCTGAGTGATAGCCTGCTAAGTCTCATTAATGCTCTTTTATTACAGAGAATACTATTAGAAGGCCTATTAGGCCTGCATTCTCCTGAGCTGCTCTTGTTTCAGTGCTCGCGACACGCGTTTGTTGCTTTTTTGTGTGTATTTTATAAAAATGCTTATATTTTTCAACGATTTTTTTTGTTGTTATAAAGTTCCTGCTTGTAGATTTTTATTATTCACAATGAATACGAGCATGATCAAGAAAACCTGTGCTGCTGCCAGTACATCATCTGATGTTCCAGGGCAGACCTCGAAGTTACATGAACGGAGGCACTGAGGATAGCAATTTTGTGGCAAGGTGTGAGGTCTCCAGGCCAGTAATGAAGTTATCTTTCGTGTTAAGGTAAAAAAGCTAGTAGGTAATCTGAGAAGTGGCCACTTCATGAAAGCCACAAATACGTATTCGGAGATTGTGGTGGTGGGAGGGGCATCTTCTACCTCTGGTAGAGGAATGGCAGAGCCACATGGCACTGCAGGTCAGTCTAGAAGTCATGGGAACGTGGACTGGAAGCAACCCCTGGCACACAGTGAACACATGGTCAAGCCTGTAGTCAAATGTTGGTCCCTCGAGACAAAAGTGTTTCTCGTTATACCAGACCACTTGGTCTTAGAGAGTCTTAGTAAGGGCAGAGTCCAGAGAGGCAGGTCAGTGAAGATTATTTGGGCGCTGTCCCTGGAAAATATCAATACGTTTTCCGCCACTTGTATACAAGTTCCAATGAACTAAAATCACGTGTCCTCTGTAGAGCTTGCCATGATTTAAACATTCATCAAATAGCCTTATCATTGTCGTCATTAAAATCTCCTCTGACGAGAAGGGAGAAAAAGGTTGTGGCAATCTATTCTGATTGAAAATGTGTCCCGCTGGGCAGGTGGGCACAGGTCTTCTTCCTGGGATCTCATAAGGATCTTGGGCTGCAGGTGTCAGCTCTGTTCTTGCCGTCCAGTCAAAAGGGTCCCAACCTGTAACGTCTCCTGTCCTGTCCACGGAGCTCCTCAGCATGCAGAGTGCAAGGAACCTCCTCTCCCAGTCTCCCATGGCAGCCGGAACTGTATTCATAAACAATCCCCATTATTATGCTCTCTGTCTTAAGGAATGGGTGGTCCATTGGGCTGTGAGCCACTCTTACCCAGCTACGCTCATCCTCACCACAAACAATACACTGTCACCATAGTGTGCGAGCAGTTTGCAAGGGACTGAGGGGTTAGGTGAGCAGATGGCCAGTGACATTTAGGGGACTGCAATGAACATCTTCTGAACCAGCTTATAATGAGAGTCTGGCAGTGAATCTTTGCCACAGTTCAGACGAAGCTTGCAACGTCCTGCTCCACCTACCCCCAGCAGATGGGGGAAGGTGGCCAAGTGTATGTTGTCTTTCCTCGGCCTGACTTGGAATGAGAGAGCTATGTGAATTAGGGTAACTATGGTTTTTGAAAGCCTGGGGCACACCGAGACGGGAATTGCTGCTGCTAGTATTTCCATGCACCGTCAACTTCCACAGATCAGGGAGAGGTTTGCGTTTTCGTTTTCTAGTTGGAATTAGAGAAATCTTTAGGAACAAGAATAATCTCAAGTGGTAAAGAAACAATTGCTCCCATTTACTGAGGACTTTTCTTGTGCCTGCCACTGTGCTCCTCAACATTGGTAGTATTTTACTTAATCACCGTACCACCTGTTGGTAGAAGATATCATCTCAAGTAATATTCCTTGGGGTTCCACAGCGACAATGTGGATTCTGACTTGGCGTTCACGTGTGACTGACCCAGACCTTGAATGACTAGTTTCCACTGATTCTACATACAAGGTGATGGTTTCAGCAAGTAACAAAGGCCTGAATCTTCAGGCCAGTTTAGCTTCTCTTCTTCACCACAGATCTGGGGAACCTCCTTGAGTCCCTCACCTCCCTACCTTGGACTCTACACTTAGGCTACGCTGAGTCAAATGTCTTCAATTTTGAAATTATCTTTTGTTTTCAAAATTCACTTTACCCTAGACCTTGTTCCCAGGTATCCGATTAGACGAAGTCCTTAACAAAGCAATGACCTTTTCATGGGATTGAGTATGAGTAAATACTCCATTTTAGGAGAGTGCGAAGTTGACCCAAAGGGCTGAATTTAAGTATGGACCATCGGAGAGCAGGAAGATACTGTAGTGCGTCCCTGTGTGTGTCTTTCTCCATGACCTGTTTGAACACCCATCATTATTCCTTAAAAGTGCACTTAGACAAAAGAGGGACAGACATTGATAAAACAAAGAATGAATGAAACCAACACATCTTCGAGTTGAAGTTTAATAACCAGAGGTTGAGCATGCTGACCGAAGTGGAAATTCCCTGGCAGGAGCTCTACCAACTACAGAGACATTCAGCATGGGTTAGATCATTAGCAGGACTAGAAGAACACATTTTCCTCCAAGTTCTCCTGTCCACACTGTTGGGCATTTTCCTCATGCTACATATAGGGTCTAGAAGGCCTGCCGACTCTAACCTCACCTTTCTGAGGCCTGGGGAAGCAAGCGAACCTGAGGGTGAAGCTGAAGATGCTATACCAACTCCAAACACGTCATGCTCCTTACTCTAATGGCCATAAAGCTCTTTTAGTGACTCCAAGTCATATGACAAACAGTTACCATCTGTCATCTCCTTTCCTGCTCCCTGTAATCTGAGGAGCTAGGTGCTATGTTATTTCTCAGAGACGTTAAGCTGATTGCCTAAGGACGCACAGCTAGTAAATTTCAGGGCTGACATTGGAGCGGACGTGTGTCTAATTATAGAGCTAGTGCACTTTTAACCCACATAGCACCCTAGGTTGTCATGGGATTTATTGGGGTGGGGGGAAGATGGAGGAATTTTTGAACGTATTTTTTAGAATCCTGTTAATTAATGGAATTTTTGAAAATATAAAGGGGTAAAAGAAATCCACTTTGTTTTTGCCGTCTGTACCCAAATATTTTAAATATTTTGCTATATATTCATTCCAGTGCTTCCTTTGCAGAGTTATAATTATTTATGTATGTTTTTTCATAAACTCTACTGTGTATGCAATTTTTCTGTGTTTTCGCTCAACGTATCATAGCATCCTGTATGTTATGTATTTATTTTTATAATCTGACTTTTTCATGTCTTTTAAAAAATAGCATTGTATTCTCTCTGATTATAAAAGTTGCTCATTTCTGACTCAAGTGACTTCAAAATTCAGAAAGGCACAAAGAAGACAACAAAGAATGAACTCTAATTTCACCATGCAGAGAGAACCATTCGAATGCTTTTATTTTTTCATTTTTAAGACACTTCAAAATACTTTGATATATTTCCTTTCAGTCTTAGGTTTCTTTACATAGGCACACATTTTTCTTTCAACAACACTGAGATCATAATGTACACGCAATATTTTGATCAGGCTTTTTTCACTTACAATATTATAAATAGTTTCATATGTCTTTAAAACACCATTTTTTAAAAAATTTTTTTGATATTTATTTATTTTTGAGAGAGAGAGAGAGAGAGAGAGGGAGAGAGAGCACAAGCAGGGGAGGGACAGAGAGAGAGGGAGACCCAGAATCTGAAGCAGGCTCCAGGCTCCGAGCTGTCAGCACAGAGCCTGACATGGGGCTCGAACCCACGAGCTGTGACATCATGACCTGAGCCGAAGTCAGATGCTTAACTGACTGAGCCACCCAGGCACCCCTAAAGCACCATTTTTAATGCTAGTGTGACATGATGGCATATAAAGAACCATCACTTATTTAACTCATTATCTAATTTTGAATGTTTAGTTTTGTTCTAGTTTTTTAAATTTTATTTTAAAGTGCTATTTCAATAAGTACTTTTTCAAATAAACCTTTTTGCAAGTTTCTGATTATCACCTTAGCATAAGGTCCAAGACTGTGGATTACTGGGCCAAAGAGTATGAACTTTGAAAAGACACTCTATGCATATTTGCTAATGCTTCCAGGATTGATTGTATCAATTGATTGTTTATTCTCCCATCTGTAGGACAGAAGGGCGTCTGTCCATGTTAATAGCCACATGCGGGGAGTAGATATGCAATAGATCATGTAAGTATTTCTCCGCTATTTCCAATCCATTCTTCTTAGAAGAAATAAGGCTACTGTGAGCATCTCTGGAGCATGACAGTGGAGGTCTTAGCCCTGGGTTGAATTCCTGTTTCACTTACTAGCTGTGTGTGCATTTCCGTCTACACTTCTTTATCTGTAACTTGTAAAATAATGGGTCTCTCAAAACATCGTGATACAAATGGACTAATTATCAATTTACTCACAATGTCATGTGCCATTACCCTTTGCATTTTGACTTTTTCCAATTTCCCCCATTTAGTAGAATTATTCGACGTATAATCAGTTTTGATTACATGATCTCTAAGCTTATTTCCGCTCTGAGGTCCTATGAACTAAATGGAGAAAGTCGTAGCCATCACAGACAAAATCAACTTACTAATATTTTCGTATTCTGTTTTGGCTGTTGGAGTATGTTTAAGAGGATTTCTTTTTTTAAAAAATTTTAATGTTTATTTATTTCTGAGAGAGACAGAGCATGAGCAGGGGAGGAGCAGAGAGAGAGACACACACAGAATCCGAAGCAGGCTCCAGACTCCGAGCTGTCAGCACAGAACCTGATGCGGGGCTCAAACTCACAAACTGTGAGATCATGACCTGAGCTGAAGTCGGACGCTTAACCGACTGAGCCACCCAGGCGCCCCTAAGAGGATTTCTTAAAAGGCACAAGGCAGGTAAAGCAAGTGCACTAATTTGCTGCATCATGTGAGCTAATTTCATTCCCATGTTTCTGGACTCCCGGGTAAGAGGAATGGAAAATAATCAATGCAGAAATTTCAAATGTAACAAAGTTAAGTTGTCATTTACTAAAATCCCAATGTGTTTGTAAAACTTTCATCTGCATTACTTATTTTCTTTTGATGCTTTCCCCCAAATTATTTTAAATAGAATGCGCAGAAAGCGTTCTGGGCTACGGAGGGCTAAATGTGCATTTCTCCACTGCACGCCCGGGTAGAACGCAACAGAGCCTAGGAAGTGGGGAACTGTCTCTTATAAGATGGTCTTGGGGGTGTCCAGGAAGCACCAGACCTGCTTCCACAGCTAGGCTAATCTCTTTTTCAAAATGTTTATTTATTTATGGAGAGAGAGAGAGAGAGAGAGAGAGAGAGAGAGAGAGAGAGCGCCTGTGTGCATAAGCAGGGGAGTGGCAGAGAGAGAGGGAGAGAGAGAATCCCAAGCAGTTTCTGTGCTGTCAGCATGGAGCCTGACACAGGGCTGGATCTCACGAATTCCGAGAAATCAAGAGTCCTATGCTTAACCAGCTCAGCCACCTGGGTGCCCCTAGGTTGATCCCTTTCCTTGGCCTCCCGGAAGAGGGCACTTCCCAGCACACTATTGCCTAGGAACCCAAGGAAGTTTGTGGCTAGTATAACTCAGTGTGTCCCAGACCCTGCTGTGCATCCACACCGCCAGGGGTGTGTGTGTGTGTGCGTGTGTATGTGCCTGTGTGTGTTTGTGAAAATACAGATCCCCAGGCCCAGCTGCCCATATATTCACAAATGGGGTAGGATCTGTAAATTAGCATAACACCAAGCTTTCTAGGTGATTCCGATGCAACAGATCCACCGGCCCGCGCTTGGCATCCATTGACAAAACACAAATGGTGTAGACGGGGAAAGTGAGGCCAAGAAAGGTTAAATGGACTCACTCAAGGTCGCACAGTTGCGTTTTCAGCGAAGATGAGCCCAACTCTTTGTTTCTTCTGATTTGATGAAAAATGAGGTTTGCTGAAAACTTCGGCTCATGAATGTAAAGGTGTAACCGGAACCAGAGCCTCGAGGGAGAGACAAAACTAGAGCAAGTTCTCGGGGAGGAGGAAGAAACAACGGGTTTTCACGTTTCACTTTGACACGATCTGGAACGAATTTCTCTGACTTCTTCGGCTTACTTGGCTGACCGGCCACGAGTCCACTTCGGCCGGCTTCCCCCCTCCCACTCTGCACTTCATAGGTTTTACGTACGGCTATGGGGCAGGCAACTTTTTCACCATAATTATATGGCATTACTCAATATCAATTGAGTATTTATTAAAATGACATGATGACTAAATGTAATGTGGTATCACTAATTGGAGCCTGCGGTAGAACAAAAGACATTTGTGGCAAAACCATGGAAATCTAAATAAAGTCTGTCAGTTAAGTCATAATAATTAAGTACTGTTAACTTCTTAGTTTTGACAAACATACCATCGTTATGTAAGATGTTAACATCAGGGGTAATTGGATGACAGCTATGTGGGGACTTCTCTGTAAATATAAAATAATTGCAAAATAAAAAGGTCGTTTAAGAAATAGATTCCAGTAAGAACAAACTGGAACGGTTAACGAAGCAAAGAGAAATTGCTAATCAAGCACTGATTCCTCCCACGCTGGGGGGAAAATTCTTTAGGGAGATGATTGCTTGATTTGGTAAGAAAGTTAACTTCACAGAAAAAGCCTGCTAAGTCTCAGATGATAACCTGGCTAGGTTGGGGAGGAGAGGATGCTTTGATTTCAGGAAAATCAAATGGTGGTTTTCGTCTTTGATAGCACATTGTGTTTGTGCAATTTTCACCAAGGATAATTGTGTTCCATTTAAGTAATCAGCAAAAACTGGAATGACCTCACGATGGGATTTGTATACATGAGGTTAACGTGGATAAACAGCCTGAGCTGAAAGACAACTGTTACTTACATGTCTTCTGTAGCAGCAGATATTTTTTAAAAAGCAGTATTTTGCAAAATTTAGTCATCTTCAGCGGGTTGCATCGGCTTACCTCGGGGAGGTGCCTGTGCCCCGTGGCGCAGGAGGTGAGGGGGCTCGAAGGTCTGCAGACCTCACGGCCCTTCCCACCTTCCCGACATGCCGCCTGAAGCACCCCCGCAGCTTATTCCTTCATTCGATAAACGTTTACTGAGTATGTTAATAATAACGACGAAAACTTAAGGAATATTGATTATGGGCCAGGAAATTTACATGCACTCTTCTAATTCTCACAACAACCTCATGAGGCAAGGATGAGTTAATATCTTGGATTCTACAGATGGGGAAAGTAAGGCTCAAACGGCTTCAGAAACTTGTCAGAGGTCAGACAGGAAGTGCGTGGCGGAGCTGAAGGTGGAGCCCGGTTCCGTCTGATGCTCTGACTTTGGACTGTGAGAGTGAAATGCCGCCCCTTACGTGAGCCATGCCATCAGGGCAGAGGGCAGGTGGTGAAAAGGGATTTTGGTCTGCGTGCCGGGGGAGCGGGGGGTGGGTGGGAAGGAGCAGCACGGTGGGCTGGAGTCAGAGATGTGAGTGTCAGGCCCAGAGGGGCAGTCATCTGCGTCACAGGAAAAGCAGGTGTCTGGGACGGGGAGGACAGGAGGGGTGACAGTCTCCAAGATGCCCACGCTTAGGCGGCAGGAGATGCAGAAGGTTAGAGAGACAGCAGAGGCCAGCAGAGGTCAATATCAGGGATCCTAAGTGGGGAGAAGATTTCACGAAGTCTTCAGATGCTTCTCCAGATGTGCTGGAGGACGGAGAAGAGGCGGTGGCATTTACAACTGGCCGCTTAGGTCATTTGAGCGCAGGCCAGTAGCAGGACGGTGGCGGGGGGGAGGGATCGGATCCAGACTCAGGAGGAAGGAGTCAGGGCACAGTGAGGAAGGAGAGGGAGCCAGGACAGGGTGCATCTCCCATCGGTTTAGTGGTGAATGTAAAGACAGTGACAGAGGATTTTTTTTTTTTTTTTGAGAGAGAGAGAGACAGAGAGAGACAGAGAGCACATGAATGAGTCAGGGGCAGAGAGAGAGAGAGGGGGAGAGAGAGAGAATCCTGTGCAGGCTCAGCACTGTCAGCGCAGTGCCTGGCTCAAACTCACGCACCGTGAGATCATGACCTGAGCTGAAGTCGGATGCTGAACTGACTGAGCCACCCAGGCGCCCTGGTTAGAGGATTTTTTGAGGTTGAGAAGCCCTGAGAAGTGGGGCATCTACTGGTGGGTGAGAGAGTGGTGCGCTGCAAGAAGGAGGAGGCTGGCCCAGAGCAGGTGGGACGGCGCCAATCCAGGGCGCAGGGAGCACAGGAAGCAGCAAGTACTTAGTCCGGTTGGGGCTAGGAGTGTTGGTGGGCGCGGGTGCCAAAAGGAGCTGTTCTTCCCGGGAGAGAACGTTCCTTCCCCTTCCTGTTGAGTGCTCCCTTCTCTCTCCCATCTTCTGCATAACACAGGTGGGCTCCGTTGACACCAAGGTCTGGGCAACGTGGTTTCTTGGTGGCTGGGGTGGCCCCGAGGACCCTGTCCACCTGGGGGCCAGCGTCAGTGGGTGAAGTCAAAGACAAAAGTCCTCTTGGTCGGGAATCAGGGTCCACTTTGGATCCGCAGGTCTGATTTCACCACAGGCTTCTGCTCTTAGTCTTTTACCAACACCACAAAATCGCATTATTCCGCTGATCATTAGATTACTTTTCCTAACACCATAATCACGATCGCGTCCCCACGTGTATGTCACTCTTCACAACGGTAATCAGTTTTAATGACGCTCGCTTCAGGTTCTTTCATAAATCTTCTTTCATAAATCTTTTCATAAATGTTTATGAGATAACAGAGGAGAAACATCTAATTTTGTTCTAAGACAAATGAAAATTGAATGCACATGTCTTCCAGTGTATTTTTGTTGGCTTGCCGTCTCCATTACCTAAAGAGGGAAAAAAAATATCGTCTGACTTCTCTTTCGGAACTATGTAAGTCGCAAGTGCAGTGAATTTTGAATACCAAAGCACTATCTGTAATGTACTATAAACAAATAATAAATATAACCCCCCCTTAGTAGGTGTTGCACAAACCTCCGTTGAATAGAAATCAATGGTTGTGACCAACGTGTGCGATATCCTCCAGACGTATTAAAGAGGAAAATCTTAACGCCGCGCCCTCTTCCCAGGAGCAGAATCAAACTCTGAGCTTGCAGAGTTGTCTGCAGAGGAGAGCAACCTTCTCTCACCCAAAATCATATGATGAATTCCTACTATGTGCCAGGCATTGTATAGAGGTGAACAAAACGCACTGAGCAGATGGCATGTTCTAGTTGAGGAAACAGATAGGTACACGAGTTTGTGCACTGGATTGTGCTAGGTGTCAGGATAGTGGTAATGACAGGGTGAAATGAAGTGTCAGCTGGTGTGTGTGTGTGTGTGTGTGTGTGTATGTGTGAGCATGCACAAACACACAAGTGCACGTGTGTATACAATGGTGGGATCGGGCAGAAGGTCTCACGGAGATTGTATGGTGGTGGTGGTCCTTGAGCTAAGTCCGCACTGAAGAATTGGAATCCTCAGGGAAGGAAGAGGAAGGAGGACGTCTTCCGAGTCTTTCCCCACTTATAGACTGTTCTCACTGCTCTGGGATTTATGTTTCTCCCAAAGTACATCCAAATTCAATGTGGCATGGGAAGCTCTTTAAAATATGGTCCCAGACTCCCTAGGGGACCCTTTGGCTCACATACTCTGCCTCACGGAACATTTCTTAGTATTTCCGGAACACACTCTTTCGCTGTCCCTTTCTTTTGTTGGGATGATCCTGTCACCTGCGATACTCAGTGCCCCATTTTCTTTCTTTTTTTTTTTTTTTGAGTTTAGTTTATTTTGAGAGAGATAGAGTGAGTGCAGGAGAGGCAGAGGAGAGAGAGAGAGACAGACAGAATACCAACTGGGCTCGGCGCCGTCAGCGCAGAGTCTGATGTGGGACTCGAATTCACAAGCTGTGAGATCATGACCTGAGCAGAAATCAAGCTCCAAATGCTGAGTGCTGAGTGGCTCATGCACTCACTGAGCCATCCAGACACCCCCTCAGTGCCCTATTTTCAACTCAGCAAGCTGACCCGGAGCAAGAGAGCATCTCAGCAACCCACGGAGCTGCCCAGAGCTGGCACACACACACATTGGCGAGCTCGGCGAGCATGGACCACTCTGTCTTCTGACTGACCCGTTGGGATGTGGTTCTGCTACCATGTCTTTTCCACAGAGAGGTGGCTTCTACACACGCACTCACTGCCATCTGCAGACAATTTGAAGCCCCTTGTCTTCAGCCTTCCAACTCCAAACACTGTGGGGAAACTGAGGCAGAATAACAGTTTCCTCTGTTCTCATCACAGCTGGGCAGATTATAATTTTGTTAAGGTTGTCCCAAAGTTAAGCCTTGCATTTTGCTTCTCTCTTTATTGAAATTGCCTTCGGATAATGAAGGGAAGATTTGGCCTTCATTATAAAACAAAAACGAAAATAAAAAACAAACAAAAAAAACCCCTGCTACCTTTCAATCGTTAATCTCACCCTTTAAGTCTTTCCTGAATGAACATGAACCTTTGGACTGAAGCCTCTTGCCCTGTCCCTTTCCCCTTTAGCTCTAGGTGCCCCAGTACTTCTTCCTCAAGCTTCTAACAGCAGGTCTTCAGTGAAATAAGTTAATTATTACGGAGTGGATATGATGGGCCTAGAACTAAAAAGCTGGAATAAAACCTTCTGAAGGCATATTATTCTCCTTTGATACAGGTTTTACTGCTATTAAGAATTAGTACACAATGGCTCCTGCAATTGAATGAAATACATAAATGCTAATGTCAACATCAGACATCATTTAGGGGAGATGTGGAGAAGCATTTTCTGTTTTTAAATGTCAAAATCATTTCTCATCCATCGGGTAATAATTTTTCAATTTTCTTCTCACAAATACAGTACATTATCAGTGCCATTGAAGTCATAATTGATTTCACAGCTGTGAAGCCATGAGAAGCCAAAGAACCTTCAGTATAATGTAAGACTTGAAAATATGAATAAGACACCACTTCTCCAAGAACCACAAGATCAATGGGCGACTGCAGTAGACAGAACTGAACCAGGCATTTCCTACATAATCTTGGCTTCGGATGAGCACCAGCTGGCAATGAAGTGGGTCTTAAGTGACCACCAAGGGCTCAAATGAGTTGCTTAGTAAAAAACATGGTGCTTTCAATTAAATGTCAAAGACAATTACATGGGAAAACAGCAGAGAGCTTCAGAAGTAGGGCAGAAAGATTACGTTCCACTGAGCTAACGCTCCGTTACAAAACTTCCTGTCTTTTGGAGTTTTGACAGAAACGTAGCTGTTCCAGAAAAGCATGACATTCCACATTCATGAAAAAGCACAATAAAATGGCTTTGGAGTCAATGTCGCTTTCCAGATAATTAAGTTAAGGTCATAGAAGTGTGAAGTGGCAGGATTCTTCTGTTTATGATCTGTCGGCCAACATCTAGAACCCTGTGGAAATTCTCCAACCTTGGCATCATTCTTTCGGTAAAAATAAAATGAAAATTCTAACAACCAAGTCTCTTAACTGCAGACCTGACAAATCCGTTCTTTGCCATTTTCATCGGCTCTGCGTCTCTCCCTTCCCCTGTCCTTTTGGTCACCGATTCTTGGTGAAATGCTTCGCAGCTATGACAAATTCAGGCTGCAGTCTTTGGACATCCTGTACATAACTGGGGTCCCTTGGTGGTTTAGAAGTCCCCAGCTGTTCGCCCTCTGAATTTGGTCCAGAAGTTGGATTGACCAGCATAATTCCTGTTCACAACCAGACCTGCAGAAGAAACTCGGAAAGAAGCTGTACTTCTGTGGGGCCCAGAGATTTGTCCACCATGCTCAGAGAAACCGAGGAGTAGTTCTTACCACAACCAGCCCAGGGCTAGCCAAGGCAAACTTAAGAAGGAGAGCAAGTTTGTCTTTGTGGTTCCTCTGCCCACCCTTTAGGGACCCCCATCTTTTCTCTTCTGTGTCCTTGGCCCAGACACCATGGAAAGCACCTTAAATTATTGAACCGTATTTCCCAAACTCTTTCAGGGAACACTAGATCAATGAGATATTAACAGGTGTCAAGGCATCTGGCCGGCTCGGTCAGAAGAGTATGTGACTCTTGATCTTGCAGTTGTGAGTTCGAGCCCCATGTTGGGTGTAGAGATTACTTAAAAAGTAAATAAACTCCTTAATAAGCATTTTATGAACAACACACTCCCCGTCATGTATCTTTGGGAAACACTTTATAATGTGCTATATCCTCCAATCAGCACTAAAGATTTTAAGAAGCCTTGCAATTGCAAGTACTTATTTCTTTTATTTAACTCAGCTTTTTGTCCATTTATTTGACCATGGCACACCTACTTTTATGTTATAGCTCATAACGTATTGTGAAATTACTATTCTGTGGAGGCAGCTATAGATTAAGAGAAATCCCCCCAAAGGACATGCAAGCATTTCGATACCACTTGGAAATTTTGTGGGGATTGGCACCTGCTAGCAGAATTGTGATTTCATTTAATTCATACGTGCAGAAATGTAACCTTCTTTCTTCCTCTATGACTGATCTCAACCTGCTTGTGAGCCATCCATTTCTGTGGATGGAGGAAAGGAATTGCCCCTTTAAGGTGATTCAGAATCTTCTGGTTGAAAATGAAACCACTTTGGGGTAATTAATTACTCATTTGCTTCTGCATTTCAACTCAGTTCATTCAAAGTTCAATACCAGGGCTGCTCTCAAGAATTTTCTCCTGGGGCACCTGGGTGACTCAGTCGGTTAACCGTCTGACTCTTGGTTTCAGCTCAGGTCATGGTTCAGGTTTGCGAGTTCAAGCCCCGCATCGGACTCTGCACTGACAGTGCGCAGCCTGTTTGGGATTCTCTCTCTCTCTGTCCTTCTTTGCTCTGTCTCTCTGTCTCAAAATAAATAAATAAAATTTAAAAAAAAAAAAAGAATTTTCTCCTGCACCCCCCTCTCCCCCTCTTTCTTTTCCTCCCTTCTTCTATCTTTTTTCTCCACTTCTTCCTTCTCTCCTCTTCCCCCTTTTCTTTCCCCTTCCTATTTCACTTTCTCTTCCTCTCCCTCTTCTTCAGGACTGTGCAGTTTTGCAGGAAACAACTCCCCTGGACAGGTAGTGCTGCCCATACTGCATGGCAGATCAGAGTGTGTCATTGGAAAACCGCCATATTCTTTGGAAGCATCTGGAGGAATCATGTCAATTAAAACTTCTGTGTGTTTTTTTCTGGGTAAACATACATTAGAGCTAAAATATTGGAGTGGGTGACCGGGTACTCTTTTATTCTAGGGAGCTGTAAGAAATAAATAAAAGTCTTTTACAAATGCGGGAAGTAGAGCAAACCCCAGCACATTGAATATTTCATGGATATCACCCATAATGCCATGCCATTGTAGGGAAGTTGAGAAACACATCATTTTAAATTATTTTTCATTTTATTGTAGGATGCTTTGATCCAACTTATTTACAAAGCTGGCGAAAAGCCCGTATATCTAAGATGACAGCAGACTGAACAATAGGGAAGCTAGCTGAATTTTTTGTATGAATACAAGTTAAATTAACCCACAGGAATCTGTTATTTATATGATGCAGTGTTTGACTTCCTTATTCTGTAAAATGCCTGCTATCTGTGATCATATCTGTTTATGTTCTGTGGGGTTTTTCCAAAAGTAAGTTAACAAGGGTGCTGGGTGGCCCAGTCAGTTCCACATTCAACTCTTGATTTTGGTACAGGGTCCAGGGGACTGAGCCCCGCGTCAGTCTCCACAATGAGTGTGGAGCCTGCTTAAGATTCTCTTTGTCTCTCCCTCTGTCCCTCACCCTCACTTGTGCACTCTCTCTCTCTAAAATAAAAAAAATAAAAAAAAAAGAGGGCTCGAGAGGCTCAGTCAGTTAAGTGTCCGACTCTCGATATCAACTCAGGTCCTGATCTCACGGTCTTGGGGTCAAGCCCTGTGTTGGGCTCTGTGCTGAGTAAGGATCCTGCTTGGGATTCTCTCTCTCTCTCTCTCTCTCTCTCTCTCTCTCTCTCTCCCCCTCCCCTGCTTGCGCTCTCTCTATCCCTCTCTTTTTCTCCAAAATAAATAAACTTTAACAAGCAAAACAAGACAAAATGATTAAATTTTATATTTTTAAATAATTATTTAAGGAAATTAATTTATATTTAACGGGCCAACTACTACAGCAGATTTTCATTGCTACCTCTTCACAGAATCTAATAGATCCAAATCTCTGTCATTAAGTGGGGAGGAAGTTGCCCACACTACTCTGGGCTCTGCTTTTTTTTCTCTAAATCATATTCCTTTTTTTTTTTTTTAATAAATCCACTTTATCAACTAAAAATCTAAGAGAACATAACGGTAAAAAAGAAGAAAGAAAACTTACCTCTACAAAAGTCAACATGTTCTATGGATTTCTGGAGCAGCAATGTTTTTGCATTCGCAAACCTGTGTGGTTATCTGGGGAGTCGTGTATTTAAAGAAGCAGCCTGTGAACTAAGGGTACAGAGAAAGTGAACCTCACAGGTGTGTCTCGTCCCCAAGTGGACATGTCACCTGCCTAAGCAAATATCGGACAAGGGTCCCATGACCGGGATATTCACTACCCATTAGAAAAGCAAAGACTTGAAACTGACTTTCTGAGCAGTGTTCCTATGTAGAAGAATATCTAAATGTTCTTCTGGAAGTTCTGAAGGCTGAACCGGATCTGATAACCAGCATAGACAGAGGTGACTACCCAGACTTCAGGCTCAGAGTGTGCTGGATGCCCATCCCAGCTCTGTAAGGGACTGGCTCTGTAGAGCTGGCAAGTGGTTTAACCTCAATGCTGTTGTTTATGAAATGGGGATAAGTAGAGGCCTGTTTACTGTTATTAGACCATATTTAGGTAAGGGATGCAAAGTCCTTAGCCCTTCTGAATATCTTGATATGTGAGCCGGTGGATGGAGGTAGAGCAGCAGGGGAACCTCCAAATCTTATTTGCACATCTTCCATAAACTCCAGAGCCCACCGCTACTTTGGAATTGTCTAGAACCAATACAAACACAAGTCCTTCTGAAGATAGGCCCAGGCCCCTTCTTGAGTGAGAAGGCAGTCCCAGGGGTACACATCCAAGAGGAAAAGAAACCCGAATGACCAAATGGCCCCATTTTTACCATCTCTGAGAACCTAGATTAATTCGGGACCAGGAGCCCATGAATGGGTTTGGGGCGAGAGCCGAAAACTCCTTGGGTTTGACTGCAAAAGTTAAGTTTGCGTTTGCTATGCTTCAGAGAAACCCCTTGGACTTCATCGGATTTTGAAGCCTGGGCTCTTTGCTAACCCACAAAAGGTTGGGGAAGGCTGCTCCAGTCTCTTGAAGAATCATTTGCTTCCTGCCTAGAGACTTTATTTGGAGCTCCAGACCTCCTCATGGTTCTTTGCCCCTCAACACCGAAACTGCCTGTTCAAGTCTAGGTCTATTCCCCCGGTTCTGTTTGCTTCCTTGGCATCAACCTTGCTGCCATTTCCAACCTGCCTTATCAGAAACCTCTCTTCAGGGGCGCCTGGGTGGCTCAGTCGGTTGAGTGTCCGACTTCAGCTCAGGTCATAATCTCACAGTCTGTGAGTTCGGGCCCCGCATCGGGCTCTGTGCTGTCAGCTTGGAGCCTGGAGCCTGCTTCAGATTCTGTGTCTCCCTCTCTCTCTGCCCCTCCCCCACTCATGCTCTGTCTCTGTCTCAAAAATAAATAAATCTTTAAAAAAAAAAAAAAGATACCTCTCTTCAAAGTACAGCATTTTATCCAAACACGCTGCAGATTCTGCTCCTGCGGCTTTGGCAAAATGCTCTCTGCTGCCCCCACTTGTTCAAACTGACAGGGACTTAGGAGGATTTCTCTTGCATGGGTGATTACTTGGGCAATCTCCGTTGGGAAAAGAGTTGGCTGCGGTGCGGTTCAAGAACGCATGGTGGTGTTGGCTCACCCCCCGGGAGCATGTAATTACACGCTTTATTTCCAGGACTCCAGGAAAGAGTTCCTTTGAACATTCCTTTGAAATGGAGGATATTCTCCCACTGCTCGATGCTTAGGATTTTAGACTCAGAGAACAATCTGTTTTAACTGAAGATCCTGATCCATGTGCAAATGCATATGGAGAGAGGAGGATTACCACTCACCCACACCGTAGTGTGAATGAAGGACCTGAGGGTGGGCTTGAGGAGGGCGAATGAAGGGAAAAGGAGGGCACGCAGCCCATGAGCAGGGGCAGTAGGGAAGGGTAGATCCTCAGGGGCGTGGGGGTGGCAGGTGGGGTGAGGCAACAGAACGTAAACTTCTGACTTTCCACTTTTCACAGGATCCATCCGAACCTGGGTTATCACTAAATATGTTGGAACCATGAGTGCTTCGGACTGTCCCTTCACTTTATTCCTGGCAACCAAGGGGGGGTTAGGAACAAGGGGCTGCCGTTTAACATCCAGCACTAGCTGCTTTGCTGAGAAGAGAGAGGCAGGAGGGATGAACTCCTGTTTATTGAGCACCTGCTATCTGCCAGTTATGAGGAACATCCGTGTCATCTCAGCATTAGTCCTTGGAGGGCTGGACTAAGTCGCTGAGCAGAGCCAGGGCATTCTGGGAGAGAAGGAAAACTAAGTCATAAGAAGATAGTGAGAGCCAGCCAAAAGATATAAAGCAAGCTCACTTAGCCCTCCTGTCCTCTTCATTAGTCTCTCCCTTCTGAAAGACGCGGAACCTGAGAATCAGGGTCAGCAACTTCTCCCGGATCCCACAGCCAGTGTGTCGTAAAACTGAATTTGGGTTCTCTTCTGTTCAAGAGAACGCACACATCTTTTTTTAGGGCACAATTTATGTTTTTTTGTTTTGTTTTGTTTTTAGTGATGTCTACACCCAACGTGGGGCTTGAACTCATGACCCCCATATCAAGAGTTGCATGCTCTTCTGACTGAGCCAGACAGGTGCCCCATTCACCCTTCTTGTACCAACATGGCAAGCAAAAGGTAGAAGTGGGGGATGCCTGACTTTCCTTGGGTGTATCCGCAGGTCGACGTCCGATGTTGAACTACAGGTACATGTATTTCCGGAGGCACTCCAATAGGAAGGGAAACACCATGGGACAGAGTGTCCCATTTCCTCCTTGACAGCTGCCAATCTAGGAAAGAAAAAACACGTGAAAGGAAAAATGAAGGAAAGAAAGAAATCAAGGCAGCTGGAAAGCGCACATTCTGGAGAGCTCGAGAGATAAAAATGATAGTCTGGCTTGGAATTTATCTTAATGAGCAAGACTCAATCAATGGAAAGTGACAAATGGGATAATTTAAAGTTCAAGTTATCTTCTTCTGTTTCTTTGTATAAAAGAGAACGAACTTTTTGATCATTTTTTGCTCAGCTGTAATATTCTGCTGCATAAAGAAGATTGAACACCGAATACCACATTAATATGTTATTGGCATCTTTCTTTTTTCATATCCTACATGTTGATTGTAAAACCGTCCAGAGAGACTGATAGCTGTAATATATTATAGTTTCTCAACTTCAAATTAATTTCATAACAGCACAGTAGAGCCAGATATTCTCTGCTCCAAGAAGTAACTCAAAGTAGGTAATATTCTTTTTCTTTGCTCTTTTGAAACCCCGGGTCTGGTTATTTTCTTTATTGGATAACCTATCTAGACTTTACTTCCTTATGATCCATTACCTGCTTCAGTAATCACCACCTCCTCTGAAATGTCCAATCCTCCAGCAGGTAGATTGAGTGCCTCTCCTGCACATGCCCCCAGGGTGAGCTGCACAAGGCACAGTAGAAGCCGGGAAACCGCGTGAGCTGTGAAATCCATGACTCCACAATTCCCATTTCATGTCCAGAGTTCCAGCTTGAGTCAGCGGACCCCTGTAGACACAGCCTAAGCCAATGAGCACACGAAAGAACAAGTCAGGGTTATAACCCAATGACCAAAAGAGCACGAGTCCTTCTGACCCCCAGCCCAAGCTTCCCTACCGAAGAGAGAGGGTAAGAACACCGTGTTCTTTCTTCATCACTTGGGGGAAGGGGCTGTGAAGAAAAAGACCAGACCTGGCACCTTCTTCTCCCACCTGTGAGTCTCAGGATCCCATTAGATGTCACAATTGAAGGGTCAAAAATGGATTCCACTCTTCCATCTCTTTCCTCTAGAGGTTTCCTGTCCAATATGGCAGCCATTGGCCACATGTGGGCATTTAAATTTAATTTAAAATTACATTGAATAAAAATGACTTGCATTTAAGTTGGATTAAAATTTAATTCCTCAGTTGCTCTGGCCACATTTCAAGTGCTCAGTAGCCATAGGTAGCTAAGTGGCTATGGTATCAGAGAACACAGATAAAGAATATTTCTGCTGTTGCGGAAACTTCGCTTTGACAGCTCTGCTTGAGAGCCCAACCGACTACAGTCGTTTTTTTTTCTAAGTTTATTTATTTATCTTGAGAGAGAGAGACTGAGAGAGAGAGACAGAGAGAGAGCACGACAAGCTGGGGAGGGACAGAGAGAGAGGAGAGACGGAATCCCAAGCAGTCTCCACACTCAGCACAGGGCCCCGTGTGGGGCTCAAACACACAAACCATGAGCTCATGACCCGAGCCAAAACCGAGAGTCTGCCGCTTAGCCGCCTAAGCCTCCCAGGTGCCTCCTGACCCCAATCTTGAAGGAGGAGCAGCGTATTCACTAGTCGCGGTGAGAAGGGAAGATATTTCAGGACAGAATTTGCAGGAACAGATGCTTATTGTTTGGGTATGGTACAATGCTCCATGAAGAGAGCCTTTTTCTCATTTTTCTCAACTTTTGAAGAATTTTCTCAATTCTCAATTTTATAAGCCTATCCAGAAAGAATTTAGGGTATTCTTAAAAAAGTCTAATACAACCATGTAAAGTAAAATAAAAAGAGAGGTAGGGGAGATTCAATGGATATAAATGCATAATTAAATCTTTTCTCACGTTTGACTTCAGAAAACACTTTTTTCGCAGTGTTCTAATTGATTTGGAAAATATGATCACTATAACTGTAAGAATAATTTATTAGAATTAATAGTAATAAGTATTTAAAGTTTATATTTTAGGTTAACATTTATTTGTTCGCTTGGCAAATATTTTTTAAAAGTTTTATTTATTTATTTTTTTAGAGAAAGAGAGCACATGCTAGCAGGGGAGAGGGGCAGAGAGAGAGGGAGACAGAATCGTAGGCAGGCTCTGCAGGGGCCTGACATAAGTCTCGATCTCGTGACCATGAGATCATGACCTGAGCCAAAATCAAGAGTCAGCCACTCAACTGACTGAGTCACCCCGTCGTTCCTCACTTGGCAAATATTTTTAAGCACCTGCTATGTGGTGGGCACTCTTCTAGGCCTTTGGGATACATCAATTCTCTGACAATGACGCCTGCCACGTAGAAGTTTATGTTCTAGTGGGTGTAGATAGAAAGCAAACAATAACCATCATAAATTCATCATAAATTCATAAATGGGATGTTGGGAGCCATTTTGGGCTCGCAGGTTGAGACCCTTCTCTGTGTGGAAAAGGTTGAAGCAAAGCTCCCGCCAGCCAAACTGGCGCCTAATCTTACCTCCTTCTAAATAATCTTTCAGGCCTGGATTTCTTGAACTGCTCTCGTTGGCCTAAGGGATATAATGCTCTTTGGTTTTATGGCACATGGAAAAGGGGACCTGGTCTTGATGGGTAAAATCTGAATGAGAGTAACCTGGCCAGAAGTAACCTCAAGGTTGCCTCTTGGGGATAGGTTACACAAACTGATCATATAGAATAGCAGTTATGAGTTGGCTAGAAATTAGCAGATGTTAGGTCCCAGGACTCCTTGAACCAAACTAGATTTTCCCTGCAGGTATCGCATTGTGTTAATCATCCCCTCAGCCCCACCATAAAACCTCAAGGCACATCTCTGTAAAGCTTCTCTCAGTGTTTGGTTAACAGACTGATGGGAGAGGTTGTAACAAGACTTAGGACCTTCTCCAGAAGTTAGGTTAGCCCAAAAGTTAGAAGCACTGTTTACAGATAAGGTACAAACAATAGCCAAATAAAAGTAGCTACACATATCTTCACTGATTAACAACAAATATTGAGTACCTTCCTGAGGTTAACATTTCATGAATCCTTCTGCTATTCCCATCCCCACGCTCCTTTATAATAAAAAGGCAATAACAAAATACTTTTACAGAAACTGCTGTTTGTATAAAGAACAGATAAACATGAGCCCTTATGATATAGGCTCACTCACTCACAAAGGAAAAGAACTTAGACAAACATTAGAAATCATGTTTCTACCAAACAAATAATACCTCCTCCATTATGGTTAAAGATTATGGATAGAATGACTCCCAGTCTATCTATAGATGGTTAACATAGGCAACAGTGTATGCGCCTCTGTTTACTGAGGGCTACAACAACCCTGCTCTCTTCTTAAACATTTTGTTATTTTCTCTGCTATAAGCCTGCCTAACTCTGCCCCCAAAACTGTGCATGGTCTGTTGTTTGGAACAGAGTCATAAAAATGGTTACTGCCTAATCTAAGATAAGACTGTCTCCTTCTAGGTCTGGAGGCTTCACAAATATGGCAACCTAAGAAAAATTGTTAAAAATACCTTGTCACTGATGTAATGTCACTTAACTACCTTTAAAAATAAAGACACGGAGACTAGCAGGTCAGAGATGCCAGAATTGCCAGGGCTGCCTGCTTGGTCATCAGACTCCATCTTTCTCGTGGCTCTCTCACTTCCTTTCGCCTGACCGTCCGTCCTTCGTGGACCCCTAGATTCGCCGGAACAAGGACCCCGGCAATGGGATATTTGGAAGTGATAAGATCCATGAAAAAATAGAGCACAGTGCGGGACATCCCCAGTGCTTGGTGGTAACGTTAGCGGTTCAAGCAGGCAGTGGGGTTAGGCATGTTATCTTCGATCCTTAGGCAGGGTAAAAGCCTGATTTTATAAGTGTACATAATAAGCCAGGGTTGGCCAAAATTCATACATGCACAGAAACTTGTATCGCAATATGTCTTGGTAAGGCTGTAGCCAGCAAGGTATTCACGGGATTACCTCAGCGGAGGACAATATGGCAGCAGTTGTTGCCCTTGATCAGAGCAATTGCACTTTCATATTTCTGTGTCAGGATAGGCTGGGGTATTTTGTGGTAACGAAGAGCTCCCAAATCTTCTCTCCTAACAAAACAATGTTTATTTCGTATATGTACCTACGTTCCCCAAAAGACCTGTTCCTCACAATATGGATGAATCTCACAAACACAATGTTGAGGGAAAGAAGCTAGACATGAAAGAGTAAACAGCGCATGTGGTAGGCAGAATTCTAAAATTCTGCCAAACACAAATTCAGCCAAACACAAATTCAGCCAAACACAAATCTCGGTAATATGACAAAGAAATTTTGCAAATTTAATCCTACTCCCCAGTCAGTGAGCCTTAGGATAGGGTATGCGGGTAGGCCTGACCTCATCCAACGAGTTCCTTCCTAGCAGAGCATTTTCTTCAGGCCGCTCGCAGAAGAGGCAGTCAGAGCGTAGAAGCGAGGGAGCCTGCCATGAGCGAAGTCCTCTGTTACTGGCTTTAAGGCGGAGGAGGCCTCATGGCGCAGAGCGTGAGTGGCCTCTAGTTACTGAGAAAGACTCCTGGCCAACTGGCCAGAGAGAAAACAAGGGGCCTCCGTCCCACAGTTACAGGGCAATGAATTCTGTCACCGATCGGTGAGCTCAGAAGCAGAGCCTGAGCCCCCCATGAGACCCCAAGCCTAGCTGAAACCTCGATTTGAGGCCTTTAAGGCTCGGAGAACAGAGTCCAGCCGCACGCACTGTGCCAGGACTTTTGATCTCAGAAATTGTGAGATGATAGGTCTGTCCTGCCTAAAGCCACGGAGCTTGTGGTGATTTGTTACACAGCAATATAAAGCAAACGTACTGTGCGATCCCATTTACATGAAGTACGAAAGCCGGCACAAGTAATCTGTGTCAGTGAGTCAGAATCGTGACTGCCGTTGGGAGCTTCTTGACTGGAAAGGGGCACAAGAGAGGCTTTTGGGGCAAAGTTAATGTTTCGTGATGCAAGTGCCAGTTACGTGTATGTTCATTTTGCAAACATTCCTGAAGCTGTACTCTTAGCCTCTGTTCACGTTTCCATATGTGTGTATGTGTATTTCCACGTACACACCAATAAAATATTAAAGGATACAAAACATACATTTCGCGTTTTCAAACCCACACAAAACAACACTGTGTATTTTTATATGCACACCATTTGTGAACTTGCTTACCAAAAAAGCCCCCCAACCTACAAAACAAGATGAAAGCAATAATGACCCCAGGGGAAGGGAATGGGATTGTGTGAGGGTCAAGCGAATTTTGTGGTTTTCTTTGATATTTGAACAAGTTTGTTTTTAAGTTTATTTATTTTTGAGAGAGAGAGAGAGAGAGAGAGAGAGAGAGAGCATGCATGAGTGGCAGAGGGGCAGAGAGAGGGGGAGACAGAGGATCCGAAGCAGGCTCTGTGCTGACAGCAGACAGCCCGATGCGGGGCTCGAACTGTGAGACGGTGACCTGAGACGAAGTCGGATGCTTAACCAACTAAGCCACCCAGGTGCCCATTTGAACAACTTTTGAAAAATATTTGCTTTAAATGATTATTTATTTTTGAGACAGAGAGAGAAAGAGCAAGTAGAGGAGGGGGGGAGAGAGAGAGAGAGAGGGAGACACAGAATCTGAAGCAGGCTCCAGGCTTTGAGCCATCAGCACAGAGCCTGATGCGGGGCTCAAACTCACGAACCTTGAGATCATGGCCTGAGCCAAAGTCAGCTTTACTGACTTTACTGAGCTTTACTGACTGAGCCACCCAGGCGCCCCTGAACAACTTTTATGGTTTTCAGTCATAAATTATTCAGTCAGTAATTAAAAACATGAAGGTGGGAGAAATAGTAACGCATATGTGGAGATCCAGTGACTTATTCGAGAGAGTAATTCTTGTCTGGAGTGCATGTAGATGGTCACTCAGGATTTGAGGGACTCTAAGAAGAACCCAGACATCTGTCTTGCCTTGCTCAATGACAATGGGGGCTGTCTCTTGGATACATCTTCTCTGCCAGGTCCTGGAACACGTGCTTACGTACACTATCTCTCTCCTTTCTTACGCATATTTTACAAAATACTTCATTAGCATCATTCCCATCATACAGAGGAAGAAACTGATGTTCTGGAAGGCCAAGTACTTGCCTAAGTCCACAGGGCCAGGAAGGAGCAGAGCTGAGGTCCGGATCTTGGTCTGACTACAGGGAGCACGCTCTTCCCAAGACGGTGCCTGCTTCTCCAATGGTCTTATTGATTGTTAGGCTGGTAGAAGTCACTGTATTGTGATTCATTCATTCATTGTAAACTGAGCTTTGGGGAGAGGAAATCCCCCGAGGCCCCTCATACCTTGGTGAAAATGAGTGTTCCTTGAGTTACTTTCCTCCCCCGGACATGATACGGGGCGCTTTCAGGCATGGGTGGCGAGTCTGGGAGACAGGAGTTGACAGAGAAAGGAAGACACTGTGTCCCAGACAGAGTTGGCTTGGACACTTCTGAAAGCTCCCCAAGGGTGGCTGCCTGCATACGGTGACTCAGTCTCCTCCTGGGGGCTTGGCTCAGCCTCGTTCTAAGTCACAGACTTTATTAAGTGGATTCCAGCTTGCCGTCAATATGATCCCCCTGTATAGACTATATTAATAACTTTGATGCAAGCATTGTAGACATGGAAAGTGAAATCCAATTCCTGCATGGAAGATTCCAATGCTCAAGACATAAGGGCCAAGCCATCCATCGAGTTGCAAAAGACTTACAATGGAGGCAGCTGACTCCAGCCTGGACTTGACTGGGAATTCACTAGATACCGGAGAAGGGAGCCTGACACCGGACCTGCGGCCTGCTCAGCAAAGGCACTCCGCTTATGGAGATGAAAGAGCTACTTGCAGAACTGACCAGGAGCCTTCGCAGCGGACTTCTGGGAAGGGAAAGGCAGGAAAAAGACCTGCTCATTGCACTCTGGCGCTTTGACTTTCGGGGAGTTCTTATATTATTTTACATTAAGAAGGGTCCGTAAATATTCCTAAGAGGGACTTCTGCCTTCTCCTTTCAGATCTGTTTTGGGAGTGCAGAGGGGGGTGGTGTGTGCTCCATTCAGCCCAAACCGTCTACCTTCAGTTCTTACGTGAGTATTGGATTGCAAACTCTAGTATATGATGGAGCACAAAAGAGGTTTGGAGAATAGGAAGAATAAAGTAATGTCTTTAGAGTGAATTTTTTAATGTCTTACTAATTCTGCCTCATCGGTTGACAAAATCTGGCTGTATCAGCTTATCGAGTTTTTGAGAAGTTTAGTGTTGAAGAAAGAATTTTTTAGGGGCTCCTGGGTGACTCAGTCGGTTAAGCGTCCAATTGCGGCTCAGGTGGGATCAGTTCAAGATCTCATGGTTCATGGGTTCGAGCCCCGCGTCAGGCTCTGTGCTGACAGCTCAGAACCTGGACTCTGCTTCGGATTCTGTGTCTCCCTCTCTCTCTGCTCCTCCCCTGCTCACGCTCCATCTCTCTCTCTCTCAAAAATAAATAAACATTAAAAACTTAAGAAAAAGAACTTTTCAGTAGAGATGCAACATAAAATGTCTCTGTTCAGGATGTCACGGTGTGAGCATACGAGGAGACGAGAAATCACATCGAGCCGTATTTCCAGATCGCAGCCAACAAGGAAAATAGTCTTGTCCTGCATTCTGGACTTGCATCGTCGTGGAAAATAATTGCTCTTGTTGTCGTCCTCCTTCTTAGTTTGCCACAGCATCCCAGCATCTCAGCTGGCAAAGAATCGTCCTCCAAAAGAGGGCCAGAAACTGTTCATTTGGTAATTCATTGTCTGGCTCCCTTCCAGAAGACTTTGGAACACCAGATGTCAGTTTCCGCCTCGACTTGCCACCAGACCTCCGGCAGGATCGTGGAACTACAGAAACATGAAGGGTGAAATGCAGAGGGTCTTTTATTTTACTTGAACTGTGTCTATCCTGCCCTCTCTTCGCCCTGCGAAAAGCAGCTTACCGACTTGGTCTAAAACATCGACTATTTGTTCTCCGGAGGGGTTGTGGATGTTGACAGAGACCGTACTGTGCTTGGGGGGCCACACACTTCTCTCTGGATGAAAGACCCCACCATGTCATGCTCTTGGCGCCACGGATGGAGGGTGGGATTTGTAGGTGGGGAAAGCGAGGACACTTTTTATACAACCTCATCGCGAAGGAAGGGGCTGGGGGTGCCGAGCACGGGGGAAAAGCGATTAAAGCAGTTTCTGTCTGTCCGAGCTCTCTTTCTGGGACCAAGACAAAAAGGAGGGGGAAGTGGATTGAGCGGCTTTTCCAGCCACCTCCAGTGTTTGCTAGCAAAACTTCTCTGACCAGTTCAGCCCGCCGCAGAGCATCCTCTGACTTCTCATTGCATTAAATCCGGTGCCGCAGACCAGTCAGTCATTCTCTCTCCTCAGGTTCCTGCAGGCTAGGTGAACTTCCTTGCTCCGATGGCAAGTTCTCTGAGAACACGGACGATATCTCTGTCAGAGACAGGGGGGGTACCTGGCGGGATATAATTAGTGGGCGGAAAACACCATTTTCGGTCGTAAATTGTCCATATCTCGTATCATAAATTATGCCCATATCTCTTGAGCACCTACCCCGTGCCAGATCCTTCGTGAGGTGCCTTGCCATGACCTCCTGTCGGCACGTGTGCTTGGGGGGGATTAAGGGAGTGGTCAGCAGAGGCGACTTCACATATATATATATATATAAAGTGAGGGCAGTAACAGCTGCCTCTCCGAGTTGTTGGGAAGGTCCAGGCAGCGTCCGTGAAAGTTATTTGGTAAACTGAGAAGCCTTAGACCAAATATTATTGTTATTGAACACTATGGGGAATTTAAAAAAATAAATAAAACAAAGGAGCCAAGGTTCCAGCCTTCCAGAAAGTTATTCCTTAGTAGAGTAGACAAAGTTGCTCATGACATTCCCAAAAAATAACAATATCAGATGACGTGAGTGAAATCCCAAGGTTGTGGATGGATCGAGTTGCCCAGTTGGCAGTATCTCCACCTCTGCTTCCCTCTCTCCCGTAAACATTCAGGCTCTGGGCCCTCACCCTCTATCCCCTTCAGCGCCCTAGAGCACGTGCAGGCACACACGTGCGTGTGCAAGCTGGCAGACACACCACGGTCTTTCTCCGCCCAACTCTCCTGCCCAGGGTGAGGACTATCCGGGCCTCTTGAAGTTCCTTTGGGGACAGGATGTCTCCCACTCTCCTGCTCGTGCCCAGATACCCGGGAGCTGGGCGAGGATCGTCGGTGCACGGCGCTACCGCAGGTTGTGAAGTTAGACAGATTCGGGTTGAAGTCCCAGCTCAATTACTTCCTAGCTGTGTGGCTGTGGCTCTGAAGCCTGGTTTCGTCACCTGTAAAATACGTACAACAGAACGAACTACCTGACTGGCTTGCTGGGACCGTAAATTCAGGGCCTGCCAAGTGTCCGGTCAAGTGCCAGACACACAATAGGTGTTCGGTACGGGAGTTGTCCTTGGCACTGTTTGCCAAGCATCCTGGGGCCAACCTACAGGAGACACGGCCACGGCCGGCCGGCCCTGATCTCCGCGCAGAGCATCCTTTGACGTGCTGCCCTCCCCTTAACCACCCTGTTACGTTTCTAACTCTTCCTTCGGCCCTACCAACCGCATTTTGTCTTTTTTCACCGGGGATTGAATATTGCCCTTCTGCTTCAGCTAAATTTTCTACAAGATGACAGCCATAAAGGCGACTTTCTTCGGTGGAGACGAGGGTGCAAAGTATATTTTACCACGTTCATCCTCCCCCCTCCCCCCACGCTGCCCTAACGGAGCTTTCTGCATTTTGATGCTATCTGGTGAAATGTGGATTTTGAAAATACGTATGTATGAAGTAAGTCCTTTTCCAGATTTTGCTATCAAGCCCAGTTTCAGGGCTTTTGTAGCCTCTAGTCTGGCTCTCTCTTATTAAAAATTAATTTTCATTTAGTCTGTGACATGTATGATTTCTCTAAACTAATTTTCTTTTTTCCTGGGCTATTCCCCCTCAAAGCTGTTTGAGTGACAAAGAAATGCTTTTCCTGGGAGCAGCTCGGGCCTCGAGGCCAGCTTTCTCCCAATCCTTCATGCTGATCTGCAATATAATTTTAGCTCTCTATTTTATTTTTCAAGACTCCCATGGGGGTCAGTCAGGAGATCAGTGGGTGCGTGCTTCTTTTACCGCGCTCCCAGAGTACAGAAGCAAGTGAGAGACTGAGGCGATGCTATTCTTGCTTTTTAAATTATCATTATTAAAACCGACCTAGGGCTTTTGTGTCACCTGGAAGTCCGTTTCGACACCGTCCCCTAATCTTTCGGTTTTGACTTTATCGTCCGAGTCAGTAGAAGCCCAGAAGGCTTACTTGCCCGTTTCTGTCTCACCCATATCATCTAAAGAAGTCTCCCTCTCATTTAAGTCCTGCTTTTTTGTAAGTTTATTTATTTTTGAGAGACACAGAGACAGTGTGAGTGGGGTAGGGACAGAGAAAGCGAGACGGCAAGGGCGAGAGAGCAAGAGAGAGAGAATCCCAAGCAGGCTCCATACCACCAGCACCCAGCCTGAGGTGGGGCTCAAACTCAGAAAACCAGGAGATCATGACCTGAGCTGAAACCAACAGTTGGACGCCTCACCGACTGAGCCGCCCGGGCGCCCCTAAGTCCTGCTTTTTTGACTCAGCTACTAGCTGGAGGATCGTCTCTGGTACTGCGTTTTTGCCAACACAAAGGCTAGAGAGTGGGGTCCCTCCCCAGCGCTTCTCGTCAGCTAGCACAGCTTGGATTACAGAAAGCTCTGGCTCGCGTGGGCCTTCTGGGCCATCGGGGGCAGCTCCTCGTTTTACCACGGTCGGCAACTAAAATCCCAGAGACGTCAAGCAAGTAGCGCCAGGTCACACAGCGAGCCAGCGGCAGAACTGGGACTCAGACATTGTTCTCTTTGCACCCAGCTTGGTATTCTTCCTACTCTGCCGCCATGAACCGGTGCTGCCGACCCAGGGTTCCGTGGATCGATGCGCTTGCTCAGCTCTGGCTCCTGCGAGGTGAGCGCAAAACTGGCCTTGTTTTTCAAGCTGACCGCTGTGGGTCTGACCAGCTGATCAAATCAAAACTGCTCTGGCCAGATCCACTGTTACGTTTCGAAGGGGATGGAGCTAAAAATTAGTGTCAGTCATGCAGAGTGGCATAAAGCAAGAACGACCCGTGTCTACTCTCCACCGCAGTCAGCGTCCCAAGCATCTCTCCCTGCCGTGTTACACGGCTGGCCCCAGAGCAACCTGGGTTTGAACTGTGCAGGTCCGCTTAGAGGCAAATTAAAAAAAAGTTTTTATTCATTTTTTCTATTTATTTTGAGAGAGAAAGAGAGAGAGTCAGAGAGAGAGAGAGAGAGGGAGAGAAAGAGAATCCTAAGCAGGCTCCACGCACAGAGTCCGATGTGGGGCTGGAACGCACGAACCAGATTTCATGAGGTTTCATGACCGAAATTAAGAGTCGGTTGCTCAACCGACTGAGCCACCCAGGCGCCCCTGCAGATTTTTTACAGTATAGTATCGTAAATATATTTTCCCTTCCCTATGATTTTCTTAAAAACATTTTCTTTTGTCTTGCTTAATTTGTTGGACGAATACAGTATAACACGTATAACCGCGCCCGGTGCCTGGCTGGCTCAGTCGGAGGAGCGTGTGACTCTTGATCTTGGGGCTGTGAGTCGAAGCTCCACATTGGGTGTAGAGATTACTTAAAAAAATAAAATCTTTAAAAAAATACATGTAACATACAAAATATGGGTTAATGAAGTGTTTATGTTATTGGTGAGGCTTCTGGTCGACAGTAGGCTTTTTAGGAGTCAAGTTTTGGGCAAGTTCAATGGTATTTGTGGACTTTTGACTTTGCACGAGGTCAGCGTCTCTAACCCTCCTGTCCTTCGAGGGTCGACTGTGCATAGTATCCCTTGCTATGTAGCTCATGGTATCTCATTGGGGGGCTCATTCGCCGGGGCTCAGCGTTGCGATCTTCCTCTTCCTTGTAAGTGTCTCCTGTTAGGGATCTTGAGTCTATGTTTCAATCCTCAGTATGATGAAAGGGATCAGAGGTTTTCCTCCTCCATGGGATACAGGCCAGGAGAGCACTGGAGAGGTACAGAGAGGTACAGTAAGAGAAAGGAGCATACAAAAAAAAAGAAAAGAAAAGAAAAGAAAAGAAAAGAAAAGAAAAGAAAAGAAAAGAAAAGGAAAGATAAAGGGGCATATAAATAAATGGGTCGAGGTAGCAAAGCCAGCCTGGGTCATAATTAGGCCTATTGCCTGCTGCCCACGGCCAGTCATTAAATATACGTATGTTACTATTGTGGAAAATATAAGAACTCAAACCAAAGATACTCAGAATTAAGAGGGAAAAGGAAATGAACATTTACGGAAGATCTACGTTTCCCGAAACTAGACTCAGCGCTCTCAGTGGATGGCAACCCAGGGAGGTGGCTGTCGTTGGTCCCATTTTCCGGGATGAGAAAACTGAGGCCTCTCCAAACCTCTGTTCTTTCCTTGTTGAAAAACAAACAAACAAAAAACGGACAACTCATTTGAGACTGCATTCCTCTTAAGCAGCTTTCTGAAGGTACCCAGTCAGGTTATTTTATAAGAATGCAAACGGAGGCGCAAAGAAGTAAGGTGACTGCCTGAGGAGGTGAGTTGAGCCCACCACCTACGGCTGCCGCGCCCTGGATCTCACGGCTTTCCAGGCCCTGCCCGTACGACCGACTCTTCCATGCAGCGAGAAGCGGGAATTCCACCCTTTGGTGACATAGTGGAGATCCCTCCTCAGGACATGGGCAGTCATCGCGCTGTGCGCTCCGGGCCCTCCATGACCTCGCAGCCAGTACTCGCCTTGCCTCTGCAGCAGGGGTTCGAGTAGCACCCCGAAGGCGTACATGGCACGTTCTCCTCCTCCTTCCTTCCTTGAGCCCTGTGGTCTGTAAGGCTAATAAACAAATAAAACGCAGTGTTTTGGGGGGCAAATCGGCTGGCTGCTGGCAGTGATGTATCCAACGCACCCAACCTGTTTTATAATATTAGAGCTTAAATTTCAGAACAGCACTCTCTTTTTTTTTAAATTTTTAATGTTTTTTTTATTTTTTTTTTTTGAGAGAGAGACAGATACCGAGCATGAGCGGGGGTGAGGGGGCAGAGAGAGAGAGAGAGACACAGACTCCGAAGCAGGCTCCAGGCTCTGAGCTGTCAGTACCAAGCCCGAGAGGGGCTCGAACTCGCGAGCTGTGGGATCATGACCTGAGCCGAAGTCGGCCCCCTCACATACTGAGCTCCCCAGGGGCCCTCCAGAACAGTGCTTTCATTAAGTACTGCCGTTCACTCGAGTTCGGAGAGATGCATCCTCACCGAAACGAACTGGCCTGATAGTCTACATGCCTTCAATCTTCGTGACAAAACTCTCCTATTATTGAGGGTACGGCCGGTTTTTTAAAAATGAGAGACAGCTGGAAAGACAGGGCAGAAGAGAATGCTCAGGATAAGGGGGAAAGCACATCTCCTTAGATTTCCTTAGTGTTTCAGGCTTTCTATCAAGAGTGCCAGCACTTTCCTCGACGTTACATTTTCACTGTTTCTGTTCTAATTTGAACAGGGGAGCCTGCCGTCACCCCTATAACATAGGCCCAGAACAAGTCCAGCTGCTGATTGCCTGGTAGGGACCTAACAATGTGAGTGTCACGGACTCACACCATCAAGGACTAGGCCTCTGGCTTTCCCCTGAGATGAGGCGCTGCGGGTTTGGTAGCCCTTGAGGAGGACAAGAAATCACGTGACTTAGAATTCAGAAGCAGAAAAGTGCCCTTTGAATCACCACATCGACTTTGCCTTCTTACAACCAGGGGGCTGAGTCCAAGAGCCAGCAAGTGGCTTCCTCGCTCGTTAGTGGTCGAGATCTCTGGACCCCCCCGGGGCCCATGCTCTTCTAACTCCCCCTGCCGCCCTCTCAAACTCCAGCCACCAAATGGATGTCTGGAAGTGCCCTGCTTAGTATGCAAGCCAGGCTGACCTTTCTGCTCCTGGAATCTTCAACCTTTGGTGGAAACCGTGGAAAGATGGTTCCGGAAAAAGAATGAAAAGCAAAGCACACTGTGGAGACAAACAGAAGCCCTGCTCAGACTGCAGAGTCCTCCTCACCTTCCAAGAATTGAATCCCAAATACATGCACACACGTAGACACTCAGGCGGGTCTAAGAAACAAGGGGATGCAAAACCAAACACCCGATAAGGCAGCCTGGTCTTTTCCCCTTTTGCCCCCTCCCCCCAGCTCCACAATAGGGCTGATTCTAGCGTGTAAAGATCTTTAACTCCTGAGAGGAACCGGCTTCCTGGGAGGTGGGTCCAGCCCTGGACGGCAAGAGGTCTTGGAACTTCCTGCCGAGCCCAGGCCTGGCCTCAGCACAACAGGGCTCAGACACGGCCTCTTCACCCCCAGGAGGGGGCCCCCTGCTCCCCTCAAAGGCACTTCCTTCCACTTCTAGGAGCCCCGATGTATGAAATCCACCAGACAGATTGATTTCTTCTTACAGCGTGAGGCCGGTGGAGGAAAGGCTTGCAAATGCAAATATCCTCCAGTAAGCTCTCCGATGCATTCACACTGACCTCAGCCACGGGGCTTTCCGGCCCCAGCCTGTCCCTTCTTTTGCTCTGTGACCACCCATCTGCCTGCCTCTTTCTCTGAGAGTCAGACTGTAAGCATGTGCGTGCGTGTGTGCACACACATGTGTGCGTGTGTTCCTCTTCATGATCTGAAAGCATAAATCCCGATCCCCCACCTCCCCGTACTGGTTACCTGCCCTCCCTGCCTCTCTGCCCAAGGCACTTTCCCCGGTTCCAATCCCAGAAACTCCAATTAGTTGCTGGAGGCATGAATGCGTGACCCACCCATTTCAAAATTGTTTGCCTGGGGATCCAAGGAATGCCATTATAATAGTCTGATGGTAGAGGGCTCATCATCCGGCATCACGAGGAGAGCCACCTGCTGGACTAAAGAGGCTGACTGTTGTAGGTGGCCAAGAAGGAAGGGACAGCCAGCAAGCCGAGCTCCTGGGCCACTCCCAGGGTTTCCCACTCCCCCCGGGGGCTCACATGCACACCCATCCTCAGGGGGGAGCGGGCATGCCCCACAAGCCTGAGCGGGGGCAGCAGGGGAGCTCTTGGGGAAGCCAAGATGTCTATCTTGTAAGGTGCTGCATCTGTCCCTGTACAAGTCAGCATGTCCCCCTGGAGCCCTGGGACAGGTAGGAGGCCGGAAATGCAGGATTCCCCCCAAATCCCTCATGCCTGGAGCTGGGTGAAGGGTCCCTCACTGTCCCCAGTAGGCTTGGGGGCACGTGGAAGTCCAGCCAGGACTGGGGAAGTATGGGGAGAGGTAAGGGCCCGGGGGCACAGCTATGAGGTAGCCTGAGAAAGACCCCTTCCTTAACTGGCCCGTGATCCAGGGGGCACATCCCGGCTTAGAGCAGCAGGTAAAATTGCCCAGAGGTCAAGTTCATGGTTACCCAGATGGTTAAAAAGGAGGAATTATGTCCGATTTTACAGAAGCAGAAACTGAGGCTTAGGAGGGGCGAGGATTAACTCAGGGCCACCCCGCAAGGAAGCGACGATTCTCAGACCAGCGCTTGCTGCTTCCCTGCGCAGAGGGATCAAATGTTCTGACAGACTTACAGGGAGAGCCTGTCCCTGGTGGGACATGACCCAATCCCCACACTCACCTCACTGTCCCCCTAACTCAGCCTTGACAGTGCCGCTCTGAAACACTGCTGCCACCCGAGCCCCCTTCTGCAGCGGTGGGACCAGACAGAGTGGGCATTCGAACACAGAGACATCAGTTCCTGACGTATCTGATCAATCGGATAAGAACAGTCTGAGTCCTGAGTTCCCGGGGACCTTGTCCTGAAAGGACATCTCCTCTTTCCTTGCAAATCCTCACATTTGTGGTCTTTGCAGCCAAAAAGAGCCCTTTAACACCAGGGCTTGAGGAATGGTCTGCACTTATTAGAGGAGGTGGTGTCAGTGTCAGGAAATGGGCTGCATGGTGCCTGGTTTTTTGACTCCAAACACTGAGGCTCTGCTGTGTGACCTTGCGCAAGTGTCTTTCCCTCTCTGGGCCTCAGTTCCTCATTTGTCACATCGCCTTGGATTAGATGGCTCCACTCTGATGTAGGATTTAGTCATGTACCTTTCCTTCAATAAACCTTAGAGGAGTCAGCCTTCCTGTAGGCACTGGGCTGGATGCCGGGGATTCGGCAAGAAGAGAGGAGTAAGGGTGAGTCTCTGCTCTGCAAAAGCTCAGATTCCCATTCCGTAACGTTTTTTTTTTTTTTTTTTTTTGGTCATGCTTTTCCTTCATGCTGACTTACCTTTTCAGAAAATGCCCCCGCTTCCGCTGGAGAATGGAAATTGCCAAAGAGAGAGGGAAAAGGTCCAATTTGCGCCTTTGCTATTTTAGGGGTGGTTGAAATTACCAGCCAAAGTGGAGTGATGCGCTCACTGGAGTGACCTCTGTTCCCCAAGACAGGAGAAAGCCCAGGTCCTCTGCTCGTGAAGTGGCTTGAGCTCTTAGGCGTGAGGCATTATTACATAAATTCAAGCTCGCTGCTGATCCTTAGTACCCTGAGTTGCCTGAAGGGGGGAATGGCACTGCCTGCGTGTGCAGCCCGGGCGCTCGGGCCGCCGCTGCAACCGGAGCGAGGAGCGCCCGCCCGCACCACCTGTCCCCGCCGGCATTCCAGAGTAGAGGCCGAATTGGCAGGGAGCCGGCCCCGATCAGTCGCCGCCTCAGTCTGCGCGGGCCCTCCTAGGGGTGTGTCTCGCGGCTTCAACTCCCAGCCGCTCCCGGACGAGCCCCTAAAGGCGTCTTCCTCCCTGGCGGGAGCCGCGCGCACCTCTCTCTTCGCGCTGCTGCCCCGAAGCCGCCGCAGGCGGATGCACGACCTCAGGAGACGCTGGGACCTGGGCTCCCTCTGCCGGGCCCTGCTCACTCGGGGCCTGGCCGCCCTGGGCCACTCGCTGAAGCACGTGCTCGGCGCGATCTTCTCCAAGATTTTCGGCCCCCTAGCCAGGTACGTTTTAGGCGAAAGCGGGACTCGCGCTCCCGGGTCGGGGCGCGCAGGAGCCGTGCCGGGAGGGAAGGCAGCCGCGAGGGGCGGAGAGGGCGCAAAGTTCCAGCTGGCCGGCGGCGGCCGAGCTGGGGGGCTCCGGAGGGGAGCGGCGCGCGTTTGGCCACGCCGCGGCTGCCTCCCCGCCGTTCCGCGGGCGCCGACTGCGCAGCGTCTCCGCTCGCAAGTCGGGCTGCGGGCGGGCTGGTCCCCCCGGGGGAACTCCGAACGCCAGGCTCGGAGCTCACTCGAGGCGGCCGCCAAGGTGGGCGAGCGGGCGCGGGCCAGCGAGGGGCTTCGGGGCGCGCGGCGAGGGAGCCCGCGAGTCGGGCGGGAGGGGAGGCGGCGGCGTGCGCGCCCAGGGGACTGGGGGCACAGGCACCGGGGAGAGTCCGGTGGGCGAAGCGGGATAGGGATGGGAGCCACTGTGAGCGGAGCGAGACATGCGGGGGCTCGGACCGGGGGTGTGAGTTGGGGAGTGGGGCGACCGAGGCGAGCGGCGTCCCGCGGGGACGAGACTCCGCGACGCGGCTCCGGAGAGCTCCGGCGTGGGGGAGAGGGCAGGCGGCCAGCGGGAAGGAGTCGGGGGGAGGGGGGTGTGCGGCAGGAGCCACAGCGCTGAGCCTGCCGGGAAGGAAGGAAGCGGGGAAGGGCGCCGCCGCCACCGCCGTGGAGTACTCGGTGTGGAGGGGAGGGGGAAAGGGGCGCAACGGCGGCGCCGGGAGGAGGGGAGGAGGCGGTGCGGGCGCACGGTGAGCGCGGGCTGAGCTGCGGGATTGACGTAACGAGCTTGGGTTTCCCACAGCGTCGGGAACATGGATGAGAAATCCAACAAGCTGCTGCTGGCTTTGGTGATGCTCTTCCTATTTGCCGTGATCGTCCTCCAGTACGTGTGCCCCGGCACAGAATGCCAGCTCCTCCGCCTGCAGGCGTTCAGCTCCCCGATGCCGGACCCGTACCGCTCGGAGGATGAGAGCTCCGCCAGGTTCGTGCCCCGTTACAATTTCAGCCGCGGCGACCTCCTGCGCAAGGTAGACTTCGACATCAAGGGCGATGACCTGATCGTGTTCCTGCACATTCAGAAGACCGGGGGCACCACGTTCGGCCGCCACCTGGTGCGCAACATCCAGCTGGAGCAGCCTTGCGAGTGCCGCGTGGGGCAGAAGAAATGCACTTGCCACCGGCCGGGTAAGCGGGAGACCTGGCTCTTCTCCAGGTTCTCCACGGGCTGGAGCTGCGGGCTGCACGCCGACTGGACCGAGCTCACCAGCTGCGTGCCGGCCGTGGTGGACGGCAAGCGCGACGCCAGACTGAGACCGTCCAGGTGAGTGCGCGCCGGCGGCCGAGCAGGGCCCGGGAGCGCGGGGGCGGACCTGGGCCTGGGCGGGCGGAGGGCGGGGACGCGCTGCCGACCGCTGCCGGCGCCCCTGTGCGCACCTCGGGGGCCGGCGGGTGCGCCCGGGGTGGGCGGGCGCCAGACTCCTTGGCGCGCACGCTCACGGCGCCGTGGCGGCCGCAGAAAGCCTGTCCGCTGCGGCTCGGGACGGCTGCTCGGTCTGTCTGCGGGTTGGCCTGCTCCGCGGCCGGGAGGCCCCTAACGAGCGCCCCTCGGCCGCCGCCGGGACGGGGTACCGCACGCCGACTCCGCACCGGAGCGCCGGAAAGAACCGGTCTCCGTGTGTGGCGTCCCTGAGTCCCTCCTCTTCTTTCTCTTCTTTTCTCTGCACCCCGGCCCCAAAGCCTCCTTTCTGCCCTCTCTTCCTTTTCCCGCTCCCGCATTCTCCCCCACTCCTTTTCTCACTTCCTCTATTTGCCTTTCTTTCTCTGGCTCCCGATCTTGTCGGCTCCTGGCCGCTGGCTCTTGCCCTTTCCCTCTTTCTCACTTTGCTCCTCGTTCTGTCTCTTTTACCCTTTCTGATTTTCCTCTTTTTGCTTGACTTTTGCCACTCTCCTCCTTTGTCTCCTTTGGCTCCGCTCTTCCTGGGCGATTAGGTGTCCCTCTGCCGCTGTTTGGGGACACCGGGAGGGAGCCGGTGGTACCCGGCTTGCGCCCCTCGCTGCTGGCTGCACTCGAGGCATCCGCAGCGCTTTGCGAGTGAGGGGGCAGCCTGCGTGCTGAAGGGCGGGCTGTGGACTCTGCCCTGACCCCATGTGGGGTTCAGTCTTGAGGAACCTCTCCAGATGGACAAATCCCCAGCCCTATTGGGGGGCCGGCAACCCACGTGCTGGGAACCCTGAGCTGATGCGGAAAAAGGTGATTTATGAAGAGTCTGTAGCCAGTTGCTTTTGAAGCTAGGGCATTTTCCTCCCTCCAGCCGCAATGCCCAGTTGCTGGAGGTCATGGGGTGCCATAAAAGGGGGAGGGGAAGAAGGGCAGCTTGGGCTGGAGTTGCTCCTGCCAGGGGTCCCATTCTGCCACTGTCCCTAAAACAGATCTGGGCTGGGGCAGGGAGTCCAGGGACTGGACTGGATGAGTCTAGTTGCCAGGGGGCCTCTGGATGGGGGTCTTCGGGCAGGCAAGGACACAGCTGTGCTCTCTGCCTCCCCATCAGGCATCACGGGGGCACTCCAGGCTGCTGTTTACATTAGCTGCCTACCTGGGCCTCCCAGCTCCCACCCAGACACTCCAACCCCCCAGGCAGGGTCCTGGGAGCAGCTGCTTTGCAGACAGCCAGTGCAGTTTCTTCTTTCCAGATGCAGGCAAATGCAGCCCTCTGACTTTCTGGTCACCACGGAATTTTGAAGAGAACTCACCCCTGCTCATTCTCCCTTCCCTCAGTGTCTTTTCTTGGATGCTGGGATTCTGGCAGAATCTGTTGACCTTTCACTGCCTTTATAGCCCTAACAGATTTTTTTTTTTTTTCAATCCTAAGCAACCCTTGGCTCCAGGAAGGTTGCCACCTCAGTCCGTTGTGGGAGTTGTGTAAGTCATTGTCACCATAAGATTCTGGTGTTTAAGAAGATCCCAAACAATTTGGCAATATTGAAAATAATCTCACTTGCTGGTGGAGCTTGTAGGTGTAGTGAGGGGTGGTGATATTTAAAAAAAAAAAAAAAAGAAAGAAAAAAAAAAGCTCTTTAGAGCAAAAATAGAATCCCACAGCCATGAGGGTATCTGGAGAAGTAGAAATGAGGTCTTGGCCACTATGGAAGCCATGGCTCTGTCTGGAGCTCCACAGGGCATGCGTGCCTTTTGAACTCCTTTTGGACATATAAGTCGGGCTGTGACATGGTCTCTAAGTGCACCTTTTAGGTGTGGTCCAGATTATTTTTCGGTGACCACTATCTTCTGGCAGATTCCTTCGGGAAATTTCCAGAAGATAACCAGACCCCTCAAGCGGAGGGTTCACCCTCTTGGATTGTCCCAAATTGAAGCGAAATTATCTGAAATGAAATGAGATTTTCTTGGTCGTAAAAAGGGTGATACCACAGTGCCATCTAGTCTAATTAAAGAAGAACCACTTTTTTAAAGAGTCAGGGTTACTGAATCGTACACTATTTGCACAAATTAAATAAAATTTGTTAGAGAAACACATTGCTACCCCAAGGGCACCTTTTTATTTCACTAATTCCTACCCACCTCCAGAAATCTTCATCTTGAAGAACAGTGATAGCTTGAGGGTTCCAGAATTTTCCAGGCAGTCCCTAACTGCCTTTAGGACCAGTTCAGTGAGTTCTGATGATCTCTAAGAGGGAAGGTACGCGGAAGTGTGTGTGAGTGACTGTGCGTGCGTGTGTGTGTGTGAGATGAAAGTGTAGACACGGGGCAGCAGTGATGCGTGGGGGCGAGGGGCTGATCTCAGGAGGTGAGAGTCAGCCATGCGGACTTCCTGTGTGGAGTGGTCTTCCGTGCCAGCTGGTGGTCTCCTCCGTTCCCCTGACCTGAGGTGAACAGCGGCTCTGTCTGTTTGGCCTGGGAGTCCCAACCCGTGGGCCTCAGCTTCAGGCCGGCCACAAACCAGCTGTGTGACCTTGGACCAGAGCCTGTCCAAGCCTTATATGTATGGAAGTGCGTTCCACTTTCTGATGGACCTTTCGCATCCCTTAATCTCTGATATTTCGCCGTAAACTTGCAGTGTCTTTGGGAAGAGGGCAGAGTGGGCAAAAGTAACCCCATTTGTCAGATGGGAGTGAAGCCTATAAGGGGGCAAAGGGCTTTCCCAAGGTCACTGAGCTCTTTAGTGGCACAGTGGGAATCTTCTTCCAATTCCGTCTGCTCTGTTGGCTGTGTCTTGATGAACGGGGGATTGGCCCAAACACGGTGAGGTATTTCATGTTAGTAATGCCCACAAAGTGAACACTGGATAGATGTTACCCGGTATTGTTACCACCGACATCGTCGCCATTTTCGGGGATGTTACACGTGGGGATTTGGATGAGTGATTGGAGCAGGGTTGCCACACCCATTGGGAGGAGAACAGATTTGTAGCTCCCCGACGCTTTTTGCTCAGCAGCAACAAGGGCCACCTTCTGACTCACAAGCATCTATCCACACTACAGGGGCGGGGGGTCATCGTGGTTGCGGGCCAAGACCCTGATTCCCGCTCCCACTGCTGCTTGTGCCGTGCTTCCCTGCCTTGGACGATGGCAGAGTGCTTGCGTGATGTAGAAACGGCTGTGAGCACGTTGCCTGGAGAGGACAAAGACAGAGAATGCGTGGCTGGCAAAAGGTTCAAGTTTTTTATTGAGAATAATAGTTCTCAAAAAAAAAAAAAGAAACAACTAGAAATTGCATTTCATACATCTGTCTGCCAATATGTTGTTTGGGGTCAGAGAAGGGTCCTGCTCATTCTAGAATTTCTAAGACCATTTTTTTTTTTTTTTTTTGAAAACGTATCAGAACATTCTTGCTTACCAGCTGTTAAAACTCCCAAATTCTGCAGGCTCTTCTCAGGCCAAATCCCCTCTGTCTGCAGCCAGCTCCAGTGCACCCACTTCGTCTGTGGGAGGAATTCAGAATTGGGCACAGAGGACGTGTGCCGGCCTCATTTTTCTCTGCCAGGTACCGTGCTGGCTGGCACACACGGGGCAGCCGGGGGGCGCAGGGGCGCAGATCAGGCTCTGCGGCTGTACAAGTCAAAGGATCCGATTGTGGTCTTCCTGTTGCATCCTCGACTTTCAGTGTCTCTAAATGTTGCAGGGGCCGTACGGAGGAGTAATTAATTGTCATCTAAAATCCAGTCGGATATCACCGAAGGGAAAAGACTGAAAGGCATTTATAGGGAGAAAAACTGGCTTTTGCTTTCCGTTTCTTTTACAAAGGTGGCTCTATTTTGAAGGAGCTGCGTTTTAGCAAGAACTCCGTGGCGCCGGTGCCTCCTCACACCTCACGTACCCAGGCTCCCACTCCTTCCCGCTCTGGATTTTGCAGTGAGGCGGGATGACGTGCCAGGCTTTTAGGTGCCAGGCAGGTGTGGGGTGAGGGGGCTGGTACGGCCGGCGAGGCTGCCCCCTGGCGCTTCAGGCTGCGGGCCCCGGGGCTCCCTCTCACTGGGCCAGCTTCACTTAGCCGGCCGGGGCATTTCTTCGGCTGCCTTGGAAAAGAGCTGTCACAGCCTCCCACCTACTTCGCAGGAGAAGGGGAGAAACTCAGTATCACATCTGTCGCACTGGAGCAGGATTCGTCGGCACGGTTGCATGGATGGCAGGCATGTTGTTGGAGGCCTGACAACACTCCCCTTTCTCAGGGTAGAAAAAGGCTATTCGGGATGGGCATTTTTTAACAGTAATTTCCGACCGGTGGTGCTGTGTGGCAAGGAGACTGTTAGAGCTGGTCTTTTATAGATACCTGTTGTCAATTTCAGTAGTGGGAAATGACATTAATGATAAGTCATCTTTTCCATCATTATTCATTAAGCAAAATTTCGTGAAACTGCCCATTATCTTCCAGGGAAGGCACGTCATCCTTGCTGTCACAGAGCTTACAATAGAACGAAATAATGTGGGATTTTAGACACTGAATAAAGGAGATGAATTTTGTTTGGAAACAGTTTGAATATGTAGCATGTCTTTAAAATGTCACACCTTCGCAGGAACATAACAAAACATGGAGCAAAGTCCATCTGTTTATGTGAGAATTTGTGTCTAATCAGCAAACCGTGGGGTATTGTGACCTCTGCACAGTGCTAGCAGTTGGGGGAAATTAGAGCCAAGACGGTCACCGTCTTCAGCCGCAGGTCCACAAAGATCAGAGCCTAAAGTGCAGAACTGTGTAGTACAGACAGGTCAGAGTTGAGGTGGGGTTTGGGGGGGGAGCTTGTCATTTGGAGCAGGTCCATCCCCCTCTGTAGAATGGGAGATTTAACCAAGACACTTTGTCAGGCCCATTCCTTCCTAAGTAATGAGGAATAGGCCAAAAAAAAGGAGAGATGTATTCAGGAAGGCGTCTGGGATTGGTGGGTTGTATTTAGAAGAAAAGACGTGTTGTGGGGAGACATGGCATCCCTCTGGCATCATGAGGTTCAGCAGCCTCACCTAGCCAGGGCTGGTCAGAGCTGAGAAGGTCATGGCTGGGGAAGGGTGAAGGAGGTAGGTAGGGGAGGCTTCACTGTCCAGGTCCTGGAATGGCAATGAGGAAGTTGAACCCCAGTGAGTGGGGAGAGCACTTGGGTGGAAGGAATGTAAAAAAATACAAAAGGACGTGAAGGGGGGACTCCAGCTGAACAGATCTTCCTGATTTCTGGAGTGGAGGTGGTCCCAGCAGTCACATTGGAGAGCTCGAGGAGGGGTCTAGTTTGGGCTGGAGGGCACTGTGCTACAGAGCCGTGGCTGGCCTGTGTGGCCTAGGCGTCCAGTGGCCAGGGCTCATAGGCAAGGGAGAACCACTGCGGGGCAGATTAGGGTTTAGTTGTACATGTGGGAGTCTGTGAACCCAGTTAATCAGATTTCACGGTCGGCATTATTATTTAAATGATAGCTGCAATTCACATATGGGGCTCTCCGCCGAGGAGAAAGATGTTTGAATAGAGGAAAAGATAGACAGTTATGATTACATCAAAACGAGAACCGTTCATCTGTCAAAAGGTAGCCAAAATGGAAAGGCATATGTCAAACTGATGAAAATATGCACAACAAATAAAACAGACAAAAAGATGACATCTTTTTGGGATAAAGAACTCCTATGAATTAATTAGAAAAACACAGAATATGAGCAGACAATTTACAGCATGGAAACCACAACCGCTTTACAGACATGGAAACACTGTTTCGTCCCACAAAGATGTGGTAAGTATCCTCATTCTCGTACATTGTAAGTGAGCATGTAAATTTGAATGATTCTATTGGAAATAAATTAGATAATATAAACAGAGGACATTAAAGTTTGTATTTGTTTGACCTATCGTTTCTTTTCTGGGATTTTGCTGAAAGCCATAGTCCCGTATACATTTTTCGTTCATTTACTTACTTATTTACTTATCCACTTTTTAATTCAACAAATATTTATTGAGTGTCCCTCTATCCCTGTGCTATGTGTGGGGGGCGCTGTCAGGAACCAGGCAGATGTGCGTGGAGTGGGAAAGAGAGACATGAAACCAACACTTAATGACTTAAAATTGTGAGAAATACCATGGGCAGGGGAAGTATAGGGTGACATAGGGTACACTGGAGTTCTTGATAAGTGCAACAAATTGGAAAAATCTGGACATCCACATAGAGGAGAACGGCTCAAGGAATCTCAGTACATCCACTTGGAGGATTATTACAAAATCATTTAAATGTCCTTTCATAGAGTATGGAAAATTGCTAGTGATTTAAAGCTAAGGGAAAAAGAGATAGACAATTATGGACCCATTATAACTACAGCTATGTTAGAGAGAGGGGGGTGGAGAGCGGGAGAGGAAGGGAGGGAGGGAGAGTGAGAGAGAGACAAAATATCTTCCCACCCCTCTGAATCTAAGCGTAAAAGACAAAGATTGAAAGAAAAATACTAGGATATTAGTAGATCCATTAGTGATTTATTCTTATTCTGCTTCCCTGAAGGTTTTGCATTTCCTTTATGAGTATGCACTGCTTTTATAATAAAAGTACACATTAACAATTTTTTTAACATTTATTTATTTTTGAGAGACATAGAGACAGAGTATGAGCAGGGGAAGGGCAGAGAGAGAGGGAGACACAGAATCTGAAGCAGGCTCCAGGCTCTGAGCCCTCAGCATAGAGCCCGACCCGGGGCTTGAACTCACAGACCGTGAGATCATGACCTGAGCTGAAGTCAGCCGCTTAACTGACTGAGCCACCCAGGCGCCCCCACATTAACAATATTAAAAATGATGTTTTATTTTGACTGCGGTAAATTATACTCATGTCAAGCTTTTGGTTCCTGAAGATCATGGCTGGCTATTTCATTAGCCTCTTGATATCCGGGGAGTTCTTAAGGAGGAAAGCAGTCTCAGCTAAATAAACTCACAGACTGTAAGGCAGAGGTGATAAGTCAAGAATCGGCTGTTGGTTTTTTTGATGAGTGGCTGTTATCAGGTGCTAAAGACACCATGGAACTCTTACACCCAGTACAGTATAGATATATTTGAATGGATTGCTGTTGTTGCTTCTCCGTTTAAAAGTTAAATGGAAGGGTGCCTGGGTGGCTCAGTCGGTTAAGCGTCTGACTCTTGATTTTGGCTCAGGTCATGATCCCAGGGTTGTGGGATCGAGCCTCGAGTAGGGCTCCATGTTGAGCACGGAGCTTGCTTAGGATTCTCTTTCTCTCACTCTCTCTCCCCCTCTTTCTGCCCCTTCCCTGCTTGGTCTCTCTCTCTCTCTTTCTCAAAATAAATCAATAAACATTAAAAAAATAAAAGTTAAATGGAACAGGAAATTAATGATGGTACACAATTGGAAATAATGAGGCTTGTTCGGCTCAGCCAGAGCCACCCAAGATAGCCTAGACTCCGAATCTTCATGAACCTCTTTCCAGGTCAGCTGATGCTGGAGTTGATGGTCTGGCTCGAAGAGTCTAGTCCTGGGGCTGCCGAAGGGCTATCGTCCTAAACATCCACACCCGAGAGCTTCGGTCAGCTAGCGCTCGTGTTGTCTTCATCCAGGAAAGGAAGGGAGTCCGCTCTGCTCGCAGAGTACTTTTCCTTCATAAGAGCATTGCCCCCAGTTAACTAGAAATTAAATTACTTATAAATTAATTAATATACTTATAAACTACACTTATGAATTATGAATTAAGTTGATTAGACCACTTCATTCCTCAGCTGCCCTGGGTATCTGAGGGGCTCCTATATACAGTGAGGTGCACCATCTCACTGTTGAAAGTCCACCAAAACTCCATTCCAGGTAGCAGTTATTTCAGCAGTACAACGAATGTGCTTCACAGTTGAAAAGCTAATATCGACATTTGAAGACAAATAAAAGAAGATATTTAGTCACTGAGTTTAGAAAAAAAAAAAGGTATGGGTGGGAATGTTCTCTTTTCCATTAAAGCATAATAAAGAATCCAATTAATGGTAGAGTTCTTCTAATACAATGTCCTTGTAGGCTTCAGAAATATTTGTCTAACTTGAGTAAAATATTTATTGGCAAAAGAGCATTTCTAGTTTTACTGGGCATCGGACTTCACAGATTATTTCGTTGGTCTTATTGCATCCCATTTGTTATTTCTGCCATTTTGCCTCTAAGAACAGTGTTGAAGACTTTGACACGTTTCAGAGCATTACACTAAATAAATCTGTCTTGCACATTCTACTGTGCTTTTTCTGGAATATTATAAATATTCAAATATAGGCACACTTGCGAATTCAAAATAAAATTCAATACATGCAAATTCTGCATAAATTCCATATTTATAACTTAGCAATAGTTATGAACTTGTTATCCTATGATATAAATATATCAAAAAGGAGCTCGTGGGAATTACCAATAAATATATTTTTCTGATTAAACTGTGGATTCTTTTTTAGTCACAATTTAAGCTTCAATTCTGGGATATATTATAAGAGAATAATTTGCACTTCATTTACTCTGAATTGTCAAGAATCATGTTCTTCCCCGATGTAAATGTCTGCAAAAAGGACTTCTTATTCAGTTTGATTGCTTTTTAAATTTTACTAGCAGAGATGCCCTAGTGAGCCTAAGAGAATTGGTCTATTTCTTGTGAAGAGTTTAGTTCTAATGAATCACTTCCGTGCACTTTTTCTGAAGGAATATAGGGCAATTGAAATGTGTAATGCATTGATTTACATTCCTTGCATTAATTGACTTTCTCCCATAACTGTACTAATAAGGACAAATCTTCAGTATAGTATCAGCTCCGATTCACTGATGGTACGATATCATTGGACTTTTGCTAACTTCCTGCAGGAGAGTGAATGCCAGCAAAGAGTGTTTAGAAATTGACTAGGGTGACCAGGTTATAGACAGGAAACTCAGAGATACTTCAAAAAGGTCCTTTGATCTTGGCAGGCGGCTTCTCAGTTAATATAATACGTAGAAATTGACTAAAGTCACCAGTTGAAAGGCCTAGATGATCACATTGAATGAGAATACAAACTCCAGCCATGTGCTGTGCATAAGAGACAAAGCTAAAACCTGAGGATACAGGTGGGATTGGAATAGATATACTATGCCAAGACTAACCAGAAGGAAGTGGAAGTAGTTAAATTGATATCAGATGAATAAACTAAATGAAACCTTTATTGGGGATATACGGGATCGCTGAATAATGGCGAAAAGTCCCATTTTCCAGACAACAATTCTAAACTTGTATGCACTTGATACCTTGTTTTAAAATATATAAAGCACAAACTGACAGGGAGGGCACGAGATGTTGTAAAGTCTGCTAATCTTTCAGAAATTGACAGATGAAACGAACAAAGAAAATGGGTAAAGATACAGAAGATTTGGTTAACAAGCTCAGTGTAATGGACCTGCACCCAATTAAAAAAATGCACATTCTTCTCAAGCACATATGGAGCACTTGTAAAAATAGACCATATACTAAGCTGTAAAGTTAGTCTGGAAAAACTTCAGTGCGTAAATATCTTACAGACCGTACTAGCTGACCATGCAGTGCTTAGTCATTGGATGTTGTAATCAGTTAGACAGGAACGAGGGATCCGGCTCTGAGTGCATAAGAAGGAACTCATAGTCTGGTATATTTGGAAGGAATGCCAGTTCTTCGCTGACCACATCAGGTTTCTTAATTCACATGCAAGAGTGTAGAACTCCAAGGCTTTGGCAAAGAGAAGTACTGGAAGGTGATAGTTTGACCCACATAGTTTGGCCTGATTTTCCCTGGAGACCTATTCATGTTTTGGGGTCCCACACCAGGGGCATAGCATGTATTTTTCTCATTTAATCCTAAAACAACCCTCTAAGGTAGATGTTTTAAAAATCCATTTAAAGATGAAAAAACAGAAAATTAGGCCCAAATCTACCCAGCCAGTCAATACAGGGGCTGACAGTTTAAAAAGAATTAGGCCACTTGACTTGTCTGGTATATTGTAATGGTCCCCAAATTTTCAGACAAATCTCCAGAAGCCTCTACCCATTTTTGGGCCATGTCCATTATACAAGCTAAGTAACTGGTATTTTTCGAAGCATCTTTCAGAAAGTTTAATAAAAATTACTCTTTAAAAGTGAATTCTGCAGCTCTTTTTGCCTCTTAAGCGAAGACTTGGATCTCCACAAATAAGGAAAAAATAAGTAGATATCCAAAATACTGCAGATGCATTCGACACTGATTAGCAGAGAAGAATGCAGTTTTGGGGGAAATAAAGAAAGGAGTTATGTTAGAGGAAAGATTATTTTCAGATAAGGAAAATGAGGACCTTGCCTGTATTTTAATTTATGTCTCATGTGGACTTAAAATATGGTGCACACACATGATAAGATTTGTAAGAGGCCAGAGCATCTTAGTCCTTCGGGAATGTTGGCAGTTGCCTCATTAGCAATGTCAGTTGCACTGTTCTGACTGTGGCCTGTTTCTATAAATGACCATCACTTTTTTCGCTGTGTTTGGTCTCTGTAGACATAGCCTTTGGAGGGTGGTGCGAGTGAGTTCTGCCAGATCAGTTCACATGGTCTTGAAACATGAAAGCCAGTGAAATAAAGATACTCTCTTTCCAAACCAAGTGAGGAATCCTTGCTCTTGTCCCGGGGGCTCCTCATGAAGATAGGAGTGACCGTTCTCTCTCTTTCGGAAGAGGCCGCTTTAGAAAAGAGAACATGTGAATTAGCACGGGCCTACCAGCCTGGCAGACACGACTGCGGGTGGCCAAGAAATGAGGTTGACGGCCTGGAAGAATGGTAACAAAGATGCCCGGTATAACCAGAGGCCGGAGTGACCTGGGAACGGTGACCGCCTCTGCAGATACCTTACAGCCGAGACTTTCCTAAGTGGGACATTAACCGGCACGACATCCCGAAGGTTGAAAAGCGGGGCCCGTTTGCCGGCTCTACTAGATGCGAAAATACTTAGTATTTTTGTGATTGGTTTTGCTGAGGGTGTTACCTTGTGTTCTAGGAGCGAAAAAGGCCAACTCCAACTCATGAAAGCTATGTTGGAATGAAGCATGTTGGGGCGAATGATGCATACTAGACTATTTATGAAAAATCACTTCAGTACAAATTTTAATGGACTTGTAGAAGCGATTTTATGCATAAGCACACCATAAGATTAACGAAAGGCAATTACTCTAACATGTGACTATGGACCTGAAGCAAGGGATTTTTTAATATATTTTGCGTTATTGAACAAAAAGACCTGTGCGTTAGTTCTCCTTTAAGGTAAGGATCCGTGCTTAGCATCTACCACTCTCCCTTTGTTCTTTGTGACTTGGAAGCAAATCAAAAGATAAAAAAGATATCATTTCAGCATTAGTATAGCATTTTACAATCTCCTGGCAGCATTCGTATTTGTCACCATATGGGTGTACATTAAATCTGCATATCTCCCTCTCATTTATATGTTTATGAAGTTATAAAGATATACACATGTGCACACAAAGTAATTAAGCAAGTGATATGTGTTTGACAATGTTTGGTGACTTAATGCCAATTAGAGGGGGGTTAAAAAAAAAACCTTGCTTTTCTAATCCGATTGCTTCCATGCTTTTTGGTTTATGCACTTAAGGACAGGATCCATTTAAGGTGCGGAAATTTGCATACATGCAGCTTTGAGTGAGACTTCTATTTATTCCAGATGGCCTTGAAAAATTATTACCGAGGGCCTCAGAGACCTGGATGTCATGCGATCCATTAGGATGAGACTGAAATCACACTTGGGTTTCCGGCACTTTCTCCTGTACGAGAAGGGGGTGTACTTTTGACATAGGGGAAGCTAAAGGTATGTTGATGCCTTAGCTAGACTGTTCAGTGAAGCTCAATGAGCTTCTTAGCTCATCTCAAGGAGGGAGTCTGTGTTGCAGGCACCTCACCTACCCCGATTATAGGAACATGGCTTCTGATTTTCCAGAGTCCGGCGGAATGCCAAGTTAAAGGCTGCAAGCATGGAAGTGAGCAGTTACATGGACAGTCTCTCCCTTTTTAAAAAACATGGTTGCATTGGAATGGGCAAGTTTCCGATGCTCCCCATTGAATGTCATGTTTTGTTTTGCTTTTCAAGCATGGTCATTATTCATTGTAGGCAGTTTATGGTTCCAGTATCTAGGGAGGGTGCGGGGGTCTCAGGTTGTGACCTTTGGCTGGGAATATCTTTTCTAGAGAAGGTCGCAGAGGTCTTGCTTCCGTGATGACAGCAGACAGACCGGGGACTACGAAAATCCAGCTCATCGGGTTTGCTGGGGTCTGACCCCGGGAGGTAGCTCTTTCTGGTTATTGGAGGGGAGCGCTGGTATGTAGCAAGGCGGCTAAGATGGAGAGATCCGAGTTCCACAAAGCCTGGGGCATGCGCAGCTGTGTTATCTGGCTCTCGGGCTCTGAATTTGGCTTAGCACTAGAAACCTAGAAGGAAGACAATGCTCTCCCACAACTTCAAGCAGGTCAAAATGTTCAAGAAATGTCAGGAGTTCCAACTGAAATGTCAGAAGCTAAAATTGGGTCTGAGGAAGAGAAACACCACTGGGTGAAAAAAAGATAAATTATTGCCATAATTATTTTTTAATGTTTTTTGTTTCTTTACTTACCCTGAGAGACAGAGGGAGCAGGAGGGGGCAGGAGAGAGAGGGACAGAGAATCCCAAGCAGGCTCCATACTGCCATCACACGCGAGCCTGACACGGGGCCCGAAACCATGAACCACGAGATCACTACCCGAACCAAAATCAAGAGTTGGACGCTTAACCAACTGAGCCACCCAGGTGCCCGAATTATTGCCATAATTCAATGACAGATTGCTTCTGAATGACTTAGTCCCCCCGCCCCCAGGTTTAGCTTTGGGGACAATCAGCTGCACCCACATCTGCTTCAGGGCCCTAGAGGGAGGCAATGGCATCGGTTAGGTCTCGGGGCCACTGGTGGCTGTCAGCGCGGAATTCTGGGACACCATGGTTCAGCTGGATTAGGGGTGAGAGCTAGTATGGGGTGCTTCTGATGATTCAGCCCAATTCGCTCAAGATTTATCCAGTCTTGCTCGTACCAGTAGTTCGTCCTTTTTTTTAATGCTGAAGATTCTCCACGGTAAGTATGAACCACACTTTGTTTAAGCACTAATTTGTCGAAGGACACCCGGGCTGATTCTAGTTTTTGGCTATTCTGAATAAAGCTGCTATGAACATTAGCGTATAGGCGTCTGCGGGATGATTCGTGTTCATTTCTCGAGGATAGATGCTCAAGAATGCAATCGCTGGGTCATTTTGTGATTATGTGTTTCGTTTTATGAGAAACCGCCAAACTGGTTTTGGGGAACGGCTGTATATCGTTTCACATTCCCAGCAGCAACGCGTGGCTGATCCAATTTCTCTCTATCCTTGCCTGCATTTGGTGTTGTCACTGTTTTTATTTTAGCCGTTCTGATAGGTGTATAGTAACATCTCATCGTGGTTTTAACTTCCCTCTCCCTGAGGGCTGATGATGTTCGGCCTCCTTTCGCATTCTGACTAGCCGTCTGGGCGTTGGCGCAATGTCTATTCATGCCGTTGGCCCATTTTCTGATGGGATTCTTTTGTCTTTAACGGTTGAGTTTTCGTGCCACTTTTATATTCTGTATTTTAGTCTTTCGTCACAGACATTTGTTTGCACATATTTTCGCTGTGTCCCTTGCCTGCCTTTCATCTTCTTCACGTAGTATTTGACAGAGCAAAATTTCTGGTTTCGATGAGGTTCAGTCTGTCAGTTTTCCCCTTTATGGATCATGATTTGGTGTCAAGTTTGAGAATGCTGTGCCTAGCCCTAGATCTTGAAGGTTTTCTCCTGTGTCTTTTTTCTAAAGGTTTTAGAGTTTCAACTTCTACTTTTAAGTCTTTGATACATTTTAAAGTTATTTTCTTATTTAGATACAGTTCACGTGTCATCATAGTCACCCTTTTAAAGCATGCAGCCCAGTGGCTTTTAATATATTCACAACGTTGTGCCATCATTGCCACTAGCAAATTTCATCCATCACCAGTCACTGTCCTTTCTTCTCTCACCCCGGCCATCTCATGCATGTGAAATGGCACCTTATTGTGGTTTTGCTTTGCATTTTCCTAAAAGGTTATGGTGTTGAGCATCTTTTTGTGGGCGTATTGCCCATTCGGATATATTCTTTGGGGAAATGTCTATTCAGACATTTTTGCCATTTTTAATTTTGTGGTGTTTTTTTTTTCTCCTTAGTATTCAGTTAGGTGTTCTTTTCTTTTTAAACGTTTTATTTAAGTAATCTTTATACCCCACATGGGACTTAAAGTCAAGACCCCGAGATCAAGAGTTACGCACTCCTCTGACTGAGCTGGAAGGTGCCACTGAGTTGGGTGCTCTTTAGAGTCTAGATTCAGGTCTTCTATCAGGTTTATTCACTGCAGGCATTTTCGTCTTATTCGGGGAGTCCTCTCCTTAGTCTCTTCATGATATTCATTGAAACACAAAGATTGGGGCGCCTGGGTGGCTCAGTTGGTTGAGCGGCCGACTTCAGCTCAGGTCATGATCTCACAGTCTGTGAGTTCGAGCCCCGCGTTGGGCTCTGTGCTGATGGCTCGGAGCCTGGAGCCTGCTTCGGATTCTGTGTCTCCCTCTCTCTCTGCCCTTCCCCTGCTCACACTCTGTCTCTATGTCTCTCAAAAATAAATAAAAATGTTAAAAAAAAAAAACACAAAGATTTCGTGAAGTCCAATTTAACTGTGCTTTGTTTTGTCCCTTATGAGGGCTTTGCCTCACCTAAGACCACAAAGATTTACCCCTGTATTTTCTTCTAAAAGTTTTATCTCTTCACATAAGGTCCATGAGCTCTTTTGAGTTATTTTTTGTGCATATCGTAAGGGGGCCTTGCTTCATTCTTCTCTGTGTGGTTATCAATTTTCCCATCATCATTTGTTGAAAATAGTTTTTTCTTTATTGAATTGCCTTGGTACCTTTGTTGAAAAGCAATTGACCATAAGTGGAAGGGTTTATTTGTGGATTCTTAATTCTATTTTGTTCATATATATAGCCATTTAAAAATATTTATTTATTTTTAAAAATAATTTATTGTCAAACTGGCTAACATACAGTGAGTAAAGTGTGCTCTTGATTTTGGGGGTAGATTCCCATGATTCATCGCTTCCATACAACACCCAGTGCTCATCCCAGCAAGTGCCCTCCTCAATGCCCATCACCCGTTTCCCCTCTCCCCCATTCCCCCTTCAGGAAACTACAGATGCTGGCGAGGATGTGGAGAAACGGGAACCCTCTTGCACCGTTGGTGGGAATGCAAACTGGTGCAGCCGCTCTGGAAAGCAGTGTGGAGGTTCCTCAAAAGATTAAAAATAGAACCATCCTACGACCCAGCAATAGCACTACTAGGAATTTATCCAAGGGATACAGGAGTGCTGATTCATTCATAGGGGCACATGTACCCCAATGTTTATAGCAACACTTTCAACAATAGCCAAAGTATGGAAAGAGCCTAAATGTCCATCAAAAAAGATATTTTATTTTTAAGTAGTCTATACACCTAAAATGGGGCTCGAACTCATAGCCCGGAGATCAAGAGTTGTGTGCTCTACCAACTGATTCAACCGGACGCCCCTCATTGTCGTTTTAAAGGATGATTTTCATGCCCCTTCTTTCATTCTTGATTTTAGCAATTGAGTCTTTTATTTTCTTGGTCAGTCTAGGTTAAGATTTGTCAATTTTGTTGATCTTTTCAAAGAACCGACTTCTGGCTTCATTGATTTTCTCTGTTCCTTTCAACTCTCAATTCCCACTGCAATCTATAATATTTCTTTTCTTCTGCTTACTTTGGGTTTAGTGTGCTTTTTCTTTTCCAGTGTCTTGTGGTGGAAAATTAAGTTATTGATTGAGATCTCTCTCTCTCTCTCTCTCTCTTTTTTACATTTGCAGCTATAAAATATTCTCTAAGAACTGCTTTGGTTGCATCCTGTCAGGTACGGTATGTTTTGTTTTATTTGAATTTATCTCAAAGATTTTCCAATTTCCCTTGTGCTTTCTTCTTTGGACCGTTGTTTATTTAAGAGTGCATTGTTTGGGGGCGCCTGGGCGGCTCAGTCGGTTAAGCGTCCGACTTCAGCTCAGGTCATGATCTCGCGATCCGTGGGTTCGAGCCCCGCGTTGGGCTCTGTGCTGACAGCTCAGAGCCTGGAACCTGTTTCGGATTCTGTGTCTCTCTCTCTCTCTCTGCCCCTTCCCTGCTCACACTCTGTCTCTCTCTCTCTCTCAAAAATGAATAAACATTAAAAAAAGTATTAAAAAAAAAAGAGTGCATTGTTTGATCCCCACATATTTATGAATTTCCCAGATATCCTGTTTAAATGATGTATAATTTCATTCCGCTGTGGTCAGGGGACATACACTGTGTGATTGAGTCTTTTAAAATATATAAAAGTGTTTTATGGCTTTACATGTGGTCTGTACTAGAGATTGCTCTATGTACATTTCAGAAGACTGTATTGGCTTGTTGGTGGAATGTTCTAGAGATGTCAGCTAAGACTTGGTTTGTTATACTGCTCAAGACTTCTGTTTCCTTGTTGAGGTTTTTCTAGTTGTTCTAGCCATTACTGAAATTGAGGCATTGAAGTCTCCAACTATTACTGAATTTTCTATTTCTCTTTTTAATTCTGTCACCTTTTGCTTCATGTATTTTTAGGCTCTGTTGTTAACTGCGTGTATATTTATGATTGTTGTGTTTCCCTGATGCATTGTTCCTTTAATCATTATAAAAATTCCTTTTTTATCTCTAGTAACACTTTATTGAAGTCGATTTTCTGTGATATTATTATAGTCATCCTGTGTTTCTTACGGTTTCTGTTTCTGTGATGTATGTCTTTTTCTCCTTTTTTGTTTAGATTGTTCCTACCTTTGAATGTAATGGATATTTCTTGTTGGACCTTGGTTTTTTAAATCCATCTGACAGTCGCTGCCTTTTGATGGGATTGTTTTGCCATTCATATTATTAACAGCTCAATCCAAGTTTGTCATTTTATTTTTATTTTCTGCATATCTCACGTCTTTTTTGTGGTGGTTCCTCTTTCCCTCCTTTACTGCTTTCTGCTGTATGAGGTGACTGTTTCATAGTGTAGCATTTTATTTATTTATTTATTTATGTATTTATTTTTAAATGTAATTTGTCACACTGGCTTACATACAACACCCTGTGCTCATCCCAACAAGTGCCCTCCTCAATGCCCATCGCCCATTTTCCCCTCTCTCTCAGCCCCCCATCCACCCTCAGTTTGTTCTCTGTATTTAAGAGTCTCTTGCGGTTTATTTTAATTTTTTAATGTATATTTATTTTTGAGAGAGAGACACACACACAGAGTGTGAGTGGGGGAGGGGCAGAGAGAGAGAGGGAGACACAGAATCCGAAGCAGGCTCCAGGCTCTGAGCTGTCAGCACAGAGCCCGACATGGGGCCTGAACTCATGAACCACGAGATCATGACCTGAGCCGAAGTCAGAGGCTAAATGGACTGAGCCACCCAGGCGCCCCCCCCCGCCCAGTATAACATTTTAATCGCTTTAATGATTTTTCACTGTAATGTGTTACTTTTTTAGCGTATGCTCCAGGGCTTAATCTATACATTGGAACTTTTCAGAATTGACTTCATATTTATAATACATTATAATTAGATCTAGAAATTTTTCTCTAAAACTATTCCTTCTTCTCCTTTTTTGTGCTCTTATTGTTATAAAATTTACATCTATACAAGTTAGAAACCCAGCAGTATATTATTGTCTTTAAAAATCAGTAATTTAGGTGCACTTGAGAGGGTTTCTCCTGTTGTTGAGTGGAGGTCATTGGGTCCTGCTGTTGTGTCAGTGTTGACTAGGTCCTATTGGTTGAAGGCACTGTGGCGATATTGTATATGTTAGTTGATTTTTTGTCTAGTTTTTCTCTCAGTTGTTGAGAGAGAGGTGTTAGAGTCCCCACCCATAATTGTAGACTTGTCTGTTTCTCTGTTCAGGTCCATCAGTTTTGGTTTTATATATATGGCAGCTCTGGTATTTGTTAAAGACAGATTTGGGATTGCTCTGTATTCTTGGTCAACTGACCCTTTTATCGTTATGTAAGGTCCCCCTTTTGGTTTCGGTTATTTTCTTTCTCCCCAAATCTATTTTATCTAATGTTAATACAGCCACTTATGCTCTCTTTCCATTGACGGGTATGTGATATATCTTTCTCTCGACCTTTCAGTGCCTTCTGATGCTTATTTTCACGTATCTGCATATATCTGCAATTAGTCGGAGGAATAGAGAGAAATGTGTATACTCCATCCTGTCCCGAACTGGAAGGAAATATAGTTCACCTATTTCTGTTTGCGTGAGTGATGCGGGTGTGCCATTAAAGCCATCGAGGCTGTGTGGTGCACACACTCGATTTTAGCTCAACGATCCCCCATTCCTAAGTCAACTTCTCTGCACAGCAAGAGTTGTAGTGACCCTATTTTCTTCATTTCCAGGGATCACACTCTTGAAGTCCAAATATTTGTTGTTAAATATGCCCCCGCCTTTTCTTATTTTGGTTGCATCCATCTCTCTTGTCCCTGTGTAGGCATGTGGGTTTGGAGAGTTGGGATGACGTGTGATCTGGCAATTTCTGTCTGTGGCCACAAGCTCAGCAGGAACAGAAACACAAAACTGCCTGTAAAAGAACTTGACACTAAGGTGTAGAAGCAGTAACGTGACCTGTTTTGATTTGATGGAATCTTTCTCATTAACTAAATCATTCAGTATGTACCAAACGCCTCCTCTGTGCCAGGCCCCGCGTCAGGTCCTGGGATTTCAGAGCTGGCAGTGCCAGAGGCTCTGACTTCGGAGAGTTCTCAGACCAGGGAGGGGCGACCAGTAAGCCACGTAAGGTGATAGGCCCTGTGGTAAAGCTGAGTACAGGTTGCTGTGAGGATGGAGAGAAGGGTCTCTTAAGGGCTCTGCTGTTGGAGGTGACACCTGAGCTGAGTCCCCAGGGATTCACAGCCAGGCAAGGAACAGGGAAAACCTGAGGAAGCAGCACACGTAAAGGTATAGCGGCAAGAGTGTGTAGGGCCTGTATTTAGGGGCTGGGGAGAGATCTGTGACCTCAGAATTAGCTAGAAGCCAGGGCGCGTGGAGCCTTGTGGGGTGTGGATCACGTTTGGAACTTTATCCTGAGAGCAGTCAGAGGGCATTGGGGGTTAAGCAGACGAATCACGTGACCTGATTTGTGGTTGAACTAGTCACTTTGGCTGCCGTGTCTGGAAGGGACAGGAGAGGGGCTGAGTACGCGGCAGGGAACTCAGTTAGAAGGCTCTGGAAGTCTAGGGCAGAGGGGGTGGTGGCTCAGCTTGCGGGGGGGGGGCGCTGGAGAGGTGAATGGTTTCAGGAGGTATTTGGGAGGAAGCATGGAAAGAATATGTGAATGAAAGGTGTGGATGGTGGGCAGTGAGAGTGAGAGACCTCCAAGACCTCCCACTGGGGCGACTGGAGGCTGCACTGTGGTGGGCAGAGCCACGGGGGGAGAGGCGAGCTTCACACACATGGAATTTGAGGAGAGGGTGGCCCCACCATGTTGAGATGCCCACATCTCACCTCGGTGGATCTGTGGGTTGGGAGCTCAGGACTGCAGACACAAACTGGGAGTCATGAGACGCTTATCTCATTATCTCATTTAGAATAATTCCGAATTATGTAAAAAGTACATCTGTTTGCAGCGCAAGTCATCCTCAGTAGCTGCCGAGGGTAAAATCAGAAACTGGACCTAATAGGGGCGGCTGGGTGGCTCATTCAGTTGAGCATCTGACATCAGCCTAGGTTATGATCTCGCCATTCCCAAGTTCGAGCCCCACGTCGGGCTCTGTACTGACAGCTCAGAGCCTGGAGCCTGCTTCGGATTCTGTGTCTCCCTCTCTTTCTGCCTCTCCCCTGCTTGTGCTCTGTCTTTCTCTCTCGAAAATGAATAAACATTAAAAAAAAGAAACTGGACCTAAATAATAATAAGTATGGGAAGAGGTTTTCTCCGACTGAATGGATGTTACACGTCCGGCTGGGCCGATAGGAGGAAACCACGAAGAACGGTGCGGAGGCCTTCCTTCCTCAGCCCAGCGGCAGGGCCCCAAGAGATGGATTCCAGAGTGCCTCTCGGGCACGGCCTTCGGATGCCCACTCTTCCCCACCGCGTGTGCCAAGCCCAAGAGCAGCGGGGAGCAAACACGCGCTCTTGCCGTGAAGTGCGTACGCCAAAAAGTAAATACCTTTTTATTTATTATTTACTTGTTCTCTCTTTTCTTTGTACTGTTTTTTAAAAGCTTCAATTTCTCTAGACCACTCATGGAGAAAAGAGAATAACAGTTGTAGGGTAAAAAAAACCTTCCCATTGTGAGCATTATCTATAACTGGTCCAGTTACTCACAGAGGTGTTTATTCTCAGGAATCTAGAATCTGTGATTTCGCTTTTTAAAAAAATCTTTTTATTGAAGTGTAGTTGATATACAAGAAACCGCACATATTTAATGTATACAATTTGATGAGTTTGGACGTAGGCATCCACCCATGTTATCATCACCACAATAAGGTAATAGATGTTTCCATCACCTTCGAAAGATTCCTCGTATGTGTGTGATAAGAACACTGAACATGAGATCAGCTATTTCATCTTTACCGCAGGATTTGGAGTCACACAGACCTGATGGCTCTTTCACATACTACTGGTCAGATTTTGGGTGAATCACTTCACGAGTTCTGATCTCAGTTCCCTGGCTTATAAAATGGGGATGCTACCTCATGGAACTGTTCTGAGGCACAGGTGCTGGAAGATACAGTGAAAGGGCTTTATAAAGAATAAATTGCTGTCTAAGTATTAACCATCTGTAAAACCCAAAATGTATAAATTTCTATGGTTTTGAGGCTATTGTTGCTCTTTGCTTTGGCTTTAAATTCTTTTTAATTATTATTTTGAGAGCGAGAGAGAGAAAAATCCCAGTCAGTGCAGAGCCCGATGCAGGGCTCGAACCACGAACCGTGAGATCATGACTCGAGCCAAAATCAAGAGTTGGGTGCTTAACTGACTGAGCCACCCAGGCGCCCCAAGATTGAAATTTTTTTTTGCAATTGTTTTTTTTTCTTTCTTTTTTTTTTCAGAGAGAGAGAGAGAGAGATGGGGAGAAGGGAGGGGTGAAAGCACACAAGCATGAGCAAGGGAGGGGAGAGAGAGAGAATCCCAAGCAGGCTCTACACTGTCAATACAGAGCCTGATGCGAGGCTTGAACCCACAAACCGTGAGATCGCGACCTGAGCTGAAGTCAGGAGCATGACGCTTAACTGATTGAGCCACTCAGGCACTCCTTGAAATGTTTTAATGGTCCCCAAACATTGATATTATATTATCTGATTTTTGCATATGCTAGTCAAAGCTTGCAATTATTGGTGCTTTCATTATGTCCCATAAATATTCTTGGTTTCCAACCTGCACTAGATATATGGGGAAAAGATGAAGGTCAGCTAATGTGCCATGTCTGCGGGATTTTGGGTCTTTTAGCTCGCCTCTGATGATGCAGGACAGCTCAAGAACAATGCTTCACGCAGCGATGAGTTTTAACTGGGGAATAGTTATCGTAAGAAGTCTTGTCATCTTTGCAAGATATTCAAAGTACTGCTGGATCCTGGAGGGGGAAATTACATTTGTTTTTGCAGAAATCCAGGCACTGCAAAAGCTTTATGGAGCTCTGTGGACTTTTCCTGATGCCTAGAGATTTCTTTTCTAATTGCACATCCGAGTCATCTGTTTATGAATCGGTTACAGAGCGGGAGGGTCTGTGGTGGATGCCACTATCCCTGGGAGTAAGAGTTCCCAGGTTCATTTCCCAGCTCAGCGCACTGACTCTGGACAAAGCCCCCGAAGTGTTCTCTGCTTCAGTCTCCGTAATGGCAAAGTGAAAATGAATACTTACTATCAGTGAACTTGTAAAGATCTAGGACTGATAATTAGAAACCACTTGGAGTTCTATTGAGAAATCCCTTGTTCTCCAATAAAGTAGTCTGTGGTTTTGTAAGCATCAATATATTATCAAGAAATGAATCACAAGGGGAGCAAAATATGTGGACCGAATAACAGGGGTCATTGGCCTCAGTGAACAGATGTAAAAGATGGTGTTAAAGCAAAGAGGAAAGTGTTGCGCTGCCCATAGTAGGGAGCCATTGAGATGCTGGTCTGATTTAGTTTAGGTCCATGGCCGAGTGGCCTGAATGGCTTTTTCTTACTTGTTGGTAATGAATTGAATTTGGAGGGGTGTGATAAATGGAGGCAACCAGCATTAGTGAGTACCCGTGGTTGGAGAAATGCCTTTTTAGCTGAGCCAAGGTGGTACTCCCCAAATCTGCCTACTAACTTTTTGAAAGAGTATTTAATTGTTAAAATACTGCTGCTGTTTTATATTCACAGCTTTCTGACTTTACTCCTTTCAATGACCTGACCTGTAAGGCAGTCACTAGAAATGACTGCTTATCAGCATCTGAGCCAAATTATTTATTCCATAAAATACTTTCCTACCTCCTACCTCCAACCACATGATTTGAGACCATGAAGTGGTGGGACTTGAACCCATGCCATCAAAACGACTAGAGCCTAAATCCAGCGCCTTAGACCGCTCGGCCATGCCACCACCTCAACCACATGATTTGAAGGACCCTAGGGTCTTAAGTGATTGACATGTCTGACTGAAGGATGATGTGGACTTCTCATTGGCTGAGTGACTTGAAGGGAGGGCTTCCCCATCCAACCTGCGCTTGCCCAGGCAGGGTCCTGCCTAGCTCTCGACCCCAGGATGAATGTAGGGTGAACTGTTTTTTGAATAATGTACCAAACCTGTAGTCTGTGAATACCTCAAACATGGTACTCATCATGCTATAATATAATTGCCTTTAAAAATTTTTTGTTTCACCAGATGTGAGTTCTCTAAGGCCAGGAACTGTCTTTCATGTCTGTCTTCCCAGAGCCATTGTCCAGAGTAGTCAGTTAATGTTTGTTGACAAAGCAAAATAGCTTTCCAGCATCATAAATCCAACCTTCCAAAAGCTAAACACAGTTTTGTCTTTCACTGGGTGGCACCATAGGCAGCTTTGCAAGGAACTTGAACATTCTCTAAAATGACATTCTCAAACTTCACTGCGCACAAGCCATCTGGGAATCTTGCTAAAATGCATATTCCAATTCAGTAGGTTTAGGGTAGGCCTAAGATTCTGTATTTTTAACAAGCTCCCAGCTGATGCTGATGGTTTTAGTCTGTATACTATACCTCAGGTAGCAAGGATTTAGACCCTGGTCTCTGCCCCATCTCCAAAATTTATTCCATCATCAAGTCTTCTTGACACTATCTCTTCTGTCCCAACTCTGACCACTCATTTCGTTTCCTGCTGCCAATGCTTTAGCTGAAGCCGTCATCATTTTTTTTGCAGGAACTGTGGCAATAGCTTTCATTAAATCCCCTGGCTGCATCCCCTCCACTCCATTATTTATATGCACCATAACCAGTATGCTATTTCTTGAATACATTTATGATCATGTTCATTCTTGTAGTCTTCTATATAGGATAAAGCAATAACTTCAACTGTTGCCAGATTTGTCTTTATATTAGGTGGGAGCAGAGGCAGGGGGAAAAATGTAAGGCTTGAGGAGCCAAGGGCTTAGAGTGGTGGTGGGCCAGTCTTAGGGGCCAACTCATCCAGACAGGGCTGCTTACAGATGCTGTTCCTTCCTTCCTTCCATCATCCATCCATCCATCCATCCACCCACCCACCCACCCACCCACCCATCCATCCATCCATCCATCCATCCATCCATCTATCCATCCATCCACCCATCCAGGCATTTATTCATCCATTTAGTCAGTTATCCAGCTGGCCAGTTGATCATCTGTCTATCAGTTCATCCAGCCAGCCTGCCAGGCATCCGTCTGTCCATCCATTCATCCGCCCATCCGCCCATCCGCCCATCCGCCCATCCGCCCATCCGCCCACCCCCCCATCCACCCATCCATCCACCCACCCATCCATCCATCCACCCACCCACCCACCCATCCATCCACCCACCCACCCATCCATCCACCCATCCATCCATCCATCCATCCATCCATCCATCCATCCATCTATCCATCCATCCATCCATCCATCCATCCATCCATCCATCCATCCATCCTTTTGTTCATCCAGTCAGTTAGCTAGCTGCTCAGGCACCAGACATGCCAAGACTGTTGGCTCTTGGACCAGACAGTCAAATAAGCTTTTTCATATCATTTATGGTAAAACCCCAATAACTGGATAGCCATTGTTTCAGATTCTCTGGCAATGAGACACCTCAATGTTTTCTAGTCAGAATATTTGCTGTTCTGGTCCCAGGCAATCTAAGATACCCTGCTCACATTCTTTTGTTTTGTTTTGTTTTTTTCATTTGAATTACGGAGGATTTTATCGTACACTGAATAGCAATTTGTTAGAAATCCTATATCTAAAAGATTGTCTGCCATTTCCTTTTTCTCTCAGGTTTCTCTTACCTTGCTTTCTGCTAGGGTTTGGTAGAAGTTTAGTGTGAGTGGGACCAGCTACAGCCTGTGCCTGGGAAGGCTTCAGCACAATATTTTGATGAATGGATCGGGTAGGGGGAGGAATCTATCTCAGGAATTCTTAGCTCTGTGCCACTTTCCAGGCTTCGGCCAGAGCTGCCCCTCCACCACCCGCCCTGCCCCCCACCGCTCCCACCCCTGGAGTGTAGTCGCATTCAGGGGAGAATGCTGAGCTCCGTTGACATTTGGTAGAGCTTGTTTTCGTTCTGGTTTAATTTAGCAACTCATCCCAGGGGTTGTTCTTTGTTCATCTTTCCAGGGTTTTCTGTACACTGACTAATGCTTACCGCTGGCTTTCTCTAGGGAGAAGTGCTGGGAAGATCAATCCAAGGAGATCTTAAAGGGTCAATCAGTTTGCAAATGTGTTCAGGCAGCTTCTATTCTGTTCAATGGGAAGAAGTGCTTCTGAGGACAGAAATTTGCCCATGAAGTGCCTCCCAGACGGCAAGAGGGCAATCGTGCCGCCTGTGATGGCCGCTTTGCAGCCTGAGTGGCCGGTTCTGCTCAGGAAAACTCAAGAGTGAGGAGGGAGTGAAGTGCATTTGGCTTGAAGGAGTTTGCTAATGGAAGATCAAAGTTGTAAAAAGTGTACCTTCGTGTGCATCGCTGGAGGGGTGGGGACAGGAGGATGGGAGGGGGAAGCCTCACAAAATCCCTCTTTTCAGCCGTTTCACGTGTTCTTTAGTTTCTCAGCCCCTGTAAGGCTTAAGAAATAACTAACCTGAAACCTGTATTGTATTTCAGGAAACACTTCAGAGGGTGCCGCTTAGGCTTTTAGAACTCAGTGCTGCTGATCTCTGTTCTCAGAAGTCCTGCTATGAAAAAAAAAAAAAAAAAAAAGAAGTCCCGCTCGGAAAAATTTTATCATGGAAATGGACTCATTTAGAGTAGAGTCTATATGACTATAATGTAGCAAATTTGAAAACCACATCTCATCTTTTCTCTTCTGTTACGACGTTAACTATGGTCGTACCTGGAGGGTGAAATGAATATTCTAGCCACTTGCCTTAAGAGATTGGCCTGCCTTTACAGAGTGACCTTTGGTCACATGTCCTTTGGTCTAGTCTGCTAGCTGTGAACTCTGGGGGGCTGGTCAGAGGCGTCCCTTCCCTGTTAGACGCATCTGGAAGGACTCCCTGCCGCTGCCAAACCAGGAACAGCAAGTTATTTCCGTGACCCCTTAAAGAAAACATAATTAGGAAGATGATTTGGTAAAACATCACCCAGCATGGTCCACCGCCCAGTATCCCTTCATTACGTCCTTTCCCAGACAGTGCTTGCCGTTGTCCCTCTCTGTTAGCATAAGTGTTAAGGACTGACTGCATAGAGAAGCAGCATGGGCTCAGGGTCAATCTGAAGGTGTGACCAGACTAGTTGGCAACACTTTCCTGCCTTCAGCAGGTCGTTTGTTCTGAGGCCCCTGGTCATTTGTATCCGGAAAGGGACTGTTCAACAGAGGGTGGCTGTCAGCAAGAGGTGGGGCTTTTTTCGGAGCAAACAGGGCCGCCAGCAGGACCTCCCTGAAGACCACCGGGTAGGAGACACCATGTCTTACCTGACCAGATTCGTGGGAGGTAGCAGATGGGCTTTAATTGAATTGTACTTCTGAAGGCTTTCTTCAGAGGTGGGGGAATGCCTCCGATCTTGAAAATTATGGCTGTTTGTGGCCTGTTTGAAAAACTCACCGGCTCTCAGCACCACGTGTCTTAGCCTTTCAGCCACCTCTGGTAACTCTGCCTCTCAGAGTCCATGCCGCCATCGCGCCTCGGCTGAATCGAGCTGCCAGGGCTGTCTAGGTGTCTGTCATCTGGCTCTTCCAGAATAGACGATCTGGACAATCTTCAGAGCTTCTGATGATTTCAAAGGGGAGATACAGACCTAAGAAATTAAGCCTTCCACTCCTGGCAGAGAGAGAGGCATGTAAATTACTACCACATGGCTCCCCTCAGTTAAAATGAACCTGATCCCAGGCAGAGCTGGGATTGCTTCGGGACTTCATGTTGTAAGGTCTGTGAGCGGACAGGTATGATAGCAAACGATGTGGACTTTGCGTCCTGACGGAGCAGTTCAAATCCTAACTCTGCCGTTTGCTAGCTAGGCAGCTTTGGGCAGTTTGGTTCACCTGTTTGATCTTTGGTTTTCTTCTAGGATGAGGACAGGACAGTGCCTGCCCTCTCTACCGCTCGTGTTTGTGTTGAGGCATCAGAGGAGGTCGTGGACATAAAAGTGCTTTGTACACAGTACAGGGCTTCCCCACTTGCCCATGGCCAGGCAGATCCAGGACCCTGTTAAAACGTTTCTTACCTTAACGCTGAAACAAATATTCTCTCCTGTAGGGAGTGTGGCTCCATTTAATCAGCGAGGGCTCAAAATAAGAGGTGTGCATGCCTTTGGAGATGTCACCTTGATTGGACATGGCATGAGGACACACCTCAACTACATAGAGGTGGCTTTAACCTTTTGAGAACCCCCTCCTTGAGAATCGCCTCCGGAACTATTTTTTTAGGCACAAAGGAAGCATCTTCCAAAACGGTCATTCACTGGATGTGCTTGGACCTCGCCACCATTTCTAATAGTTACGCATGGCATTCGAACCACAGAGTGTCAGATTTCTAATGCCCCTCAGAAACATTATGGTCTACTAGTTTTCACACTCTGTTCCCCAGATTCCAACTGTTTGCAGAAGGGACGTGAAGGTTGGGGGATCTCCAAAGCATCATCTGTCTTTGATGCTGAGATGCCATTAGCTGTACTTTGCATCGATATAGTATTAGGACTTTGGGAATATTAAAAGAATGTACGCCATCGTTCTAAGCCTCATCCAATTAATTAATTAATTAATTAATTAATAGATAGAATGCACAAGAGCATGAATGGGGGGGTGAGGGGAAGAGCAGATGGAGAAGAAGAGAGAGAATCGTAAGCAGGCTCCGTGCTGAGTGTGGAACCCAATGCGGGGCTCTATCTACGACCGTGGGATCATGACCTGAGCCAAAATTGAGAGTAGGATGCTTAACCGACTGAGCCCCCCAGACGCCCCAGACCCACCCTATTTTAAATGTGAACTATGACTAAATACAGTCCACCTTAAGATGAAGAAGATGCAATTTTTTTCTGCTAACCAGTGGAAGGTTACACAGTTGGAAAGACATCGTTTCTTTTACTCTGCTTCCTATGTTGGGCTCCCAGAAAAGGTTTCATGTGACAGATTTCTGCTCTGACCATGTTTGAAAATTGACCTAATTCAGCCTGCTGCATCTGCAGAGGTCCAGAGAAGAGAAGGTCATATAGTTCGGTACTGGCAGGGCTGGGATGGGAACTCTGGCCTGTTGAGAGTGCTAATCAAATTCTCTTCACCCTGTCATAGTGCTTCTTGTCCAAGCCATATTTCATCTTGCAGGGACATCATTTCCCTGCCGCATGCAGCTTAGCTACATGAGGAAAATTGAATCACCAGTGTCCCAGAAACATCGAGTCACTAGGTGATTTCACCTACAAGTTGTTGCCATAGCCTGAGCCCTGAGGACTACCTTACACTGAGCCTCAGTGTTTGTAGTAACAGAGATAGCCGAGGTTCACCAATGGGCTGATGGCCAACGGCAGCGCTTTCTGCATTAGCAGTGGGAGCATCAAGCCAGGGAGGAGCCGAGGCTGGCCCCAAAGGCCAAGTCTGACGACGGTCCAATGGCTAATGTGAGGATTAGCTGCTGCTTTGGGTAATCTGCCTCCAGTTCAGGCTGGTTACAGGAGTGTCTCAAGGACTCATTTCACTTGGCTGCTTCTGGGTCTGCTGTAGTTTTCCCTTTTCAAGTACATCTTTCTTTTTAAAAATTGGATGAGACATTGTTATTTTTCATAAGTTGATCATTTTTGAAGCTGGCATAGAAATGTTTATAAGTGTTAACACTTTAAAAAAAAAGATAACGGGAAAGAAGAAAAACCCCACCCACCACTTCTTCGGTCCCTTTTGCGAGTGGAGGAGGTGCCGGCTCTGCGTTTGGGGGTCCAGGCCCAACCCCGCAGGCCCCTTGGATGTCCATTGAGGTTCAGAAGACAAAGATTTGGTCACACCGGAGAAATTGAACCTTTTTGGGGTTGGCCCTGGGCCAGGGCCGGTGTTGGTGAGTTGGCTGCCTGCAAAATGCCACTCCTGTGAGTTTCCCTTTGGGGGAGTCGAAAGCTGCCAGCTACAGAACTCTGCGCTGTTAATTTCACTTAGTTTAAGGGGGAAAAAAGCCAAACGCACAATCGTAAGTCAATCGCCCTGCGAACATTTACCAACCTAAATAACATTGGTGGTTAGGCCGGAATTTTCCAGACTGTGATTTCCCTTGGTTCTGGACATAGACCGGCTTCAGCGCCAGAAGTGCGTTGCGTGATTTGATGCTTGTCAGATGAAGGCCCAGCTTTGCCTTGCTCGGGTAGGTTATCAGTGTAGTAATTGTCTGTGGATTTCATAACTCTCTGGTCAATTTAAGCATTTGTAGGTGGGTTGTTAAAGTGATGACAGCACACGGAAAGCACACTCTCATGGAAGTAAACATTAGCAATGCGATGGCAACCTTAATCGTCTTTTTCCCCCTTGGGGAGAGCAGAGTGGGGGTAAACTTAAAGGTCTGCTTTGTTATTGGAGCAAAAAGTTCGCACTTTGTGTAAGAGAAGATGTTTAGTTAATGAGTTTTATTGAATTTAATTGAAATAATTCCATGGTGACTTATGCCAAGGTTTAAAAGAATGGGTAAAAGGACAACGCTTCGGAGGAGCCAATATGAAGCCTGAGGGAAGGATAGAGGCAGAGAGAGGAAATGGTTAATCAGCCACCATTGGCCGGATGGTATGTAATCATGTTTGATTTGGTGGAACGGGCTTTTTACGTCTAACGTGTCTCTCGGGCCCAAGTCGGGGGCTCCTAGGTTGTTTTAATTGCTGGAGCTTCAGATTTCCATGCAGGGCCTGGCATAGGGTTGGAACTGATAAGTTGACTAAGTATGGAGGACTGAATTTTGGAGGATGCCCCCTAAGGGTTGTGGAGACTAGCAGGTAATCAGGAAAGGCGGGACGCAGAGGCAGGAGGAAAAGCCAGGGGTTAGGAGTTTCCATAATGGGCCCATGGGACAGACGGTGTTCATCAAATGGAAGAGTGCAAGGAGGAACACTTGGATTTGGCAGGAAGGTTCCGACAGAACTGTTAGTGCAATTTTAGAGAGTTAAATTCTGAGCCACAAACCACGGATGCCCCTGACCCCTTTGTCGGTTGTAAAATAAACACCTTTCCAGCACCATGCACGGTGGGGTGCCACAGCCTGCATCTATTAACTACGCATTTTATTGAGTTGGACGGAGTGGTCTGGGAGGGGGAGGGGATTGTTCATGTGCCACCAGAAATCCTAACCCGGGCCCAGCGTCAGGGCAGCTGTGAATTGGGGATAGAGGGATGAAAATGCAGCTGTCTAGATGTAGAGTAAGCCACTCTCAGAGCAGGGAGGGCCCATAGACTTCACTGAGTCCAATCCCTTCAGTAACGGATGATGAAACTGAGGCTTCATGAGGGGAAGTGACTTGTCCCAGGTCCCCCGCCAGGTCAGTTACAGAATCAACACTGAAGTGGAGGCTCCCTGGTTCTCAGTCTCGAGTTTGTTCCCCTTTACATTTCATGGTGACTTTGGAATGGAGATCCCCCAGAGGAAGGTCAGGAGACAGAATTAAGTGACTCGGCCGTGGTCACACCAGTGAGTGGCAGAAGCCAGGGTCTGTCTCATCTATTGCCGATGGACATGACCACAGGACTATGTGAAGGGGGTTTTGTGGTGGGAGGGGGTGGGGATACTCGGGAAAGGCTACTCTACACAGGTTACATTTGAGCAGAATATGGGAAGGAAGTAGCCACAGACAAGCCGGACGTAGCTCGCGGCTGAGAATCATAATTGCAAAGACGCCTGTGGTTAATTTCACCTCAAGGAATGTCGATGAGATCTTTGCTTAAGCCCTTTTTTGGAGGTAACGCTTTGACAGACCCGATGGGCAGGTGTTACTTTGCTGGTATATCTAGTACAAGAGTTTGCACTAGAGGCTCGTGGAATGCAATCCCCTTAAAACTTGTCTGTTTAGCTGCTGAACTTTTGGTAAGAGCAGGATGGATCATTAGAGTACCACAGGGGGCCAGGAGCAGTGGGAAGGAAATTAGTTAAGAATGGCCTTTTAAGTGCCTGTAGGACCAGGTTACTGGGAAAATACCAGCAGATATTTCCCCTCCAAGGCTTTTAATGCACGTCATGCTACAGGATTCCTAGAAGTATTTTTTCCTGCGCCCGTCAGAGGCTTGTATTTACAGAGGCACATGGATCAAAGGCAAGGAACCACTGGTGACTGGTGCTGGAAACCTAAAACCATCCCTGTGTGGGCTCGGCCCCGGAACAAAGCGACACAAGGCCAGGATTTTACTTCCTGCCCTGGCACTGACTGGCCTTTGACTCCGAGAGCTGTACTTCTCCGCTTTCTGTGTGCTATGCTTCAAATGGCCATCCTTCTCCTTTCTAACACAATTATGCTTTCATGGACAGGATTTATGAAGGCATCGACCGAATCCAAATTCTTCATAGTATGGATCACCAGGATGTTCCTTGATAGTGATTCAAAGTAAAGTGTGCCCTTGAAAGAGTGCGTGTGAGTCGCCTTGCCCAGCGCCTACGGAGAAAAGATATAATGCAGCCCAAATCTAGGTTTCTTATTTCCCCCGCCTTTTCTTTGGCCATGGTGATGCTTTTCAAGGTTGCGTTCTTTGATATTCAGTGTTGGCCACACAAAACTGATGAACAAGAATTGGTTCGGAGATTATGTGCCCCAGCAACAAAGCAGAAAGTGCTTTACTAACATAGGATCCTCAGATTCTTTTGGATCTGTAGTTTATTCCTAACTGAAATTCCAAGTGCTGGTGACAGCCAAGATTCATAGCAACCAGTTTCTGCAAGAGTTAGAAAAGAGTAACATTCTCCTTTTATAAGGCATTGGTCCAAATTAGAAGGCTTTTGGGATCCCAGGATGGCAAATGGTGGAGTGCCTGTGAGTATATAGGGAAGTCTCATTCACGTCACCGTCTTCTATCCGCTTAAGAATGACATTTGGGGGCGCCTGGGCGGCTCAGTCGGTTGGGCGTCTGACTGCGGCTCAGGTCATGATCTCACGGCTCGTGGGTTCAAGCCCCGCGTCGGGCTCGCTGCTGTGTAGAGCCTGTGTCTGATCCTCTGTCCCCCTTTCTTCCTACCTCTGCAGCATGCACCTGCTCTCTTTCTCTCTCGGAAATAAACATTAAAAAAAAAAAAAAGAATGACGTTTGGGTAGGATGAGTGGGGGTTTCAGATGTCCTCATTTGCTACCACCTCAGTCCCTATTTAAGTGATGACCATTCTTGGTGGTAGTAAAATTATGCTGTGAAATACGACCTCCCTAAGGATCTTACTACATGCCAGAGGTGGTTACAAGAAATCACTGCTGCGGCTGCAATGCTCCATAGACCAGGACTAAACCACAGGATGAAGTAATCTGCATTTTTGCCTTTAGAAAGTGCCTGGTGGGAAACCAGGATGTGAACTATCGCCCAGTGAAATATAATGCCCCAGGAAAAAAAAAAAAAGGGAAGATACTACAAACTTAAAATCGTTACAAAACTGACCATCTGGGTTATATATTAAACCACAGCTCTCAATTTGTTATGGTTTGAGGAATGACTTCACAACGAGGGCTCCTTCCCCCTACCCAGCCTCAGGAAAACATTCTCTTGTCATCAATGTAGTTAGCAAAAAATTTACCTGCACTTCGGTTCTGTTTAAAAAAAAGGATCTTAAATCAATGATTCTTAGTAGACACTGTGTTTGCTGACCTCTTTGCATTTAGCCTTACTATATGGTCTTGCATTGCTAATTCCACTTTAGCTGTGGGAAATACACCAGTGTGTAGCCACTGGGCCATGAGATAAACCAAATCAATGAAGAGCTGACAGTTGAAAGACCTCTCAGCCTGGATTTAGGAGACAAGAGCCTGTTTAGCTCACTTTAGGCATCAAAACTCTGGCATTTCCATGTTTTGAGACCACTCAGTAGTAGCCCTATTTTGATGAATCATTTAAAAGTATTTTCCTTAATTAGAGCAGGATTTGCTAAGGCAGAAAATCACGTTTATATGTTAACCTGGCTTTAGAGCCTCATAGCTACTGTTGACTCTACTCCGAAAAGACAGCCTGGCGACTAGCTCCGTGGTGCTTGGGGTTCAGCACACTGCAGGCTTTGCAAGCGCCGAATCTCAAACCTGGGATTCCAGTGGTGTTCTTCAGTGGGCCCCTGTCGTAGAAACATCTCTATGGTTTCTAATTTAAGAAAGCAAGAGCACAAACAATGCATGTACAACTCAGCTACTTTGATAGGACTCTCAACACCTCTCCTAACTCTCCTTTCAAAAAACATGTTTTGATACACAATTAACGTACCATATGATCGATCCACTGAAAGGGTACAGTTCGATAGTTTTTTGTGTATTTGCAAAGTTGTGCATCCACAACTACAGTCCATTTTAGAAGTTTTAGAAATTGAAGTATAGTCGGTACTTAATGTTTCATTAGTTTCAGGTGCACAATACAGTGATTTGACAAGTCTATAATTTCAGAATATTTTTTATGCCCGGAAGAAACCCCACAAACTTTAGCCTTCGCCTCCAGTCTTCCCTAGGTCACGGCCTTGGCAGCCATTAATCAGCTTTCTGTCCCTAAAGATCTGCATATTGGACGTTTAATGCTAATGGGGTAATACAATGTGTGGTCCTTTGTGACTAGCTTCTTGGTTCATCTGTGTTGTAGCATCAATAAATACTTAATTTCATTTTGTTGCTGGATAAGATTCTCTTGTAAGGATGTACCTCATATTATTCATGTCTCTATCAGTTGAGGGATATTGGGGTTGTTTCTGCTTTTCAACTATTGTGAATAACGTTGCTATGAACGTTTGTGTACAACTCCGTGCCTCCAATTCTCTTGGGTATACACCTTGAAACGGAATTGCTGGGTCATACGGTAACCTTATGTTTAATCCTTTGCAGAATTGCCAGGCGTTTTTCCAAAGCGGCTGCTGCACTATTTTATATGGAAATATACCAGCTATTTACCAGCAATGGGCGAGGGTTCCCGTTTCTCAACAGCCTTGCCAACATTTGTTATTATTTGTCTTTTTCATCGCAGCCATTCTAGTGGGTGTGAAGTGGTGTGTCAGACTTATTTTGACTTGAATTCCCTCATGGCTAATTATACTGATCATTTTTTCATATGCTTAGTGGCCATTTTATATTTTCCTTGGAGAAATGTCTGTTCAGAATCTTTGTTCATTTTTAATTGGATTATTTGACTTTTTAGTAGCAAGTTGTAATAGTTCTTTATGTATTCGAGATACAAGTCTCTTGTCAGTTGTAGAGTTTGCAAAACTTTTTTCCTATTCTGTGAGTTGTCTTTTAACTTTCTTGATGGTGTCCTTTGAAGTACAACAATTTTAGTTTTGATGATGCCTAGTTTATCTACTTTTGTTGTTGTTGTTTGCGGTGTTGGTGTCCCATCCAAGAAGCCGTTGCCTATCCAAGGCCACAAAGATTTAGACCTGTGTTTTCTTCTAAGAGTTTTGTAGTTTTAGCTTTTCCATTTAGGCCTTTGATCCATTTTGAGTCCAGTTTTGTATATGGTGTGAGGCAGGAGTCCAAGCTCATTCTGTGATGCCTTGATTTGGCTGCTAAACCTGCAGAATTATTACAGGAGATTTCAGAAAGTGGCAAAACAAGGCTATCTACATTCAGCTCTTATTTAGCAATTTGCTGGAAATCTTAGGCAGCACCATAAAGCAAGAAAAATAAAAAGATACAAGAATTAAGAAGAAACAAAACTGCTATTTTGCACAGATATGATTGTCCAAATGGAAAATCAGCAAGAATTTTCAAAGAAATGTTTAGAATTCATAAATGTTGAGCAAAAGTGCTTGGATATAAAGTTAGTATTTCCATTTCTACATACAAACAATAAAATTTGGAAAAGATGCCATTTGGCATGGCATCAAAAAACATTAAATGCTTAGGAGAAGTAACAAAAACTGTGCATGACCTCGCTGAAGTTTGTAAAATTTTATTGAGAAACATTAAGATGACCTACCTGAGGGGAGAGAGACTACATATGTGGATTAGATGACCTGGTATTATAAAACTGGTTCTTTTCTCCAAATGGATCCAAAGATCCAATGTCATTGCAATCAAAATCCCATTTATTTTCGTGGGACTTGTTAAGCTGATTTGTAAACTTCCAGAGGAATGGAAAGAGTCAAAAAGAGACAAGATATTCTTGAACAATAATAAAATGCACGACCTTGCCCCTTCAGATGTCAAGCTGTAATAAATAAGGCTGTGTCCTCATGCTGCAGCAGTTAATTAGTGGAACAGAATTTGAGAAATAGATACAGGACTACGTGGATTTTCACATACCCTACAGGAAGCTTGGCACGTCAATGGTGAACGGATAGACTTTTCAGTAAAGGTAGTAGGGCGATTGGATATCCATATGGGAAAAATGTTTCCCAGATTACTACCTTATCGTACAAACAAGAAAATTACTTCTTGATTTATTAAAAGCCTAGATATGAAAAGCAAATCTAAAATACCCTTTGAAGATAATATAGGAGAGTGTCTCCATGACCTCAAGGTAGAAAAGCATTTATTAAACAAGCCATTTAAAAAGTGTTAACTATAAAGGAAAGGTTTTATATTCAACTTCCCTGAAGTGACTTTATCAAAAGATACCACAAGTGTAATAACAAGATAAGTCATGAATTGGAAGAAAATATTTGCAAAAACATGATACAGTGATGACTATCCAGAATACGCAGAGAACAACATCTGGGAAAAAACGAAAATGAAAAAGAATAAGGACTGTACAAAAGGGGAAAATGAAATGGCCAGTGAACAAGAAAATTATTCAGCCTCATTAGTGATTGGAAATGCCAACTAAAACCACACTGAGGCACCATTATACCATAAAATAAACAAAAATAAAGACTTCTGATACACCCAGACTCACTACTGTGGGAATGGTCTTACTCGGTTCTGTATAAGGTGGTAGAAGTAGATTGGAAAACGGTTTGACATTGTCTAATAAAATTCAAAATATGCGTACCCTATGACCCAGCAGTAACACTTTTAACTATAGTGCTTAGATATTGCGCCACGAGACGCACAACAAAGGGATTCGTAGCAGCATAGTTTGTAACAGTAAAAACTGGAAATGTTTATCAACAGGACCATGGACAACTTGTGGTATATTCACACAATGGAATGCTAAACAAGAGTGAAACGAGCAAGCTTCAGCTACACATGAAGCTGACTTGCACAATATTGACTGAGAGGAAAATCACAAAAGAATACATAAAGTATTATTCCATTTCCATATACAGTTCATAGACAGGAAACGCTAAACTATAATAGATGGTAACTCTAGAGCCAGAGTCAAGGAGATAATGATCACAAGAGTTAGGACATGATGACATCTGGGTGTGCAAGGGACATTACTTACTGGAGGCACCTGAAGGTTTCAGGGCTATGACCAATGTCCCGTAGCTATATCTGGATCGCGGTCACATGAGGTGCTTGTTTTGTAATCTTTCGTTTGTACACGTGGCTAAAATGAGCATATCAGCTACTATGACATAAAATACGCACTAACGTTTTTAAGCCAAGAAGCGGAATTGTGGTTAAAAAATACTTTGAGTTTATCTTCTAAGAAAATATGTATTGTAGGTTTTGAAATATCAGCATGCAGGGGCGCTGGGTGGCTCAGTCGGTTAAGTGTCCCAACTTTCGCTCAGGTCGTGATCTCACGGTTCGTGGGTTCGAGCCCCGCATTGGGTTCTGTGCTGACAGCTCAGAGGCTGGAGTCTGCTTCAGATTCTGTGTCTCCCTCTCTCTCTCTCTGCCCCTCCCCCATTAGGACTCTCTGTCTCTCAAAACTGAATACAAGCATTAAAAAAATTAAAAAAATACTTGTACTGTAAAATACTTGTCATAAATCCTATGTAACAGAAATTGCAATGGTATAAAAAAAGGCTGTTATTTTCCTACTGAATTGTTTCTCCAGCGGCTTAGCACCCTTGTTAAAAATCAATTGATCATAAATGTGAGGAATTATTTCTGGACTCTCAGCTTTGCTCCTTTGATTTATATGTTTATTCTTATGCCTCTCCCACACTGTATTGATTAATGTTTTGAAATAGGGAAATATGAGTCCTCCAATTTTGTTTTCATGATCGTTTCAGAAATTCTGGGTCTCTTCTATTTCTGTGTGAATTTCAAGATTAGCTTGTCTATTTATGCAACGAAATCTGGGATTTGAATAGATATTCCATTGAATCTGTAGACCAATTTGGAGAGTATTGTCTTTCTAACTATATCAAGTCTTCTGATTCATGAACATGGGATGCCTTCTCATTTATTTTGGTCCTCGTAATTTCTTTGCACAATTTATTTTAATTTTCAGAGTGTATACTTTGTACTGCTTTTATTAAATTTATTTTTATGTACTTTATTTTTAGTTATGCTATTATAAATGGAATGGCTTTCCTAATTTCATTTTCAGTGTGTTCATTGCTATTGTATAGAACTATGCTTTATTTTTACGTATTAATCTTGTATCCTGCAACATTCCCCAACTTGTTTGTTTATTCTAATAGGTTTTTAGTGTATTTCATAGGATTTTCTATGTATAAGATTGTGTGACAACAAATAGAGATAATTTTACTTCTTCCTTTCCAACCAAGATGCATTTTATTTCACTGTTTTGCCTACTTGCCCTGCCTAAAACTTCCAGACAACGTTGAATAAAAGTGACTAGCACAGACATCCTGGTCTTAGTTCTGATCTTACGGAGAAAACATTCAGTCTTCCACCGTTAAGTATAATATTAGCTGAAGATTTTTCCTAGGTGCTGTTTATTAGGTGGAGGAAGTTAGTTTTTTATTGGTTTTTTTTTTTTAACCTTTTGATTAACAGGGTGGATTTAGGAAGTCCTGCTACTTTGGACGTTGCAGCCTTCTTTCTTAAAGCCTCTTCATTTTATCCCTCTAAGAGATTCATGATTTTGGAAAGACTGCAGACTTTCCAGTTAGAGGTGGACTATCCTTGTGCTTCGGTCGACATATCATAAGCCTCCGTGTTGGGAGACAAAATTAGCAGCTTACATTCTTCACTCCCTACAGACCAGACTTGTTAAATTATTAGGCTGCAGGTGACAAATACATTTCATCACCTGTGCCAGGTTTGGTAGTAGCTTCCTGAAGCACTGTGTTGAGAAGTAATCTAAGGCTACGTACAGTCTCAGTGGTGCCGTCAGTTAGTAATGTCTGCCACTGGTCTCATTGTAGGGAAGTGTGCAAATATATACCAGCCCCAGAGTAAGCTCTGTCTGTGCCTCGGTCAGTTCCAGTGTCTCTTTTGCAGTCTTGGCTCTCCTTGCTCCTTCTGCAGAATTTGGGCTTGGAGCCCCATACTCTTTTATACAACTGTCTATTTCCTAGACCTGTGACAAAGCACTATTCCAGGTCTTTTGTAGAATTTTCGGCTTTCCCTCCCCTGACTCTTTCCCGGCTTTCTAAACTGAGCCTGTGATTTTGTGTACTCTCTGCTTGGAATATTTTGTCTCCCTTCCACATTTCTGCTTGCCAAAAATTTAGCCGTCTTCTAGGCACATCTCACACCTCTTCCGTTGGTTTCCCCCATAGCTGAGAGATTGTTTTGCCCTCAAACCATCAAAGCATAGGGTGTCTGGGTACCATATCTAGGTTTTTCTTCTGTGGACTTAACTGAGTTCCTGTTCCTAACTGATAATATGACATTTCTTAAGGTCAGGCAGGGACTCCATATGCTTATTAGCACTTGACCCCATTTCTTTACTATGGTCGATACTCAATACGTGTTTGGTTCTCTTCAACTCTTTTCTTGCCATCCTTTGGAATAATTGATTATTTTTACGATTCTATTTTATTTCTTATGCATTCAATAGTTATACCTTTTATTTTGTATTTTCCTTAGTGTTATTCTAGAGTATATAATTAAAAAAAATTTGTAATGTTTACTTATTTTTGAGAGAGAGAGAGAAAGAGCATGAGCAGGGGAGGGGTAGAGAGAGATGGAGACACAGAATCTGAAGCAGGCTCCAGGCTCTGAGCTGTCAGCACAGAGCCCAACGTGGGGCTCAAACTCACGAATTGCGAGATCATGACCTGAGCCGAAGTCGGACGCCTGACCGACTGAGCCACCCAGGCGCCCCAAGAATGTATAATTCATAATTTATAACAATGTTAGTTATGTGTTCCTGCATAACAAAATTAGCCACAAATGAGGTAACTAAAACAACAAATACTTATCTCACAGTTTATGTGAGTTAGAAATTTAGGCCTGACTCAGCTGGATCCTGTGGCTCAACGCCTCTCACAAGCTCACAAACAAGCTCAGGCTGTAGTCACCTCATCGGAAGGCTCAACTGAGGGAGGATACACTTCCAAGCTCACACATGTGGTTGTTATCAAGACTCATCTCCTCAGTCTGTTGGACTGAGGGCCTCAGATCTTCACTGACTGTTGGTCAGAAGACACTCTCAGTTCCTTGCCCAGTGGACCTCTACATGGAGCACTTTGCCGCTCGGCAGCTGCTTTGATCAGAATAAGTGAGAGATAATAGGAGAGGGTGAACAAGAGAGAAGCCAGAGCCATTCTGCAGCATAATGTTGGAAGTGACATCCCAGCACGTTTACCCTGTTCTCTTTGTTGGAAGTGAGTCACTGATCCACCCCACACTTACATGGAGGGGATTACACAAAGACACAGATAACAGGAGGCATCTTAGAGGCTGTCTATCACAACATTTCTCTAACTTTTAACATTCTACCTTGAAATAATATTGTACCATTTCACACGTACTATGAAAAGTGTGTATTAATTTCCCCCCTCTCAGCCTCTGTGCTTTTTTTCATGATTTTTTGGTATATGATTATACAGCATTCAATACAAGGTTGTTATTTTTGCTCTAAACGGTTATTTTTGAAAGAGATTTCTTAAAATTAGAAACAAATATTTAACGTTTACATACATATTTATCAATTCCAGTGCTCTTTGCTCCTTTTCCTACCTCCAGTCTTCCATCTGGTATTATTTCCTTTCTGTTGGAAGAATTTTATTATATCTTAAAATGATGGAATTCTGGCAGTGAATTATCCTTTAAGGAAACAAAAAGAAGTAAGAAGTGTAAGGATTGAAAGTAAAGAAATAAAACTATCATTATTTGCAGTTGATATGATCTTCAACAGAAAAAAGCAATACACAGGAAAACAACGAAAACTGCAGTCAAACCCTGAATGCTAGTTACTTGTTCTGCAAGTGTTCTGCAAGACGAGCAAACATTTCTGTTAAATTTTAGCTTGATAAATGAGCAATGTCTTACAATACAAGTAGTATGTGACACCGAATGTCGCATCATCACAACTGAGCCAGTGGTTCTTCTCTCTCACTGTGGGATTGTGGGTGATCGTCTCCCATGCTCGCATGCTAGGTCTCAGGTTGAGGTGTTTGGCAGAAATCAGTAATTTTTCAGGATGTTGGAAGGTGCCCACAACTGGCATTAGTGTGTTTTTTGTCACTTCAAAGCATTTACGGACAGTCCTTTGCTTTTCCATACAAGAGTAAGTTTAGGAATGTTTTGCTTCATTCTAGGTCAGCTGCCTGACGATATAGACCCTTTCCTCTGCTGCCTCATTGCCAGTTACATTAAATACAGTATATGACAAGTGTTTATTAATACTGTACTGTAGTCAACATCCATTAGTGACAGTGAAAGTCATCCTACACAATAACCCTCCTCTCTCTTGTCTCCCGCACACCAGCTACAGAGATTTTTCAAAGGTAAGTGTAGATTGTTTATTTTTCTTTATATTTTGTGTTTTCTTTATTTTGTATCATATTACAGTATTATAATCATTTTTATATGAATATTTTTGGGTTGTGGAATGAATCACCTGAATTCCCATTATTTCTTATGGGGAAATTCACTTTGATACACAAGTGCTTTGGATTACAAGAATGTTTCTGGAACAAATTATGCTTTCAACCCAAGGTTTTACTGTAGTTAGAAAATACAGCAGTATTACCCGATTAAATATCAGCTTATAAAAGTCAATATTATTTCTCTGCACCAGTAATTGATCTGAAAACAACTTGACTTATGACAATGAATTTTCTAAGGTTATTCCTTGGTTTCACCTCATTTAAAAATGTTGAGCTTATTTTTGAAAGACTTTTTTTTCCAGGAATAGAATTAGAAGATGTTAGCTTTTTCTTTCAGTACTTCAAAGATGTCACTTTGTTGTTGTTTGTTCGCATAGCTCTTAACGAGGAGTCTGCCATCATTCTTATCTTTGTTCTTTTGAAAAAAACTTTTTCTAAGTTTTTTATGATTTAAATTTATGCATTTATTGTTTTCATAAAAAATTCAAAGCTTTGGTCCTTATTTCTTCAAACCTTCTGGTACACCATTAGACCCCCTTGTATTTTCCCACAGCTAACCGATGCTTTGGTCTTTTCGCATTTTTTTCTGTTTGTTTCATTTCGGATAGTTTATATTGCTCTGTCTTCAAGTTCACTCATCCCTTCTTGTCCAATGTCTAGTGTGTGAGTAATCCCCACCTATGTATTTTTCATTTCAGATATTATACTTTACAACTCTAGATGTTTAATTTCGGTCTTTTCTGTATCTTTCATGTTTATACTTAACATGCTCAATATTGTCTATAGTTTCTTATCAAATGAAATATATTTATAATGGTTCTTTAAATGTCCTTATCTGCTAATTATATGACTTGTGTAATCTCTGAATCTGTTTCTGTTATTTTCTCCTTGTTTAAGAGTAGTATCTTACTAATTCTTTTTGTTTTTTAGTTATTTCTTTTGAGAGAGAGAGAGAGAGAAGGGCAGAGAGAGAGAGAGAGAGAGAGAGGGAAAGAGAGAATCTCAAGCAGGCTCTGTGCTGTTGATGCAAAGTCCAATGCTGGGCTCAAACTCACAAACTGTGAGATCATGACCAACTGAAATCAAGACTTGGGTGCTTAACCGACTGAGCCACCAAAGTGCCCCATCTTACTGATTCTTTACATGTCTGATAATTTTTCATTGGATGTTTGATATTATGAATTTTATATTGTTGGGTGCTGGATTTTACTGTTTCCCTTTGACTACTGTTGAACTTTGAACTGGTATGCAGCTAACTGGAATCAGCTGGATCCTTTTGAAGCTTGCTTTATGCTTTGTTAGGGTAGTATCACTGCAGCCTTTAGCCTAGGGCTAATTTTATCCCATTACTGAGACAGTACACTTATGAGGGTGCTAATTAATTCCCCATGTATAACAAGGTCTTTCCACTCTGCCGTTGTCCCTTTGTGAGCTTCTGGGGATTGTCGTTCTTACTTTATTTTTTAATAAGTCTTTTCTTGGTCTTGGGTAATTTCCTTCCCATACACGAGATCAATACTCAGCTAAAGACATGAAGGGAGCCTTCTGAAGACCTCTGGAGCGCTCTCCTATGCAGCTCTCTCCTCTTTGGTACTTTCCTCTCCACAAATTTTAACTGCTTTGGCCTCTGTCTTTGGCCTTCTAATACTCTGATCTCTGTGTCCTCAACACACAGAAAGCACTGGGCTCTGTTTGTATTCTCCCTCCTTGCACTGCTCTATAGGAACCCTCTCTGGGCAGTCAGCTAGGGCAGTTGTAGTGTTTGTCCTATGTGCCTTCCTTCTCTCACGGATCAGAGTCCTGCATTGCCTGTTGTTCAATGTCTGTAAACCATCTCTTTCATATATTTTGTCTAGTTTTTTAGTTGTTAAATTGGATTCTTTTACTCCATCATGGTTGGAAGCAGAACTTGCTAATACGCATTACAGATGTCAGATTGGGTTTACATTGTTTCGTCCTTCGAGCAGCTTATTAAAATACAGAGTAGTTGATATGTATATTTTCCCTAAGTCAATAAAGAGAATATGTATAAAAGGGTATCTTCTTGGGGCCTAATAGTTAGTAGATAAAACATTCTGTTTTCTAAACTGTTGGGAAGATGTAAATCCATTTAGAGCACTAGCTCGCTCCGAGTAACATCATCATTAACATGATATTTAGCAGCAGAAGGTACTCGTCTGAGACTATACGGTGAATCCTATGACTCCACGTCCAAAATGCTAAGAGTTGAGATTCATCTGTCACTAAGTTTGCAAATGGCAGAGGGTAGAGGGAGGTGGTGAACATCCGCAGGGGTTGAGAGCCCCTCCCATCCCCATTTTCTTCTTTGTTCCCTACTCCTGGCGCTGCCATCCTTATTTTTTCTGCATGTTTAGAGACCCGGGTCATATCAGTGATCTTTGGAAATAAGAGCTACCATTCATCCGGTGTTTATTAGGTGCCTTGCGTTGTGCTAAGTACTTTATATATTCTCCTTCACCAAATCCTTACATTGTGCTCTCACTGTTACCATCTTATAGGTGAGCAAACTCAGATGCAGGAAAGTTTAACTATGTACTTAAAGGCTCTGCAGCTAGTAACTGGCCGAGTTAGGACCTGGGCTTTTTGGATTCTATATCATATGCTTTTGCCTTCATATCTGCTTCTGAGCTGTTAAAAAGCTGGGGATTTTCCGTTCTTCTACAATAATTTCTGCATCATCTGGTACCTGCTGTACCTTTCCCCCAATATCTATTTTAGGCTGCCCTTGGTCCAGGAAGAGCTTGTATGTTACTAAACAACAGATACCTGTCAATCTCTAAAATGTTCCATGTCTGATTGAATTTCAGTTTACAGTTTTGTCATATTGTTTCCTTCTGCGTTAAGTGGTAGAGTTCCTTATTGTCTCCTGCTTGGATAATTGCTCATTTCTGTCTTTAAATCTTATATGCCTTCAAAGCTCAAGACTTAGGTCTTTGATGTTACCTTTTCTGATGGACCACATCCTGCAGAAATCCTTCTGATACTTGCATTATCAGCACTTGCTTTGGATTTGGTTACATGTCCGTCTGACTTTCTCATGTCCATTGAATCCCTAGTTTATGATGTAGCACCCCCTATATTTATATTCCGACTTGCTCCAAATTCCCAACATAAAATATTCATGGAGTTCTTAATATGAGCAAACATTAAATTTAACATTATCCTTCTCCTTCAAGGCAATCAATCTTTTCATTTTATTTTATTTTAATTTTTTTTGAGAGAGTGCGTGTGAATGAGTGAGGGAGGGGCAGAGGAGAGAGAGAATCTTAGGCAGGGTCGATGCTCGGCACGGAACCTGATGCAGGGCTCAATCTCACAACCCTGAGGTCATGACCTGAGCCGAAATCAAGAGGTGGATGCCCAACCGACTGAGCCACCCAGATGCCCCAATCTTCCATTCTTAATGTCTGTTATTCTTCCACTTTTTTACCCTTGGGATCTTCCAGATGACAACATTAGAATGATGCTCCTGTAGAAGCAAAAGAGACATCCGAGTTGTGTAAACAGTTTCCGTCAAGCTCATGCACTATACACTGTAGGCATTCGGATTCACTCTCAGTTCGTTGATAAGACCTAGAGCAACAGTTTAGAAACCACGGTCCAGTGTCAGTAAGCAGAAGGGACAGTCGATAGCAGAAAGAGGAAGCAGGTGAATCTAACAAGCATGGCCGGCTTCCAGAGCGTTGTTTCCATGTTGATATCACTGATCATCACATTATCCTAAACTAGTGCAGTAATAGATATTCCTAAAGACCCTGAGATGAAATGTCTATAAAGTTCTCATCAAATGCCTGTCACATATAAAGCACCGAATAAAGTGTATGTGTATGTATATATATTATATCCACATATACATGAATGAACAAGCAAAATTGTGATTATTATACCTCGTATACATTATACATTAAAGAAGTGAGAGGAGCCTGTGACACTTTGGAATGATTTCCACGGGAGTACTTATAATTAAAAAAAATCATTTTAGTTCATTGAGAAATACCTTTAGTTATCACAATGGAAAGCTGTTTTCTCCAATAAGGGTAGAAACATGAGGAGCCATCATATTTAATAAAATAAGAATGTCTTCTCTCTACATGGTCAGATTAATGAAGACACCTTAAAATAAAATAATGCAATTGCTACCTTCTTCTTGGTGGCGTTCTCTCTGTGCTAAATTTAAGTGCCGGTAAAAGGTAATGGGTTGGAGGAGGAAAATTGTAATTTCCTAGTTTATCGGAGTAGTGAAACCCAAGGGATCAGTGATGGAATTCGAACTGAGTGACAAGAAGAAGGAAGAGGTGTTTTGATTTTATGGGTAAAATAAAGTTGGCTCTCCTCGAAGTGAAATTTAAAAAATATACATTCACTTAGTGTTTGTGGCAGTAATTTGCTTCTCACATTAAACTGGACTTCCTGCCCTTCAGCCTCTTCCATTATCCCTTGGAAACTATATCATCTTTGAAGATGAAGTACGTGGCTTTCCTAGTAATCTTTTCCATTACAAAAATAGGTCTATCTTTTCTTGTAATTTGAAAGCTATTGTGACTGTGTTGTGTTGCCATAGCCTCAAAATGGACTTCACAAATGTAACCTGTGGTTCCCTCAGAAGCCCTGCAGTGCTGACCTGCTGGGGTGCCCGAGGGGAATTTGAACAGCCCCGCGCTATGGGAAGCCCCAGCACATTACATAAAGGGCCTAGGTCATTGGTGAGTTCTGAATGAAACTCCTGCCGTGAAGTGGAAAGAGTATTGGATCTGGAGACTATGGCCTTGGATTCTGGACCTGGCCCTGCCCTTTTACCGTTTGGAAATTAGTCTCAGGGCTGTGTAGTTGGGAAACAAAGAAACCTGTATGCCTATAGTCAGTGGACATCCTCTTTCGTGGCATATGATCGGCCCCAACACCCTCTTCATTCTTGTCTTCCTCGGCTGCAGTCAGACCACCTTGGTGCACTGCCCCCTCCTCCTCACCCATTGCCACCCGGCCCCTGGGTGTCTCCCAGCTTGGGAAGAACTCTATTGGGCTTCATGGACAATGCTAACCACCTGGCATCTGAGCATATAGCCTGACCTTCCCTTGAGTCCTCCTTATGTGCCCAGAGGCACACATCTGAGAGATGGTCAGTAGAACCACAAGACCTCTAATTTTGCATGCACAAGCCCTGTGCGCCATCTAGTCCACCCATCCCCCTGAGATCAGTCGCACACCACTCCCTCTCATTTCCTCCTCTTTATCTCTGCAGGGATTTTTACTTTACTAAACACCGATATAGGACATTTGTTAAGACGTAATAAAAATCTTAACTGTGAGAACATTAAGTAGTATTTGTCAGGTGATTAAGCCAGGCACAAAAGCCCTTTGACGTATGGATAGAGTTGAGGAAGAATCCTCAGAGAAGTAGAAGGATTTGCCCAAGGTCACATGCTAGCCGATAGTAGAGTTTGGCCTCAGAGCCCAGGTCCTCATTGCACTACATCTCACTGCCTCTTTCTGCCCCGATGCTTCTACTGTGTACGCCAGTGCTTCTCAAATGTAATGTGTATATACATCGCCCGGGAACCTTGTTAAACGCAGACTTGGCTCCATTACTTCTGGGGTGAGACCTGGAGTTCTGTGTGTCTACCAAGTCGCCAGCGGATGCCAGTGCTGCTGATCCATGGGCCGCGTTTTAATTAGCAAGAGTGTCCACTATCAGAAACACAAGGGAGGTCAAGAATGTTATAACCCGATGGGACATTTTGAACAAACGTATTGGTGAAGTGATTGTCCATAATAAAATGTTCTTTTGCTTTTAAAGACCATATTAAATGTGACGCTAAGTTGTATTGACGAAACATTTCGTTCTTTCAATTAACAAAATTTTCGTAAAAAATTCGGTGAGGGAATGTGTCGGATTATTACCATTCCTGCCTTACTCACTGACTTCAGCCTGTTGTTGGTAACGTTCTAAGCAGGGTTCTTTGAATGTGCTTCAGGAAGTTTTTACACTCCCCTTGTCCAAAATTGTATACAAAATCCTTCATGTGTGTATATATGTGCCTTTTCTGAGCAAAGAATCTGGAACTGTTGATCACATTCTTCTTGGACCTGTGAACTCAAGTAGGTTAAGAACTACTGCTCCGACAGGAATGGGGACACCTGCCAATGGTTCTGGAATTTCCCTATTACCGTAGCCTTGACCAAGAAGCGTACATAGTAATGTATGCAATTTGTTTGTATCAGATGCTATGAGTTCCCAGGCTGCTGACTACATAATTGAAGCCCTTTGAAAATGCCAGTCGCTAGCTATAATTAGGTAAAAATAAATGCACTAGACCCTTTAGATAACTTTCCTGATAACTGTCGGCCAGAGCCCAGGCAGAAGTACCCCCCGATTTCCCTGGCTTTCGCAGCTGATGGCCTGCAGCTTCCCTCCCTCACTCCTGTGACTGTCATTACAGCTGCGTGTGTAACAGCCTCGCCCAGCAGCATGGTGGAGGCGGCGCTCATCAGGACTTACCCAGAGTCTCCACGCTTTCCACATCCGTAACCACAAAATGAACTTGATCAATATTTGATTATTAGTGATGAGGAGGTAATTACAGAATTAAAAAATCAAAAGTCATAAATACATGACATACATAGGAGCTCGGGGAACTTTAAGCGCAGTAAGCCGTTCTGATGGTTCAACTCGAAAACAACTCTGGTCCTGATCATGGCCGTGAAAGCCTACGTTTAAACCAGCGTCCCTCCGTTTTTATATTTGTGTAGTTTTTCATGAAACCAAAAGTTTGACAGTATGACCCCAGAGTCAGACTTCCTGGATTCAAATGTAATTCTTCCATTTAATAGCTGTGCGACTTTGGACACGGTACTGTCCTTCCAAGCCTCAGTTTCTTCTTCCTGCGACATGGGAATAATAACAGTAATATTGATAGTACTGACCATAAGTTTGTTGGAAGGATTAAATGAAATAATCACTATAAAGCATACGACCGAATGCCTGGCACATGGTAAGTGTTCACTAACCACTAGCTGTTACTCTATAGGCCAAAAGTAATGTCCTCTCTAACAGGTGCATGTGGTATGAGGAGTTATTCTTGCTTTATGAACCTGAACTCTTTACGTTCGTGGGGGAGAAATTCAACAGCTTTATGTTACCGATCATAGTTTTTCTTTCTACCCATCATCCACTTACTTCCACGCTGATGACTGTCCTGGCGCCTCGCTGTCTCTCCACTCACTCTGATGATGTGCATTTCTGCTCCACGCTCTTTCGCTCACATAATGCACTACTAGTGCAGTCACACATTTGAACTTCCTTGTTTCTTAATTTTTACCAGCTTCATTGAGAGCACAATTAACATAGAGCCTTGAGTAAGCTTAAGGCGTACAGTGTGATGATTCGATACGCGCATAGATCGTGAAATGATGACCACGGTAAAGTAAGTTAACACATCTGTCACCTCACAGATTTTCTTTTTTCTTTTTTCTTTCTTTTTGTTGGTGGTACGGATGTTTAAGAGCTACTCTCAGGGCGCCTGGGTGGCTCGGTCGGTTAAGGGTCTGACTCTTGATTTCAGCTCAGGTCATGAGCTTGCGGTTCATGGGTTTGAGCCCCTCTTCGGGCTCTGCACTGACAGCACGGAGCCTGTTTGGAATTCCCTTTCTCTCCCTCTCTCTTTGCCCGTACCCCGTGCTCTCTCTTTCTGTCTCTGTCTCTGTCTCAAAATACATAAATAAACTTAAAAAAGAAGAGCTGCTCTCTAAGGATCTTTCAGGTACACAGTCCAGTGCTGGTAACTCTTAGTTACCATGCTGTATAAACATCTGATTGTATACTTTGTGTAAGTGGTCCCCCTCTGAAGACTTCGGCCTCTGACCACGTTCATCGCTGACTACACCCATCTCTTTCTTCCTCCTGCCCCACTGAATCTGCTCCTGGTACCCTCAGGACTTGGTGGTCTTCAGGCCCTTTCCTTTGACTCACTACAGAAGCCCCCTCCCCCCACTGTAAACTGCTTCCCACTCCCACCATGGATTCGAACTTGCCAAAGGTGGATGAAATTGACTCCCTACTAAATTTATGGCGTGTCTTCTCAGATGAGACTCTTCTTTCTAAACTGCTTTGCCACATTTATTTTAACTTGGGGGTAGGAGGAGATGAAGGGTGCGGAAAAGGAAGGCATGGCGGTGTGCTTGAGAGAAAGAAATATATCAGCGAATAAACATTTTGCTAACATCTGTGATGTAGCGGCACGTCCTGGAGAAGTTTTGGCCCACACCTGGAGCGTTCCAGCAGAAACCGGACACCAACCACTTGGCACTCTTTCTGAAGAGGGCCTCCTGTCTTTAGGTCCAGGGCTGGATTAAAGTGGCCCCCGAAGTCTAGCTCGTGTGCATTTTGGAGGGCTGCGTTCTAATATGCAAGGACAGGAAGTGGGGAAGTGCCGAGAAAGCAGCGGTGAACATCGTAGTTGCTCAGCTTTCAAATGTTGGAAGAAGTTTCACGGCTCTGTAGGTCCTTTTGCTGCTCTGTGGACTGTTTCCCTGTGAGTGTGAGCTGTCACAGCACAGTCTTTTTCATCTTTTTGTTTTTCTTTTTTTAAGTTCATTTATTTATTTTGTGAGAGAGAAAGAGAGTGAGAAAGAATGTGTGCTCATGAGCGGGAGAGGGGCGGAGAGAGAGAGGGAGCGAGAGAACCCCCAGCAGGCGCCTCGCCATCAGCACAGAACAGGATGCAGGGCTCGAACTCACCAACCGTGAGATCGTGACCTGAGCTGAGATCAAGAGTCGGATGCTTAACTGACTGAGCCACCCAGGCGCCCGTATCAAGAAATGATCACCACAGTAAGTCTGGGACTTCAGTTCGTATTTCCAATGCCCAAAGGAGAGGCTTGCTTTCACGGAGTTTAGTTGATCTGTAATGGATAAGAAAAAATTGAAGATCGACCTGAACTCCAAAGCTGCTCTTTCGTGTTCCTGCTAGCCCCGAAGTTCGAAGTCCTCTGATTTCAGCCATGACAGCTCTGGTTAAGCCTCCTGGAGGGAAATCCTATGTTCCCTTTGTTTTAGCCACCTCTTTGTGGTCGAATGGTATAGGTTTTCAGTCAGGTCCTGGGAGGGTGTCAATTTCCTGTTGGACTTTTACCAGAATGTGATAAGAGTTTCAAATAGGACCAAAACAATATGTTTCCAGGAGTTGAGAGATGGCCACACTTGCTTACATGGTGTGGTCTGAAAACGGGTTGCTCTTTTGAGCAGGCGTTCTTCTTTACGACGCACAGGGTTTCTTCATGGGGTGGCTAGTACGCAGTGGGAGGGGGGCATTGCAAACCTGGGCTTGCCTTACTTAGGAGGACTCTGGTTACTAGGAGGCATTCCTCAAGAGGTTAGCCTTTGCACTATTAGCCACTTCACATGTGGTTTAAGCGGGGACCAAAGAAACTCACTCTTCTGCTTAGGGAGAAGAGGCTGAAGGCCCTTGAAACTGGATTTTACATTCCAATTTGCTAATTAAACAGAAGTTAATTCCTTATATGCTTATAATTAGTAATTCTCCTGATTTGTATTGTACTTTGTCAAGCAGTCTGTTTGGGGAGCTTGAAGCAACTGGGGCACTGCTGGCTTCGGCGAAGTTTATTTAATTTCTTTTTATGACATTCTTCAACTTGGAAATGGGGTTTTCAAATATTGCTTTCCCAGGCATCATTACCGATTTTCTGGTTTTTATTTCAGAACTGGGACTGGTTCGGGGTGCCAGGGAAGCATTTTGTGGTGCTCTGTATTAAAGTTGTAATAGCCAAGAAAATTGTCTGATTGTATGTGGTATCTAGGATGTGGTACCTTATTGAAAATGGTTCGGCTTTTGACAATGTGATGGGTTTATTATCCTTGATTTATATTCCAAATGATCTTATTTTCTTTAAATTAATATTTTGTGCAATCTTTGAGGTTCTATTTTGCTTTCTAGCGCCATTTAGGAGCATTTCATTGCCATTTGCTATTATTCACCATATTCGAGTATTCAAAGAAAGCAAATACATTCTTTGTGTAGCAGAGAATGTCTCTTCATTTTAAAGTTCACGGTGAATATGAGCCGAACCAATTGCTACAGCCTTGGTAGCCGCAGTGATTTTACAACTGCTTCTTACTGAGAGGGATGTATCTTGCTAGAAAGGGTTTTATATCTTGCTCCTAAATGACTGTTCCCTCCCCCATCTTCTAAATATTCTTACTCGCATGATTCCCTTGTCTTGGATTGTCATTCAGTTCCATCTCCTACTCGATTTCAAGGCCACCTCCTCCAAGAAGCCGCTCCAACCTTCTCTCCTTCCACATCGGAAATTGATGGCTTTGTCACTCACTATTGGTACCATGAGGCTTGGTCAACGCCTCTCTGACCCTCTTGCCAAGGTGTGGTTTGCAGAGTTCCGGGCACTTCTGGAACACTGTTGCCATTAGAATGGCAGATACTTGCGAAAAGCGAGTCTGCAGTGTGGACCTGATCCCCCAGCGTGTCTTGCACGGCGCCTATTGAGTGCGTTTGTTGCATGACCAACCTTCTTTATTATACCGAGTTGAACCTTGTAGGGAGCACTGGTTGAGTCACATGGCCTGGGCGAAATAGGTTCTGATGGAAAGTCAGAACTGGAGGGTTTTGGTCGGAAGACCTAAACGAAGCCCCCGACCTGCTTCCAATTGGCAGTGCGACCTTTAGTCACTTCACGTTTCAGAGCTTAGTCTCCTTATTTTCCACATTACAGATAGTAACAACACCTGAGGTACATAATTTGAAGAAGTGCTGTGAGGATCAGGAAAGCGAGCCTCTGGGTAGACATTTTAGAATTGGTAAGTGCAGACACATGTAGTGAATTGCCATGTTTAGAGCCTCATTTTTCTCCATCTGTAAAATGGAGATATTAATACCCGCGTTTCGCATTGGTTATTGTGAGGCTTAAGTAAGATAATGTATGTGGAAGTGCTTAGCAAACAGGAGGTGTTTAACAAATGGTGCCTGGATAGGAATTGTCCTCTGTAGACTGTCCTGATGGGAGGCTTTCCTGGACCTTGGCGAATGTGTATGGAAGACAGACTGCTTGTATCTTGGATTAGACAACTTAAAAAATTAAAAAAAATATTTTTTTAGCCTTGCTAGCTCCAACTCTGTAGCTTTAAAATGCAAAGTAATTACATTTGCTAGGAAATGTTTCCAGATCTTTGAATGGCAGCCAATAAAACAGGCGAAATATTATTCTTTTAGAATTCATGTCCTTGATGTGGAGGAAATATCATATTTCCACCTTGGATTTTGAGAAGAAAACTAAGAAAAATGTTGCCCCTTGGAATTTCCCCCTAGAAGGTGTTATCTGTATTGAAATGGCAATGCCGGCAAAGGAGTGTGATTTTCCTTTGCCAAGGCCAACTAAGGGTTAAAATCAAGGCGCTATTGGGGGGGGGGGGCTTCTTGTGGGCCGGAACTGATCTGATTCCTGAGCAGCCACTCACTCCTCTGCCCCCTCAAGCTGTCTCTCACCTCCCTCCCACCTTAAAGGAGTAGGTGTTCTTTCAGGACTGCGCACCCGCACCGCACCGACATCCTCCCTCTCTCTATCTCTATCCGTCTCTTCCCCACCCACACATTCTTCCCAGAACCTCTCTACCCCACGGCGGATTCTTCTTTCCTGGGACCAAAAGCAATCAAGCCTCAAAACGAAAACGCCCCATCCTAAATGTAAACGCCCCTCCCCACCCTGGTGCGGATTCCTTGAAAATAAGCTGTTATTCTGTCTCCAGATCACAAATAGCCTCATTTAAAACTCTGCCACTCAAAGAACTATTGAAGGGGGAAAGGAAAGTCAGGAGATCCAGAGTCCACCAGATTCCAATTAATTTAGCACCTGATGCCTGTCTTCAGTAAATGGAGACCGTGTCCCGGAGGTTAATGAAGTTTGCCTAAGGTGGCAGGGGATTAGGCCTCCGTTCTCCCATCAATTACTCATCCTCCAGGCCCCTTTGTCCCTTGATATTTTCACCACAAAGGGCCTGGGGATGCTCCGAGGATTACCTAAGCCAGCCCATATTTGTCTCAGGACGTGATTGTAGACCTGCATTTTGGAAAAGAGGTATTTCAGGATTTTCTCATTCCCGGAGCCCCTCCTCGTCGGACTGTGGTTGTTTTTAAATCCTCTGTATTGAACTGACCAACTGGCAAAACTTTCAGTTATAGCATCTTTTCCAAAGAAGTTTTTTTCTTTTAATGACTCTATCTTTGGATTTTTCACTTCACATCCTTTTGGATACCCTGAGGCAGTATTTTTGTGGGCTAACAGAGAACAGAATGTTGGTGTAAAACCAAATATATCCTCGCTCCCGCCACCACCCCTCCCCCCAAAAAGTTTTGTGATCTTTAAAGTGTGTTGTATTTGAAAACAATACATCCGTTTCTCATCCAAGCCTTGGAATGTAGACTTTGGCCTTAAGTGTGTCATTCTACAGATGTGTTATGCCTTCCCTCCCCCCCCCCCCGTTTCTATCAGCTAAAGAAAATGAATTCATGCGAGGTCTCCTCTGCCATTCATCAAGGGCCCCCCAGGAGGAGCTTTCCAGAAAGGTCTGTGCTAATTGCAAGCTAACCAGTTCCGTAGCCCATAACAAAATTCTCAGACACCTTGGGTGCTGCTGGACACAGATGGAGAGAGTGAGAGGAAACAGCTGGCTGGTTCCTGACGTTTTTCTCACGCCAGCCTGCTAGCCTTTGCAGATGGGGGACTTTGGGACTGCTTACTGCCTCTCCAGCAGGGCTAGGCATGGAGATACCAGAGCTTCACCTCCAGAGGGTCGAGCTGAAACTCAGGGACCTCAAACCCTTTAAATGCTGAACTTGAACCTTGAACTGAAGGGAACATTACAGTAAACTCCATGTTTAAAGTCAATTTAGCTTCTCCCCCACTCTCTACTTCTCCCAGGGGCATGTTAACACCATGTAGTTATTCATTTTTAAAGGTCTCTTTTAAAGTAATTTCTACGCCCAATGTGTGTAGATCAAGAGTCATGTGCTCGGGGCGCCTGGGTGGCTCAGTCGGTTACGCGTCCGGCTTCGGCTCAGGTCATGATCTTGCAGTTCGTGAGTTCGAGCCCCGCATCAGGCTGTGTGCTGACAGCTCGAGGCCTGGAGCCCTCTTCAGATTCTGTATCTCCTCTCTCTCTGCCCCTCCCCTGCTTACACTCTGTCTCTCTCTCCCTCAAAATAAATAAACATCAAAAAAAAAAAAAGAGTCGTGTGCTCTACGGACTGAACCAGCCAGGCGCCCCCAGCACCTCGTAGTTCTGCTATTACCGACAAGTTGGCAATATGTGCTACCTGCGGGACCGTATCCTCCAGCCCGGACTCCTGCCCCAACTACCTGCCTCCTGCCCCAGGCTTTGGAGGTTTCATTGCCTTGCTAGTGAGTCAGGCTTCTTGGGAGAGAGTAGCCAACAGCTTTCTCGTCTCTAGGAAGTGGATCTCATTTCCTTGGCTTCTTGGACTTCCGCTCTGTGATCCACGGCCCTCTCTGAGGTGGCAGAGGCACAGAGAAAGAACATCCCTGACTCTCTGCTGTCCACATTCTGCCATGGGTTTCCCTTCTGGAAGAGGGGGTGTGGGAGAGCCTCTCCCACGTGGTGGAACAGCCAGCCAAGTCCAGGGAGGCCTTTGGCAGTCACCTTGGCCCGGATATTGTGCTGGCCCAAGATTACTCTGGGATTTGGGTTTTCCATTCTCACATAGCCGGTTTGAGGGGGTGGAAGCACAGGTGGGGCTCCTAGGACTCTTGAAGGGAGCGTTGTCCTCTCTTTGGTAGCACTAGGGAGAAGTGTTTGATCTGAGCCTGGAGCCCATTCCCGCCAGTACCTCCAAGTTTCGCTGTGATCTGGCCTCCCGGGCTGTTTGTGTGGAGGTTTTTTGCTGTAACCAGTTGCTTTGGCTTCTCTTGTGCCCCAAAGAGGGTGTTTCAAAATCGAAATAAAGTTGCATTGATGGTTCTGCTTATCGATTCAAATTCTTCCTTTTTGCAGGGGCACCTCTAGGATAAATTCTTCTTGCCAGTTTTTATGGATTACTTGTTTGTCTCAAAGTACACACAGAGAATTCCCAAGGCCAGAGCAAGAATGCTGGGGAAGTGCCCTCTCGGATCTAGGGCCATTCTGCAACTTCAAGGTTATTGATAAACCTGGCAGAGAGCTGTGTACGAAGCCTCTGGCTGCTTTGAGATTTGGTGTGCAGGGCTATTCTCAGGAAGTAGGAGCGAGCCGCAGAAAACTGTCAAATGCATAAAGACGATGTCTCATCACTTGGGGGAACAATTTGTCTTCTGTTCAATTTGTCTTCTGTTAGGACACTGAAGCCTTGGATTCATCTTGCAGGAGCCTGAATTGGGAGCGGCTCACAGTTTCACCCTGCATCTATATCTGTTCTCCTTTCTCCAAGTCCTGAACCAAATTCTTGTTCTTTTTTTTTTTTTTTAATTTTTTTAATGTTTATTTATTTTTGAAGGAGAGAGAGAGAGAGACAGAGCGTGAGCAGGGGAGGGGCAGAGAGAGAGCGAAACACAGAATCCGAAGCAGGATCCAGGCTCCGAGCTGTCAGTGCCTGATGCGGGGCTCGAACTCACGAACCATGAGATCATGACCTGAGCCGAAGTCGGACACCTAGCCGACTGAGCCACCCAGGCGCCCCCAAATTCTTGTTCTTGATCATTAAGTAGATTGACGCTTCTGGTCTCAACCACTTCATATGTTTGTTTAACTGATGGCTGCTCATGTCATTCAAGCCATTCATTCATTCTCTCACTTTCTTCTTCGTTCAATAAACGCGTTTGAAATTAAGTGTATGCTGGGCATATAGTTTCGATAAGTATGGATGGATGCTTCAGGCAAATGCAGTTTAATGAAGTTTGCCACTGAGGCTTCTACTTCTAATTTCATATCTTTTCATAACCAGAGGTCTGATGGCAAGGGGAAATTGTTGGGAATGAGAAGTCTGGAGTAACAGAATATTTAGATGCATGAATGAGGCCCCAGAACCTGTCATAGTCACTCACGGAGTAACTGTTTCCTGTCCTCCCTGGGAGAAATTTAAGAGGATACGTGGGGATAGGAAGAACGGCAAGCTTAGATCGCAAGTACGGCAGAAAGAGTGGTCTCTGGAGCAGCCTGCTCCAATCCTGTGGTTTCGCAATAGCAGCAAGACAGTAGAACAGAGGAATTGGGATCTTACATAGACGCGTCACTGAGGACCAGTCACGGAATTTCCATGTGACGCGTGTCTCAGCGCTTGCTGGTGCCAAAAGTTCCCCTTTCTTTCTAACTTTTTTTTTTTTTAATCCCTGAACTGTTTAATTGGCCTTAATGCAGTTTGGGAGATCGCAGGAGTTGATGAGCTGAGTCGGAAGACGGCTTGAGGTTCACATGACTCAGCCGTGGGACTCGGCGGTGCATCACCTTGCTCCTGAGGACTCGAGGAAGAGAGCTGTGTGCTTCTGCAGAGCTTTGATGAGCCTGTCCAGAAAGAGGGCATTTTATTGATTGCTTCATGACCCTCTTTTCTTTTATTGTTTAAAATATCTTGGCATAAAGCCTCTTTGTGTACTATAATTCTGGAACGATCTCACATTGTTTTAATTTTTTTCCTACTTTCAAAGACACAACAATCTTGGTAGTTTCTTAGTATCCCCAAAGGACAGGGAGTCAGCTTCTCTCCTTGTCCGTTTAGGCTGCTATAACAGAACCCTATAGACTGGGTGGCTTATAAACAACAGATATTCTTTTCTTACAGTTCCGGAAGCTGGGAAGTGTGAAATCAAAGCACTGGCCTGTTAGGTGACTGGTGAGATCCCGCTTCCTGGTTCCTAGCCAGCTGTCTTTTCCCTGTGTCCCCACAGGGCCAAGGGATGGCTGAGCTCTCTGGGGTCCTTTTTATAAGGATGCTAATCTCATTCATAACCAAATCACCTGTCAGAAACCCCACTGCTAAATACCCTCCCATTGGGGATTATGATATCAACATATGAATTTGATGGGGGAGGACACGAACATCCAGTCTATGGCAGCGGAGTTCTCAGTGAACATTTTGGGTTGTGAACATTAAATTCATTAAATAATAGGCTAACTTACAGAGTTTATATGATCATATCGAGGGATTCTGTTAAATTACAAGACATGTTAGTGTGTGCGCAAAATACTACTGAGACACTTGATTTGTTTCAGGAGCACTCCGCTGGGAATGAGTGCACCTGGGTTTTAGTGACTCTGCCACTAATTAGCCGTGACCTTGGGGAAGTCTCTTCCCCTCTCTTCCTACTCCCTGTCCTGGTCTGTAAGACCTGCTAGGTCTCTCACCAGCTTTAACATCCTAAAGTTTTTAAAATCTCGTAGAAGACAGCCTATTTGTCGGAATGTTTTCCACTTAAAGTGGTTTAAGCAAATGGAAATTTAGTTGAAAGGCTGACTTCCAAAATCTAATACGAGGACCTTAACTATATGGGATTTGATGGACTAGATGGGTGATGGGTATTAAGAAGTACATTTGTTGTGATGAGCGCTGGGTATTGTATGTAAGTGATGAACCACTGAATTCTACTTCTGAAACCAATTGCACTGTATATTAACTGACTAAAATATAAGTAATCATAAAAAGAAAAACAATGCCAAAAAAAAACTTATTTCTTTTATTTTGTCATTATCGAAGTAGAGTTGACATATAATGTTATATTAGTTTCAGATGTAATGACATAGTGATTTGACAGTTCCAGACATTACTCAGTACTCACCACCATAAGTGTAGTCACCATCTGTCACCATCTAAGGTTACTACAGTATTATTGACTACATTCCCTATACTGTATGTAAAAAACAAAACAACAACAACAAACAGACTTTTCAATACAGAGAAAAGCTGGTGGTGGCCAGAGAGGAGGGGATGGAGGATGGGTGAAATAGGTGAAGGGGATTAAGAGGCACAAACTTCCAGCTAAAAAGTAAGTAGGTCATGGAGATAAACTGATTTCTCGTGTCAGACTGTCACCAGCTCTTTGTTGTCTGCACCAATCCAGGACAACGGCTGTGGGCCATTTGAAGATCTCTCCCACCTCCACTCAGGAGTTGCAGGTTTTGTGCCCAGAACAATACTGGAACGTGATTATGTCTTTATTTATTTTTTTTAACAATTTATTGTCAAATTGGTTTCCATACAACACCCACTGCTCATCCCAACCCGTGCCCTGCTCAGTGCCCATCACTCACTCTCCCCCCTCCCACACCCCCATCAACCCTCAGTTTGTTCTTAGTATTTAAGAGTCTCTTATGTTTTGTCTCCCTCCCTCTCTGTGGCTTTTTTTTTTTTTTCGTTCCCCTCTTCCCCTCCCCCCTGGTTTTCTGTTAAGTCTCTCAAAATCCACCTATGCGTGGAAACATATGGTATCTGTCTTTCTTTGACTGACTTATTTCACTCAGCATAATACCTCCAGTTCCATCCATGTTGCTACGCATGGCCAGATTTCATTCTTCCTCATTGCTGCGTAGTATTCCATTGTGTATATATACCACTTCTTCTTTATCCTTTCGTGTGATCATGTCTTTAGCATATACCAGCCAATCGTGGTGAGCAGTGCCCCCTAGACAGGTGGTGGGAGGCAAGCGAAGATAGTAGCTAGGGATTAAACACACTGGTTGGCAAGGTGGGCGTCTTCACATTGCTGGTAACTTAAGGAATGTTAGGTTCACCGAGAGCTTAATAAACTTTGGTTGAATGATTTTAACCGAATGTAGAATACACTGATCTATAATTATGAGGTGCCATTTCATTCATTTACTAATTATACTGCCAACTAGCGGTGATTGCTCAGACCCTATGATATATCCTTTAGTGGGGATTCCCCTCAGGACACCAAGTTCCAGGCTAGTGAGTGCTCCATGGAGAACAGAGTTGAAACATTTCCACGTATATTATCTCTTCTCTGGTAGAGATTACTTTGCCGCGGTGCCAAATGTCAAGCCTGAAGAATCAGAGCCCCTTTGGAGTTGTGATACAGGACCGAGGCCGTGTTTGCCCACCTTGATGCGACTGATATATTTCTTCTGCGTCCTCAGCCACTGATTTATAAGTGGTCTCTTACTATGAGGGGCAAATATACCTTCTTGATGAAGACCCTTTCCGTTTTACTAGGAGGAGTAAATAACATGTATTTGAAAACATTTGTGTTTTACACCTTTAGTACTACAACTACAGTTACCATAGAGTGTTGACTGTGTACCCGGTTGTGTGCTAAGTGCTTTCCATGAGGTATCTTATTTAGTCCTTACATCAACCCTATGCAGATCTGTCCCATAGACATTTCTAAGATGATGGAAATGTTCTATGATGCCAGCACTGTTTAACTCCAGCAGCCACTAGCACATGTGAATATTGAGCACTTGAAATGTTTCTGGTGTAACTAAGGAGCTGACGACTTAATTCTGTTTGATCGAGATTAATTAAGATATAAACAGCCGATATGGCCAGTAGCTATAGTATTGGATGATGTGGATATGAGGTATAAGTACTTTTATTATTCTCATTTTACTTATAAAGAAGCTATGGATCGAAGAGGCTAAGTAATTTTCTCAAGGTCACAGAGCTAGCAAATGGCAGAGCAGGGATTGGATTCTGAAGCCAATGTCCTTATTATCTCATTATTCTGTGGCCATTTCTTAGACCGTGCCTGCTCTTGTTGTAGTGAAATTTGTGAAGAAACACTTCCAGTACACTTGCAATTAGCCATGCAAAGAAAGAAAGCGGATAAATACACAATAAAGGACAATAGCCATTAAAGCGGCATGACCCTGGTCCCAAAATAGTATGGCTAATGGAAGAGAAAAAAACGGCATATAGATATGAAAGTAGATAACACTGCACTGTAAAATTGAAATTTGCTAAATGAATAGAATTGAAATGTTCTCGCCCCCCCAAAAAGAGAGATAAATCTGTGAGATGATGGATACGTTGATTAACTCGATGGGAGGAATATTTTCATGATGTATACGTATATCAGATCGTGATGTGCACTTTAAATATCTTACAATTTTATTAGTCAATTATACCTCAATAAAACTGAAAAAATATGGAAAAAAGAAAAAAATGAAAACGGATGGTTGTGAGTTCTATTTATATTCATATATATGAATTGAATATGTGATGAACTGGACATCACAAGAAAATAAGGGAAGGAAGAGCTATTTAACTGATGGCTTGGGGAAAACTGGTTACCAAATAAAAATACATAAGCCCCTAATCTGATATATTATATGAAAATCGATTTCAAATGGCATATGATTCAATTATTAAAGAATAAACTTATTTTAAAAATCAAATCACAAAAAAAAAAAAAACCAGTGGAAAATTCATTTGAGAAACCATCTGTTATATGGTAAGTTCGGAACTGAAGAAATCATAAAGGAAAAAATATATGGATTTTGATTATTTAAGAAATAAAGACTTATGGGGCGCCTGGCTGGCTCAGTCAGGAGAGCATGTGACTCTTGATCTCGGGGTTGTGAGTTTGAGCCCCACGTTGGGTGTAGAGATCACTAAAATAAATGAATAAGCTTAAAAAAGAAAATAAAAACTTATGAACAAAAAAAAATACTTAGAATGAAAAGGAAAACAGATTGGGGAATATTTGTCTTAAGACAGTTGGGTAAGTTAATGGAAACCATGAACAGACAATTCACATATCAGGGGATACAGCAAGTGAATAAACTATGGGGCATAGTTGAAATGGAGCTTTTCAAAGGTGTACAACATAGATGAAGACTAGACAGCATCTCCTACCTTTTGAATTACCAAAACTTAAGAAGATAATATTTCTTTGTGTTGGAGACAAGTAGTAAAGCTGGTGTATTCATATGTTGCTTACGGCAGCTAAAATTACTCTGATTTAGAAAGCAAATTTGATGAAATTTACCTCCTTCTACCACATATCTTTAAAGTGGAAAAAAAGTCTATATATTGAATATGTGAGTATTTCAATTGATAGTGTTAACCCTAATAAGGAAAGAAAGGGAAGCAATAGAAAATATCCAGTCATTTGTGGGGCTACACATAGTCCTTGGAGTATTATATATCCGTTAAGATCATCACTGTGACCACCATGTAGCAACATGGAAAATTTTCATAATGGCAAATGGAAAACAGTAGGATGCAGATTTGTATCTGGGCTAATATTTCAACCATGCTCAAAGTTATAAATGTGGGCCTCTAGGAAGAGAGCTCAGGGAAATGAGAACGGTTGGTATATTAGGATCATAGGAGTGTAGGTGATTAATTTTTTAAGTTGATTTATTTTTTTTACACATTTTTATTTATTATTGAGAGACAGAGCGTGAGCAGGGAAGGGGCAGAGAGAGAGGGAGACACAGAATCCGAAGCTCGAACTCACAAACTGCGAGATCATGACCTGAGCTGAAGTCGAACGCTCAACCGACTGAGACACCCAGGCGCCCCGATTTATTTGTTTTGAGAAAGAGCACGAGCGAGGGGGGCGCAAAGAGAGGTGGGGAGAGAGAATCCCGAGCAGGGTCTGTGCTCAGTGTGGACCCTGACGCGGGGCTCCTTCTCACGACTGCGAGATCGTGACCTGAGTCAAAATCAAGAGTCAGACGCTTAACCAACTGAGCCATCCAGGGGCCCTAAAGGGTGATTTATTTTTATTTTTATTTACCTATATCCTATTTTGAAATAAATAAAGAAATGGAAATGAAAACATGAACAAGCTGTCACAGAAATGAATTCTGCTCATGGAGCATTGTCGCCTGTTTGAAGCCGTTCCCTTGTCTCCCGTTGCCCTCAGACACCTGCTCCTCATTGAGATGAGCAGCAAGCGATCAGAATTATCCAGTCTTCAGTGGAACGGAGTCAGGAGAAGAAAGCACGGGTTGATTCGAAGAGATTTATTCTGTGATGGTTGGCAAGAGAAAGGACGTACAAAGACTGGGCAGACACGGCGGAGGTAGTGGGAACGAAAGAGGAGGCCATCTGGTCAAATGGGCTGTGGCAGATGAAACCGCATGTTATGAACATGAAATACCAGAAGAAAAGCCAAATGCAATAGACTTGGGGAAAGCCCAGCTGAAGCACTCTAAAACAAATCAACTACTGCCTGACAATATGCCCCTCATAGGCTCAGACATGCCCATTACCAAGAACATCATTCAAGCCAGCTTTCGCAGACTGCATTCCATGCGGATTTCCGCCGGAGAGAAAAAAATCAGCAAACTCCCCTCCCTTCCGACACACGCACAGATGCCTCACACAGAGCTGCCGTTTCATTGAGTATGATAAATGCAGGATTAATAAGAAGGTGTTGAGTTTGATTTCTCTAGAGTCACATTCACTGGTGAATTCTCAAACACCCAAACCAGACAACCAGACACGCGTATGGATATCAGCTATATTTCTCTCCCCCACCTCCCTTCTTTCTTTCTTTACCTCCTTCCTCCTCCTCTCCACCTGCCTTTTTAAAAATGTTTATTTATTTATTTATTTTTTTGAGAGATGGTGGGGGGGGGGAGAGAGAGAGAGAGAGGGAGAGAGAGAGAGAATCCCAAGCAGGTTCCACCCTGTCAGTGCAGAGCCTGATGCAGGGCTTGAACTCAAACCCTGAGATCATGACCTGAGCCGAAAGCAAGAGTCAGATGCTCAACTGACCCAGCCACCCAGGCAATCCCCTCCCCCACCTGCCTTTTCTTTTCTTCTTTTCCTGAGCAGTTTTAGTCGCCATCCCGTAGACTGCATTCTACATAATTCACTGGAATTCTTCATAATTTCACTACACTTTCCCCTTATTTCCTCTCCGCATTCCTTCGGTTCTTCTCCATTTCCTTTTAGTTCATACTCTGGGGCTCTCTCGAGTGCATTTATCTTGCCTGTTCGGTGACTTCTCCTTTTCCCCACGTTTCATGTTGTGACTGCTTCCTTTAGAGTGTTCATAAATTTGTCATGATCCTTGTCTGCATAGAATTTTTTCTGGTATTTCCAGTCCCTTTACGATAGTTCCGTTATAACCGTGCTTTCAGTGCCGCTGTGGTTTTGCTGTGTCTTTGGGGCTGGCTTGATTTTCTTTCCAAGGAGATAGCTACATGCCATTGAGGAGGGGCACATAAGCAGTGTCTGTGTTCGAAGGGCCATCGCTGGGCAGAGGACTTCGGTACTTCCCACCTGGCTGGAAAGAACATTACAAATCCCAGTGGGAGATGGATTTAGACTCTGAAAAAGGAAGTACCCTCTAATATAGCAGGTCAAAGACAGAGTGGGTTTTTTCCAGGGTTGGCATATCTGGGTGTGCAATTTGAGCATTGCACAAAAGCACCTGGCAGAGGAAACGAGTGGGAACTAAAATGCAGCCCGCGCTTCGCTCACCAAGCCCCGTGCTTTGGAACGGGGCCACGTCATCCTGGACAAAGGAGTGCCTGGAGAAGGCATCTTTCAGTCTTGTACATAAAGGCACCATATGTGCTAGGGGTGGCCTTTGCCATCCCCCGGGGGGTGTGCAGCGGCTTCTCTCCAGGTCCTTGTTACAGAACACGGGAGACCGCTCGCCTTGGGCCCTAGAGGAAGTGCTCGCCTTTTCTCCCACCATCTCCACATTTCTCGGTCGTGCTTTGATCCTGCCGCACCACCCAACAATTTTTCTTCACTCGTCTGTGGCCATCTTGCATCTGCTCATCACACAGGCAACAAACACGCGCACGAAGGCTCCCAGCTTCCTGGAGATGGATAGGTGCCATCACGTATGGCCCTGGGTTGAATGAGTTCTCATTTCAGAGAACGTGTCTTCTCTCTTCAGAGGAGATCATGCAGGCCGAATGCACCTTGGAAACTCTGAAGAGGTCCCGTTGCATTAGGTAGTCAGTGGGCTTGGAAGTCCCAGTCATATTAGCGCCTAGCCTTTAGTGGCGCCTAGTGCTTCTTGTTTCGTAATCGAGAAGTCCCTAACCACAGCAGTTCGTGGCTGAGTCTCTCTTCATCAGCTTCTCAGCAGGGCTGACATCCACACCGCTCATTTGGCTCTCAGCCAAATAACATTTGTAGTTTAGTAACATTTGTAGTTTAGTCATCCCTAAAAGTCATCCCTTTTACATGTATGTCTTATTTACCCCAAATTGACTGCAAACTTCGAGAGCCAGGTGCCACACCACATCCTCTCCTGTAATTCTGAGCGGGATCTCTTACATAATACTTTTTGAATTGAACTGAATTGATTCTTCCTTCTTTCTTCCCTCCCTGCCCCCGGCCCCCTGTGGTCCTTCAACAAATATTTTTTGAGTATGTGCTATGTTTCGGTCTTCCTTCTCACGAACGAAACAGAACAACGTCCCTGCCTTCATGGAACTTGCTGTTCTTCTCCAGAGCTGCCTTTTACTAGCCGTGTATGCTTCAGTCAAATCACTTCTCCCTCTGGGACTTGAGTGTGTCTGCCTGTGAGATTTTCACAAATATTTCCAGCTTTCTTTCCTATTGTTTTTTTTTTTTCTTCAACCATTATCTCCACCTGTAAGTGCCTTCTTGGTCATGTCTCTATTTCCCGACATTCAAAATATTGAATAGTGTAAGGAGAATAACAAAGATGCCTTTTATAAAAAAAAATGTTTATTTATTTATTTTGAGGGGGGGGACAGGGGAGGGGCAGAGAGACAGATAGAGAGAGAATCCCAGGCAGACTCCACACTGTCAGCACAGAGCCCGACATGGGGCTTGAACTCACGAACTATGAGATCATGACCTGAGTCAAAACCAAGAGTCAGATGCTTAACCGACTGAGCTGCCCGGGTGCCCCAAAGATGGCTTTTTTAAATGGCTCATCTTTGGGTATTTCTACAGCCATATTTGCCTAGGTCATTCTCTGTTTTTCTTTTTTTTTTTCTGTTACAGATTTTTTTTCACTCAAAGACAGTGGCTGTTTTATTTCTTCCTTGAGTACCCAGATCACAATCAGCTTGTATTCAGTTTTTAAAGTATTGCTTGAGATTTTCTCTCATTATAGCATCAGCCTTCTTGTGTTCATATCCTTCAGTCCTCTGTCCCGAGAGCAGCCCCCAGAGTTATAGCCTTGGATTCTCAAGCTGCAGGAGATTGCCTGTTTAACCATGATAAATCCTCAGGAGAAAATTGGGTCTTTTTTCTCCTATAATTTTATTTGTTTAAATCTTGACTGCTTATAGTAAATATCCTCTCAAAGATAATTTCATTTCCAAATAATTTGGTATCTGATTTGACTCAGCTTGAGTGTTTATTTTGGGGATATCGTTTTTCTTTTATAATGAGTTTCCCTCAATAGCTTCGTTTAATGTCGTTACATCTTTTTGCCTGGCTACCAGCAGGATTGTGGTTACTTTCCTGGAGTAATATTAGTTTACTAATAGTAATTACCTCTCAGGAAACCTCTTTGTTGGCAGTAGCATTTGATTTGGTCTTTATAAGAAAAAAATATACAACTTTTCCAAAAAAATGTGATTAATTTTTAAAAATCTTAAGGAAATATGATAAATGTAATCCTATATGATTTGTGTAGTGTTTTCAGTCCAGTGATCGTTCACATGTTATATAAATTTCACTTTCAAGATCCTAAGGTATGATCGATAGCAACATATTACCTAAGTAAGGCAACTAAATGCTTTCTTTTAGGAATGGGTACTAATTCAGGTTTAATTATTAAATGGGGTTGGTCTAGGGAGATGAAAGTTCTGTTTTCATTCCATAATTTCATTCATGTCAAATGTGACTTTACATGAGCAGTCTAATAATGGCCTGTCTTTGGTGGTTGTTTCCAGGATGCTGTGAGCGTTATAATTAGCCATAAGGAAAGCCCTAACCAACTAACTCAGGGAACCATATCCTACTTACCTGGAATGGGAACGAAATGCTTTACGTAAGAAAATAACTTCTCTCCATAAGCAAAGAACAGTAAAAGTCACTTTAAACTGTCTCAAGTGAATTCTATTTGGAAACCGGTATGGGTCTCAAGATTTGGGTTGTGTCTTTTTTGCAGTGCCTGGGCGAAGAGTTGAAGCCAGTCCGACGACTTCACAAATTCTTAGTAAATGTCTGGGAACTGCTGATCATTTTTCTTTTTTTAAAAAAGTTGTTAGACTTCTCCAATCCTCCAGCCCTGTTGGATTTCGTGTGTTGATGTAGTCATTCGCTCATAGTGCCGTTTCATTTCGTCCGTCAGTAAACAAATATTTATGGCATGCCTGCTATTTTCCAGGTACTATTTTAGGCACCGGGGATATGTTGGTGAATAAAAAAGACATGGCTTCTCATGAAACTTACCATCCGGCTCGTTAAGCAATTAAGGAAATTAAATACTAAGTCATTTAATTTCTCTGAGTCTCAAGTGTCATCATCTTAAAATAGGCATAATGCCTACCTAGCAGGCTTGTTGTGGGAATGAAAGGGCACCAATCTATAAAGCACCAGCGTGATGCTTGGCGTATAGGATGTTATAGAACCTCAATCAATGGCAGCTCTTATAATCATTGTGAGTCCTGCAGGGCCCAGTATAAAGTTACATAATGTGCAATGCAGTATTCTTGACCGTAGTCACTGCGCTGTGCCTTACATCTCCATGACATACTTAGTTAGTGAATGGAAGTTTATACCTCTTGGCTCCTTCTCAGTCCATTCCACAACCCTCTTCCCATCTGGTAACCACCAATCTATTCTCTGCATCTGGGAGGTTTGTTTTGTTGTTCATTTGTTTTGTTTTTTAGATTCCACATACAAGTGAAGTCATATGGTCTTTCTCTGTCTGACTTGCTTCACTTAGCCTAATATCTTCAAGGTCCGATGATGTTGTCACAAATGACAAGATTTCATTACTTTTTTGTGCCTGAGTAGTATTCCCCTCTCTGTGTGGCTCTGTGTACGTGCGTGTGTATATATGTATACATATATATGATAAAACCTTGGATGGATTGCGAGTAATTTGTTCTGTGAATGTTTTGCAAGATGAGCAAACATTTCTAATAAGTTTTAACTTGACAAACAAGTGATGTCTTGCAATGTGAGTAGTACGTAATGCCGAATGTCACATGATCACCACTGAGCCAATGGTTCTTCTCTCTCTCTCTCTCTCTCTCTCTCTCACTCGCTCGCTCGCTGTGGGATTGTGGGTGATTGTCGATGTAATGTCACATTTCTGCTAAATCCTCAAAAGGAGGCAAAAACAAGTGTTATTGGATAGGTTCCTTGTTAAAGTTGCACAGAAAGAAAAAGTTTCCATTGAGCCAATAGACAGCAATAAGTCTGTTAGTGATCGTGAAAGTCGTCCTAACCCTTTTCTCTCTTGTCTCCCTCACACCAGCCATGAAGATTTTCAAAGGTAAGTGCAGGTAAATTTGTTTAGTTTCCTTGATATTTTGTATTTTCCTTAATATTTTGTATTATATGATAGTATTGTAATAATTTTTATATGAATATTTTTGGGTTGTGGAACAAATCATCCGAGTTTCCATTATTTCTTATGGGGCAATTTGCTTCGATATACAAGTGCTTCGGATTACAAGCAAGTTTCTGGATTGAATTATGCTCGCAAACCAAGATTTTATTGTGCGTACGTGTGTGTACACGTGTATGTGTGTCTTCTTTATCCGTGCATCCAGGGATGGACACTTGGGTTGTTGCCTTTCCGTATTGCTACTAGTGCTGCAGTGAACATAGGGGTGCACGGATCTTTTCAAATTAGTGGTTTTGTTTCTTCTGGATAAATACCAAGAAGTGGAATTAGCGGATCACGTGCTAGTTCTAGTTTTAGTTTTTTTGAGGAAATTCCACACTGTTTTCCACAACGGGCACAGCAGTTAACATTCCCACCGGGAGTACACGAGGGTTCCCTTTTTTCCGCATCCTCACCAACACTCGTCATTTCTTGTCTTTTTGACATTAGTCATTTTGAAAGATGTGAGATGCTATCTCATTATGGTTTTGATTTGCGTGTCACCGATGATTAGTGGTGCCGAGCATTTTTTCATGAGTTTGTTGCCCATCTCTATGTGTTCTCTGGGAAAAGGTCATTCAGGTCCTTTGCCCATTTTTAAACTGGATTATTATTTTTTTTTTGACTTGTAGTTTAAAATTTTTTTAAAAATTAACCCTTTATTGGATATGTGATTTGGAAATATCTTGTCCCATTTAGTAGGTTGACTTTTTATTTCTTTGATGGTTTTTTCCTTCACTGTGCAGAAACTTTGTAGTAGTTTGTTGCCTCTATTGCCTTTGGAGTCATATCCAAACAAATATCTCCAAGAGAATATGAAGGATAGCGACCGCTTGTTTTCTTCTAAGAGTTTACGGTTTCTGGTCTCATATTCAAGTCTTTAATCCATTTTGAGTTAATTTTTGTGTATAGTGGAAGATAGTGGTCTACCTTGTTTCTTTTGCATGTGGCTCTCCAGTTTCTCCAACACCATTTATTGAAGAGACTGTCCTCTTCCTATCGTACAGTCTTACCTCCTTCGTCGTAAATTAATTGGCTATACATACATAGGTTTATGTCTGGGCACTTTATTCTGTCTCATTGAAATCTGTCTTTGGTATTAGGCCAGTTTTGTTTTGATTAGTATAGCTTTGTACTATAGTTTGAAATAAGGAAGTGGGAGGGCTCCAGCTTCGTTCTTCTTTCTCGATTGCTTTGCTATTCAGGATCTTTAGTGGTGCTATGCACACTTAAGGATTGTTTGTTCTATTTCTGTGAAAAATGCCATTGGAATTTTGATAGAAACTATATTGAATCTATAGATTGCTTTGAGTAATATGGGCATTTGAACAATATTAATTTTTCCAGTCCATGAGCATGGAATATCTTTCCATTCATTTGTGTCTTCAATTTCGTTTATCAGTGCCTCGTAGTTTTCAGTGTATAGGTCTTTCACTTCTTGGTTAAATTTATTCCCAGGTGTTTTACTCTTTTTGATACAACTGTAAATGGGAGTGTTTTCTTAATTTCTCTTTCTGATAGTTTGTTGTTGTGTATAAAATCACAATTGATTTTTGCATATTGATTTTGCATCCTGCAACTTTACTGAATTCATTTGTTAGTTCTAACATTTTGTGTGTGTGTGGAGTCTTTAGGGTTTTTCGTGTAGAAAATCATGTTGTCTAAAAACAGTGCGAGTTTTTACTTCTTCCTTCCCAATTTGAAAGCCATTCATTTATTTTTTTGCCCAATTGTTCTTGCTAGGACTCCCAGTAATATGTTGAATAAAAGTGGTGAGAAGGGACATCTTTGTCTTGTTCCTGATCTTAAAGGAAAGGTTTACAGCTTTTCCCCATTGAGTATAATAATTACTGTGGGTTTGTCATATGTGGCCTTTATTATGTTGATATATGTTCCCTCTATACCCACCTTGTTGAGAGTTTTTTATTATGAATGGATGTTGAATTTTGTCATCTTTTTTTTTGTATCTGTTGAGATGATTGGATGTTGTTTAGCCTTCATTTTGCTAATGTGGTGCATTATATGGATTGATGTGCAGATATTGAACTATCCTTCCATTCCTTGGAATACATCTCACTTGACCACGATGTATAATCTTAATGTATTGTAGAATACAGTTTGCTAATATTTTGTTGATGATTTTTGTATCCATGTTCATTACGGATATTGGTCTGTAATTTTTTTGTGGTATCCTTGTCTGGTTTTGGTTATCAGGGATATACTGGCCTCATAAAAATTAGTTTGGAAGCATCCCCTGCTCTTCAATATTTTGGAAGGATAAAGTATTAAAAATCCTTGAATGTTTGGTAGAATTCATCAGTGAAGCTGTCTGGTCCTGGACTTTTGTTTGTTTGGGGTTTTTTGATTACCAGTTCAGTCTCCTTGCTAGTGATTGGTCTCTTCGGATTTTCCTTTTCTTTATGATTCAGTCTTGGAAGATTGTCTGTCTCTAGGAATTTATCCATTTATTCTAGATTGTCCAATTTGTTGGCATATAATTATTCATAGTAGCATCTTATGACCCTCTGTATTTCTTTCGTATCAGTTGTAATTTCTCTTCTTTCATTTCTGATTTTATTTATTTGAACACTTTTACTTTTTTTAGTGAGTCTAGCTGAAGGTTTGTCAATTTTGTTGATGTTTTAAAAGAACCAGCTGTTAGTTTCAGTGATCTTTTTAATTGTCTGTTTAGTCTCTATTTTCATTTCTTTCCAATCTCATCTGTATTATTTTCTTCCTTTTATTAACACTGGGCTTTGCTTCCTTTCTTTTCTTTTCTTTTCCAGTATAGTTAACATACAGTGTTATATGAGTTGCAGGTGTACAATACAGTGATTCAACAGTTCCAAACATCACCCAGTGCTCATCATGGCAAGTGTACTCCTTAATCCTCATTGACTATTTCACCCATTCCTGCCCCCTCCCGTAACCATCATTTTGTTCTCTGCAGCTAAGCATCTGTTTCTTTGTTTGTCTCTCTTTTTTTTTTCCTTTGTTCAGTTTTTTGTTTGTTTCCAAAATTCCACATATGAGTGAAATCATATGGTATTTGTCTTTCTCTGACTGACTTATTTCACTTAGCATTATAATCTAGTTCCATCCATGTTGTTGCAAATGACAAAATTTCATTCTATTTATGGCTGAATAATATTCTATTTTGTATATATACCACATCTTCTTTATCCATTCATCTCTTGATGGACACTTGGACTGCTTCCGTAATTTGGCTATTGTAAATAATGCTGCTATAGACATAGGATACATGTGTATCCCTTTGAGGTAGTACTCTGGTATTTTTTGGGTAAATACCCAGTAGTGTGAATCCTGGATCATAAGGCAGTTCTATTTTTAACTTTTTGAGGAAACTCTGTACTGTTTTCCACAGTGGCTGCACCAGTTTGCATTCCCACCAACAGTGCAAGAGGGTTCCTTTTTCTTCATATCCTCGCCAACACATGTTGTTTCTTGTTTTTTTTTTAGCCATTCTGACAGGTATGAGGTGATATCTCATTGTAATTTTGATTTGCAGTTCCCTGATGATGAGTGATGTCGAGCATCTTGTCGTGTGTCTATTGGCCATCTGGATGTCTTCTTTAGAGAAACGTCTGTTCATGTCGTCTGCCCATTTTTTAAGTGGATTATTTGCTTTTTGGCTTCTTTATATATTTTGGATACTGATCCTTTATTGGATGCGTCATTTGTAAATGTCTTCTCCCATTCAGTGGGTTCTTTTTTAGATTTGTTGATTGTTTCCTTTGCTATGCAGCAGCTTTTTATTTTCATGTAGTCACAATAGTTTATTTTTACTTTTATTACCCTTGCCTCACGAGATAGATCTAGAAAAATGTTGTTAATGCCAATGTCAGAGAAATTACTGCCTGTGTTCTAGGGTTTTTTTTTATCATTTCAGGTCTCACATTTAAGTCTTTAATCCATTTTGAATTTATTTTTGTGTGTGGTGAAAGAAAGTGTTCAGTTTCATATTTTTGCATGTGGCTGTCCAGTTTCCAACACCATTTATTGAAAAGACTGTCTTTTTCCCAGTGGATATTTTTTCCTGCTTTGCCAAAGGTTAATTTACCATCTAACTGTGGGTTTATTTCTGGGTTTTCTATTCTGTTCCGTTGATCTGTGCGTCTATTTTTGTGCCAATGCCATACTGTTTTGATTATTACAGCTTTGTAACATAACTTGAAGTCTGGAATTTTGATGCCTCTAGCTTTGCTTTTCTTTTTCTAAATGTTTTTGGCTATTCAGGGTCTTTTGTGGTTACATATAAATTTTAGGATTATTTGTTCCAGTTGTGAAAAACATACTGTGGGTATTTTGGTAGGGATTGCATTAAATACGTAGATTACTTTGGGTAGTATAGACATTTAAACAATATTTATTCTTCCAACCCATGAGCATGGAGTGTCTTTTCATTTGTTTGTGTTGTCTTCAATTTCTTTCACCCACGTTTTATAGTTTTCAGAGCACAGGTCTTTCACCTCTTTGGTTAGGTTTATTCCAAAGTATCTTACTATTTTTGGTGCAATTGTAAATGGGATTATTTTCTTAATTTCTATTTCTGCTGCTTCATTATTTTTTTTATTTAAGGATCTTTGTAAGCTTATTTATTTTGAGAGAGAGAGACACACACAGAGAGAGAGAGAGAGAGCAAGCAGGTGAGGGGTAGAGAGAAGGAGAGACAGAATCCCAAGCAGGCTCCACACCATCAGTGCAGAGCCCAATGAGGGGCTTGAACTCCTGAACTGTGAGATCAGCACCTGAGCCAAAATCAAGAGTCAGACACTCAACTGACTGAGCCACCCAGGCGCCCCTCTGCTGCTTCATTATTAGTGTATAGAAATGCAACAGAATTCCTGGGTGTTGATTTTTCTATTCTGTGGCTTTATTGAATTCATTGATCAGTTCCAGGAGTTCTTGGTGGTCTTTAGGGTTTTCTATGTATAGTGTCATGTCACTTGCAAATAATGAAAGTGTTACTTCTTCCTTATGAATTTGGATGCCTTTTATTTCTTTTTGTTGCCTAATTGCCATGGCTAGGATGTCTGTTCCTCTTTTTCTAGTTCCTTTAGATATAAAGGTATGTTGTTTAGTTGAGATGTTTTCGTTTCTCGAGATAGGGTTTTAATTCTCTGAATTTAACTCTTAGAACTGCTCTTCCCGCATCCCATAGATTTTTGTGTGTTGTATTTTCATTTTCATTTGTCTTAAGGTATTTTTTAATTTATCCTCTGATTTTTATGTTGATCATTTGGTTATTTAGTAGCGTGTTATTTAATCTCCACATCTTTGCGATTTTTTTTCCAGTTTTGTTTTTGGGATCAGTGTCCAGTTTCATATCGTTGTGGTCTGAAAAGATGTTTGATATGATTTTTGTCTTCTTTTTTTATGTTTATTTATTTATTTTGAGAAAGAGAGAGGAAGAGAGCGAGATAGCAAACTGGGGAGGGGCAGAAAGAGGGGGAGAGAGAGAATCCCAAGCAGGCTCCACACTCAGTGCTCAGTCTAAATCATGATCTGAGCCAAAATCAAGAGTTGGATGCTAACTGACTGAGCCACCCAGGTGTCCCTGATTTCAGTCTTCTTAAATGTATTGAGACTTGTTTTGTGCCCTAACACATGATCTGTCTTGGAGAATGTTCCACATGCACCTGAGGAGAATGCGTATTCTGCTGCATTTGGATGGAATGTTCTGCATATATCTATTGAGTCCATCGAGTCTAATATGTCCTATGTGTCCTTTAAGGCTGATGTTTCTTTATTGATTATCCGTCTGGATGATCTTTCCAGTAATGCAAGTGGAGTGTTAAAGTTCCCTACTATTATTGTATTGCCGTTGATTTCTCCTTTCAAGTCTGTTAATATTTGCTTTATATACTTAGGTGCTTTATGTTGGGTGCATACATATTTATAACTGTTATAGCTTCTTGCTGGATTGACCGCTTTATCATTACGCCATGCCTGTCTTTGCCTTTTATTATAGTGTTTGTTTTAAAATCTGTTTTACCGATATAAGCATAGCTCTCCCAGCTTTCTTTTGGTCTCCCACGTGCATTTTTTTTTCTATCCTTTCACTTTTAGTCTGTGTGTGTCTTTCTATCTGAGGTGACTGTCTAGTAGGCCACAGATAGATGGGTCTTGTTTTTCGATCCAGTCAACCACTTTATGTCTTTTGGTTGGAGAATTTAGTTCATTGACACTTAAAGCAATTGTGGATAGGTACATATTCATTGCCATTTTGTTAATTGTTTTCTTGCTTTTTTTGTAGTTCCTCTCTGTTTCTTGCTTCTCTTGCACTTTGCTGTTGTGGTTCGATACCTTTCTTTAGTGTATTATTCTCATTATTTTTTGTGTATCTGCTATAGGTTTTTCTTTGTGATTACCACGAGGCTTACAGATGTCAGCCTATGTATATGCCAGTTTGTTTTAAGTTGATAGCATGATCCTTCTGAATGCATTTTTTTTAATGTTTATTTATTTTTGAGACAGAGAGAGACAGAGCATGAGCGGGGGAGGGGCAGAGAGAGAGGGAGACAGAATCCGAAGCAGGCTCCAGGCTCTGAGCTGTCAGCACAGAACCCGACGCGGGGCTCGAACTCACAGACCGCGAGATCATGACCTGAGCCGAAGTCGGACGCTCAACCGACTGAGCCACCCAGGCGCCCCTGAATGCATTTTAAGACGACATTCTTACTCCTTCACAAGTTCTGTGTTTCTGAGATCACATTTTATGTCTTTTCAATTTGTAGATCTCTTAATTAATTTTTGTGATTATAGTTATTTTTGCTACTTTTGTCTATTACCCTTCACGTTATTTTGATACATGATTAGCCCACTAGCTTTGCTATCTGTTTACAAAGGTAAACAATGAGATGTTTTATTTTCATTTGTTTCCTGATTACATATTAGTGCCCTTTCTCTTCAGCTTAAAGGAGTCCCTGTAAATATTTCTTGTACAGCCCGTTTAGTGCTGGCGGACTCTTTTAGATTTTGCTTCTTCGGAAAACTCTTTTTTTGTCCTTCAAATCTGAATGATAATGCTGCCAGGTGGAGCATTCTTGGTTGGAAGTTTCACTTTCAGTACTTGGAATACGTTTTGCCACTTTCCTCCGGCCTGCATGGTTTCTGCTGAAAAGTCTGCTGATCGTCTTACGGGATGGAGTTCTTGTACGTAAGTTTTTTTCTTGTTTCTTTTAAGATTCTTTTTATCCTTACCTTGGGATATTTTAATTATAACGTGTCTTGCTGAGGATCTTTGGAGTTCATGTTATTTGAAACTCAGTAGCCTTTTTGGACCTGGCTGCTTTTCCTTACCCAGGTTAGGGAATTTTTCAGCCATTACGTTATGAAATAAGCTTTCTGTCTCTTCCTCTGTTACTCTTCTCCTGGCTCCTCTGTTAAACAGCTGTTGTTCCACTTGATGTTATCCTATAGATGTCTTAAGGTATCTTTGTCTTTTAGAATTCTTTTTTATTTCCTTTTGATGCTCTCTGTGGGTTAGTTCCACTCCCTTGTCCTCTAGGCCACTAATCCATTCTTTTGTTTCATGTGTTTTGTTATTGAACTCTTCTGGTACATTTTTCAGTTCAGTTATTATGTTCTTCAGCTCTATGACTTTTCGTTTGGGGTTGTTTTATATTTTCTGTCTTTTTGTTGAAGCTCTTTCTGGGTACATCCATTCTTCTCTGCGATCATCTTTATGACCATTATTTTGAACTCTTTAAAGTTCCTAATTTTGAACTCTGACTTTTCTCCATTTCCTTAAGGTTTTTTTTTTCCTGGGGTTTTATCTTGTTCTTTTATTTTGAACATATTCCTCTTTTTCTTCATTTTGCTTCACTTGCTGTATTTGTTTCTATGTATTAAGTGAAACAATTGTTTCTCCCAGTCTTGAAGGAGTAGTTGTAGGAAGACCAAGAGTGTGTTTCTGTCTGCTGTTTGTGCAGTCCCCTGGGGGTGGTGGTGTGCCAAGAACTCTCTCCAATTGTTTCCATCCTGTGGGGCTCAGAAATGCAAGTGTCTCTGGCCCCCGGAGCCAGGCGTTCAAAGGGCATCCTGTGTGTGGACTGTGTGCATCCACTAACTTTGTTGGGGTCAGGGGGAGCTTTGGACCAAACTTGCTTGCTGGATTTAGTGAGGTGGATCCCTGGGTGAGTGCTGGGGCAGAGCATGTGACTCTAGTAAGGTAGAGGGAGAGTACAAAATGGCTTTCTCCAGGGCTGGTGATGGCAAGGTAGATGAGTGGAAAAATGCTCTACAGTGCCTCCATTCCAGAAAAGAGTTCCCACAGACCCTTGTCCCTCTAGCAGAAGCTTTACAGTTAGCCAATGAATCGCCTTTATGTGTGGTCTATGTACTTTTCAACTTTCTGCTTTTGTGGAGAGTGAATCTGTGTGTGATTCCTTTAAAAGTGGAATCTTATTTTCTATGCTTCCTCGAGTCTGCTGGATGTAAGCCCTGGGTTTCAAAGCCAGATGCTTGGGAGTTCTTTTCTCCAGTGCAGGTCCCAAGGTTTGGGTTTCCTGTTTTGAGTTTGAACCCATCGCACTTCAGGGATATGCTCTGTGTTTGTGAGATTCTTCCTGCTTGGGATCATTGTACTGGGGGTGGGGTTTTGGTGAGATATCTCTGCCTCACCTAGCTGTCTCAATGTGGCCTTTTTATCCTTTGTTGTGGAGGGGCTGTTCCGCTAGTTTTTTTGGTCTTTTTTTCCAGAGAGAATTGTTCTATAATTAGCTGTAGATTTGGCGTGTCCATGGGAGGAGGTGAGTTCAGGGTTTTCTGATGCTGCCATTTTGAACTACCCCCTTTTTCCACATAGGCATTTTAAAACTCTATTCAAATACATTTGAATGAGAAGGCAAAGTACATTAGGTGTGGCATTTCTTGAACTAACCAAAGGAAATCTAAAGATGGTGTTTACTCTAGCATTTTGGAAATTATTAAAAGTCCAGACAGAATGAGCAGTTTACTTCTCCGCTAGCAGGAATGAGGGAGAGCACAGGTAAGGTCGACTGCTTTGCAAATCTGTTCATCTATGTTAGAACAAATCGAAATCATTCTAGCTGTTAATTTTAGTCAGTTGAGTCCAGAATAAATGGTAAAGGTTGGTAAAGGGCCTGACAAAGAGATGTTATTTTTTTCCATAATGAGTACCTGTAGGTGGATATTTTTAAAGAGTTTTTGTACTATAAAAGAAAATCTTGCTATAGTTTTTAAAAATAGAGGTTTCCCTGTGTCCATTAAAATTATTTTTATTTATGGTTAGCCCATTATGAATTAGAAGGGACCACAAATTCATTATGTCTTTGTGTTAGTCTTCGGGCAGCCCTGATGGAAATACCACAGACTGGGTGACTTATAAGCAACAGACACTTGTTTCTTCCAGTTCTAGAGGCTGAGAAGTCCAAGATTAAAGTCTTGGCATATTCAGAGTCTGATGAAAGCCTACTTTTTTAGATGGCTGTCTAGTCATCATCTTTTCACATGGCAGAAGAGGGGACTGCGCTTTCTGGGGTCCCTTTTAGAAGGGCACTTAACCCCGTTCTTGAGAGCTCTCCCTTCATGACCTAATCGCCTCCTAATGGCCCCACCTCCAAATACCATCACTTCGGGGGCTAGGTTTCAACATATGAATTGGGGAAGGGACCCACGCATTTCAAGTCATGGGTCTAGAAGTAAGTTTCACATCCATAATGGTTTATGCTTTTAAAACGTTTTTAGACCTATCTCATTTTACTTTGCCTAATGGGGCCAGGATTATTATCTCCATTTCCCAGCTGAAGACATTGAAATGCAGACACTTTCTCAAGAATCCGCTTGTCAGAGACAGAAAGTGGGACTAGACGCACAATTTTCTTTTTTCACAGCACTTGGCCACAGCAGCTACTTTTTGCTCTTTCACTCACACTGACATGAATAGGTTAGTACCAAAATCCTTTCAGGCAGATGAGAAGTAATTAGGTCTGAGCCTCCTCAAACAAGATATCCATCTATGAAAAGATGGATGTTGTAAGACCATGAAGATGGCAATCTTAAAAAAAAAAAAAAAATCTCAGCAGAGAGTGGTGTTGTGACTAGCAATGGAAAGGAAGCTGTGGGAATTGCACGGATTCCAGAATGCTGTAAAACCAGGCTGCTGGTCCGCTTCCCAAGTGGGGAGAACAGTAATGTGGTTTATGGGTTTTGTTTGTGCATTAGATGTACCTTAAGCCCCTAAGTGGTGAGCTCCTGGGTCTTGCTCCCCAGAGACCCTGCTCGAGGCTCGCACTACTTTAACCCCCAGGACACGATTCACTTGCGTCACATTGTAACATTTTAGAAGCCTTGGTGTTTCTGGGTAATAGTAACTCTTATTCACAGTCTGATTGTTTTTATTGGGGACTATTCTGCCTCATTTGGCTTCCTGCTGCCTGCATGCCTACGGTTTACCTTTGTAAGTTCCAGATACAATGTCTGTGTAGGATGGGAGGGGGACAGGTGGATGGAAACAGTTTTAATTTTTATTTTATGGCTTTGCAAATGAAATAGCTAAATGAGGAAGGGGCTGACAGTCTTGGCTATGGTGTGTTGGGAGATCGTGGATTTCAATTATCCGTGCTCATGCTGTCCCCCAGGACTCCAAATGATCAGCGCCTCGCTATAAATGAAAGGCTGAATAAATCTCGAGTTGGAGTTACGTAGTGTTTCTAGGATTGCGGGAAAGATCTCGGACAGGCGGCGGAGCCTGGGGGTATCAGCTGTGTGTGGGCCTCCCATTTGGAACCCCTTCTCCCAGTTTAATCAGAACCCTGACACTTAAGGAACTGAACTGGCGGTGGCATCCATTTATCCATTTTATAGAATGGCTCTAGGTAACTACAGGGCCATAACCCGAATCCTATACTGGGATGGGTCCCCAGGCTCGTTAGTTGATGACAAAACAGGAGAAGACTTTGACACGTACAGATTCATCAGAGATAGCTGGATGGATTTACATCTGGGAGGTCGCCCTTGGAAACTTGATGAATTTCTGTGGGTGGATAGCAATGCAAATAGGCAAGAATGAAGCTTCATATTTAATCTGCATCTGCCTCAAGAACGTTTTGATACAGTACCGCTTATCCCAAATCCTGATTGAAAAGGAAAATAGTACATTGACATCGTCTTTCTGAGATGGGTTCAAAACAGGGTAATCAGAAAGTGGGAAAAAGTACATACAAAAAATTTATAAAGGAAGACCCTAAAAAATGGAATGTATTATTCTGTCAAAAGCAGAAAATGTCATACGTTTGTACAACAGATGTTATTATACATAATGTTAATGCCCCTCTGGTTACTCCCAATCCTTGCTGCTCCACTGCAGTTTTGATGGGGTGCGAGTGTGGGGAAATAGAATGAAAACTTCTAAGAGTGGGAATGCCTGGGTGGCACAGTTGGTTAAGCATCTGACTCTTGATCTCAACTCAGGGCTTGATCTCAGGGTTGTGAGTTCAAATCCCACATTGGGCTCAGGGCTGGGCATGGAGCCTACTTGAAGATGAGGTAAAAACAGGAAGGTCTAGGAGTGCGTGTTTCCAACAATGCGAAGGACACTCGTCAGTGTTTCTCCACCTTTTTTCATGATCATTGCTGTAAGGAAGATGTGAAATTCAATTTAACTGATTGCTAACAATAGAAACGAAATACTAAAAAATAAGACTGGGGGTTTGGTGGGGTAGGAAGAGACCGTGGAGGGCCACAAACCACTGCAATATCCAAGATTGTTTTTCTTCCTCTCTGAGAGCCTGTTTGCTTTCCCTGGTGGGTGATCCTGCCCTTGTCGAAAATGCATGGTAGAGATTTGTGACACCAGACAATTTATGAATTGTCTCTCTGTGGATGTCGTTTCCATCGCCCACATTAGTAACCTCCAACGGGAGGGCAGTAATGTCAGTTAAGTTCTTGCTATATGTAGATATTTCCCAGGCATTGTTTAATTTAATCCTCACAACAACCCTGAGGTTGAGAGGTTCGGCGACTTTCCCACGCTTACATAAGTGGCTTGAACCTAAGCCTTTCTGATGCCAGAGACCTTGATCTTTCTAAAATTTGCTTTTTTTTTTAAGGGTACATTGGGAGGTGTGTCTCCGTAGAAAGGAGAGCTATTTATTTCTCTAGTTGATTTTGGAGTCTCTGGATTGCATATTGGCTACTCTTGAGTAGAAGAGAAAAGAGAAATTTGATTAGAACTAAATCTTGTGTCTCTCTTCCTCACCCCCATGGTTCGAAATGTGTTCCTCGGTATCATATGGAAATAACCTCAGCTTCTTGCTATGCGTAGAGATCCTAGGAACAGCAGTGAATCGCACACACTGGATATGGTTAATAATATTATATTCTTTTTTTTATAGCATTGAAGTACATTTACACAAGCTATTAAATGTAGAATTTGCTTAATGTTTGGAAGCGTCTTTTATTGCGTTCGATTCACATTTTTGTATTGCTTGTTAATTGAGTCTAGGTTTCTATCAGCTGCCAAACTCATGACTCAATTGATGAATGCGAAGCCTAGGTATGTCTACTGCTGGCTGGAACTGGATTCCCTGAGGAACATGACCAAATAGAAAGCCCTCGGGGGTGCTGCGTCGGGGCCTTGTATTGCTACTGAAGATCCGCTCGTGGAGAAACACGCTTCTCGAGGGTCTGGAATAGATGGACATTGAGCGATATCATGACAAGAAAAGTTTATTCTATCACAGGTAGTCAGTAACGAGTGTCTTTCTGCTACCCGATTACTTTAGGTTTTAAAACCACCAGGAATTCTCTCTTCCCCATCCCCTGATCCTCACCTCTGCATGATAAACAGGGAATTATTGACCCCAATAATCGATAGGAAAGTATTTTTTCTACTGCCTGTTTTCAGCCTATCCTTCCCTGACAGCAATGCAGAAACACTCGATGGATCAGTGGTGTGATTTGTTTAAAAAACAACCACAATATTATATATTTTAACACAGATTTTGTAGCTCTTATTACTAATCTCTACATAGATTAATGGGTCTTAATTTTACCAAATATCGACCTCCTACTGCGGAGTTTGAAGTGGACAATAGCTAGCAGAGAACGTCAGGCGAGCAGTAGAGCAAGGATCCTTCGCGCAGACTTACGGAAGGCGAAAAATAAACTGCTTTTGAGCATGCGGTGCTTGAGAAGTAGCTATCCACATAAAACCAAGCCAGGATCCTTCCACTTAGCTCGGGAGAGAATCCATGCCGGTGTGTACGGTGTGGAAGTCTATATATGTAGATTTAGAAACCTCGCCATTTTTCATCTGGACTTCGGCCTTTATATTTAAAATAAATGTATATTCATGGATTTCTGAGCTCTTAACAGATGTCTCCCCTTTAACACGTCGTCCCCCAGCACTTCCTCTCTCCCCGCGTGGCAGAGGTGTAAGTAAACCAAATTAGGAATGCGAGGTTGAGGGCGCAGAACATTGAGTAACTGATTGATAGGTGCTCCTCTCGTGTTAGAGATGCAGAAATTGAGGTCCCCAGAAGCCACACGAACTGGAACTCAGCTTGCCTGACTGGAACTGGCGCGTCGCATTGTCTGTCTGCCGTCATTGTTCCTGATTCTTTGCTTCTCAGAGAAAGAGAGAATGCAAAATTATGTTGGCAGCTTCACCTGGTGGCCAGAGAACAGTTCTGGCGCAGGGCTAAACTTCAAGGAGAATAAAGAGTGGGGAATATTGGCTCCCCAGAGCTCGGCAGTTTTTACATAATAACGCATTGTTAGAAAATGGACTCCGGGGCGCCTGGGCGGCTCAGTCAGTTCAGCCTCTGACTCTTGATTTTGGCTCAGGTTGTGATCTCATCGTTCATGAGTTCGAGCCCCACATCAGGCTCTGTGCTGACAGCGTGGAACCTGCTTGGGATTCTCTCTCTCTCTCTGCCTCTCCTGTGCTCTCTCTCTCTTTCCCAAAGTAAATACAAATGAACTTAAAAAAATGGACTCAAAGAAAATGAACATTTCTTGCAAAATATGCTTATAATAAGGTTTCAGAGAATATTATAAAAAACGTATACCGTACCTTTCCCCAAACACAAAGCCCCAGTGACATGTGACATTTGGTTTCTAGGATGTCAAAAATCAACCCATCTTGATGTAGAAAGTGGGGAGTCATTGTGCGTGTGTGGCGAGAGCTTGCTGGGGAGAGGGGGTTGACCTGGGTTCTACCGCGTGTTTCATGCTCTGTGACCTTGGTCAAGTCAAATCACTTCTCTGGACTTTGAGACCTTTTTCTGCAAAATAAGAGGATTGAACCGCGTGATTCTTAAAGAACCTCGCTGCTCTATACGTCTCTGCAAATGGGAAGACAAATGGTTTGTAGCCTTATAATGTTTACATGGTTTAACACCACTAGTTTCTAGCTTCTGCAGTATCACTGTAAAAGTTTTCTGATTTGCGATAGGTAGTTTTATACACCAAGTTCATTTAATAGATAATAAAGTGTCCTTGGATGACAGGCGGTAGGTACAGTACATACAATTGCCTCAAAACTTATGGTTCGTGTATTAGATAAAGCAGATCTGCTGATATTCGTGGTGTCACCAAGTGAGTTGATTTATCAAGTCAGTGAGCCCGGTTGAAACATCTCTGCCTTTTTCCAGATATTTTACCTTAAGGAATACTTGGGTTCCGCTGAGGGCGAATCCTGCAAAGCCTTGTCTTTTCAGTGCTAATATTTGCAGTGCAGCATGGTTCCCACAGGTAGGAATGATTGTCTGATATCGTTGGCATAACCCCTGTGATCTCATGTAGGCTCCTGTGATCATAATGATTTTGACTGGAAAAGACAGTTGTGTTTGGCCGGCAACCTCCCCACTCGATTTTTTCCAGGTACGGTTCTTTGTCTGGCTCCTTGGAAGCCATGCAGTACAGTATGTGCAGCTGGAATGCCTTCTGCTCCTTGCGTCCAGCAGTTTGACTGTGTCTTTGCATTGTCAGGGGGAGAAGTGGAGAGTCAATATGCCGCCTTGCATAAAGGAATAAAAGCACAAATTATTTCTGCAATCAAAAATCACCAGAAGGAGTTTATTACAAATTATAACAGAGAGAAAAGCGGACACCGAAAGAAGATTTTTATCTTTGTTGGCTTTTTGCTTCGGTGCTTTGCTGAGATTTATCAGCCTTTAATGAAGAAGGAAAAAGAAGACCTCTCTAAACCGATGCGTCTAAATTCCGTCTGGTTACTAAGAGTCCACCTGACCGTGCACCCACTTTTTGTTTTTCTTCACCTGACTAGCTCAAGGACAAGGAGATTTCTCTTTTTCTCCTCCTAAGAGATGCTCTGAGGGAACCTGGACACATTTAAGAGTGTGACGTTCAGCTCCCTTCATCTGTGTTCTTTCGAAAGAAGGGAGGAGTCTGTCTGCATCTATCTAATCACGGTTGGCCTGTCTGTCCATTTGCTTGTGACTGACCTTCGCAGGTGCTGGAATGTTGGTTTTTAAGGAGGGTGCTGTTTCCAGAGTTGGAAACCTCCACACTCCCATCACTTTTGGGTTTCTTGCCAGAATGCTGTTGGCTTTCAGTTATCGATTTCGGTCAGGATGTTCTTGGAATCCGTAAAAATTTTCTTGAGAGTCCCTGTCGAGTGATTGCAAGCTGTACATCCTGGACCTCGTAGCGATGCTTTGGGAGTGAAGAGACTTCCCGATCGCAATCCCAAGAGTCCATGGCACACATCTATGAAAATGGCCCCATGACAGCCAGATGAATGTATGTTCAGTGCCACTGAGGCCCAGTGCCAGGAAAGTAGAAGGCACTGCCCTGTGGAAGAGGGCCAGGAATTCTAAAGGACACTATTCCTTTGAGCAGAAAGGATCTGGAAAACGATTTTCTTCATATTTCCATTTGAGTAGGTGTTGGGCATGTGCCGATGCCAAATAGTGTCTTGTGATCGGCCCGCTGCCATCCCGGCTGCCCTGGAGGGCCACATCTTCAGGTATGGAGGCGGGGCTGAGAGAGGACGACTGGAAGGCCTGCTCATTGGTGCTTTGTTGTTTGATTATTAGACAGACCGTAATTCTTCCAAAGGTACAGTGGGAACGAGTGATCTTTGCGGTCCCATGTGAAACGTGGTCCTGGGTATCTTCAGCATGGATGTCTTAGTGCACTGCCTTCTTAGCCTGCACTAGAAGGAACACAGTGTTGTCAGCATTCCGTTTGCATAGTTGCTGGAATCTTGGGGCTGGAAGAGCTCGCAAAAGTCATCTACTCCACCTTCCCGCCCCCATCGGATGCCCCAGCTGCTTTCACAACCAAGTTGTCATCCTTGCCTATGTGTGATGCTCTCCGAGACAAGGGTCTCCGAAGCCATTCCATGTATCGAGTTGAAATTTTCTTGCCACTCGTTCCCATCCGTTGGTGCTAGTGGGGCTTCTTGGAACTGCACAAGAGATGCCTAATCTCTCTGCAGAATGCCAGCCTGTCAGAGCTTTGTGTGACATACCACTCCCACTCTTTCTAGTCTGGTTCGGGTCCTTTCCCTTGACGTGCCTTATAATGAAGTAGAGAAGAAGCAAAGGCGGATGAACGGGTGCCTTCGTGGTAACAGGAGGAGGGTGTTCCTTTCCCTGCCAGGCAGAGTGTGACTGGTTCGCCTGAATTAGAGAGAGGGGCGGGATGAGGGGTCACACAGCCACTCCCCCGATGACATGTTTTTGATTTTTTCTCTCCCTTTTGGTCCTTCTGACAGAAATAAGCTTTAGTTCTTCCATATGCTCTTCACAATATTCAGATACGGTCTCACTTGTACTGATCACCTCCTTCCTCTTTATACTGTAGTTTGATGCAACGATGCAGTCCAAGACCCTCTTTGTTCTATTGATGGCTTCATCATAATGAAGATTCCTCTCAGCCACACGTAGCCACATTCCTTCCAAATTCCTTCACTGCGTGTGCTTGGGAAGGTACTTCTGTTGACCCGAGACAGGATGTTACATTTATTCCTATTTAATTTCAGCTGGTTGGAAATCGCATCACTAGAGCATGCTGAGATCTCTTTGTACTGGCCAGATTGACACACCGTCAGCCAGCAAATCTTTAGTGCCTCCAGCTTCATGCGTGAGCCTCTCTTGCTTCTGATGGACTGTAATTACCAAATTCAGAGACTTTCCCTGTTACCTAATACAGATTGGTTTCCTGGACTGACATGGGCTTCTGTGGTAGACGGGCTGGTAACCATTGGGAAGTGCTGTGCTTAGTCTCCTTCTCTTCCTTTTTTTTTTTTTTTTTTTTTTTTTTTTTTTTTACTTTCTTGATCCTCCCAGATTTCCCTAGCAGAGAACTAGTGTGATCTGGAATGGCCTTTGTAGCCAACCCTGTTCAATCAGATTCGCAAGAGAGAATTTAGCTAAGCGCCACTGCTCTGCAAATGGAATCTCCAAAGGCCGCATCAGCAGAAAGAAAAGCATCGGTGTCCACAGAGCCTGGGGAATGGGGCACCAGGATGACTTGATGGTTGCTGGGCAAAATGCACCCCCTCCAAGCACTGTTCTCAGGCAGAAATGGGGAATCACTGATAATGGTGGCCATCTCCTCCTGTCTCTGTTGTGATCTGTTTTATGGAAAACTTTTTGGCCTCTATCTCGATTTCTGCATCAGGCCGAGCGATGCTTCAGTTGCTGGCTTAATGACCAGCTTGTCTCCACAGCTAATCAGGATCATCGGACTGTCCTTTCAGCTTTCAATTATATTATATCCCTTGAACAAATGACATGAGATGAGCTTGGTATAAGAACCCTACTAAGGCAGTCTTGATGTCTTCTTTATTGGCTATCCCTAGAGAATGGGATCTTCTGCTTGAGTGAAATGAACAGATAGTGGAAATGTTTTTCTTCCAAGGGCCAGATGTGCCATTTTGGTCCTTACGTTGTAGAGGGGAGGTCGGCCATCCTGTTTCCTTTCTTTCTGTGACACATAAGCAAAGAATGGATTTTGCATTTTTCTTTGGATGAGAAAAGTCCAAAGAAGAATATTTTGTGTCACGTAAAAATCGTATGAAATTCAGATTTCAGTGTCCATATATAAAAGGATTATTGGAACACAAGCCACATCTGTTTATTTAGGTGTCGCTTGTGCTGCTTTCTTGAAATAGAAGCAGAGTAGTTGGAGTAGAGATTGTATGGCCCACAAAGCCTAAAAATGTTTAGCATCTGGACCTTTACAGGAAAAGCCTGCCAAAGCCTGGTCTAGAGCATAATTTTTGTAAAGGACTCATTTTGCGTCTCTTAATCTGTTGGGGGCTGGGAAAGTCAACTTTTTAGGAATAAATCTTTAATAGGAGTCTCTTGGTATCCGAATGTGGACTCAAGGAAAGAATGTGGAGTTTTGAAACTGCTAAATAAGACATTCGATTCTATATATAAAATCACGGTCTTGGAGCTGGAAGGAATATTTCAAGAAGGTCAGTGAAGTTGCTGGGCTGGGTGTTTCTGGACTCTTTATATGCAGACTTAATAGCCTCGTAATAGAGGGTTGTCCGGTAACTCTTGATATCCGAGACATTTTAAAGGATTGCCTCCTTCTTCTGAGTAGATCTCAGGGTTGTTCGATTAGTCACATTCGTTCAACAGAATTCTTGTACACTTCCTGTGTACCAGTCAGTAAATGCGGGGACCTTTCCTAGAGCTTTTTCTCGATGTGGAATTTTAGGAGGCTTCCATCTCAGTTTCTTTGCAATTAACCTGATACTAAGTTATGTCGTTCTTTTCTTGGCTTATGGCTAGTTGTCTGCCTCACATACATAGAGAAACTGTAAATTTGAAATATCAGCTCCGTGTTTTGCATACATATATATAATTTTTGAATTAAAATAAACTGGCTTTTTAAAATTTTAATTTTTTAAAATTTTAAGTAGGCTCCACCCCCAATGTGGGGCTTGAACTCATGACCCTGAGATTAAGAGTTGCATGCCCTACCAACTGAGTCAGCCAGGCACTCCTTAATTGACTTTTAATTGGAAAAATGTCTTTGAGATTTCTTGATATAATTTTTATGCTCGGGATTAGATTAATCAGTGATTGAGACTCATCCTTTAAATCATTCTCCATATATCTTTAACTGTATTTATGTTTATATCTATGTGTATATCTATAAAGATAAAATGCACAGTTATATACATATAAAATTATACATATTATAATTATTTATATTTATATTTCTGTATAGTTTATATCTATTTTTCCCCCAGGAACTGGGTTTAAACCCTAGAGAGACTATTATAGTACCTAGAACATTCTATTTTTATAGTTTATTTACATGCAGAGACTGTAGTTTATTTTCCTTGGTATTCTCAGCCTTCAAAGACAGTGCTCAGCACATAGTAGATGCCTATTAAATTTAAGCTTATTGAATTGACCTAAATTGACTTTAATTGAGAGAACACCCTTGAGATTTCTTCACATACATAATTTTTACCCTTTAAATTAATCAATGATGAAGACTCATCCTATAAATCTCTCTCTGTAGTTCCACCACTATTGTCAAGGGCGTGTTTATGTTATATCTGCATTAGGCAGGTGGGCGTTGATACCACTTTTGGAGTCTGTGTAGTGTAGAGAGGGGCCAGAGGAGTAAAGAGTGGTTGGTTGGGGAATCAGTGCTCCCCCCTGTGACAGCTACTCTAGCCGAGTACCCCGTTTGGAGGTGGAGAGGAAGGCACTAGCGGTGCTAAGAGAAATGAGAGAGATGAGAGAGGGAATGATTGGCCGAAGAGGGCAGACCCTTTGATCCAGTCCTTGGGTTCAAAATTTACGCACTCAGTTAGGTGAGAAATGCCATTATCGTACCTGGAGATCAAAACCCAGAGTGCAGGCAGATCATGGAATGTTCAGGATGGAAGAGGCCTTGGGCCCTGTTTTTTCAGCCCTCTAGCGCAGGGGTCTTACCCTGGTTAGTCCATGGGTTCCCTGAAAAAGCTAGGTGTCTATACCTTTCTCTGGAGAAAGAATTCGGAGCTTTCATTATTTTCCGGGAGGAAGTCCGGGACGCTCCCCTCCCCCTCACAAAAGATGAATAAACCATCTCTCTAGAAGATGTGAACGCTCCACAGGGACCCCGATAAACAGTGGTTGAACAAACTCATTTAAACGTTTCAGGAATGGGGAATTGACGATTCCACGAGCCTGCTCTGCTGGGAGCGTGAGGAGCTTCCTCCTCGCTCTGCGCAGCCCTTTCTCTCCGCGGAGCTTCCCCAAATTCATTTTTATTGGTTTGGTTTCTGCCCTCCAAAGTAACTGAAAATAAGTTCCCTTCCTTTCCCGTGCTGCAGTCCTTTGAATACAAGAAGTTTGTACGCCTTCCTCAGGGTATCCTTCCCAAGCGAAAAAACCTTTCCAAACGTTTCTCATATCTGTGGCTTCCAGGCCCCTCCCCGTGTTGGATGGTTTGGTCCACTTATCACTGTCCCTTGTAAGGTCACGGCAGCTAGGCCTGAAGATAGCATTCCACGGGTGTTCTGACCAGCACAAAGCAGAATACCACCATCACCCCATTGATCTAGCGAATACATTTCTATTAATGACTAATTCACTCGTTTTTGTGACAGCCACTCTGTACTGCTGATTCTTGAGGAGCTGTTGATTTGCCAGCAGGTTCTTCATCCTGTTTGTGGATTCGGTTTATGGGTCTGTTTATACCCGCTGTCTTAATTTTTTAAATATATTTTTATTTTATTTTTGAGAGAAAGAGACAGGGCACAAGCGGGGGAGGGGCAGAGAGAGAGGGAGACACAGAATCTGAAGGAGGCTCCAAGTGCTGAACTGTCGGCACAGAGCCCGATGTGGGGCTTGAAGTCACGGACTGTGGGATCATGACCTGAGCCGAAGTCAGAGGCTTAACCGACTGAGCCACCCAGGCGCCCCTATACCCGCTGTCTTGGATTAAAAAAGAAGAACCTACCACGTTGATGCCCAGATCGGCACAGTCGTGCACATGCCTGTAGATGACTGAGCTTCCTTTCAAGAATTAGGAAGAAAAGCCCTCGTTTTACCTTTATCAGCCTTGTTTTGCAAAACACTGAAGAAATGCTGACATTTGCAGAACGCAAAATCCCATGTGAGTAGTACAGTGTTTCGTAAGAATGTTCAGCCATGAAAATACATAAGTGACTTAATTATTATATGATCAATTATTTGTTTTTGAAGGGACTTTTAACATTTTCATTTGAAAGACGTGGGTAAGTAGTGGTAAACACCAAATCAGGTAGCATTTAGGGATACAGTCATTATGGAAACATTTATTTGTGGTAGAAAACGGTCGCTCGCCATTTATGAAATGAAGAAAGCAATGTGAGCCGAGTAGGAGGTGGAGATACCGCCTGTCTACAGACGTCAGAAATGGCGACTGCCGTTAGGGTCTGCCTGGAATGGAAAGGAGCCAAGAAGCCCACTGCGTGCCATGTGTATACAAATGGCCGCAAGCGTAAGGCAGAGGGGCCTCGTGCCAGTGCGCGGTAGCTCCACTCCTTAGTGAAATAGAGTGGTTTCTTTATGTTATTGTTTTGTAAGTGCACTGCTGTTAAATCATTATCTATAGACCCCCACACTCGTAATGGAGCTAGATATCTCACTCTGGTCCCAATTCTATAATGAATTGCGGGTGAGGACAGGGCAGGTGTAATCATCCCGGGTGTGACAGGACCCTCGGGAATAGAGGCAGGAGACTCGAATCCTACAGAGGCTGTCCCTGTTGGATGTACTGATTACCAACGAAGGTGTTCTTCTCTGCGTGTTTGTACAGGGAGGCTTCCGTCTTCGTTCACAGAGGCATCCTAACCAGCACTTGGGGAGAGAAGGCAGAGAGCAGCCCAGCTCGAAGCACTGTTTTCTGTCTGTTCTGTTCTCTTGGGGGCTGCTGGGAATCCAAAGGAAAACATTTTTTTTTCTTATAGTTTAGCAAAACATTTAATTAGAGGTGGTAATGAAAAGTCGTCGCAGCTGCACGATGCTTTGCTATTAGGAGGTAGACTTAACATATTTAAAGGTATTTGCTTGCAAGCTGTTTGGTGATTAGGGACCAATCTGCAGAATGCGGCAAGTAAATAAATAAAATCACAGTGTGAAAAATGGACGTGCTGAAGTTAGGCTGCATATAATTGCTACAGAACCCAAGCTGGGCCTATGTGGTCCCCACAGAGAGCTGGGCAACCTTGTCAGGGGGCATTGGCCAGCCTGGGCTGTCGCTTGTGGCTCTGCACGGAATGGCCGACGACCCACTCCAGCTGCCGGCAAGCAGTAGGTCGAGTTGATGTGTTCAGGCAAAACTGGTTGACGCAGGGACCAAATTCTCAAGTGTTTTTGTGTTCGCCCCTTCGTAGGACAAAACGTCTAAATGCATCGGGTTGAGTGTTCCCAGCCTCTAGTCATTTGCGTTTGGTAGCACACCCAGAGCCGGTATCTGACTCAAGTGTCTTTCATCTGCAGTCTTCTGAGACTCTGAGGCCCGCGAGCGCTTCGTCACTTCCTTTCTTCCTCACCCGATGGGGGTGTCCGTGTGGCCCTCAGTTTCACTGGCCCATTTTTGTGAAAACACTAGACAATAGGGATAACCTGTTATGGAAGTGCCTAGAGATTATAAAGAGAATGGGTTGATTTTGTTTTGAAAACTGCTTTGTGGAACAAAAATCAGTAAAGCTGTTTTTGTCTTAATAAAAGCTGGCACACGGTTGCTTGCCTTTTTCACTTTTCAATGGGCTGTTTGAGGATCAAGTTAATTGTGAGCCTGCTTCTGGGGCACCTGGGTGGCTCGGTCAGTTAAGCATCCAAGTCTTGATTTTGGCTCAGGTCATGATCTCGCTGTTCGTTTGTAAGTTTGAGCCCCACATCGGACTCTCCACTGACAGTGCAGAACCTGCTTGGGATTCTCTCTCTCTCTCTCTCTCTCTCTCTCTCTGCCTCTCTCCCCCTTCTCTCTCTCTCAAATAAATAAATAAACTTAAAAAATAAACAAAAATGTGAGCCTGCTTTTGAGAATCATCTGTGTAGGGGCTCTCCATTTTTAAAAAAATTTTTCAAATCTTTATTTATTTTTGAGAGAGAGAGAGAGAGAGAGAGACAGACAGAGTATGAGCAGGGGAGGGGCAGAGAGAGAAGGAGACACAGAATCCAAAGCAGGCTCCAGGCTCTGAGCTGTCAACACAGAGCCTGACGCAGGACTCGAACTCGCGGACCATAAGATTGTGACCTGAGCTGAAGTCGGACACTTAACCGACTGAGCGACCCAGGGGCCCCTCCATTTTATGTGGTAGATCAATCAGCAGGTAGATGTTGCAGCCAGCGCCCCTTCAGTTTGCTCTTTTTTGAAAAAAAATTCTCCTTCACCCATTTTTCCCAACCCTCCTCTCCTCTGGCAACCATCAGTTTCTTCTTCTTTTTTTTTTTTGATTTAAAACAATTTTTTAATGTTCATTTATTTTTGAGAGAGAGACACACACACAGAGCACGAGCAAGGGAGGGGCAGAGAGAGACACACACACACACACACACACACACACACACACACACACACACAGAATCCAAAGCAGGTTCCTGCCTGATGCAGGGCTTCGACTCACGAACCACGAGATCATGACCTGAGCCAAAGTTGGACGCTTAACTGACTGAACCACCCAGATGCCCCCATCAGTTTCTTCTTTGTATTTATTTTTATTTATGTTTCTACTGTTTTATTATTATTTTTGTTATTTATTATTATAAGTGAAATCGTTTATTTGCCTTTCTTCATCTGACTTAGCATAATTCCCTCTAGTTCTCGAGGCAAGATCTCATTCTTTTCGATGGCCGGGTAATATTCCATTATATACACATATAATATTCCATTATATATACATTTCACATTCCTTTATCCATTCGTCTATTGATAGGGAGTTAGTTTGCTTCCATATCTTGGCTGTTGTAAATAATGCTGCCATAAACATGAAGGTGGGTATATTTTTTGAATTAGTATTTTTGTTTTCTTTGAGTAAATGCCCACTAGTGGGATTAGCTTCGGTTTGCTCTTAATTTTATCGAGACGTTCATTGGCAGCAAGAAGACTCCTTGTCCAGTCCTGATAATGAGCTTCATTGCTAGCAATGCCTCCATGCCCTTGAACTCCATCATCGATATCATGCCCGTGGTTGCTTCCTACAGGAAGGTCAGGGGTCGCTCTGCTACCCAGTGTGACGCCCGTCAAGAATAGCCACAAGATGCAAAGGGTCTTCCACAGAAGGGACGCTGGAGAATATCTCGAGGATGGAACAACCAAACAATATTGATGCTGATTCTAGATACTTTTTTTTTTTTTTTGTAAATGTTTATTTATTTCCGAGAGACACAGAGGCACAGCATGAACAGGGGAAGGGCAGAGAGAGAAGGAGACAGAGAATCGGAAGTAGGCTCCAGGCTCCGAGCCGTCAGCACAGAGCCCGACGCGGGGCTCGAACACACAGAGCGTGAGATCATGACCTGAGCTGAAGTCGGCCGCCCAACTGACTGAGCCACCCAGGCGCCCCTCTAGATACTTTCTTGATTCTGGGAACTAATAAAAAACAAACCCCAGATAAGAAGAGTGGGCTCATTGGAGACCTGTGGAGAAATGAGCTAATAAATCTAACAGGCTTCTTTGGAACTCGCTGGAAGCCGGTAAATCACAAGTTTCTACCACGGCTCCACATCAGAGTACTAGCTCATTATTTCTCGTAAAAATAACTTAGGGACCGAATTTCTTTCAAAGTATGAAATCTGGTGAGCGTGTGAGATCATGCGATTTGTTTTCCCCTGTTAGGGTTTTCACATCATTTATAACTAGGACCTAAGAGCAACTTTGTTGCACTTAAAAAAAATGAAGCTCCGTAAGCCTCTCCTTTTCTACGGACCCGCTGCAGGTTTATAATTGCTTTGGGAGTTTTATGAACCATCCCTGTGAAGTTCATAAAAAACAAACATGGTTTACATTATATATGAGAGAGATAATACAGTGTTCAACATAACCATTTCGTTATTAGGAACAGGAGGCAGGCAGCTAGATTTAAGGCTAACTCTGGATATTTATGCATTCTGGTGCCTGCATGTATCTATTAGAATTGGCTTCAGTTCCCGGTCATGGTCAGATAAGGGCACAATGGTTACAGAGAGAGCGCAGTAGGAAGATGGAAGGGGGGAAGGGGCAGAGGTCAGAGAGGGGGCAAGGCAAGGGAAGGAGAAAAGGAGAGTGAAACTGGTATTTCATGAGCCACGCGAGCGTGTCAGGTACCACACTAGGCATTTTCACGTGCACGATTACATTTAATCCTCACAGTGGCCTTGCAATATACACGTGTTACAAATTCCAATAATATGAATACAAGATGTGTTGGGCAGTCTTTTTGAGAGAAAGAGAGGGAGGGAGAGAAAGAAAAGGAGGAGACGGAAGAGGAAGGGAGGGAAGGAGCCACAAAGTCTACCTCGTTTCAAAACATCTGGACTTTTGGGAACCTGCATTATCTATCTCATTATTCTGACCCCCCCCTCCCTGCCTAACACCTGATGAAATCCAACCATGAAACCAATTGGATCTTTGTGGCCATAATGTGGATAAGAACTAAGAGAGGCTTAGGGCGCCTGGCTGGCTCAGTCAGAAGAGCATGCGACTCTTGATCTTGAGTTCGTGACTTCGAGCCCCATGTTGGGTGTAGAGATTAGTTTTTAAAAAATCTTAAAACAAAACTAAGAGATAAGAGAGACTTGTTTCACACCCAGGAGCAAAGGGATCAGGCACCGTTCACAGCTCTTCAGCTGCTCTCATCAGGCCTACAGAGGCTCCCTTCTTTCCCTCCTCCTCCTCCTCCTCCTCCCCTCCTCCTCCTCCCCTCCTCCTCCTCCTCCTCCTCCTCCTCCCCTCCTCCTCCTCCTCCTCCTCCTCCTCCTCCTCTTCTTCTCCTTCTCCTTCCTTCTTCTTTTTGGTAAAGTTTATTTATCTATTTTGAAAGAGAGAGAGAGAGGGTGTGAGCAGAAGATGAGCAGAGAGAGAGGGAGAAAGAGAATTTCAGTCAAGCTCTGTGTTATGTTGTCATCCCAGAACCTAACGTGGAGCTTGAACTCATGAACTGTGAGATCATGACCTGAACTGAAATCAAGAGTCAGACGCTTAACTGAGTGGGCCACCCAGGTGCACCCGGAGGCTCTCTTCTAGTGAGGATATCACACTGGGCCACCTGCCCTAACTTTGGCTAGCTTCACGATCTCACGGTTTGTGAGTTTGAGCCCCGAGTTGGGCTCTGTGCTGACCGTTTGGAGCCTGTGCGTGCTCAGGATTCTTTCTCTCTCCCTCTCTCTCCGCCCCTCCTCTTCTCTCTCTCTCTCTCTCTCTCTCTCTCTCTCTCTCTTTCTCTCAAAATAAGTAAATAAACTTAAGAAAAAAAAAGGAATCACAGCATTACAAAAAAGAGGATATCACATTTCCGTGGCGATCTATTTTTTTATCTTCCTATTCCGGTTCCAGCACGCAGTTTTTTTTGAACGATTCTTGCTTACTGTAGGCAACAGATTTAATGGTGGTAGGAGGTGGCATGCTTTTTACCCTTAACTTATCACCTACAAGTGCGTTTTTCAGCTAATGGGTTAGAAATCTAGAAACGCTTTTTCTACAGTTAAGTTCGATTCAGAAAAAAAAATAACAAAACAACCCCTTTGCCTTCTTTTGCAAGTAATATATATGATTTTGGAATTTCTTTAAGTCTTTACTTCGTGGGGAAAAATAAACTCCAAGTTAAAATGATAAGATTAAATTCAGTGTTGCCAAGTGGCATCTAATTTCAGTTTGCATATTATAATTCCAAGTCCTAGGAGCCGAAGCCCCCTTAGACTACCCCATTTAATCCGGGCCTATCACTCGGGGGATCTCATAGCTCCCTTGTCTGTAAACACCATCTGGCAAAACTGAGATGTGTCTCTAATGACCTACGCGCTTTTGGATACACAGAAACCAGGGGATAGTTCTTAAGATCTCATTGGATGAGTGACATTTTTGAGAACAGAACGTATGACTCTCCCTGGCAGGAAAAGGGTGGGGAGGGCAGAGGAGACCTGTATAAGTCTGTAGGCTTTCTAGAATCTCATGAGGTGCGGGGGGTGGGGGGGAGACGCTAGTGTTCACAGAAGAGTAAGATGGATAAAGCACTTGTGAGAATGAAAATGATGACTTTGTGCAAGTGTGGAAGAATACAGCTGCGAAAACAGAATTGCTGCAAAATACGCTGCGTTAGACCCAATAGCCACTTGATGACCAGTGTGCCGGCGCCATAAAGAACCCAGTTTTTTTTGGTGAGGAGAAAAAACGTGGATGTTATGTCTGTTTGCATACTCATGTTAATTGTTGGCAGTAAAGGCATTCACTGAACAATAAATTCTTACAAGATAGGACTGAACCAAAAAACGCACAGAGTATGGCCGACAGATTTTGAGATGAGAGGATGGTTCTGGGAAACGGGGTCAAGCCAAGGACTCTCTGGGCTCCCCACTGGGCACTTGCACACGGTTCTAGAATAGCGTAGACCAGTGTGAATGACAGAGTATATCTGAGTTTTGGGGTTTTCTTTTCCCAAACACTATTCCGTAAAGGATGGTTTGCCTAGATACACGAGAGAAGCGTGAATGAAGGGATCAACAAAGACTATTCTAGATGAAAGTGCCGTGAAGTGTCTGCATTTGAGGTAGGGAACCCACGGCCGGTGAAGCCACACTTTCTGCATGCTGCTCACTTGCCTGCATTCTGTGGCCACACCGCGGCCAGGAGTCACTCTTCAGTTAGGAGCACCTGTCCGAGAAGTCACGGGGCCATTGGGGATTCGCCTTCCCGCCTCTGGACATAATGGAGCAGAATCAGGAAGGGGCGTGAATGGCACCTATTTGCACACGTGCAGGGCTTTGCTGTTTTCCTGGACAATCCTTTCTCCCGCATTTCCTAGAGGAACTACTGGAATCACAAATCACAATTTGCAGCTCGCCCTGGGTAATGAGTCATTGGATGGAATTTCATTTGGTAGATTTAAAGAGAGTTAGTGTTGATCTATGAAGCCAGATGATTTAAGAAATTGAAGCAGTAACAAGTAAATTGCTTTTCTCTTGTACTGCAAAATGCTTTCTAGGCGTTTTTGGCTTTTCTTTTTAAAATGGATTTATAATACCATTTCTCTCCACCTCAAGGCTCAAGTAAACCTCTTTGCTCTGATGAATCCTAAATGGCCCCTCATTTCCCACAAACAGATTGTCCAATAGTGTTTTTAACATCTTGCTTTAGACTGCGGGAGCTAGAATTTTTAATTCTATAGGAAACGCAATGAATATACATTTCCTTTTAGAGGCTTTGTTTCTTCTGACTTACCTCATGAACAAAATGATGCATGACCAGGTTCAGTCTCTTCGGTCTTATCATCAAGACTCGCCAATACCAGCCACGCTCACTTGCCCTTATTTGCTTGTTCGCCTGGCAAGGAACAGGGAGGGTGTAGGATGTGCCACGCAAGGTGCTAGCCGCTGGGGGGGATGCAGGAAAGAGGAAGCTCAGCTGCTGCCTTCAAGCAGCTCGCCAGTCACTGGGCACGACAGACTCGCAGGCGGCCACTTACTTATAAAGTGTGTCGAATCCGTGTTGAGGTGAAGGAGGCTAGAAGGGAGAGTTTCCCCGCCTGGGAGGTGGAGAGACCAGAGAAGCTCCAAAATGGCCTTTTCTTCCAAACTCATCTTCATAAATTCTCTAGCCATCTTCTGCCTTGTGGACACATGCCCCTTCCTCCAGCAACCCCCAAGTGCAGTGTTGCCAGGACCCGGGAGAGTCCGTCATGGGTAGGGACAAATTGGAATCTATAAAGAAGAAAGATCTCTGCCATCTAGTGTTGTAACATCACAGAAACTCCACAGAAGTGCAGCCAACCTGGTCTTGCGCTCGTTGAGGACAGGGACGTGGGGCTCAACCTTCGTTACCGCCGGAGCCCGGCACAACGGTGTCGCAGACGGTCAATGGTCAGTAAATGCTTCAAGCTGCTGGAAGAAATCAAGGGCCGTGGGGATGTAGAGGAAGGGACAGCTGACCCTATGCAGGGGACTCTGGAACTGTGCTGAAGAATGTGTAGGCATTGACGAGATCCAGAATTTGCTACCAGACCTTGGGAGACATTGAAACAGGAGAGCCCAATGAATCTTATCAGTGTGGTTCTCTCAACCTCAGGGACCGCTTGGAGAGCCCGGAGCTTGGTGGCAACCAGGAGACACATAGATGTACCGGGATTAAATTCACACGGTTACAATGAGATGAGGACTTCCAGGAAGACATGGAGCTGAGAAGTCCTCATCCGATATGGTCCAAGCGAGCAACTGTCGTTACCGGGCTGTGGTCAGGGACTGGGCGGGTGCGCTCTGCAGGCTGCGTTTCGTGTAATCCGTGCTCCGCCCTCCTCCTCCTGGTCTGCTGCTCATCCGTGCAGCTTTACATCTCGTCTGTATTTTCCGCTGCGGTGGCCTTTGTGAGACGTGAGGTGAACAAACTGCTTATTAAGGTAAGACAATGGAGGCCCCATTTGAAAAAGGTTAAGATGTACTTGCAAGTGTCAGCGCATCCCGGGAATCATTAACGGTGTACGGAATGCACAACCTGGTATTTTCCAAAGGCCACACTAACCTTTTCGAGCATGGAGCAGGCTAAAAGGAATGGATTGCTTCACCATTTGATGAGCAAAGAAATCTTTTAAATGCTTATTTTTATTTGCTCCCTGAAAATCATCTCTGTGGAGCTCAACACGGGGAAATGAATTCTGAACATTTTAGCAACTCACTTAAAATACCATTAGAAAGCGCTTGGGCTATTAAAAGCAGAAAACAAAGGATGAGGGGCCCGCGGGAGCTAATAACACCTAGAGGGAGAGCGAGAGCCACCTATGCCCGTGTGTTTGCCAAAAATGTCTTTGAATTTAAGCTCTCCATTGTTAAGAAGGGAAGCTTACGTTTTGGCAAACCCTTTTTTTTCTTTTAAGTACACCCACTTTTCCATGTAATTGGCTCAACACTACTATTTGCATAATCGTCATATTTTTCTGCCTCCCGAGAGGTCTGTTAAGTGTAAAGGTGAACTACAAAGCTTTGACAAAGTGCACATTTACGCGATGTGCAATTCTCGGATCGTGAAGAAAATTATATCATTTCCATTGAGTTTATCTTACATTTGGAAACTAAGTATTCAAAACTCAGTGCCCCCTGAGGCAGGTTTAACCTGCTTTCCCTCAGCGTGGCCAAAGAACAATTTCCTCAGACTTGGGTCTTCAAATAATATTGTTACCATGAGTCCTGACTTTATCAATGACCTAAAACAAAGGCATTTTTCTTTAAACTTGGGTTTAGCAGTAAGATTTTTTAGTTGAAATCAGGAATTTCATCGCAGGTGGCTATGAGGGCTCAGACAAATCTGTTAGCCTCTCAAAAGTCTTGGTTTGTTGAACTGTAAAAGGGACTAGCTTGAAGTCACAGAGGTGTTTTGAGTGTTCATGTATAAGGAAGTATGGTACCCAGGTCTCGGGACATAGTAGGTGTTCTAATGAATACATGATAGTGCTTTTTTCCTTTCTGTTTGGCAGCAGCTAGGTAGCACTTAAATGAATCAGAGGGCTCCAACTTTGGGATGGGGAAGGCCTGGATTTGAATTCTGCCTCTGCCACTTTTGGGGGGACAGGGTGGGGAGAAGGGACACAGTAGGCTGTGTGACCTTGGACAGATTACTGAGCACAGGAGCCTTGAGTTCTTTAAGTGCCCAGTGGGGATAGATAATAGAAATACGTACGTACCTTCAAGGTGGTGTTGTGAGGATTAAATGAGATACTACATATAAAAGCGTGTAACTGCTCCATGAGTGTTTCCTGTAGTTGGTCTTTATTCTGTCCTTCGCAGCAGTCGTTATCAGTTTTGGATGACTGCAGACGACTGCGACCTGAAAACGCATGGCGCCCTCCAGATTTGCCGGGTTTTGTTCCATCTGTTTTCGTATTCAGAGAGGGAGGAATGTGCAGCTTCCCTTCCTGCAAATGCTCCTGGAAGCCTCTTGCCCACTTCCTTCCTGACTGGAGACTAGATTCCTGCAGGTTTCCTGATTACCCTGTGCTTCTGGCTGCAGCGCGGGGGCATCGGATTGCAGGGCGGAATGGAGGAATGCTATTCTGTGTGTGATAGTGATCAGATCGGGACGATAACAGGACACCAGGCATCCGGCATCTGACAGCTTGTCACGTGGGGCGCTTTTGAGCCCTAGTTTCCCCTTGACAAGGGTAGCCACTCATGCCAAGGGTTCCATGGGCAGAATTCTAGCCGGGCAGTAAGCCCTACAGGGAGGGAGAAATAGGGGCTGGCAGGAAGGCTGGTGTTGCCCTATCACAGGTTGGGATTTCAATTCATATGAATGAATCTCTCACCAATTGTTTTTGTGCAAGGACCAGTGGAGCTTAAACTGATCAGAACAAAGAGAAGCGGAAACTATCTAAATTTCCAATAACAAGTGGTTGAATATATTATCATAAATCTACTCGATGGACTATTATGTAATCATTATTTTTAAAAGAAAACTCGGTAATTAACACTACAGAATGCACATATTATAATGTGCACTGAAAAACAAACTACAAATATATAGTATAATTGGAAACTTAAATCAACACAACAATAGGCAAATCTACAGAGACAGAAAGTAGGTTAGTGGGTGCTCAGGTTGGGAATGAAGATGGCTAAAGGGTGTGGGGTTTCTTTTGGACATGGTGTAAAATGTTTTAATATTGACTGTGGTGAGGGTTACACATAACTGTGAATATTCGAGAGAACACTGAATGGTACATTTTGTTTTTAAACCAATTAATTATTTTAGATATTTAATATTGTTTATTCCAAACAGCATATTAACTGTAGTTCAAACGCTTAACATAATAAACCTCTATTTTGGTAGGCTTTATAGAACAACTATTTATTTTTATTGAAGTATAGTTGACACATTAGTTTCAGGTGTACGACATAGTGAATTTTTAATGTTTAGTTATTTATTTTGAGAGAGAGACAGAGAGAGCATGCGCACAGGTGGGGGGGGGGCAGAGAGAAGGAGAGACAGAATCCAAGGAGGCTCTGAGACATCAGCACAGAGCCTGATGCAGGGCTCGAACTCATGAACCCTGAGATTGTGACCTGAGCCGAGATCAAGAGTTGGATGCTTAGCTGACTGAGCCACCCAGGCCCTCCTACAACATAGTGATTTGACAAGTCTATACATTCTGTTATGCTCATAAGTGTAGCCACCATCTGTCACCATGCATCGTTATTACAATGCCATCGATTATATTCCCTATGCCGTACCTTTTATCTCTGTGACTGCTGAACGGATACATTTTATTTTATTGTATTTTTAATTTTTTTAACGTTTATTTATTTTTGAGAGACATAGAGACATAGCATGAGCAGGGGAAGGGCAGAGAGAGAGGAAGATACAGAATCCGAAACAGGCTCCAGGCTTTGAGCTGTCAGCACAGAGCCCGACGCGGGGCTCGAACTCACAGACCGTGAGATCATGACCTGAACCAAAGTCGGCCGCTTAACCGACAGCCACCCAGGCGCCCCTGAACGGTACATTTTAAATGGGTGAGTTGTATGTTAATGCAAATTATATCTCGATAAAACTGTTAATGAAAACAACAGCAAACCTTATACATCGAAAAATAGAATGGAAAGATATTTCCCAGGAGGCTATCAGTGGATATAATTTAGTGGTAAATTGTGACTGTTTTCTTTTTCTGTTTTTTTTTTTCTGTATTTTCTTATATTTTCCATAGTGATCATGTATTTACTTCATTTTATAATGAAAAAAACTATTTAAAGGGCCAATAAATAAAGGTGAATTAATATCAACTTTTTCAGCTCACAGAATTGAAAATATAAAGGTAAAATATAAGGGATGAAAATTATTTTTACACGAAATGAAAATTTAGCATAAATTGTATGGCCTTATGTTCTTTGGGTTAAATGTCAATACTCAGCCTTCTCATTAATATTTTAGATTTTTAAAATTTTTTTAATGTTTATTTATTTTTAGAGAGAGACACACAGAGCACAAGTGGGGGAAGGGCAGAGAGAGAGGGAGCCACAGAATCTGAAGCAGGCTCCAGGCTCTGAGACACCAGCACAGAGCCTGACGCGGGGCTCGAACTCACAGACCACGAGATCATGACCTGAGCTGAAGTCGGCCGCCTAACCGACTGAGCCACCCAGGAGCCCCAATATTTTAGCTTTTAATAAAATTGTCCAACATAATGATGAATATAAAACACAAGACATTACTGTTGGAAACCGTGGAAATCAGTGACAAATATAATCTTAATTTTTTGCAGAATTCATGCCTATCGTGGTTTAGATTTAGAGCTTTTGGAAGTTTTAGAATATAAAATAAACATTCTCTTTGTAATTGTAGGCGAAGGAAACAGTTTTTTCCCTTAGTCTCTTAGGTTCTGTTGCTGGGACCTGCAAATTAGACTGACAGAAGACAGACTAATGGGAGCAAAGGCATACAGATTTTATTTGATGTTAATACTTTATTTTTTTTATGTACCTGAAGGCCTTCATAGAAAAGAAACAAAGACTCAAATAGGTGGTTAAACCCAGCGGCTTATATGCCATTTTAACACCAGGTGATATATTTGTGGAGAAGTGACAAGACAAAGCAAAAGGGGTTTGGGCACGTAGAAGTGGTATACCGTGAGAAGGCAAATATATGGGGGAAACTAAGGAAAAGCAGATTAGTTTGGTAAGGTCTGTTGTGCAGACCCATCTCAGTGCTGACTTTCTGTCTCCAGGGATAATTCTTGCCTCCTCTTCCTGGTACAGGAGTGTGGAGACAGGACACCTTCACAACAGGAAATTTATGCCCGGCTTTTAGACAGAAAGGGGGAGGGCAGAGAGTTCCTTCTGTGTCTACTGTTGCTCAGTTGTCTTCAGCTCAACATAATCCTAACATCAAAGTACAGATTTTAGGGTGGCATAGTCTGATCCGCTTCATAATCATAATGCTTCCCAAATGTACATGTCATGATCTTAAATCCATTTTGTAAATTTAAGCAAGAATCCTTATTTAACCTTCAGAGAAGTGATCTTCAGCCGACTAGTCCTCAAGATCTGGTGGACAGATGAACTTGTTCGGAACGAGTTGATAAGATCTAGTCTTTCCATTGAAGTATGATTCTGGAGGGCAGCGATTCCCTGGCTAGTCCTGCTCTCCCGGTGGTAGCACGGGCTCATCCTTCATCTCCTATAATTTTGTCTTCTTCGGCCTACCCATACATAACCTTTTTGGTTGTTCTACAGTTCCTTCCGTTAAATAACTCGAGTCCTAAAATGTGTGGAGAGAAGAGAATGTGCGAAGTGATCGTATTTATACACCACCAGACCCTTTTCAACATTACTGCCATGCTTTTTATACTCAAAAGCAAGGAACAGCTGCCTCGCTCTACTTTGGTGTCCAACTCAGCTGTTCCATATTCATCCTGTGGCTTTAAGCATCTGTTGACAGGTGGGAAAGCTCATGTGAAGAGAAGCATTGTTGCCTTGGGTGGCTTCTGCCTAAGACAGGCCTGACCCCTTTGTTTGCCCCTGGAACAGAACGCGCTCATTCCTCCCAGCCCTCAAGTACAGCTGTTGGCTACATGTTAGTAGATGGGAACCATTTCCGAAGCCTCTCCGTGCTGAGAACTGAGGGGCAGAGTCCAGAATGTAGTTGGACGAGGGCTGCGTGCTATGGAATGTCTTAGTGGCTGGCCCTTACTAAGGAGGAGCCAGCAGGTTGTCTTCGCAACTAGAGCCTTTCTCTTGAATCCCCTGTTAGGCTTCCATTTTGTACCAGAGAATCTGGAAACCGAAAGGTTCTTTTGTTGGAACCCTTCATTTTACAGATCAGGAGACTGATGTCCAGGTTAGGTAAGTGTCTTGCTTTTAGCAAAGTCAGTTCGTGGCATTTTGTCTGCCTCTGTATCATAACATCACAGTATTTCAGAATTGTTTCCTTGCCTCTTTTTGTCAGATTCTGGAAAATCTCTTTCTCCTCGTGTTTATGATTTGGCCCTTAATCCAGTGAAGTGAAATTATACATTGGTCACAGGATTTATGCTTAGGTCTCAGAAACCTAAAAGGAAGAAAAGTTCTGGAAAAATGAAGATCCTGAGACAATTTCTTTATACTTGTTCTTCTTAAAAATCTTTAAAATAAAACAATATAACCTCCAGCATCGTCCTCTTCCCCCCACTACCTTCTATTGATGATATGCATATATGTATGTGTATATGTGTATATTATTATGTGCATTCTGCACACATAGCCATTACCATGCATAGTCGTAGAAAAATACAAGCAAATTAATGGAATTTATATATTCACTGCAGGTAAAATACCCTGGAGATTTCTGCGTTGGGTGTAAAACTTTAGGCCTGGGAACCTCACTAATGACTTTTGTTTTTGTTTTAATTTTAATTCCAGTTAGTTAATATATAGTGTTATATTAGTTTCGGGTGTACAATACAGTGATTCAACACTTCCATACATCGCCCTTTGCTCATCACGACAAGTGCCCTCCTTAATCCTCATCACCTGTTTCACCCATCCCCCCCCTTAACCATCAGTTTGTTCTGTATAGTTAAGAGTCTGTTTCTTCATTTTTCCCTCTCTTTTTTTCCCCTTTGCTTGTTTGTTTTGTTTCTTAATTCCATATGAGTGAAATCATATGGTATTTGTCTTTCTTGGACTGACTTATTTTGCTTAGCATAATACTCTCCAGCTCCATCCGTGTCGTTGCGAATGGCAAGCTCTCATTCTTTTTCACGGCTAAATAATATTCCATCGTGTGTGTGTATACACAACGGAATATATATATACATATATATACACACACCATAATACCTATACCGTTCATCAGTCAATGGACATTTGGATCGCTTCCATAATTTGTCTATTATAAATAATGCTGCTATAAACATCAAGGTGCATGTATCCCATTGAATTAGTGTTTTTGTATGCTTCGGGTAAATACCTGGTAGTGAAATTGCTGGATTGTAGGGTAGTTCTATTTTTAACTTTTTGGGGAACCTCCATACTGTTTTCCACAGTGGCTACGCCAGTTTGTATTGCCACCAACAATGCAAGAGGGTTCCTTTTTCTCCACGTGCTTGTCAACGCTTGTTGTTTCTTGTCTTTTTTGATTTTAGCCATTCTGACAGGTGTGAGGTGATATCTCCTTGTAGTTTTGATTTGCATTTCCCTGATGGTAAGTGATGATGAACACCTTTTCATGTTTCTCCTGGCCATCTGGATGTCTTCTTTGGAGAAATGTCTGTTCATGCCTTCTGCCCATTTTTTAATTGGTTTGTTTGTTTTGGGGATGTTGAGTTGTATGAGTTCTTTCTTTTTTTCTTTTAGAAAGAGGTGGGGGAGGGGACAGAGGGAGAGAGAAATAGAATCCCAAGCAGGCCCCATGCTCAGCATGGAACCCCACTCAGAACTTGATCTTATGATCCTGAGATCATGACGTGAACCGATATCAAGAGTCAGATGCTGAACCGACTGAACCACACAGACACCCCCAGTTGTATAAGTTCTTTATGTATTTTGGATACTAACCCTTTATCAGAGATGTCATTTGCATATATCATCTCCCATTCTGTAGGTTGCCTTTTCGTTTTGTTGATTGTTTCCTTCGCTGTGCAGAAGCTGTTTTGATGTAGTCCCAATAGTTTATTTTTCCTTTTGTTTCCTTTGTCTCAGGAGATCTATCTAGAAAAATGTTGCTATGGCCGATGTCACAGAGGTTACTGCCTGTGTCCACTTCTAGGGCTTTTATGGTTTCAGGTCTCACACTAAGGTCTTTAATCCACTTTGAATTTATTTTTTGTGTATGGTGTAAGAAAGTTATCTGGTTTCATTCTTTTGCATGTGGCTGCCCAGTTTTCCCAACACCATTTGTTGAAGAGACTGATGACTTTTCAAGAGCAAAGTTCTTTACAGAGTCCAAGTCTTCAATCTTGTAACCAGACCATCAACTCCAGTGACAGCCCACTTTGAAGGAGGCCTCATAAAGACAGGGTCCAGACTCTTTCTCATGGCTTAAGCTAATGGAAAGCCTAGATGGAAAAGTGAAATCGTCCTCAAACTTCATGCAGGTAGAATGGAGAAAATCTTGAGAAGTTCTGAGAAGGGACAGAGATTTCCAAACCTTGGTTTGAAATGCAAGAAGTCACAGGGGATGATGAAAAACACTTGAAAGTGCTTGCTTTTATCATAGGAAGTGACAAAAATGTGAGTTTCAACTTGCTTGCCTCTGGCCCACTCACCTAGCTGAATAAATCAAGACCAGATCAAAATTTCTTAGGAATCGCAGGGATCTGAAGGACAAAGCTGACCGTCTGAAGCTTTACCTTTGTGCTTATTACCCGTTTTTAGTCACTGGGTCCCTGGTCTTATATCTATCCTTGTGAGGCTTATGTGATCTGGGAGATCCAGAATATTCTTTACATTTGCATTTCTGTCTTTGCCTCTGTCTCTAATTTGGATGTATTTATGTATGTAGAAGTGCTGTGGAAAATACTTAACGCATGGTACTAATGTAAGAGAATCCAGGTAGGGTTGGTATTACCTTGAGAGGTATCATTTTGTTAAGCTAATGTTCATCTCTCTGGCTTGATACTTGGTGCAATTGTTAAGAGCAGAACCATCCTCAGAGTCCTAGGTTCCCTATCCCTTGATTTTTTGAGACAATAATATAATTACATTTCATGGAAAACACAGACGGTAAATATGTTGTGCCCAGACACAAAGTGATTCGAAGATAACCTTAGGACAGAGACTCATAAATCACCTGCCTTTCGTTATCATGAAATAAACATTGCTCTAGTCGGGGGGGGGGGTGTTTTTCCTCTTTTTCGTTCTCCGTGTTTCTTTTGTCAGGACAAGTTATGATGTATAACTTTTATACAGGTTTTATATCCTACTTTTTTTGATTTTTGATTTTTATTTTTTTAAAGTTTATTTGCTTTGAGAAAGAGAGAGTGCATGAGAGGGGGAGGGGCAGAGAGAGAGAGAGAGAGAGAGAGAGAGAGAATCCCAAGCAGGCTCCGCCCTATCAGCACAGAGCACAGCCGGGGGGGTTCGAATTCACAAAAAATGAGATCGTGACCTGACCCGAAATCAAGAGTCGAACACTGAGCCGACTGAGCCCCCCAGGCGCCCCTATATCCCGCTTTTTAAGCCTGATATTCACATAACATAGCCTGGTTACTCACAAGCGAGGACATTTTCTATTCAGTTATCTGTTTGACCGTCATCCTGCACATAGTTTTTCTCATGTTTCAGATTATTTCCTTAGGAGAGACACCCGGAAATGAGATTACTGCGTCAAAGGTTCCGAATCTATTTTAAGGCTCCTGCTACACAGTGGCAAATTGCTTTCTGAAAGGGCTGTGCCAGTGGAAATGGCTGGCGGCAGCAAGGCCTGAGTCTTCCTGTAGGCCTGTACATGGGGACATTTCACAATTTAAAAAATCCTTTTTAAACGAGATATAACCCACATACATTAAAGTGCACAAGTCTTCAGCTCATGCGCTTGGTGGATTTTTACCTATGTACATTTGTGTAATTACTACCCAGATCAAGGTATAGACTTAGACATATATGATATTGCCATCAACCCCGGAGGGGTCCCTCCTCCCCCAGTTAGTATCTACGCCCCCTCTTTGAGATAAACATTATTTCTTTTTTTTTTAGCATTAAAATATCTAATATTTATTAGACTTGTATTAGTATTGCTGTGGTTTCTCCATATTTACTTAATTTTGTCTTCTCGATCGTCAGTTTCCAGAAGGCGATGTTTTGTTTTTTTGTTTTTTGTTTTTTTTTATTATAATAGTTTATTTTCAAATTGGTTTACATATAACACCCAGTGTTCATCCCAACACGTGCCCTCTTCAATGCCCATCACCCCCTCTCCCCCCTCCCCCATCCCCCTCACCCTCAGTTTTGTCTTAGTCTTTGAGAGTCTCTTATGTTTTATCTCCCTCCTTCTCTGTGTCTTCTTTTCCTTTCCCCTCTTCCCCTCCCCCTGGTTTTTGCTTAGTCTCACAAAGTCCACCTATTCGAGGAAACATATGGTATCTGTCTTTTTCTGACTGACTTATTTCACTTAACATAATACCCTCCAGTTCCATCCATGTTGCTACACATGGCCAGATTTCATTTTTTCTCATTGCCACGTAGTAGTCCATTGTATATAAGTACCATAACTTCTTTATCCATTCGTCAGTTGATGGGCACTTGGTCTCTTTCCATGATTTGGCTATTAGGAGCACGTGTACCCCAATGTTCATAGCAGCACTTTCGACAATAAACATTATTTCTAAAAGTCCCTCAGTTTTTAGTGATTTCTGAAAGTTTCTTTCACATGAAGTGACTTGACAGGTGATCTCTCAGGGAAGATCTCCATGTCCGTGGTCGCCCGGACCCGTGCCACCTCCCATCGGCAGGCCTGAGCAAGTCCGCGTGGTCTTTATTTCATTTCTACCCAGTTGCTTGTACCGAGCTTAGCTTATTTTGTGGCTAGATTGTCTTAGTATCACTTCATGACTGTACATAATATATCCGCAACCCCCCCCCCCAAGAAAGAACACCACCCCTGCCATCTGTTCTGAGCCATGTGAGGTAGCAGGTAGGGGTGATGAAGAAGGGGCATGACAGAAATAAAGCAGGAGTGATGCTGATTTTAAGAGAAGCAGTCCCCCTCCTCAATGCTCCTGACTGTCTGTTTTCTATAGATAAGTTAAAACAAAGGGTGTGTGAAGGGCTTGCTTTGCAGACCTTGCAATACTTTGCCAAGGCAGAGTTGCGCTTTGTACTGAAATCCCCGGGAAGTGGGTTTAAAATGGAGTCTCCTAGCGTGAGTCGGATTGGGTGAGGAAATGGTGTGTTTGTGTCGGTCAATTCAGTTTGAAATGTGGGTTCAGAGAGAGAACACTTACTTGTTGAGACTAATTGGTCATTTTGCTGTCAGTTTTGATGAAAATCATGGCTCTTCATTTTCCACGGGAACTTTCTTCAGCTACCTTCATCCTTACCGAGATGGACTGGCTCTTTGTGGGTTAACGAACACTTGAAATCCTCTCTAGTAACAAGAGAAAGATCAACATCAAGGTTTGGAACATCATGGGCTAGAATTTAGGGCTTAGCAGCGGTTGCAGGTATAAATCAAGGTGTCTGGGTCAGACACCGAGAGATCTAAGCCCAACATGAAAGATGAGAGAGGGAATTAACAGTGTTGGAGTGTCTCTAATAGACCAAGTACAAGGTTAGGTTGTTTCATATGCGGTAACTCATTTAAGATTCACGATAAGATAGTGAAGATATCATCCTCCTTTGTTGTTGAGGAAGTTGAAACACGTCCAAAGTCTTACAGCTACGTTTCTTCTTTGCCACGCCCTCTTTTCCCACCATAGATAGTCCCGAGATACACATCCTTCTGTTTTCCTTCTCCTCTCAACCTTCTTGTCCTTTGCTGTAACATCTCGTGCCATGACAAACCGTCTCTTATCTAATGTGCCATGCCCTGAAGGGTCAGCTCCAGCCTTGATTTCCCTGTGAAGCCTTCCCTGACACTGTGGACCATAGGGAGCTCAGGAGCATATGGCCCTTGGGTGTTGGAACTCTGTCTGATATCTTTTGGAGTCCCCACAGCACCTATAGAAGTCGCATGAACATGGCATTCACTTCCTAGGCTCGAATAATGCAGTGACAACGGCGAAGTTCTCATTAGGAAGGCTGTTTTTGTAGCCACTGTTGGCATGAAGGTACAAATGGTCTTTGTGAATGTACCAAGAGCTCCTGAGTGATTTCTGATCAATGGAAACTCCTTAGTTCCCCAGCGACTGCCTTAAAATCAATATCATTATCCAACACTGATCCCGCAGTTTGCTCCTTTGCCACCCTCTCCACTTGTGTGAATGAACCACTTGGCCATATTTTATTGTGGTATTTCACCAGGGAGCTTTTAAGCTCCTTAGTTAATAACAAAAACATTTCAAGCAGGAGAGAGATGGCCCGACCATAGTGTGTACCTTTGCCAACTACTCTGCAGACAGGTCCCCATCTGGCGTCCACATCGAGAGCTCCCATCGCCCAAGGACTTGAGAGCAGTTCACACCTACAGCGCTAGATCAGAATAGACACGAAATGCAAACACTGGCAGGCTGTTATAGGTGTTCTCTGAAAAGAGCAGTGGCAAAATCATCAGTGCGTCTAATGATCATTGTGTTTGCATGCTTTGTATTTTCAAAAGGCCCAGCAGTGCTGTACGATAGAAATAGAATATGTGCCACATGTATAATTTAAAATTTTCTAGCAGTCAGATTAAAAAATGTAAAATGAGGGGTGCCTGGCTGGCTCTGTCAGTAGAGCACGCGACTCGAGCCCCACATTGGGTGAAGAGTTTACTTTAAAAAAATATATGTATATATTTATATATAATATATATTATATAGAAAATAGTTATATAAATTTTTAAATGTAAAAAGAAACATGTGAAATTAATTTTAATATTATATTTTATTTAACCTAACATATCTAAAATATTATCATTTCAACATGTAAGTAATATAGAAGGTGTTTTAGATTCTTTTTTTTTTTTTTTTTTGTATTAAGCCTTGGAAGTCCGGCATGCAATTTATACTTAACAGCATGTCTTGTTCGGACTGGCCACATTTTAAGCGTTCAGTATCCATGCATGTGTGGCTACTGGCTACCATATTGGACAGCAAAGGCCAAAGAAACTTCTAGTTGAACCTTTCTTCTGAAAATGGATCATAGGCAAATAAAAAACCCAGTGTATTTATTGGACCCCTTGCTCTGTGCTAGGCACCGAAGGGGGAGCCAATGGACTGTAGTCCAGCCTCTGCCGTCCATCCCAGTAGCCACGTATGAAAAGCAAAGCCATTCTGGTTGTAATCTATGTGTCCAACTGCAAGGCAGTTTTTAAAATTTTTTTTTCATGTTTGTTTATTTATTTTGACAGAGAGGGAGCACTTGTGCAAGCAGCAGAGGAGCAGAGAGAGAGAGAGAGAGAGAGAGAGAGAGAGAATCCCAAGCAGGCTCTGTACTGGCAGCACGGAGCCTGATGCGGGGCTCGATCTAACGAACTGTGAGATCATGACTTGAGCTGAAATCAAGAGTCAGACGCTTAACTGACCGAACCACCCAGGTGCTCCTACAAGGCAGTTTTGTGATTAATTTTCAAGCAAGTGATTTCGGTAGTAGCGGACTGTGTGTTTAGGGGAAAAAGTAATTTTTGCTAATTCAAGTGGTCAGGGATAATTCATGGAGGACAAACTGTTCAGGCAGCGGGTATAGCTCAAGCAAAGGTATAGGGTCGGTTAAGTATCAGAAGGGTTGGGAGGCCAGTGAGTAGATTAGCTTGGCTATAACTGAGAGTTCACATAAAGAGAATTGCAGAAAGAGAGGTGAGATTTCTTTGGGCTGTGTTACAGAGAGAAAAATATGTATGGGGAGATAGCTAAGCTGCTTCAGTTAATAACATGGTGAAAATAATAAAAGCAGCTAGCTAGCATTTGAGTGTTTAGAGGTCGATCTCTCTACTAAGTGCTTTATATGTGTTATGTCACTGGATCTTACAAATGAGAAAGCTGAATCTCTAGAGAGATTGACGTATTTGAATCTAAAGCTATCTGAGCCCAAAGCATTCACCTTAACCATTAGCAGGTACGTTCCCAGGAAAGTTGGGGGCAGTGGTCTTTGTGCTTTGTGTCATGGGAGGCCCCCGCCTTTGTTGACAGAGGTACTACAGGGGTGCTAAGGTGCTACCTCAACATATGGCAAAGAAGCTCTAGGCCAAAGATTCCTTGCAGTTTGTTTCTTCTGAAGAGATCCTAATGGGCCTGGTTGGCATGATGCCTGTGTTGTTGACTGATGTCATTAAACACATTAAACAGCCCGGTGTCCTATTAGTTGGTTTCCTCCTTTCTTTCTCAATGCTTCAAGGTCATTCTAGAATACTGGGATCTCAGAGACCATTTAGTTCAATGCTTTGATCTGACAGAAGGAGGAAACTGAGGCCCAGAGAGGAAGGGACTTGCTCACACAATTTTAGAAGTGGCAGAGCCGGAGGGCACCCGGGTGGCTCAGTCAATTAAGTGTCAGACTTCAGCTCAGGTCATGATCTCACGGTCTGTGAGTTCGAGTCCCGTGTCGGGCTCTGTGCTGACAGCTCAGCCCCTGGAGCCTGCTTCAGACTCTGTGTCTCCCTCTCTCTCTGCCCCTCCCCTGCTCACACTCTCTTTTATCTCTCAAAAATAAATAAACTTAAAAAAAAAAAAAAGAAGAAGTGGCAGAGTTGGGACCCATGCCAGAGTCCCTTCTACCCAGAGTGCTATGCTCACATTTTCCAAGGGCCTCAACAGAAAGCAACATATTCAGATTACGAAGTGTATTTCAATTACTCGGAGTAATTGTTTTAGCGGTCTATGGTTCTTTAACAATTGAAAAACTTTATCATAGGTGATAGGTATCCCTGAATTGAGAGACGGATTTCAGCAACGATTGCTATAAAATGAGTTTCTGATAAGTGGACTCTACAGTCTTATGAATTTTGATAAAATCAGATGTCCTTCAAGTGGGAAAGATGTTGGCCCTGCTGAATGGAATAAAATTGTGCTTATGAATGCAGCAGATCTTTAAAACCCACATTTAAAAGAAAAGCATTGACTTTTTCAATGAAAACCTTACGCCGAATGCGATTCCAGTTGGAGAACAAATCATAGAGTAAAAAAAAAAAAAAAAAAAATAGAGTCTAAAACAATAGATGACCATTGTGCGAAGGCCAGGTTTCCTGGCGGGTTCCTTACCTGACAAAGCGTTCACGGCATGGGGTGGCTGGGCCCTCGAAGCCTGGCCCCAAAGGTCCCACCACCTTTAATTTCTTTATCCTTTTTTCTTCTGACCTCTGCCACCATTTAACTTTATGGACTTCTCCGCGCCACAGTATGCTGTCTGCTTTTCTACTTTCTCTGGAAGAAATATCAGCCCAGCCGGCCGAGGCGCGAACTAGCTGGTTGCTGTTACTGCTGCTTAGTAGTTGCTGCTTATCCTCGTCTCTGCTCGGACCTGGTGCTGTTTGTGCACTTAGGCCGTGTGAGGAGGGGACCAGAAGATTGGTCCATGTTAACCATTTCCATTTTAGTTTCTCATGGAGGGACAAGATGGTAGGGTTCAGGCACTGCCCCCTCCCCCACCATTTACCAAGTGGAAGTTCTCTTTAAGCATGAGGAACACTTCTTCTTAGAGGAATGTTTCTAAAGTGGATTTCAGTGCCATGAGTTTTGTGCATAAGAAGGACCCTGGTCAAATAATTTATTGCGTCCCCTGCACTTGGAAATTTAAGGGAAACATTATTATGTTAAAGGCTTTTAGAAGTCTTGCAGCTCTGAAACTTTGACTCTAACCTAGTAATAACCAAACGGATTAACCTACAGAACCTTTATTTCATAACCCATATATACTGGGAAATGCCACCGACCAGTGGCTGTTGGCTCCTTCGTGATGGTTGACTGCCCGATTTGGTTACAGTGCTGTCAGCCCTTGGACTTTTCAGAGAAGTCCTGAGCAGGAAGTAAGACAGAGAATCTAGCCCAGGCTATTTTAACAACAGGCCTCTGACTGAAACAACCTCCGCGTGTGTGGTTGATAAACATTTTCCTTCTCTTGAGGGAAAATCATGCACAGAAACAAGCACATATAAATAATTTACCAAGCTGTAATATGCTATAAATAACAAGCCTACTAAATAATGAATTAACCCAACTGCTGATTCATAAGTAAATGTCTCTTGTAAAGCAGCAGTTTTATGGATTTTACAGCTTAGTTAATATCCACTCATATTTCATTAGGACAGTTCAGGTGAAGTATTGGGGTAATAATCTGGATATATTTGCAAGTGATATAGCACATATCAAGAGCCCAGGCAGAGCTTGGGGAACTGCCAGGATCCCTTCCATTTAGCAGGAGCATGAGGGGTGCTTGTACATGGTCCTCTCTAAGACCTCGGGCAAGGGTGGAGGTTGAGGTAACTCTGGACCAGTGGGGAAAAGGGAGACAGAAGTCGCTTTGGCCTACTGAACAGAGCCAGCTCTTCTGAGATACCGTGTCGTAAACGTACAGACTCTGGAGCTGGGCTCTTAGTATTATGATCTTTATCTATCACTTATTAACTTTGTGACCCTGGGCAAGTCACTTAAACCCTTTCTGGCTCGGTTAGTTCTCTTGTCTGTAAAATGCCCAATAATAGTGCCCATCTCCTCGGGTTCTTATGAAGGTTAAATGGGTTGTATCATCAAGTGCTAGAAGATTGCTAGGCACATAGCATGTGCTTTTTAACTGCTAGCCGTTATATTCACCGGAACATGACTGTTTTAGGGTCCCCATTTTGGCTTTCTCCAGCCGCAGTGTTGGACTCTGAGAACTGAGCTCCTGAGGGGTTGGAGGGTCTGGGTAGGGAGCCACTCCGATGCCTCCTCTTACCTCCAAAGAATGGGAATGGGAAGCAGGAACTATGATTTCATTAGAGTCAGAAAATAGCTACTTTTGACTTACACTTATTTTTTTTTTTATCATTCTAGTTTAGTGTCACCATAATAAAGGTACTCCTTGATCCCCACCGCCTAATTCCCGCATCCCTCCCCAACCTCCCTCTGCTAACCATTGGTTTGGTTTGTTCTCTATAGTGAAGAGGCTGTTTCTTGGTTTGTCTCTCTTTTATTTCTCCTTTGCTCATTTGTTTTATTTCTTAAATTCCACGCACGAGTGAGATCCTATGCTATTCGTCTTTCTCTGACTTATTCCACTCAGTATTATACTCTCTAGCTGTATCCATGTTGTTGCAAATGGCAAGATTTCATTCATTTTTATGGCTGAGGGGCGCCTGGGTGGCTCAGTTGGTTAAGTGTCTGACTTTGGCTCAGGTCATGATCTCACAGTTTGTGAGTTCAAGCCCCACATCATGCTCTCTGCTGTCAGTGCAGAGCCTGCTTCAGATCCTCTGTCTCTCTCTCTCTGCCCCTCCCCAACTTGTGCTTGTGCTGTTTCTCTCTCTCTTAAAAATAAGTTAAAAAATTATGGCTGAATAATATTCCATTGTATACGTACCATCTCTTCTTTTTATTTTTTATTTTTTTTAATTTTTTTAAATGTTTATTTATTTTTGAGAGACATAGAGACAGAGCATGAGCAGGGGATGGGCAGAGAGAGAGGGAGACACAGAATCTGAAACAGGTTCCAGGCTCTCAGCTGTCAGCACAGAGCCCGACGCGGGGCTCGAACTCACAGACCGTGAGATCATGACCCGAGCTGAAGTCGGCCACTTAACCGACTGAGCCGCCCAGACGCCCCCATCTCTTCTTTTTAAAAACATAAAATTTATTGTCAAGTTAGGTAACGTACAGTGTATACAGCGTGCTCTTAGCTTCGGGAGTAGATTCCCATGATTCATCACTTACATACAACCCCCAGTGCTCGTTCCAACAAGTGCCCTCCTCAGTGCCCATCACCCATTTCCCCCTCTCCCTCACCCCCCATCAACCCTCAGTATGTTCTCTCTTATGGTTTGCCTCCCTCTCTGTAACTATTTTTTCCCCTTCCCTTCCCCCACGGTCTTCTGTTAAGTTTCTCAAATTACACATATGAGTGGAAACGTATAGTATCTGTCTTTCTCTGACTGACTTATTTCACTCAGCATAATACCCTCCAGTTCCATCCACGTTGCTGCAAATGACAGGATTTCATTCTTTCTCATTGCCGAGTAGTATTCCATTGTATATATAAACCACATCTTCTTTAGCCATTCGTCGGTTGATGCACATTTGGGTTCTTTCCATAGTTTGGCAGTTGTTGGTAGTGCTGCTATAAACATTGGGGTACATGCGCCCCTATGAATCAGCATGCCTGTATCCTTTGGATACATTTCCAGTAATGCTATTGCTGGGTCGTAGGGTAATTCTATTTTTAATTTTTTAGGAACCTCCACACTGTTTTCCAGAGTGGCTGCACCAGTTTGCATTCCCACCAGCAGAGCAAGAGGGTTCCCATTTCTCCACAACCTCGCAGACATCTGCTGTTTCCTGAATTGTTAATTTTAGCCACTCTGATTGGTAGTAGGCGTATACCACCTCTTCTTTAGCCATTCATCAACTGAGGACATTTGGGCTGTTTCCATAATTTGGCTATTGTGAATAATGTTGCAATAAACATAGGGGTGCATGTATTCCTTCGAATTAGTGTTTTTGTATTTTTTGCATAAATACCCACTGGTGCAATTCCTGGATCATAGAGTAGTTCTATTTTTAATTTTCTGAGGAACCTCCATATGTTTTCCAGAGCGGCTGCACCAGTTTGCATTCCCAGCAACAGTGCAAGAGGGTTCCCTTTTCTCTACATTCTCGCCAACACGTATTGTTTCTTGTAGTGTTGAGTTTAGCCCTTCTCGTAGGTGTGAGGTGGTATCTCATTGTAGTTTTGATTTGAATTTCCCTGATGATGAGTTGCCTTTCACTCATTAAAAATAAGAAATGGTCCTTTATTTAAAAGGAACTTTATCTTTATCAGTGAGGTTTTTGGGGAGGGAGGTGACAAGAATTATCACTCAAGTCACTCTGACAAGGAGAAGATCTGAATTTCATATTCAGACCTTAATTTGTTAAGGAAGATTGACGCCAAAAAAGATGCTACCGTTCCCTACTTGCGGAGACCCTGAGTGCTCCGGGATGGGGAGCGTAGAAACAGGGCACCTCATTGTTCCGGTTCCCCAGAGGGGTGGAGAGAGAACGAGTGTCCTGCCCTTTAGGCCATCACACCAACACTGGAAACCCGACGGCCAGCCTAATGACCACTCAGTTCTCACTGAATGGAAGAACAGCTCAGGCCCTTGCTCCAACTTGTGGACTACAGGCCAGTTACATGCCCCGTTACCCCAAATATTCCTCACTGCGCAGAGCACGCACTCAGCCTTGCGCGGCCCCATGGATGTAGCCCGTTACGCTGCATCATGCCAGCACACATCTGAAGCCCCCTTTGCCCTCGTCTCTCTGGATAGCTCTGCATCCTAGGCTTGTGGTCTCGTCTTCAGCCTGCTCTCTGTCCCCCTTTCCCACGTTACGCGGACTTCTCCAGATGGCTGCAAGTAAGGCCACCTTTCCATTCTTCCTTTATCCTTTTTTAAAAGTTTTTTTATTTATTTATTTTGAGAGAGAGAGGGAGTGTGCGAGTGGGGACAGGGGCTGAGAGAAAGGAGAGAGAGAGAGAGTCCCAGGTAGGCTCTGCGCTACCAGGTTGAAGCTTGACATGGGGCTTGATCCCATGGACCTAGAGAACCTGTGCCGAAATCAAGACTTGGATGCCCAACCAGCGGAAACACCCAGGCGCTCCATTTCTTTATCCTTCGGGTTCGGGAATCCATGGGGATCATTCCTGGTCCTCTGGTTGCCCCCTCCCTCCCCATGTACCCTGGCTCTAGGCTAGATCCATGGCAGTGCTCAGCTTTCCTGATGTTAAGGAAAGGGCGGTCATCTGGGTTTGGGCCCTGTCTGTTCTTTCATCTGCCTGTTTTGTACAAATACAATAGCGAGGAAGCAGGGACCTTTGGATTGGTGGAGTTGGGCTCTCTCAGATGTTTTCCTAAATGCCTAGTACTAAGAGATCTAGCTTGCTTACCTTCAGTAGACCTCAGGCTGGGGAGCCTCAAGTTGCTTTCCAGGACAGCCAGTGTCCACGGTGCCTTCTAAGAGAAGGGAAGAGCCATCCCCTGCTGGGGTGAACCACCTGCAGAATGGAAGGCTTCCCATTCTTATGCCACTGCAGAATGAAAGGCTTCACAGCTCACAATTACCATTTGGCCAAGCCCCCTCCTCACCCCTACTCCCGTGAAGTGGAAAGAAGTAAGGTGGCGTGACATTCACTTTGACAAAGCTTTTTTCCTTTTCTCTACTTCTCAAAAAAAAAAAAAAAAAAAGCCTAAAGAAATAAAAACAGTTGCTAGGCTACTGGGTGGGCTCTGTCAGTGTGTTTTGTTGCCATCCTAGCATTAAGGACTTGTGTTTCCACATATTCAGCAGCTTAAACCAAAGAAGTGAGGAAGGCGGGGGGTTGTTGGAGAGGGCTCCTTTAGAAGTTTCCTTGTCAGGTCGAGTGCTTGACTCTGGGAATGCAGGTGACCTGGAGCACGTCAACTACAATTCTGTCTTCGGGTGGGAAAATAGGAGGGAGGATTTCTTCCTAGTTCTCAAACTGGTCCCAAAGAGAATGTTTTCGGGGCCTTGTCTTTCTTTCACGCTAGTTTCAGAAAGGCCGGCTCCCAAGGGGACGTGGGTCAAGCTCTGAGCCCTCTGAACATTGTGTTTTGAACACCTTATATGCAGTTGATGCTACTTTTGGGACCTGGACCCCACCTGGCCCTGGTGAGTTCCTAGCTCAGTGTTGTGGCAAGCCTGCACAACCAGCTCTGCTCTACTTTTCGCCAGACTGTTGTATTGTTCTGTGTTTTGTTTTCTGGTGGCAGCATTGTGTTTTCAAAGCTGGGTGAATTCCAGGGGCGCCTGGGCGGCTCAATCGGTTAAGTGTCCGACTTCAGCTCAGGTCATAATCTCACGGCTCGTGAGTTCGAGCCCCGCATCGGGCTCTGTGCTGACAGCTCGGAGCCTGCTTCGGATTCTGTGTCTCCCTCTCTCTCTGCCCCTTCCCCACTCATGCTCTGTCTCCCTCTCTTAAGAATAAATAAACGTTAAAAAGATTTTTAAAGCTGGGTGAATTCCAGGTGAAGCAAGTCATCGTTTAATAATAGTCAGTGAATCTTGAAATTCCACGTGTGTAGAACTCGTTACCGTATACACATGTGCCACACTCCCAGCTGGTACTGAAGAATGCTTCCCCGCTCTTCGTCCAAAAGGGATGGTGGAAAGAGAGGCAGTTTCCCAACACCTCTTTGCATCGTTGTCTAAATGGTTCCTCGTGGCCTAATCCCCCCTTTGCACACTGGTTCTCAGTGTGGGGACAATGGGAGCGTTACTGACTTCAGGCTTGTTTTCATCAACCAGCTTATTCTGTGTAAAGTTGAGTTTAGGGGAAAAAAAATCTTATAAAAATTAATGCAGCCCGGGACACTCTTTGTGGAGGATGCATTGAAAATACATCTTAAATAAAAACCCAGGAAATTGTCCCTTCTGTCTTTCACCTGTCAGAATAAGCAATAGAATTCTATAGCCCATTCAGTAGCATATTTAATTAAGCAACCTATCTGCTGAATGCGCTGGGGGTTGGCTGACAGTGCTTTTCACTGCTGATTTGGATGACAAAGGATGTGGCGAGACATTCAAGGGTCTGGTGGGATGGAAAGAAACTCCCAATTGGTCACACCTACCTATTTCTCTTGGCATGTTGCATTAGCTCTGCTAATACAGAAAATAGATTGTCTTTGATTTATTGAGAAAGTCACTGGACACCAGCCTCTTCCACAGCAAGCCCTGACTGAGTTTTGCACACGCTCCCATTATAGATGAATAGAGATTTAGTTGTAAGTGGGAAACTTTAGCTTGTAATTTTCAAAAGAAAGAACATTCGGGTGCTCGTTTTAACCCTGATGCACAACCATTCCCGACCATCATTCTTCGTTTTGGTGGGAATTATTGCCTATCCCTAATGGGTATTATTAGTGTTAGCGACAATTATGGAGTGTTGGCCAGGCACATGCCAAGGTGCTGCATGCATTATCTCTCCCAGCAATCCCCTGGGGTAGATACTGTTGATATTCTGTTTTTTTAGAGGATGAAATTGGGGCTCGGAAAACTTAAGTCACCTGCCTCTAGTCACACAACTAGTGAGTCCTACAATCAGGCTTTGAGCCCAGAGCTCCCCTACTCTACAGCCCATGTTCTTTTTTTCTTAATTTATTTTTTTTAAATTTACATCCAAGTTAGTTAGCATACGGTGCAACAATGATTTTAAGAGTAGATTTCTTAATGCCCCTTACCCATTTAGCCCAGCCCCTCTCCCACAAGCCCTCCCGTAACCCTCTGTTTGTTCTCCATGTTTAAGAGTCTCTTACGTTCTTGTCCCCCTGCCTATTTTTATGTTATTTTTGCTTCCCTTCCCTTATGTTCCTCTGCTCTGTGCCTTAAAGTCCTCATTTGAGTGAAGTCATATGATATTTGTCTTTCTCTGACTGACTAATTTCACTTAGCATAATACCCTCTAGTTCCATCCACATAGTTGCAAATGGTAAGATTTCGTTCTTTTTGATTGCCAAGTAATACTCCGTTGTGTGTGTGTATATATATATATATATATATATATATATATATATACCACATCTTTATCCATTCATCCATCGATGGACATTTGGGCTCTTTCTACATTTTGGCTATTGTCTATAGTGCTGCTATAAACATCGGGGTGCATGCACCCCTTCGAAACAGCATACCTGTATCCCTTGGATAAATACCTAGTAGTGCAAATGCGGGGTTGTAGGGTAGTTCTATTTTTAATTTTTGAGGAACCGCCATACTGTTTCCCAGAGTGGCTGCACCAGATTGCATTCCCGCCAGCAGCATAAAAGAAGAGATCCCTTTTCTCCGCACCTTCGCCAACATCTGTTGTTGCCTGAGTTGTTAATATTAGCCATTCTGACAGACGTGAGGTGGTATCTCATTGTGGTTTTGATTTGTATTTCCCTGATGATGAGTGACGTTGAGCATTTTTTCGTGTGTCAGTTAGCCATCTGGATGGCTCACTTTGGAGAAGTGTCTGTTCATGTCCTTTGGCCATTTCTTCACTAGATTATCTGCTTTTTGGGTGTTGAGTTTGGTAAGTTCTTTGTAGGTTTTGGATACTAACCCTTTATCTGATATGTCGTTTCCAAATATCATTTCCCATTCTGTCGGTTGCCTATTAATTTTGTTGATTGTTTCCTTCGCTGTGCAGAAGCTTTTTATTTTGATGAGGTCCCAATGCAGAAGCTTTTTATTTTGATGAGGTCCCAATCATTCATTTTTGCTTTTGTTTCCCTTGCCTCCAGAGACGTGTTGAGTAAGAAGTTGCTGCGGCCAGGGTCAAAGAGGTTTTTGCCTGCTTTCTTCTAGAGGATTTTGATGGCTTCCTGTCGTACATTTAGGTCTTTCATCCATTTTGAGTTTATTTTCGTGTATGGTGTAAGAAGGTGGTCCAGGTTCATTCTTCTGCATGTCGTCTACAGTCCATGTTCTTAACCACTACTCTGCTTCGTCTCTTGAGAAAGCCAAAAGGGTTTGTAATTTCAATACAACTCTTAACACCGGGGGTAAGGGTCACAAGAGTATTGGGATTACTAACTTCTGCGGGTCCCATGAAATCAGATGTTCTTCACCTACGTCTGTGGGACCTTGGGGAATCCAAAGGCCCTTAAAATTAGATGCATATGTATATGTGTATATGTATCTTGGGACAATGGGTCAGTTTTCATTAGCTTCTTAAAGAGTTCATGACATAAAGATGGTTAATAACTTCCATATATACCTCAAGTACATGCGCCACTTGCTGTGTGCCAGACAGACAGTGCTTTATATACACAAATTTAAGCAAACTCATTTCCTTCTCACCACAGCCATATGAGGTCGGTATGATTATCAAGCCCATTTTACAGAGGGAGAAACTGAGACTAAGGTAACTTGCTCAGGGTTACAAAGCTAGTAAGTGACAGCACGGATCTGATTTGAAGTCAAGCACTGTGGCTCCTGAATCTTTGCTTTTAAGCACTTTTGACTGCATGTTTCTTCCTACTCATTTGCATCCCTTCTGGCACCGTGCCTGACACATAGGGAATTTTATTGGTATTTGTTGAATTGAGTTGATTTGCGTACTGCTGACTCTGTGTAGATTTTGTCTTAGGAAACATGCTCAGAGGCCTGAAACCTGTCGCAAGTACTCCACAAATCTTGACTGGATGAATGAAGAGAACCTACGTGGACAAAAGATTACATCAGTTTTTCGAGATGGGTGGCTTGGCAAAGCATAGGCTCTTTGTTTGCAGTTGGGCCTCCCTGGACGGCTGTTGCCCTGATCCCAAGCCCATTCTTCCTCCAAGAGGCTGACTAGATTGTTCAAAAGTGGTTGTAAGCTACCTCCCAAGTATGGGCTAAGTGACTTCACACTTTCTATGAATCTATGTGGTATTCTGTGTCTTGCAAGCAGAAGCCACCCAAACCCTGCTGGCAAGACTCAAATCTAGATCTCTGTCTGGCATGTCAGCTCTGTTGAGGGGAGGATGGACGACGACACAAATCCTGTTCAACTGCCCTAATGTAAGTTTGACTGTAGCTGAGTTTCTAGAATAGAGCACTCTTAAATATCAGAACAATTGACTGTGATTGTGGAGAGTGCGCAGTGAGCTGGTGGGCTGGTGAGTAACAAGGTGGAGCAGCTTGAGTTTTTAATCACCTTGATTACATGTTCCAAGTTTTAACTTTGTGGCCTCCACTGTTCCCCTAATTTAGCCTGCTGTGATCTTATTTTACTTTTCATTTTATTCTCTGATCACTACCGATTAAAGCCCCGAGACCACGCTGCTTCTGTTGCCTGCCTCCCAGCCTGATGGACCTCTTTGTACTGAGGTACAGAACCCAGCTGGTGGCTGCACTTCCTAAGGCCTAGAAGCTTCATTACTCTTTGTTGGCAACGAACTCAACGAACTCCAAAGTTACTGGCTTTGGAGTTGGGTTTTCTCAACTACAGAGGCTTAACATTTGGTTTCCAAGTTGAAGTATTTTTCCTCTGAAATTAATCAGGTACATGAGCTAATTACAAGCCAGCAAATATTTTAAGAAAACTGCTGTCCAGTAGAGACTCTTACACAAACTTCAGACTATTTTCCCAGTGACTAATAGGCTTCATTTATTTTCTTTGAGGTGGAAAACAGTGTTGACAAGGACTCCCTACTCATTTGGTTCAAATAACTAATTTCGTACCTGGAGTACTAATTACAGGAGTGACACCGTCTTTTGCTATTAGGTCTCTCACTTGAAGAACTCCAAGCAGCCGATAACCTTTGAATCTTGGGGGCTAGTGTAGTCTATTCATGGGCAGTAGAACAGTGAACACTGTGATCAGAAATATAGTTAAATTTCTGTGCTTGAGCCCCCATTAATACAAAAGGTAATAGTTGTGTGAAGGACAAATTTGATAAGTCTATGACAAGAAGTAAGGAAGCTGGCAAGGGAGTTATTTAAACTGCCAAGTAGAACACATTTGTAGAAGGTGCCAGTTCACGTGCAAAGAACTGGTAAGTGCATACACGTCATTCCATCAATAGTCTTCAAATCTGAAGGTTGAAAGCCATATAGTACGACTCTTCAATACTCAAAAAACATTTGTTGAGAAACACTGTATGCTGGACACTAGGAATACGGTTCTGGTTCTTTTTTTTTTTTTTTTTGGTAGCAGCCCTATAGAGATGTAATACAAATAACATAATTCACCCACTTAAGATGTACAATTCAGTGGTCTTTGGTACATTTGCAGAGTTTGGAAGCCATCTTATGGTCGGTTTTCGAACATTTTCATCACCCCAGAAAGAACTCTCCTATCCATTACTCCCCAATGTCCTCATCTCCCTCAGTGCTAGGCAATACTGTGGGGGATACAAATTCGACTAAAACACAGGACCCGCCTTTGAGGGGTTCACAAGCTATTGAAAGAGACACCAGGCAGATAAAGCATACCTATCAGACTATCATGGAATGTTGATGCTGAGAGGGACCAACCAGATCACTGGATATAATCTTCTCATTTGACATAGGGGGATACTGAGGTTCAGAGAGAAGTGATTTACCCCAAGGCCTACAACTAATAGAGCCATGATTAAGATCCATATATCATATTGCCATCTTAGGATGTGGCAACATCAATCACAATATAAAATTTTGGAGCATCGTGGCAGTTTAAGAGCATGGATTCTAGAGCCGAACCACCCAGCTTTGACTCTCGGCTCTATTTTTTATAAATTTGTAACCTCAGGCAAGTTACTTAATCTCTCTGAGCCTCGGCTTCCTCTTTCATTGAATTGAAATAATAATTGTACCTACCTTCTGGGTCTGTTGTGAAGATTAGATGAGTTAATGCATGTAAAATACTTAGAGTGGTGTTTACAACATAATAGGCACTATACAAGTGGCTGTTATTATTCTTTTATTACTTAGTTACTGAATATGAAAACACATATTTCATTAGACTCTAAAATATGATTCACATATTTGTTCTTCAGGTTTTAAATCCTGACTGTCCTCATACATAATTTCTATTCATTTTGTTCCAACGGTAGAATAATAGTTTGTTCTAAGTGTTTTTGAGTGTTGGGTACTAGGTATAAAAATATGTTTAAGAAACAGTCTGTGCACTTAAGAAATTCACAGTCAGGTGAATAGCTATGGCAGGTGAGCAGATAAGTAGCCATAAGTCAAAGCAAGCAACAGGGACCACCCCAAATGAAGTATACATGAAGAGCGGCGGGTATTGGAAAGACTTCATGCAGGCAGTGGCATTGGATTTGAGTTTTGGAATCAGGCTGAAAGGGATGGCAGTCATTCCAAGCTCGGGTGATAGCAGAAGCAGAGGAAAGAAAGTGATTGTTGTGGTTTGGGAAAGGCTGAATGTTGTGTGTGTCCTGAACATAGTTCAGGAGACTTCCTAAGAGGTAAGCCTGCAAATATAGACTGTGAATGTACTTGGTAGGAAACGGGAAGAAAATTGATATTTATGTGCACTTACTATATATACCAGGCTCTGTAAAGTGCTGAGTGCTGACTATGTATAAGGTAACTCATTTGATTCTCACAATCATCCTGAGGAAGCAGGTGCAAAGAAGTGGAGTAAACTGATCAATGTCACACCTAGCAAGTGGCCGAGTCTAGAGTCAAACTGAGATTGCTCTCTGACCCTGATCCCCAGGCTCTTTCCCCCACACCACATCAACCCTCAGACTCGCATATCAGTTGGGCATCATGGAAGATGGGCGCTTTGAGGGTTTTTGAACATGACGGAAACACAGTTTCATTATCGTGTATTTATTTACTCAACTTACTCATTTATGTATTTGCTCTCTCTGGCGATAATGTAGGGGATTACTTAAAAGGAGGAAAGATGGGAGGCCAAACATAATCAACTGTGAAGCTTTTGCCATAGGTAAAAGTAAGGAGAACACGGACTAGGGCCATTGTAATGGAGAGGAGGCTCACCAAGACATATGACCAATCCGATGTGGTCAGGGCAAGGTTGAAGGAGAGTCAACAATGAAGCTCTTCAATAAGATAGTAAGCCTAGGCAGGGGTATGGATTTAGAGAAGGAAGGAAAGTAAGTTCAGTTTGGTCACAGTTCAGCCTTCTCGGAGTCTTCCCAGTGTAAATGTCCAGTAAGCAGGTAGATGTCTGTGTCTGACCCTTGAGGGGACAGAACCCTGGGAAATAGCTACGTGTGTATTCTGGGCAGAAGGAATGCAGCAAACAACCAAAGCCAAGAGGAAGCAGTTGAAGAGGACCAAGAGTGAGTGAGAGAGATCCCCAGAATCATGGGAGAAGTGAATTTCAATAGGGAAGAGGTGGTTGGCATTGTCACATGAATGTCACAGAATGGCCGAGTCAGATAGACTGAGAAATGTGCCTTCCATTTAGCAACTGAAGAGGTTATTGAGGAATAGGAAGCAGGTCAAGTCGACTATTTGGGGTGGAATCCTGGGGCCGTGGTTTGGAAACTGAATGTGAAGTGGTTATCTGGAGACATTGTATTTAGAGTGACGGCAGAATCTTGAGGACAAAACAGATCCTAGGAAATTATCTTTAGGATGGGGAAGTTTGAGCGCGTATTTTGAGGGAAATGAGTCAGTAAAGAGGCAGCTAATACATGGGGAGAAACTGGAGGATAATTGATAAAGATCTTGGAGGAAGGAGGAGAGAAGGGAAGCCAGCCCACAGATAGAAGATTAGCCTAGCCGTGGACTTGAGCCCCTCCTCTGAGATGAGATTAAGAGGAAAGAGTGTGCAGAGCACAGATAAAGTAGAGCTTCTTTTCAACAGAGTGTGAGGCTTAGTTCATGCTTAGTTACCTCTTTAGTTTAGAATTATCTTCTAGGCTAAGAAACCATGCTCCTTTTGTGCCATATAATATCCTATGGAAACAACAGCAGCAACAACAACCACGACAACAAACGACTCTGTTACAAATGGGCAAAGCGCTTGAATAGATTCCTTTCCCAGAAAAGATATACAAGCCACCAAGAGGCACATGAAAAGATGCTCAACATCATTAACTATTAGGGAAATGCAAATCAAAACCACATTTAACACCCATTAGGATGGCAAAAAACCCCACCCCCCAAACAAAAAACTAGTCCCCCCAAACTTGAAAATAACAACTGTTGGTGAGGATGTGGAGAAATCGGAACCCTGTGCACTGCTAGTGGGAAAGGAAAGTTGGCTAGATGGTCTTGCTGATCTGGGCCAGGTCTAGCTGATCGTAGCTGGACTCAGTTGCAGTCAGCTAGTGGGTCGGCTGAGGGTTGGCTTTTCTAGTATGGCTTCGGCTGGGATGACTTGTGGCCTCTCATTCTTGAGAACATAAGCCCAGGCTTGTTTTTATGACTGTGACTAGTCTAAGCAAGCAAGTCAGTCATGTAAGAAAACAAGTCTCTGCTTGCTTCCCATTTGTTAATATCCCATTGGCCAAAGCAAGTCACATGGCTTAGTTCACATTCAGAGTGAGAGGGTCTACAAAGTTAGGGCAAAGGACAAGGTTGTAGAGAGGCCATTAATTGTGGACACTAATGCAGTTAATCTATTACAGAATGCTTAAGTAAAGCCTGGGAACTTGCATATTTCACAAGCATCCCCGAGTGTTTCTCATGTGGGTGATCCAGGGACAACATTTTCACAAATCTTAGTCTAGCGTCTTTTTGCACCAGGATTGGAACTGCAATCATAAAAGGTTCAGAAAATGGGGTTGCAAGTTGGGGGGCAAATACCCCTTTCCTTAGCTCTAGCTTATGATTCAGGCTGCTTGGTCTCTTGAAGGCAGAGGCTTAACCAAAGCTCTGTGTTTTGGACAATCTCATATAATCATTTACTTTTTACAAAGAACATTGCGACTGGAGGTCAGGAAGACATTGTTGGTTTGTTTTGTGTTGCTCATTATAATATGTATTTCTGTCCCAGAGAAGCTCATATAATGGAAATGAAGCATCGAGGTGGTTTATGGGGCATGTGATAGGATCATAAAGTCGACTGTTGCTTGGACGAGACCTTTCTTAGAATAGTAATCCAAGCAAGGAGAACATGAACAGGAAAGAAAGGAAACCATAAGAAGAAACTCCATTTACTTAGCCAGTTGTGTGAGGTTTTCATTCGTCAGACCCTTAGTCAAAATGTGGAATTAGAGATGTACTTTAAGATGGCTGCCCCCATGCAGGTCATGCGCAGGCTCAGTAAAGCGGAAACCACGATACCTTCGGCTCCCTTCCACCAACCACGTAGTCAGGGCTGAAAACCTATTTGTCGAAGGAATGTCTGCAGATTTCTGGAATCCACTCTCAGAGATTTTGATTGAGTCAGGTGGACAGTGTTCCTTCCAGTGTGGTCCCTGAGACATTTGAATCAGAATCACCTGTAGAGTTTGTTTAGAATCGAATGCCTGGGTCCCATCTCCCATTTCCTGCATCTGACGCATGAGAAACCTTTACTTTACACTTCTGTGAAATCCGTGAGTAGATGTAACTGCTGCTAATGCAGGTGGTGTGATTCTCATCCTCTCCCCTCACCCCAGCAGAGGCCGTCGCTACCGGGAAGACTGTGGTCCAGCATGCCGATCTGAGGACCACCACCAGGCCAGCTCTGTTCACATGGAATTGGGGGCAGTCATTTAACATCTCTTAGCTGTTTAGCTTCAGTTTCCTCATGTTTGTATTTTATGGGCTTTTCCCCTGGGCAGCCAGATTTAAATTAACACTATATTGTCAGTTTCCTTATTCTAGGGGATAGGAGTTGGCTCTTAGCCCTCAAAGCAGTGATGGAGTCCTGGAGTTCTGAGCTGTAAAGTATCATTTGCTTCCAGAAGGCTTTCAGGCCTCACTGTCTTTGACAATGTAGGCTTTCCTACTGCAGGGATTTAGGAGAAAGCGGAGCAGTGAGCCCCGGCGAGTAGAGTGAGTGAGTAATGCCTTTCCAGGCACACGGGGCCCGCTACGGGCACCACTTATATCACAGGCACACTTAAAAATATCAAAACAAATTGGGCACATTTTCCCTGTCTGGAAGAAAGACATGTTTATTTAAGTGTGGAGAGTGACATTTGGAAATGTGAAAAGAAGTTTTCAGGGAGCAGTTGGGGGTTTGCGTGGAACATCTCCCTTTTTGTATATTTCTCTTACTTTTGTTCATCCCGTGTCTTATCCAGATAGTGATTTCAATTCACCTTCCTGATCTCCCGAGACAAGGGTTTAGGGAAGGCCATTCTAGGCCACAAGGGTTAGGTTTCCAGAAGGGCTGCAGGGAGTCTTCTGTACTGAAAGTGAATGCACCAAGGCAGCCAAGCTTGAAGTGTCTTGTAGGCTAGGGAGTCTCAAGTGTGGTTGTGTAAGAGGAACCTTCCCTCTGGGAGCAAATGGCCGGAAATTTATGCCGAGTTTCTTCCAGCCTTCTCGAGGGAGTGCAAGCAAAGGCACTCTCTGCCATGACATTACCTTTCCATGAGCCTTTTAGCACTAGTGCTGTTTTGCTCTGATGCCCAGAACGCTCCATCTTGAGTCGCTTTTGTAGCGTCCTTTTGCGCTGCCTGGATTTCAGCCAAAATCATGCTTCGTGACTTTTCTATTCCCAGTGTGCTTGCTCCTCACAGCAAAGCATCTATCAGCTGTTTCTTGAATCATTCCGTGTCTTTTAAGGTGTTAACATTTTCAATTTTGCCACATTCAGCAATTTCGCCTGCTCTGACACGAGCTCAATAAAGAGCTACAGAAATGGACTAAAGAGAGAAGCAAGTCTCTGCAAGCATGAGCCCCGCCACTGTCCACTGCTGCTCCCCCATCCCATACCTGCTGGAACTCATCTCCACTCAACCGTGCCCAGCCAGCACCTTTTCTCTTTAGGCTGCCTTGATTATTTTATCTCAGTCAGCTGTGAAAAGAATCAGGCATTCTAAATGCTCGCTGAACACTCGTGGAAAATCAAATTTCAATCCCTTAGACTTTAATTGAATCATGGCCGCCTCAGGCACACGAGTTCATGTACTTGACAGCGTTTTCCTTTGCAGCCATTGTATTCACCTCTTCCTGGGACAGGAGTTCGTAGTCTTCGGGAATTTACTTAGTGTGGAGCCCGCAGTCCCATTCTATAGAACACGTGGCGGTAGTAAGGAGCAGGGGCTGTGGAGTCTGTCAGATGCGGTTCCGATCTGCGCCCTACTGCTTAGTAGCCGCATAGCCTTGGGGAACTCCTTTCGCCTTTCCTGTGTCTGTGTCCCCCCAGTTGTAAAACGGGGACGACAGCGGTCCCAACCTTTGTGATAATCCTCGGACTCAGATGTTATCATGATTATTGTGACTTCCTTGACTTTCTCAATTACGAATAGTACAGGATGTTAGTACCTATTAGTCCTCGAGGCCAGGGGGCAGCAATCCATGGCCCAAGGGCCAAGTCCAGCTTGCCAGTGAGCTAAGAATGATTTTCACATTTTTAAAATGCTTGAAAAAAACATCAAAAAGAGTACTGTTCATGACATGGGGGAAATTATGTGAATTTCATACATATGTGAGTTCAGCCCTTGCAACAGTGACCGTATGGCCCGGAAAGCTTACATGTTTACTACTCGCCGAGCTCTGCTCCGGGACATTTAGCCGTCCGAAACAGCAGAGGGATGGATGGTTGGGGAATAGTGTGCAGGTTGTTACCACTAACGACCCCAGACTCTGTGTGTTTGTGTGTGCAGAGTGATTTACAAGGGAAGAAATGATATAGGTTCCTGTCGGACAAATGAGATGAGGCTTTTGTGACCTTTTGTTTTATTTTTATTTTTATTTTTATTTGAGAGAGAGAGAGATTAGCAGAGGGAAGGAGAGAGAGAGAATCCCAAGCAAGCTCCTCACTGGGTGCAGAGCCCGACTCAGGACTCGATCCCATGACCCCAGGATCATGACCTGAGCCAAAATCAAGAGTTGGACACTCCACTGCCTGACCAACCCAGGTGCCGGTGTGGCATTTTAAACTAAGGGTTCACTTTGTGTCACTGAGGGATCCGGAAGAATTTTAAAGTAGTGGCGCCGTTGGTTTGATGCATTTACGTGTTCTCTTGTTTTTCTTTCTTCCATCAGAACTCTTCTGCAAGGAGGCGAAAATGGATGATTAGTTTCTCTTTGTAAAATGGATTGAATTGCTCTTATTAGGTGCACCGTAATTCTCAGGCAAAGTCTCATCTCGGCAAATGTCACCTTAATACCCTGTTCTCCCAAAAAGGCAATTTCTATAGAGAAATGGAAAATCTTAGAATATCCAAGGTGGAAGGAGCCTTTGAGATCTACAGGGATGATATGCATATTAGTATCGCTCTGCTGATGGAGATACAATATCCTGTTTGAAGGCAAAATATTGTATAATGAACAAGCCCTCGTCCATTCAGTCTGTTCAACCAAGATGACCTTTAATGGGTGTCTGTGTATTGGAGCTAGATTTGAATATCTGTAAGATATTAAATTTCGTATGCTTTACGAGATGTGCGATTATAGAGACACATAAACATAATGCCCAGTTTTGAATTATGGGGATGGGGATAGAAATGTTTCCAGTTCAGGGGCTAGAAACCCTGAGGTTCTGGTACTCGGGTCTATTGTCTGCCTGGCCTGTGGCCTTAATGAAATGCTTTTTCAGTAGGAATGAGGCATACATGGGGCTGGGGAAGGGGTGGGCAAGATCTGGAAGCCTGGTCTCCCAGGGGAAAGATGTGTGTTTAGCTGAACTATGCAGACATACCAATATGGGGGCCTCTGTCAGGGAGGGATCCTAGGCTGCGAAGCTGCAGCTACGTGTGTGGGGGTGGGGGAGAGAATGGCCTGTCACAAGGAGAAGGAGGAAGGCAGTGAGGCAATGAGAGGAGGTATTGGACTAGATCTTTCTGAGAAGATCTTGGAACCTCCTGCACCGCCCCGCCTCTTGCTTCCTTCACTTTGGGCTTTGATACTTACAGGACTGGTATTAAGGGAGGTGCACTTCCTAACATTCGATTTTCTCCTGATGTACCCCGTGCTTCTGTGTATAGCCAACAGGTTCAAGCTGAAAGGTGGCCACACGTGTACAGAACTGGCATTCCAAGTGCATCAGATACATAATCCATTAAGCAGGCTTAATTTACAGTCTGAGGTTTTATATCAGAATCTTCTTTTAGGACTGTGCCTGGCTCTTTTTTCCCTTTAGCCCTCCTTCCCTTTTTATTGCCCCGGGGAGGCACACTGAACATCTGCGGACAGTCGGAATCAGTAGCTATATATACACAGAACTTCCTTTTTGTACACTGTACTGGTGGACTTCCATTTTGATGAGGCTTGGACATGGGGTGGAAATCTAGCTTCTCAATAGGCTTTACAGAGGACTCCATTTCTGGTACAGCCACTGTGGAAACCAGTATGGCGGTTCCTCCGAAAATTAGAAATGGAAATGCCGTATCATCCAGTATTTCCACGGTTGAGTATTTATCCAAAGAAAATAAAAACACTAATTTGAAAAGATACATGCACCCCTATATTTATTGCAACATTAGTTATAATAGCAATAGCCAAATAGGGAATCAACCTCAACGTCCATTAATAGACAAATGGAACACGCGCTGGAATACTGCTCAGCCATAAAAAAAGAATGAAATCTTGCCACTTGCGACGACATGGATGAACCTAGAGGGTATAATGCTAAGTGAGATAAGTCAGACAGACAAAGACAAGTACGATATGATTTCACCTAAAAAAACCACAAATGAATAAATCGACAAAGAAAAACCAGAATCAGACCGTAAATACAGAGAACGAAGTGATGGTTGCCAGAGGAGGGAGTATAGGCAAAATGGGTGAAGGGTCGTGGGAGATACAGGCTTCCAATTCCGGAAGGACTAGGTCACGGGGATGGAAGGTACAGCATAGAGAATACAGTCAGTGGTATCATAATAGCGCGTTTTATGTGGACAGATGGGAGCTACACCTGTGGCAACACAGCATAATGTATAGAGATGTCGAATCACTACGTTGTACACCTGAGATTAGTGTAACATTGTACGCAAGGTATATCCAATTAAAAAGTTTCTTAAAAAATAAAGAGGTATCAATTTGAATGCCCAAACTGCCGTTCCAGTAGAACAACAAAGCTGACGACTCTGTCTTGTGAATGGTTTAAGCAGGAGAACAGCGGCGGGCATGGCTAGAGATGTCAACACCATGTAGGATACGGCTCATGAGCTTCGGCCTTTTCTCCCAGGATGAGGCCAAGAAAAGCTCTTGGACTTCCAGCCACTGGTGCATGTGGTTCCTTTGGACCAGGTGGGTGGTGGTCAGTTTTCAGGGATGTGTGTGCCTGCTCAGTGCAGGGTTCTGAGCAGTGGGTGGCGGCGGGGGGGGGTGCCCTGGTCCACATGGGGCGATCGTGATTCTGTGCCTGTGCTGGAATGTTGGTAACACCCACGGAACCGCTCAGCCTCCTGAGCTCAGGGAAGAAGCCTGAGTAAGAAAACCATATATCAATAGTCCTTTGGCCATGTTTATTCACTGAAGTCACACTTTTATAACAGGCATAGGCTCAAAGGTGTAAATAAAGCCAATTAATTTAGTTTGCCATTGATTTTCATATATAAATTATCAATATAGTTTTGACTTAGTAATAAAAATAACGGTCTGGAGTTTTATGCTCTGCCATGGCGGTTATATAGTTGGCCAACAAGAACCTACCCTCTGCTTTTAGGTTGTCTCTTGCTACAGGGAAGCATGTATTAAAGTCACGCCTCCTGATTAAGAAAAGCTACCATTTTCTGAGTACTTACTATGTGCCAGGCATTGTCAAAGTATTTCCAAACGTTATCTCATTTAATACCACTGATAGTTCTATGGCGAATTCCTGTTTTTATACACAAGTTACAGAAGGGGAGAGTGGGGTTTATTAGTGTGGTTGTATCCTCTAGGGAGATCTCAAACGCGGCGTGTTGACTAGAGGAACAGGAGAGAGTGTGAGCCCCTTCTTTCCTCCGACTGATCTCCCCTCCATGACCAGGCCATCTTCATCCACTTCGGGTCATTGTCATTGCACAGTGGATCCAAAGCCCCTCTTCCTTAGGTCTCGGAGACTGGAAACATCTCAATGGCTGAGTTCAGTGTTTTTGGGGACAGAATACTGGGCGCAGAGGTGCAGGTGCATTCCTGGTGCCCCACCGTTCCCTTGGCCTGGGAGCATCGGAGTAAATTTTCCCTTCTTATCACTGTCCTTGGAGATACTAGTTAGGCAACAAGTCTTCTTAGAGAGGGAACAGCTGGCTTGCGCTGTTTTTCAGATCTCAAAGTTTATTTTGGAAGGAAGATTTGTTTTCCCAGGGAAGTGTTACTACTTTGCAGCCTCCTCTTCATCTGTGCAGCTCATGAGAAGGCGGGCAGCCTTGCTGCAGGAGCACGGGCTGGGAGGACTGAGACAAGATGCATCTGGCTTTTCCTTCAGATCAAAGGCAACCCCAAGGGTAGTGTGACACAAGCTTCTTGAGCTATGTCGCCATCATTGTGCTGCCTGGACTTTAGGCAAAAGCAGTAAGCGGAGGACATAAATGGCTATCGTTCTTTTTACGTGTCTGGGGTTTTGTTCTTCCCCTCACTTGGTTAGCGTTCCATTAGCCGTACGGCATCACGGCCATTTTTTGATACCATGTATGGCTTTATTCATGGACATCTCCAGCCTTCCACACACGCCCCCATTAAAGAGTAGAGTTCTCTAATTATGTGCTATGCAGGTATTTTGTATTACAAACAATGTTTAATCGTGTTCATTCCAAACAGGTCGCAATTAAAATCTATAAACCGTTTAAGCCTCCATAAAAGCTCCACCCTCCACCTTACAGCTTAGCATGAATATTTACCCTGGAGAGGAAAAACATCTCATCCTGTGTTTCTCTGATGTAAAACAAAAGACACGTGTTTAATTGGACCTCTTAGGTATCGATTAAAAAAAGAGTTGGATTCCTCACTTGCCGGGGTGGTTCCATGGAGCATTCCAGAACTATCCTTTGTTTTAATTTTTTGAGGATGCACACGTTGAATGTTTTCCTTCCAACTACAGTGAACTCACCAAATGCTCTGCACTCGGGTACGGGCAGCAGAAGTTCCCTGGGAGAGCGGAGGTCTGCAGCATGCAAGGGACCTGAGAGAAGGCCACCTCAAGCTCTGTTCCCACGTCGAGCAAAGGGTGGAAGGGAACAGAGAGCAGCCACTTGGCACCGACATCCTGCCGACCTGGGGGTTTGCGCTGTCGGCAGTTAACTGTGTAATCCATCAGAGGACACAATTCTAACAAGTCCTCTTGTTAAATCAAAAGTGTTAATATTCCTTTCCATCCTTTATCTCATAATCAATATTCAATTTTCAAGACAGTGAAACTAATCAGGGAATATAACGTGGACCCAGTACAACACAAGGGAGGTGGAAAGAGGAAGTTGCAGATGGGGCTGAGCGGGTCTGTAGGAGAACATTCGTAACCATGGGTTGTCTTTCCTGTAGGTTCACTTCCACGGGAGGCATGAGCCAGGCTCCGGTGGCAGAGGCTGCTGGGTTTGTCCCTTGAAACACCAGATTCGGGAGGCAGGAACAATGTTCGGAAAGCAACCAAGTTCTTGTAGCCTTTCTGTCTGTGGTATTGGGACGCTTCAGGTGATGAGACAGGCCGTGTAGTCTGTCTGGAGCCATGTTGCTGATCATGGTGCGATGGAATTGTCCGGCACCACCAAGCAGGCCGGGGGGTTGAGGCAGGCATGTGAGGCAGCAGTCATCAGAGGGGATGGTGGCAGGGAGGTGCTCTGGAGCACTGTTCCGGCATCTTCCGGACTCTCGAGAATTGGTTCTCTCTCACACCCTACCTTACCTTCGTCTTTACCGTGCCCTTTCGTTTTAACCTTTGCCAACAGATAAGGAGATCGGCGTATCCTTTAAGGTCCTCAAAAGACAGGTAGGGCAATGGCGTAGATAGATTTATCAAGAACTTTTGAAATACACTAGGCCTCTCACACATATTCTCTCGCTTAATCATTCCCGCTGTCCCATATGCAGAGTGATGGTATCCTCACATCACAGATGAAGAAAGGGAGGCTCACAGAGAGGTTATCCGGGCATACATACTGGTCCCGGAACCCGTCAGTGGCAGAAGCAGATTCACAGCTCAAAAGTGAAAGGGGGCACATCGCTTCACGTGGAGATGGACTCTGAAAATATTTGGGGGGAAAGAAAGTGGCCCAGAGACCTGCGTGTAAGGGCTTGATGGGACTGCACTGTCCTCCTCCACAGCCCCTCCCTTTTCTAACTAGTGTCTACTCAGAAATATTTCCAGTCAGATAAACATTTTCAGAAACATTTGTAATTATCCCTAATCCTAACCAGTAGTTTCTCTGAAGAGACTTTTAAAGGCCTGTGAACTCACTGTGTATTAACAGTGCTGATCTTCAGCTTTTTTTGAAAGTAATCTCTGTGCCCAACATGGGGCTCAAACTCATGACCCCAAGATCAAGGGTCACATGCTCTACTGACTGAGCCGGCAAGGCACCCCTGATCTTCATCTTCAAGATTCTTAAACTTCACCGTGCACCACAAAGAACCAAGGCAGTGCCTTACTTTTCTGATGGGCTACCAAAAAAGGTCAGAAAGTCCTTGGGCTCAAGTCCATAATTGGCTCGTAATCCAGCGCCCGGGCGGATGGGTTTGCAAAAGCTTTGTAAAGCAGAATGATGCTACTCTAATCATTTATTTAACGAACATTTACTGAAGACTTACTCTGAGTCAGGCCCTTGCTGGGGTGTCAGTGAAGGGATTCTTGCCCTTGCGGAGATCACACACAGTCAGCTGGGGGAGAAAAGAAGTAAACAGGTAATTATAGCGTCCTTGGACGAGTGCTACCAGAAAGATCTGCAGCCCAGTTCCCTGAGTGCTTTGGGAGTGTGGGTGCTTGGGACATGGTGACTGGACGGTGGCAGCCCTGTTAGAAGATCTGGAAGCCCATCCACCTTGGACTTGACATCAGCCTCATGCCAAACATTGGTCTTCCAAAGTGATTTTATTTTAACAGAATCAATTTTTTATTATGCTGACTCAAACGATGTGTTCTGTAGAGGTTTACTGAGCCATTTATCCCTTTAAAATCCCTAACTATGTTTTGACGTGCTTCGCGGGATACTTTTATAAAGTAGCATGGATAGGACAATACTGGGAAACATCTAGTGTACTGCAAAGCCTGAATCAGTAACATCCAAAGAGCTGCACCTCAAAAAAAAAAAAAACAAAGAAAAGCAAAATTCTAACGATCATTAACTGCAGAGAAGCAGCATGGCATGGGGGAACGCTTACTTGCGAGTAGGAAGAAAGAGTCCCTGCTGACTTTTCTGCCGTGACTCTAGGAGGTTCCTGTTTCTCTCTGGACCTTGGTTTTCTGGTCAGGACAATGGATGGGAATCTCAACCTCAGTCTTTATAAAGACTTTTTTTTAATGTTTATTTATTTAGTTTGAGAGAGAGAGAAAGAGACCGCCTGAGACAGGGAGGAGCGGAGAGAGAGACAATCCCAAGCAGGCTCCGTGCTAGCAACACAGCCGGATGCGGGGCTCGAACTCAGAAGCCATGAAATGATGACCTGAGCCCAATCAAGAGTCAGGCGCTTCACTGACTGAGCCAACCCAGGTGCCCTTTCAGTCTTAATCGCATCATTTCCTTTCAAGTCGCCAAAGCTCTGGACTTCTGTGATAATATCGCATTGTTGCGAGGTTCCATGCTGCAGCATGCACTGGGCGCTGCTTTCGCTTCCTGTCTTCTATGTGCCTGGGCAGCGCCTTCCTGGGAGCATCCGGCCTTGGGAAGGAAGGGGACGAACTGAAAGGAAAAGCAGCCCTCGTCTCCCCTCCCCCCAAAGTAGAGATCACTTTAAAAGCGAATGGGGCTTTGGGGCGCCTGGGTGGCTCCGTCAGTCCAGCATCTGACTTTGGCTCAGGTCGTGATCTCAGTTTGTAGACTTGAGCCCTACATTGGGCTCCACATCGTCGGTGCAGAGCCTGCTTGAGACTCTCGCTCTCTCCTCTCTGTCATCCTCCCATGCCTGCACTTTCTCTCTCAAAAGAAGTAAATTAATAAAAAAAAAAAAAAGTGAATGCGGCTTCCACTCTCCACTTGTCCCACTTGTCCCTTCTGGCGTCTTCCCTTCCTGGACCTTTCCTCTAGAAGGCCAACCAGAATGCAACGGGAATCGGCCCGTCAGAGCAACAAATGAGGAGTTGCCTCTTTTTCCCCATCCCCTCCCTCTCCCGATGCATACGCACGTGTGGTCCTAGGTGCGCACACGTGTGTACACTCTACCACCCTACTGGAGAGAAAGAAGAGACTCCTATTTTCACTTGAGAGTCTCACAAATGACAGCTGTACTTTTACACGGTTAGATATTAAATGGAATTCCATTCTCCTTGTCAAGTTTCAGACAGGGGAAGGAGCCCGGAATTCTAATGGTGATGGTGTTCCTGGCACGCAGCGGTTACAGGGCGGTAAGGTAGTCGATCTACAGCTGGGCAGTGTGAAGGCTTCAGCTTTCATCTGACTTGGAAAATAGAAGGGGCTTGGTATTACGGCTTCCATCCATATGACTTCGCTTTGAGGTTAACATACTTTTTTCCATCAATTACGTAATTCTCTGCATCCACCAAGTACCACGGCAATCAAGGAGAGAGGACATGACAGATTAATTGAATCTTTGTGTCTTTTTAGCATTGGTAGACTACAGACTTCTTGGAATTGGAGTTACTTTTATGCCTTTGAATTCAGCCCCATACCCTCCTTCAGCCGGGATGCATTTTCCTTACCAGAATCTGCTTTTTAAGGACAAGCAGGTGGGCTACTCAGGGAATACTAAAGTTTTCTGGCTCGAAGAACATAATGCAGTTTATTTCCAAATCCACCCCTCCCACCTCTGCCCTTTATATTCCTTTCCTTTCTGTGATTTTGGCACTCTGGGGCTACGGGAGGCTCTCGGTTCCTTAACGTAGGCTGAAAAAGAATAAGAAAGTGTGGCAGAGATTCACTCCCCGCTGAAAATATGGAGGTAGTTGACTCCAAAGAGTCCTTGTGTCTCTTGTCCCTTTCGGGGACCCGAGTAGGCCTGTTGCCTTTGTTTTGCGGGCCGGGCCCACATCTGTAGCCATATCGCCATACGTGGAGCAAATGGTTGAAGGCAGTTGCCAGAGTCCAGTGCTCTGCTTGCCATGGGAAGCCTATTGACTTTAATCGTGACCATCTGGCTGGATGCCTCAGAGGAAGATGTCTCAGTTAAGGCTTATTTCATGAATGGACCTTTGTTTATTTCAAAGCCACACTGCTGTTCAAACTTGAGCATTGCATTTTCTGCAGTGAGTACTGGAAGTACAAATGAAAGTTCTTCAGAAGACACTGCCCATCAAATTCACCGACCCATGTGTGACTGGCACTTTCAACGCAATCAGGACACAGTTCCTCCTCTTACGGAAAACATATGATGGGTACTTCGAGCAAACCCGAGGCCAAATGCTGGTGCCATTAAGGAGAACAGGAATTAAAAAGGGGGAGGGGCGCCCGGGTGGCTCAGTTGGTTGAGCGTTTGACTTCCGCTCAGGTCATGATCTCGTGGTTCGTGAGTCTGAGCCCCACATCGGGCTCTGTGCTGACAGCTCGGAGCCTGGAGCCTGCTTCGGATTCTGTCTCTCTCTCTCTCTCTCTCTCTCTCTCTCTCTCTCTCTCTCTCTGCCGCACCCACTTGCACTCTTGCACTCTGTCTCTGTCTCTCTCAAAAATAAATAAACATTAAAAAAAATTTAAAGAGGGGAAATGGTATCCAGGTGGCAGGAGAAATTCAGTAGGTGGGATAGGAAATATTTACCATTAACGAGCTTTCGTAAGGAGAACAGAAACAAGTTAGATGTGCTTTGCAGGCCCGTTGGCAGTCAATATCTGTCCAGCAGACGGGAAACTTGGAGAGGAGTCTCAGCACTGTACCTCGCTCTTGACCCAAGTCCCCCCCCCCGCCTCCCCCAAACATGCTTATGAAATATTATTAAACTTCACGAGTTTATTTAGAATAAGATCTTCCAGTGGTCAGTAGGGGCTACATGCCAGACACCACGTTAATGGTTTTACTTACATTATCTCATGTCCTTCCCTGAAGGATCCTGTGAGGTAGACAATACCATCCCCGTGTTACAGATGAGAAAATCAAAACACAGACATTTGAAGTCGATCAAGGTCGCATAGCTAGGAAGTCCCAGAGCTAAGACTCAATTCCAGGTCTCTCTGACTTCAAGGCCCTTGCTCTATAGCATTTGGAAGTTGAGCAAGAAAGGAAAGGCACTCGTGAGTTAGACAAAGGATCATGGCTTTTCCCAGGGAAGGGCTTGGAGCCCGTCAGCTGTGGCTCCTGTGCCACCAGCCGGGTCTGCCTGAGCAGCGCTGGGAACGGGGGCGCCGGGGTCTCTCTCCCAGGGAGGGTTTCATTCCGTTCACATTGTTCCAGCCCCCAGGAGTGGTGTCAAGGATAGGGAAGAAGAATGGAAGGGATGGCTTTGACACACCTACAGAAAGCCATCATCGGCACGCCTTTCCTCCCAGACTCAGAGGAGTGGAGGGACAAGATGGTCCCAGCGAGAAAGGAGAGGGGAAGAAACCGAAGACAGATTGACTTTTCTCCCAGTGTCGCTTTCTTCCCCTTGGTCCACTGTGAAGTCCACCACCTGCAGGCGTTTAGGGAATAGCAAACGGAGACTTCTGTCGGGGCCAGTGGAAAAGACCCTGTGCTAAGTGTCAAAAGATGGGACGTCAAGGCCAGCTTTACCATCTATGAGGTGTGTGACTGCGGACAAGTCCCATAACGACAACTTTTGCATCTTTACGGTGAACATCATCATCCTTTCCCATTATGTGTTAGCGACTCGTTGTATAGATTCAGTGAGGACATACGTGTCAATGTATTTCAAAAGCCTAAGAGCTCCACATAAATATAAGGGATTATGAGAAACTTAAGAAAGGGTAGTCACATAACTGACATTGTCCTTTAAATGGGAGGCAGCGGATGCTGTCCTCCTCCCTTGATGGGCAAGCTTCTTTTTCCTTAAAGCACATTTCCAGGGGTGCTTGGGTAGTAGCTCAGTCGGTTGAGCATCTGACTCCTGATTTCATCTCAAGTCATGATCTCGTGGTTCAGGAGTTCAAGCCCCACATCGAACCCCACGTTGGGCCGACAGCAGGGAGCCTGTCGGGACTCTCTCTGGCCCTCCCCCTTCCCTGTGTGCCAAGGCATGCTCTTTCTCTCTCTCTCAAAAATAAATAAATAAACTTAAAAACAAGCACATTTCCAGAACAGAAGGAAACCCAAGCGCCACATTTCTGATCTGAGAGCTAGTTTGAGATGTAAATGAACCCCGTCTCTCAAGACACAGCTTTGCATCTATTTTGCATTCAAATTTATTTATCTAGAGACAAAATCGTGCGTTCTTTACTTCTACTCACAGCATATGCGAGCAGATCAAATGAGGTGCTGATCCAGCAAAATGGCAAGTAGCCTTTTGCTTCCTTGAAATTGCTAATTTTACAAATGGCAGAGTGTTGAAGCACGGCACGGAATATCTATTTTACTAGAATCTGGCAACATGGGCACATATGGTCTTGTCAAGAATGAATCAAACACAATTCCGGGATTATAATTAAGTAGTTGAAATTCCAAAAGGAATAACTTAACATGAACGAAGTCGGATTTAGATTGCTTTTTGTTAGCTTTCTCGCAGGCTCTTCCCTGGCACATTGTTGGCGACGTAGCTACTTGCTCTGAGAAACGTTTAATTGTCAAAGAGGAAACCTTTTCACTCTGACTCTCTAAAGGTGCTTGATTTAACATCTATATTGCACGCTTTAACGGTACATCATAGAATGTTAGAAGACCAAGATAGAAGTCAAGCCAAATGTCCCTATATAAATATTTAGGTTAAAGCCTTCTCCCATCAAATATAAACTTCTGATCAATTTCCTACCAGGCCAACAGAGATAAAAGAAGGAAGATAAGGACCAGTATGGAATAAATCTCTCTCTCTCTCTCTCTCTCTCTCTCTCTCTCTCTCTCTCTCTCACACACACACACACACACACACACACACACACAGAGTTTCAATTTCAAACTCTCTTTCCGAATACTCTTTCTGAAGGCAGGGCCATGTTCTATTCTTGCCTGTAAGCCCAGCATCTAGCATAGGGCTTGACAGGTAAAAAGAGTTGAATTGGAAATTTACAAGCTGTCTCTAGAAAACATTCTCAGGGATTCCCCCGGAGTTGTTGTGGATGTGATTTGGGGTCCTGACTGAGAAGTCAGTATCTATACATTAAAAGCAAATGTCAGCGCAAAGGTGGAAACAACCCAAACGTCCAGCAGCTGACGAATGGATAGACCACGCAAGGTACATCCGTACAATGGCATCTTACTCAGCGGTAAAAAAGAATGAAATACTGACACATGCTGCAACATGGATGAACCTCAAACATGTGCAAAGGGAAAGAAGGCAGACATAAAAGGCCACATATTATATGACTCCATTTATACAAAATGCCTAGGATAGGTAGATTCATAGAGATAGAAAGCAGATCGGTGGTTGCCAGGTGATGGGGAAGGAGGGAGATTGGGAGATGATTAGCTAAAGAATATGCAGTATCTTTTTGGAGTGTTGAAAATGTTCTGAAATTGATTGTGGCAATGGTTGCAAAACTGGGCGAATACACTAAACACATTGAATTGTACGCCTCAAATGGGTGAATTGTGTGGTATATGGAAGATATCCTTTCTCCATAAAGCTGTTAACCAAACACCTTTCTCTCAAATGATTTTGATGTGCACTCCCAATTCAGAAGTTTGGACTAGAGTAACAGATCCTAGTTCTAGTTTGGATTCCTAGCCCGGTTGCCAGATTGTAGGACAATCCAGGTTCCTCACAGTCCAGCTTGCTGCTGCCCTGGCTTTAGTTCTGTTACTCAGAACAAAGAATGCCCTGGATGAGAATTGATGTCATGGTGGAAGAGGAGAAACAGAGACTTCCGGTTTCAAGTAGTGTCTCCACATCACCACTGCTCCCACTGCGGGAGGAGCTCTGCTGTCAAGATCACCGCCCAATGATTCCCCTCCTTCTGTCTTCCCAGGGCCTTGCAAAGTCCAAATCAGGTCACCTCCTTGTGAGATTGCGATAGCTTGGGTATTTTCTTCCACAAGAGTTGCAGTGATTCTATCAACAGAAGTTTCAACAAAAAATCGTTTATGATCCATATAGGAAATCGTAACCTCCATGAACAAAAGGGGGTAGATTTTTTAACCCTTGTTTAGCATGACCAACTTGAAAATTGAGCTATGCACTCCATTCATTAGCTCCTTTTCCTGCTTACATAAAGAAAGGAAAAGAAAACCTTGTGTGTTCAATCCCCAAGCGACTTCCAGTTTCTGACTTTCAAGGGAACTAGTCAAAAGTAGAGGAAATATTATTTGGACACTTGAAAACGGAAATATTCTTCTTATAAACCATAATTTCTAACCATAATTGATGAATATAAGTACCTTCTGTTAAACCCGTATCAACAAACACATGTTTCTAGGAAGATTATATTGCAATTGACATTGTGAAGGGGGTGCTAAAGGCCCATGCTAGAAAGCCAGTATGCCCTTAATTCCACGAAAAATATTGGTTCAGTAAAGACTGATTGTGGTATCAAGTATGTAAAATGATGGTGACAATCCAAGCTTTGGTCAAAATAGATATTGGTCTTCTTATAACATTTTTTCTGATCTCTTCCATCTTAGATCTCTGTCTCTTTTGCACAGCTTCCAATAGCACCATGTTGGGACAGAGTTCACAACCTCTCTGGTCTGTAGGAGCCACTATAAGGAGGGCCCAGGAGGAATATGCCATTTTTCAGTGGAAAACAAGTCGCAGTTACTAATTATGATGACTGTGTACTTTGAGTCTGGACTTGCTGCGCCTTAAATTTTTTTTAATATTTATTAATTTATTTTTGAGAGAGAGAGAGAGAGAGAATGAGAGAGTGAGAGAGTGAGTGTGGCAGAGCCTGATGTGGGGCTTGAACCCATGAACTGCAAGATCATGACCTGATCTTGCACCTTTAGAGTAAGACTCTAACTGCTTAAGAAATAAGGATTTTTTTAATTAATCCATTAAACAGATGTGAAAGGGAGCATTTTAAGAGGTGCAATCTCTTTCAAAAATGGATCGAACTCTTGAGTTCGACACACTCTCTATATATGTTTGTAAATAAACTTACAGCATGAATCTTTAAAACAACAACAACAACGACAATCTTTCCTAAGGTAGTTTCCTGAGTATATCACCAAAAATATTTCGATAATGAGAAGTGATAGTCATCATTCCATGTCTTTGTACTCTGACATATTTTTTTTTTAATTTTTTAATGTTTATGTGTGTGATGGGGGAGGGGCAGAGAGAGAGGGAGACACAGAATCCGAGGCAGGCTTCAGGCTCAGAGCTTTCAGCCCAGAGCCTGACCCAGGGCACGGACCCACGGACTGCGAGATCATGACCTGAGCTGAAGTCAGATGCCTAACCAACTGAGCCACTCAGGTGCCCCTGGACCTGACCATATCTTAACATAATTTTTTCTTTGAAGAGGGTTCTAAAAATCATTTAATTAAATGTTAAAAATCAGCATACATTATGAAGTTTATAGTCTCAGGTGCTCGAAGAAGTGATATTTTTAGAGATATGTATCTATTTTCTTTTTTAAGTTTATTGATTTATTTTGAGAGAAAGAGCATGAGCGGGGGTGGGGGACAGAGAAAGAGAATCCCAAGCATGCTCCACGCTCAGCGTGGAGCCTCCCTCAGGGCTCAGTCCCATGACTCTGGGATCATGATCTGAGCTGAAATCAAGAGTTGGACGCTTAACCGACTGAGCTGCCCTGGTGCCCTGACGTGTATTTATTTTCTTAATTCATTTTTGGCTGCAAAGAATGATTCAGTAAATAGTAGGAAAAAGAGCCCAATATCGACGGCAAGGATTGTTCAAAATGCAGTATAATTGGTTTTATGACCAAAGAGAAAAGAATCCCTTGGATGATTGGAAGGATGGATTGAATGAATGAATGAACGAACAGATGAATAAATGCCATCCTTTCATTTAGAAATACTTCCGAGTACATCATTTCAATGGTGATAAGTGCTATGAAAGGAAAGAATCAAGTGTAGGTTTAAGCTGGGGCTTAAGAGTGAGTAGGAGCTAGGAAGGGGCAAAGCTGGGTAGAGGGTCCAGGCCGAGGCAAGATGTGACTCCAAGAAGGGAAGGCGAAGGGAATAAGAAAGAAAGACGAGAAGCAGAGAAATGAGAAGAGCATGATAAGGATTAAGGGCGCAGCTGTGCGGACGGCAGGACAGCAGGGAGGGAATCAGCACGCTGGGGGCAGACGGGGGACAGCTGGTAACTCCTGAGAAAGTTCGAAGTCCTAAACCTTTGTCATCTGGAAAACTGGGTTGACTGGAGTGACTCATTCCCCAATTATGCCACGAGTCCAGGATTTTACTGGAACAGCAAGCAGACTGGCCCAGGACATTCTCAACTCATGCTGCTGTTTCTGCTTCAACATCTGACAGAGGTTCTAGATGACAGAGAAGCAAAACACAGTCACTGAGTTGGAAGGAGGCTTAAAAGTCATTTAGTACATCTTTCACTTTATAGCTAAAACCAGGATTGATAGCTAAGCTTTACAAAGCGATGCCTATACACCAGTCACTGTTCTAAGTGTTTATATGAACTCACTTAATCCTCACGACAAAGCCTACGAGGTACAAACCATTATCATTCCCATCTGACAGATGAGGGACCAACTGAGGCACAGAGAGGTTCAGCGACTTGCCTGTGGTCACACAGCTCATAAGTTATGCCATAGACCTTGGGCATAATCACTGGTCCGCACTTCTCAGAATCATAGAGATGTCTGGGTGCAGGTCCAAGAATGGAGCCCAGGTCTTCTGGCTCCCGGTGTGCTGTCTTGTCTTCTGTGCTAACGGGAACGCTGTGGTGCTCCCTCGGTTGGGCATAAATGGGCCAAATGACGTAACCCCACACTAACCGCGAGTATGAAACCAAATTCTTCACTCTCCCTGTCTGTTTTTGAGTGCTTCTACCTCTGGGAAGCGGTGAACCCCACTTACCCTGGGGCCGGGCCGCCCAGAATGTTGCCCTCCGTCCCAGCGTTGCCATTTGAACAGTGAGTGTTCCAGAGCTGGCAGAAGGTATTTTCACCCTTCAGTTCAATTCAGTGCTCACATTAGAAGCCATCCTCCAAGTGTCCAACAATGTTAATGTGTCTCTTTGTAAGCGATTTAAAGGTAAATGGGCTTCATTATAGGGTGACGTGCTGAACAGGAGACCGAGGTATGAAAAACAATGCTACTGAGTAGATTTCAAGGGCGTTGAGTAAACCTGCTGTCAGGATTTCCAGAGAAGATTTGATTGCGAAGAAAAACACATCTTGGCTTCATCATTTCAAAGCAATTTCATGCTTCAGTTCCCCATACTTCTGTCTTCCGAACACTTCCGGGGGCCACATTTGGGCCTCAACATCAGCCTGAAGTCTTGTGGGATGGAGTCGCTGTGCAAGGGCTCTCTGGGAGTTATGTAGAAAGCTACACGGTCACACTTGATTTTGATAGAACCTTTAATCATCTTCTTCTGCCTCGATTAAATTGAAAAGACTCAAATGCAGCTTAAAATTGAAAAGTGTAACTGAATGAGAAGGTTTATATCAAGTATTGAAAGGCTTAGAGAGGGCTAACAAATAAATGTTTTTGCCGGTGACTATGACAACTGAGGCCTGCAGTCTGGAGTCGCTTAGCTGTAGCCAAGGATGTTCGCTTTTCTGAACTGAACCAGGGAAGAGGTGGAGTGGGGTGGAAAAGGACAGATCCTGGAGAGCCTTCCCAAGGGGGTGTCTGGTGCCTGGTGGGTGGCGGAGTCTATTATGTAAAGATTTCAAATGCCATGTGGTCATTGCTTTAGGACCTTGTTTGGTAGTCTGTGTGATTGTTTCTTTTTCCCCCCAGCTTTATTGAGATGTAATTGACATATCACATTGCGTAAGTTTAAGTGCAACGTGGAGATTTAATACACATACATATTGTGAAATTATTCGTACAATAAGTTTAGTTAACACATCTGTCATTTTGCATAATTACAGTGTGTGTGTGTGTGTGTTATGTGTGTGGTGAGAACAATTAAGATCCACTCTCTTAGCAGCTTTGTAGTTAGCAATACCGTAGCCATCTTGCTGTGTATACATCGTAGCCCCAGAACTCATTCGTCCTATAACTGGAAGTTTGTACCCTTCGATCAACATCTCGTCATTCCCCCCACTCCCAGTCCCTATCAATCATCATTCCACTCTGTTTCTATGAATTTTGCTCTTTTTTGATTCCACGTATAAGTGAGATCATACAGTATTTGTATTTCTCTGTCTGGCTTATCTCAGTGAGCATAATGCCCTCAAGGTCTAACAGCGTTGCAAATGACAGGATTTTGTGGGATGGTTTCTTGCTGTGAGGCCAGCCCAAGCAAATGTGGCTTCCTTCAGTGGCGTGGCTGGTGCCTGCTGAGGGAATGGAGAACGGGCACTCTCGCTGCTCCCACCCACGCCGCGCCCTGCCTGGAGTCTGTGCTTGGGTGCTCTACATACATCGGGGCAATGTTCCCAGCTCTAGATGCACATCTGAATCACCCGGGGAGCTTTTCAAAAGTACTGAGGCTCAGGCTCCATCTTCTAAGATTCTGATTCATTTGGTTTGGGTAGGGGGTGTCTGGGCATTTGTTATTTTAAAAGCTCCCTAGGTGATTTGAATGCACACCTGATGTGTAGAACCACTGACTTAGAGGGTCTCATTGAATTGGGGGGAGGTTTTCTTTCTCTGCTTCATTTACCCTCTTGTAGTTTAGTAGTAGAGTTCCATTCTTCGCTGTGACAAGTGTGAGAAGTGTGTACGGTGGCCGCAGTGCTGAGGATACATGTGCCAAATTTCATCGGAACCTTTGATCAGTGGTTTGGATTGCCTCCATTTTGTGCCTCTGTTTCCAGCGAATATTTTCAGCTTTCCCAAAGACCATTTTTGGTAACCTTGCCTTCTCTATACTTTAAAAGAAATGACTTGCCTTTGTAACTTCCCAGTGTGGAAAAAGTCTGCAGAGAGGGAGCATTTAGGAGGTCCCAAGAAAAGAAACCCTCATCTTCCTTCCATTCAACGCTTCATTCCCAGGATCCTTTGCAACAACACAGGGCTTCTTCTGCTCTCCCTGACCAGCCTTCCTGGAGAGGATTTCTGAAGACAGAGCTAGTGGGGTCTGTGGGAGGCTTTCCTGGAGATCAGCAATTCCAGACCAAAATTCCCTGGCTCAGCGGCTCCCTGAGAATCCCCTCGGGAGGCCCAGGTGCACACCTCAGGTGACGGAAAGCTATTGTGGAGGGATTGGGTGGCGATGAATGATGTTGGCAATCAAGGGGTGGGGCTTCGGAAGGAGAACACACACCTCTGTGCGGGTTTCAGTTTCCTGACAAAGAGAAAATTTCAGGAGAGGTTTACAGACATGCTCCCCACCCACCACACACGTCTATGTCAAGACTGTGAGTTTGCAAAGCGCTATCAGCATTATCTCATCATCTCTGATTTGGAAAGCGAGATGGGACCCTTTTGGTGCACTTAATACATGCCAAGCAGTGGGATACATGCATTCACCCATATGCTACTTTAGTAACTAATTTAATCCTCACAGTACCCCATGAGGTACCTATGATTATTGTCTTGTGGATTCAGAAACCGAAACTCAGTTCACTGACGTGATTTACCTGAGGTCGTGCAAATTAGACAAGAACCAGGTCAGTCTAACGTGTACTTGAAGTTGGTCTCTTTTGGGGAAACACAAAATACCTCTTTTGACTCTTTTATGTCATCTGTCATGATCCTCCTCCTCCGTGTCTTCTTTTTAAGATAAACACCTTCTGTTTCTTCAGATTATTTTTAATAAATGTTTCCCAGATTTGTCCTCTCCAGAGTCTTACCTTCCATTCTTATTTGGTTCCCAGAAATCTGGCTTCTTTTCCAACATCACCAGTGGAACTCTCTTCCTCCAGGTCATTGATGCCCAGATTGTCCAACCTAACTGTAATCCACCCATAACCAGATGTCTTCATAGCATTTAGCACTAATGCTGACTGCTCGTTTCAACTGGGCAATCTCATTCGTTCCCATGGATGTACCAGCTATATGTTGACAACTCCAAAATCTACCTCTGCAGTCCTGACCTTTCTCTTGAACTTCAGACCCATCCACCCAGTTGCCTGCTGGATGTTTTTCATGTAAGATACCAGATAGGTATCTCAAACTCCACGCACTCAAAACAGGAGTCCAGCATTAACCACCACTCCACCCCAATTCTGCATTTGTCTCTGTATTCCTTATCATGTTTTAAGAGTGATATTGACTTCCACATGCCAGGAACTTGGGCACATCTTTTCCTTCATCCACTCATCTAAATCAATCCTTCAAGTTCTATGCATTCTACTTCATGTGTATTTCTCAAAGATGACCTCTCTCCTCTCCATGCCAATGACTCCTTCTTTACTTGAACATCTCTTAGAGTATTTCAAGAGCTTCATAATGTATCTCTCTGATTCTATTTCACCGACCAAGTCTGTTTCCATGTTGTTGACAGAGAGATCTTTCAAGGCCCTATTCAAACTATTGAACCGCTCTGTGAACCCACACTTCCCGAAGTACATTCCTCGGCACCCTAGTTTTACAGTATGCTCTGTGAAAAATGGAACTGTATTCAAGTAGCTTTGGGAAAGCCTGTATACTATGCTCTTCTCCTCTTGGAGGTTCATACTGAGTGTCTCGAGAAGTCGCCCAGTTAAAACCATGTTTCACTTTGTATATTTCAGCGTGCCAAATGGATTTCATCATAGAATCACCCTTCCTCCCCACATTCACATTTTTCAGTGTAGGGCCTGCCAACGACCATCTGTAGAACACCTTCGAAACCACGGTCTGCATGTTCTGCTCCTTGGCGTGGCTTACGCAGCTCTTCTTCATCTGACCTTTGCTCACCTGTCCAACCGTCCCTCCCCTTGAACTCTCACCACTCTCATCATTATTGAGGACACCTGCTTCCTCACACACCTTTGTGTTTTTGTGCTTTTCTTTTCCCTGAAAAGCCATTCTCCTCCCCTCCCCACCTCTACCTACCTTTGACTCAGAGCTGAAGACTCAGCTGTCTTCTATGAAGTTTTCTCTGATTCTCTCCAAGGGAGAATTAGTCACCTCTCTTTTTTACTTCTAATGCTTGTATACATGTTGAATGTCACATTTAGAACATGTGAAATTATTCCATTTCTATGTAGCTTTGAATGTTTCAAGCCAATTGGATTATTTTCTATATCTATTCATTTTAACACCATCCTTGCCCTGACCCAATAGGAACGCAATCTCATCCTTTTTTATTTTTGGAAAAACAGAATATGTAAGAGGCCTTATAACTAGGTATGGTCTAGAGCAAATCTAAAGGCAGTGTGCTTGCTAATGAGTTCAGCTACATAACATGCCTCTCCGAGACAGTGTAGCGATCGGCTTGATTGTAGGTATAAGGTGGATAATAACTCCATGGTGCAGAAATGAAACCCAAAGCCACCTGAGCCCTTGCTCCTGAGAGAGTTCGAGGTCTATCTACCTCCAGCTACTTAGCCGGGATCTCTCTCCAGTCATCTTGGGGCTGGAGGCCTGGGAGTAGCAGCCTACCCCGTGAAGCCTACTCCTCAACAAAGAAAGGAAAATATCCATTATGGAGAGCTTCCTTTGTGCAAGCACTGTGCTGAGATTTTGCAGGCATTACCTTAGTACATCCTGACAACAATCCCATGAGATAGGAACTCTTTTTTTTCCTCCATGTCGCAGATGAGGACATGAGGTTTCAGCAAAGTGGAATGGCCTGTCATTGTTGGTTTAACAGCGCCAGGCCCTAATCCTGTCTGAAGCACATCCTTGCTATGTGACTTTGGGCAAATCACTTAACTCTAGCCAAACCCCAATTTTCTCACTTGCGAGATAGGAAGAGCACTAGTGCCTCCCTTGTGGAATGGTCGTAAGGTTTCAGTGATAGGATGTATGCAGAGTGCCTGGCATGCGGTTAGGTAGTCTATAAACGGTAGCTGTTATGGGCTGACATCAGAGACACTGTTTTCAGTCAAGATGAAGGGAAACAGGACAATTTTGTGTTAAAGGAGAGTTTGGGCCCAGAAATCATTTGGGCTGTGAAAAGGTCATGCTTCTCAGTGAACCAAAGGGGAATCCCTTCTCCAAATGGATGATGGTCACACTTTCCAAGGGGTGAAAAGAGGCTCCATTTTAAGGGCAGTAGGAGGAGAAGGCAGTCAGGCACAAGAGCTCTTGTTGGGAAAAGGGCTGGCCATGGGGAGGCTGGAACAGATCAATAAACCTTGGCTCTGGTGCAAATCAGAGTTGGGCTCTGTGTATACTCTGTGTGGCCAACCTTTGCATGTGCGTGGTGGTTTGTAATGCCTTCCATATAAGGGTAGCTGCATCCGCTCCTCTAAGAGCTACAGCTGACAAGTATGGAGGGCCATCTGGGCAAGGGGTACAAGTGGGAGTAGGTGGCTAATGGGGCATAGAGCTACAGCAACGGGCTCTGGGTCAGAATTGTGACTCTGCCACTTGTTTAGCTGTATGACTTTGAGCTACCCACTACCTCTCTGAGCCTCAGTTTCGTCATAAGAGTACCTAGCTCATAAGGTTGTTGGGCGGAATAAAGGAATTTATCCATGTAAATCGCTCAGAACAGACCAGGTACATGGTAAAGGCTTAAGAAATAACAGTTATCGTCATCATCATTTTGTGTGCTGGATGCGTCGGGGGTGCGGGGAGATGGGGAGGGACCAGTGTGGATGATCACAGAGCTGGCTGAAACAACCCCAAATGAATCTTCTCCAAATCGACTTCTGCAAATATTGCACTTACTTCCATTAATTAAAAGAAGCTTGGCCTTCTTTTCTTTCAAGTTTATTTTGTGGCTCAGATCTTAACGAGCTTTTTAAAAGACTATAGAGGTTTTGATCCAATTAAAAACTATCCTCTAAGATATCAGTATCTGACAGTTCCACTGTATTCTTTCAGGCATTTTCCTTGAAATGATCGTAATGTGATATTTGTATCTAGTGAAAATTATGAGTTTTCACTAATTCTTAGATTCGATGGGGTTTAACTGCCAGGATGCAGCCTGCACATTTAATCTACTTTAGAGCAGCTTCCTTTACTAGATGGTCCTTGTGGGTTTGGGGAAAGGATGTAAAGTATCATCAGTGAGGTGTGAAGCAGGTTTCAAAGGATGGAGCCTCTTGTTTTCAGAATGGATTGAGCTGCGGCAGAATCGTAGCCACTGCGCAGCTGCCTACAATGCTGATCTCGACCCAAACTCAGACAGGTTTTTCCTCTTCCTCCTTTTCCTGCCGGCACTTCCTGTGCTCTTTTACTTCACGCTGTGCTGCTGGGCCACGTGGTGGCTGCTGAGTTCCCCACCCACACAGCAATTCTCTCTGCATTCATCTTTCCGCTCCAGGATGCTATCTTATCCCTATATCTATGATTTTTTTGAAAAATGTTTTGATGTAGTTTATGACCAAAAAAAAAAAAAAAAAAAGAAAGAAAGAAAAGTAGCGCTGATGATCACTATGTTACATGTTGATTTTACCCTCTCTTTTTGTAAAAGCAGGGATGAAGGGGTTACAGCTTGGATCCTGTCCGTCCTCCCTCCAACTCGTTCCACAAACGACAGAGTCAGGTGCACCCTGTCACTCTGCTGCTCAAAAACTTCGTGGTGCCCATCCATCAGCCTGCCATTCACACCAACCAAGCCACCTCACCAGCCTAATCTTCCATATATGGAAGATTTTATATATGTTTTCTGGAAGTGTGAAACATTCTGATAGCTGTCAAGTGTCAAGAAGGTTCTGGAGAGCAAGAAAAGGTCAACACTGCATCCTTAAGACAACTTTTTCAAAAGATCAAGGACTTTAAATTTAGCTTTGTACCCCACTCCCCAAGTCCTTCCAAGTTCATAGAAGGTAAATACATTTATCGCTCCACCCAATTTTTGATATCCATTTCTAAAGCTAATGCATTATGTTTAGTCGACTTTATAATTCAGTGGAGTTGCACTTTGCATGTTGAATACATGCATCACTGTATGCAGAGGCCATTGTTTACTTGAAGAACTTGGGGAACAATGTTCTCTGTGAATTTATTATAAAGATAGTCTTATGATTTGGTTAGGATCGCCTTTATGTCACATGTATAGTCATATCTGTGACATACTGAATGCTTAACCTCTGATCAAGATTACAGCATTGCTTCCATGGGAAAATGTAAGCCATGACAATGACATGGCTTCTAGTGATAAATGCATCACACCAAAACCTGAGAGCTGAGCTTAGCCCAGTGCATGCTATATAATAGGAATTCACTAGATGTCTGTCAAATGGGTGAATTAATTGTCTATAATCTGCTCGGCCACAACTGAGTAGAAAATGAAAGATTGAGACTTTTATTCTCTCTAGTTTATCGTAATTGAAAATTTTAGACAAGTCCCATTAACTACTTCTGTCCACATTTCCTTACTAAGAGCCATCCAACTCAGAAAGGGATTAAGAAGAAAGGACACTAAATATTAGTCTAAAATAACATTCTTTAAAAGTAATATTTAAACTTCAGTAGATTTAAAAGTAGGATAAAACCAAACTCATCGTTTTAGATGAAATTTTCTTCTCTTTACTCATCCAGATAGACAGTGACATATAATCAACATGCATTTATCAAAGAATGCAATGATAGATACTCAGAATTATGCTAGATGCTGAACGACACTGTTCCTGCTCAGAGAGCTTCCAATCCAGTTGAGTAGACAGTACTTATATGTGTGTAAATTGAGGTTTCTCCACCTTGGCACTATTGACATTCTGGGTGGGATAATTCTTCTCTGTGGGAGGTTGTCCTGTGGACATTGTAGGCTATCCACATTGTAGGATGTTTGGCAGCATCCCTGGCCTCAACCCTCTAGATGCCAGCAGCATCCCTCTCCAGTTATGATAACCAAAATGTCTTCAGACGTTCTCATTGCCCCATTTCCCCTGGGAGGCAAACTCACCTACCTTTGAAAACTATTGGTGTTAAGTGGTCGTCATGCAAAATTAGTATGTGACTATCAAATGAGGACATAAAAGAGAGGGGGGGATTCACTGGAGTGAATGGGCTGGAGTGGTCACTTAAACTGGACCTGAGGAAAAGTTGGGTGGGGTTTTGATAAGCAGAGAGGTCATTGCGGATGGAGAACATGGCACAAGCTGTGCACACATGGCATCGCACTTTGGGGGAGGGCCTGGCGAATACACCGCCTGGGTCGAATGGAGGGGTAAGCAGTCGTGGAAGACTAGGCTGATGAGGTGGGTTGGTTGGTGTGAATGCCAGGCTGATGGGTGGGAGCCACTAGATTTCTGAACAGCAGAGTGACAGGATGCATCTGACTCTGGCTAAAGTTTGTGGGGCGGGTTGGAGGGAGGATGGATGGGAGTAGGCCTGTAACCCCCCTCATCCCCACTTTTGTAAAGATAGAGAGCAGAGCAGGTAGAAATAGCGCAGATGCCTAATGCGGCAGTGGCATCTCTTAGTTGCGTGCGCACTAGACATCAGATCCCTGACATCATAGGATGGGCTCTGCAGATTTGTTTTTCTTTTTCTTCTTTGCCTGAGTTCTGGAGATCAGAAGATCTAGATGCTGCAGATTTGTCTTCGAAAGTAATTGTCTTGTTCTTTGCATTAATATACTTTGCTAGATCTTCTAGATTAGCTCCTGGGGCTAGAATCCATATTCTTCAGACAGTTGTCTTTTCAGCAATGTGTCTTCCAACAGTTCGCTTTCCAGCTACGTTGTTCCTGTCTCCTCTTCGAAAATTTTCTCAATTTTGTCTACCCTGTCTTTCCTCCAACAATAGGAAAACACATTTTTTGTGTGTTCAAATCTATTGAGCATACCATTGTGATCATCCCATTGTAGGGCACACCTGAAAAAAACACTGTCTTTCAGTTTTGTCCAAAATTTCTAATATTCACATTGATGAGATTAACAACTTTGCGGCACATAGGGAATTCCTAAAGCCCATCATGTGTCTCGTATGATTTCATTCATATGTGGAATTTGAGAAACTTAACGGATGATCGTAGGGGAAGGGTAGAAATAATAAGATAAAACCAAGAGGGAGGCAAACCGTAAGAGACTCTTAAATACAGAGAACTGAGGGTCGATGGGAGTGGGGAAAATGGGTGATGGGCATTAAGGAGGGCACTTGTTGGGATGTCACTGAGTGTTGTATGTAAGAGATGAATCACTAGACTCTACTCCTGAAGCCAAGACTACACTGTATGTTCACTAAGTTAAGAATAAATAAAATAAAATAAAGCCCATGCTGTGTGCTCTTACAGTTTAATAACTCAAGGATTAGTCTGGCAGCGCATCTATATGTAATGAGCAGTGAAAAGCAAGTATATGAAAGTTTCAGGTAGCAAGAAAATCCCAAGACTCTTTACTTTAGAACTTGTGACCAATGAAAAGGGGAGAGCCCCCGACCATAGCTGGTATCATTAGAGCACGTGTGATCTGACAGAGAAAAACTCACTTGTTTTATTAACCAAAAGATGATAGAGATGATTTCTATCTCAACTAACCTCAAAGTCATTAAAATGGAAAAGTCAAAATAGAAAATGGCACGAGCACAGTATGAAGCCTCGTGGTTTGGTACCTTGAATCTGAGCTCAGCCAGCCTATCAAGCCTATCTGCTTGAGCAGATAGTGCATCAGCGAAGGTCTCAGGGTCATTCAAGCCCTGTTTACTTAGGAAAGAAGACACTATACTCCACTTTCTTTGATTGTACCCCATTAAGAAATCTTCTTAGTAATTTCACTTAGGAAAGGAAATCCTCAATGGCCCTTCCATATATCTGAGGTAGAAGAAGCTTGCAGAATCAGTGCTGGCCGCGAATCTGTTCCATGCCTTCTGCTGTGCTAAGGGAGGTGGAGGAAAAGTTCCAGACAAGGCGATCCTTACCTTCAAGGAGCCCACCGCTGAGCTGGGATCATTGAATAGTCCTGTGTGGCACAGACCAAACCCAGTATGGCCTGGAGCGATGAAAAGTTTCTTGGAAGAGGTCAAACTTCTGCTGGGCCTTCAGAAGTAACCTGGAGAGAAAGGTGTAGGCATTTGGAGTCACATAAGAAGAGAACTAGCATGGTGTCTATAGCGAATGGCTGGATGCGCCGCTTGGATGGGGCAGAGAAGCAGTATATTGAGATACTGGATCGACAGGATGCCCCTGACTCCAAAGGTAGAGCCTTGAAAGGCTACTCACGGTGTAGTCCGTAGAACAGAAATGGACCATGAAGAAAACGGTACTTTGGGGGAGAAGCACCTTTTACGCAGGAGCAGTTGTAGAGAGATGTATAACCCATGTTTAAGTAAAATGAGTTGTGGTGATTCCTGTAGCTATGGCTCATGCTGCTCAGTTCATTGAGGGTGCTTTAAGCCAACCACGAGTTCAATTGTCCAGGCCTTTCGAGACTCATTCTATGGCTCTCCCCACACAGATAAGGTGTCCTTGCACCAGTGGCTGGAATTTAGTTTCACAGCCATTTCGAGCCACTGTCTGTAGGAGCTATTTTTCTTGAAGCAGGACTATTTGCACTTGGTGCTAAAAATAAATGAATGGGGTGGAGAACAGAAGAGAGAAAATAGCGCTGTTTTGTAAGTGAACAAGGAGGCTCAAGAGCTCTTCTCCCAACCCCCAAAACCTTCTCCTTGGGAGTTCCTCCAAACCTAAAGTTACACCCATCTGCCAGAATGTGTAAAGCTGGGTCATTAGAAAGGCCCCTGCATCAGGGCAGGGATGTTGTTACACTCAGTTCCAAGAACAGGGTCTGGCACACATTAGACCCTCAACATTTTCCCCTTTTAATAATGTGCTGTTGAACTAATGAATTTTCAACTTTTGACATGGGTGTTATTTGAATAATCATCTTTACTTTCAGCTCGTTCATTTAATATTGTTTTAAAAATAACAGCTTTATTGAGATGTATGTCACATAACATACAGTTCATCCTTTGAAAGCGTACATCTGCGTGGTTTTTAGTATAGTCGAAGAATTATGCCATGATCACCACCAATTCCAGAACATTTTAACACCCCAAAAAGAAACCCTGTACCCACTGGCAGGTGCTCCCCGTTTCCTCCTCCCCCAGCCCCTGGCAGCCACTAATCTGTTTTCTATCTCTATAAATTTGCCTAGATTGAACATTGCATGTAACCAGAATCATACAACATGTGGTCTTTTATGTCTCGCTTTTTTTGCTTAGCTAGATGTTCCCAAGGTTCATCCATGTTATAGCATGTATCAGACCTTTATTCCTTTTTATGGCTGAATAATACTCCACTGTATGATTATACCACATTTTTTCCCCATTCATTCTTTGATGGATATTTGGGTTTCCACTTTTTGGCTATTATGAATAGTGCTGCTGTGAATGTTCATGCATAGGTCTTTGGATGGACATGTGCTTTCATTTCTCCTGGGTATATACCTAGGAGTGGAGCTGCTGAGTCATATGGTGATTTATGGGTAACTTTTTGAGGAACTGTTAGACTGTTTTCCATAGTGCATGCACATGGAAAACATTTTGCATTCCCACCAGCAATGCTCAAGCGTTCCAATTGCTCTACGTTTTTGCCAGTACTTGTTATTGCCTTTCTTTTTTATGGAGCCATCCTGGTGGGTTAATTTAATGTTGACTTTAAATTATAAATGTATGGTATAAATATACTTATGGGATACAAGTGTGAAAGGCTTAAACCGTTATTCCTTTGCATCGAAAACGCCCTTGCCAGGGCAATATTTTCTTTCTTGCATCTTTCTGAGGTGGTGGTGTTGTATTTCCTTATAGAGGAAATGAAAAAGAGAAATCGGGGATCTGCTGAGCCCCATTTAGCACTTTTCTGATTCAGAGTATGGTGGTCATAAGAAAACACACGCTGGGCCTCAATATAGCATGGTAAATTCTAGAAAGATGTCATTTCACAACGTCTGTGCAGAGACCGCTTCTGTGCCAGCGTGTTACATTTGAAACCACATTTTGTATGTGCTCAACTTTTACACAGATCTTGAGAAAATGAAATTGAATTTTATGCCTCTTTAATTTGATTTGAGACCATGACCATGCCATTTCTTTATAATAATTACAAGAATGTATCCAATATATGACTTTCATCTTATAGTAATTACAACCATTTACCATTTATAGAACACATAGTTTAGGGCACCATAAGTCACATTTCATGCTAATCGCTTTTCTGAAAATAAAGGGTTCTGTTGTACAAATCCAGGAACAATGATGGTGGAAAAGAAAATCAATGTATACGTCACATCAAAGAGGAGATAAAAATGAAGATGTCAAATATATGCCAAAGGCTCTCATAAATTACAGATTGTGAACTCATCCCATACTTTATTTTTAGGCAAATAAAATATCTTGCGGTCTCATTGTAAAAGCTACTTCAAAGATGATTTGGTGACAGTATTTTCCCCAAGGCTTTGCCAGTTTTACATGCCAGAAGCTTCCAGTGTGAGCAGGGTTCCATGGGGCCCAAGCCCAAGCAACCAACTTAGACCTTAAGATCTGATCCTTCATTGAATGGAGGACAAGAAGCCCATTTTTGTGATCGGCTTCCCATTTTTTTCTTTTGGGACTAACTGAAGAACTAAATGTTGTCTTTCTTTCTAAAGTTATATGCAGAGAACAAAGAAGGAGTTTCAACAGCTGCTTCTTGTCATTCTATGGAAAAAACTTCTGATCTGAAAAATGGCCCCAGGTCCTCCAGAGGGTTCTTACATTTCTCACTCGTTTTCCCTTCACACTAACAGGGGTGGCTCTTCCTCCTCCTCCTTTATAGGTAATGTCTCTTCAGGAAGACACATTTTCAGATATTAAAAATAATACATTAAAAAATTTTTAAGCCCAGAAAATATAAAGACAATAAAAATCACCTGCAGTCTCATGACCCAGACAGCTCCATTTTGAGTTACTTTCCTACACTCGTTGTTTGCTTGTTTTCATTCATTCATTCTTTGTTTCACTCAACAAATATTTCCTGAACACCTACTATACACCGTGTGCTGTGTTAGGATACACACTATGCATACACATGGTCCTAGTTTTCTTTGTAATTATTAGGTTTATACTTGTTGTTCTAGTATGTGTCTCCCCTTCTAGACTCTAAACTCCAGGACCATCTTATCCACTAAACATCACACTGTGGCCACTTACCAGTCATTAGGTATTCTATGTGAATAGTATTTTTTTAACATTTATTTATTATTGAGAGACAGAGAGACAGAGCATGAGCAGGGGAGGGACAGAGAGAGGGGGAAACACAGAATCCAAAGCAGGCTCCAGGATCTGAGCTGTCAGCACAGAGCCCAACGCAGGGCTTGAACCCACCAACCGTGAGATCATGACCTGAGCTCAGGTTGGACGCTTAACTGACTGCGCCACCCAGGCGCCCCGTAAATAGTATTTTTAATGGCTACATAATAGTCCTTCCACAATTTACTATTTCCTTAATTTTGGTCATTGAAGATATTTTCAGATGTTTTCGCTATTATAAAGAACACGCTTTTGAACATCATGTCAAAAGGTTTACATACTTTTATGGCTTTCGTTGTATTAGCCAAACTTCCTTTCAGAAAATCTCTCCCTATTGAAAGCATCTACTGGCAGTGAGTGTTTCTTAAATGCAGTTGAAGGGAATTATGAAATGACAGATGCAAGGAAATAAAAGCCTTAGCAGTCCATTCTTTTGCTTGCAAGGAGAGTCAGAATGACCACCACCACTTAGGGGGAAGCCAGTTCGCTCAGGATAATTGAACACCACTTAGGAGAGCTCTCCCAGTTTAGCAGCATAGTGACTTGGAGCCAAGAATAGACAATGGTGCGGGTTGTTTATTTATGTAAATTTATGAATTATCTTTACATAGCTAAGAGTGAGCTGGAGAAACCGTGTTGACATAAACTCAGAGAGGCAATCCAAAAATTTATTGATTCTCTATTAGGTGTCAGACCCTGTTAGGTGCTGTCAGTGAAAAGGAGATGAACTGAACACAGTTCTTGCCCTCAAAAGGTTAAAATCCAGTAGCAAGGGAAGGTGTGGGCACTGGAATCTGAATGACCTAGGTTTCAGTTCTCATTCTGCTACTTATGTTAGTAGTGACCTCGGGGAGGTTACATAATGTCTCTAATTTTCAGTTTCCTCCTCTGCCAAACGGGGTTAAATAACAGAGTTGTAGTAAGAAGGAAATAAGATGACGTGTGTTACGTGCCCGGCCCATACCATGGCAGCTCTCAGGACGTGATAACTACCATTACTTCGTCGTGATTTTTCCCGCCTTGCAAGGATTTTGTGGGGATTAAATGAAATAATAAATGCAAAATACTCAGTACTCCACCAACATCAACCAAGTCAGACGCTCAACCAACTGAGCCACCCAGGCGCCCCACACTCCACCAACATCAAGATAGCGATGACATTGACAGCCCTTTTGGGGAAGATCAAGAACACATATCACACATGAGCTACACCAGTCATAAGAGGACAACGGGAAGGGTGAGTCTGTCTACGTCCCCGGACGCCGAGACTGAGGAAGGTCGGCTGCTCAGAGCCATTGCAAGTGCTGGTCCTCTCAGCTGTTGGTCACCTCTCTCCTTTTGGCATTCACGTGTTCAGGGCACCCGGAGTGCGTTTCATCTCTGTGAAGTTTTGAGGGTGTGCCTACTGCTTGCCTGGAATTGTCTAGCAAGCCCAAAGCCTTTCAGGAGTGGATGGTATTTGTCTTTTGTGGCATCCCTAAAGAAGAGCTTTTGTAGTTTGAAATTACAGAGGACATTCAAGAGCTCTAAGTGTCTGGCAGAAGAAGTCGGTGGCTGGAAAAGCTGCAGTAGATGTCTCTAGAATGCAATTGATGAGCACGCTTTTCCCCTTGAGCCACTTTCCTGTTACGGGGTGGAAGCTGGCCTATTTCGATGATGTGTGCTGACTTCTCCCCTCCTGAAGCCCACACATTCAATGCCCCCAGGTTTAAGAAGAATGAGGACAAATTAACCGTTCTTCTAAAGTGCGAAAGCTGCAGGCCTTTGTGAAATAAAACCTTTGCCGAATGGAAAATATTATTGTCTTCCTGCTTTCAAAAGTTACTTGTTTACCTGTTGCTCATAAAGCACAGGGTAATTCGTGGCTGGGAAAAGGTATTCTTTGTCTGATGGGTTTCATTTCAGCACCGTAGACTTCCCTGAAGATTGCAGAGCTATTCTATTGCTACGCATTTATAGAGGTTACCCCGAGGAAGGAGAATTAGTGTCTGGTAATACCTTCCTGCCTGCCAATTTTACCTCACTGATTCAACCTTTGGAACTGATTTAATCAATGGATCAGCACATTATTCAAAGGGGGGAATGCTATTATAGAAAAGCTTTCACAGGGCTTGGTGATTCATACAGACACTATTCAGGACTTTTAATCACATCACATAAAAGAACCACATTTGAATGTTGCTTATGCCTAGAATTTTGATGAAAAGTAAAATATTAAGGAGTGCTTAGAAGAAGCCCATGGCTTGGATTTATGTGTGCACACATTTCTTCTGAGAAAGAAAACTTAGAATGTTCTAGAATAAAGGTCCGCCAAAAAAAAAAAAATCACACCAGTGGACACGCCTAATGAAAGTGAGAGAAATTGAAGGTTGAGCATGGTAAGGAAGCAAAAGTGCTGTGCCTTGTTCTGGATGGTCCGTAAACTCCAATGGAAGAAGTTCCACCTTTAGTGACAGAGTCCTGGGAATGCATAGCTCAGTTGTTGGGCTAGTGGATGTCCTGGTCCTCATTTTCTTCATCTGTCACATGCGGCTAGTAATACTTGCTTCCCAAGATGTTCGCGAGGATTGGGATAGTAAGGATTTGATTTGTTTCGATTTTCTTTATAGAACTTACCAGTGCATTTTCTTTCTATTTTTCCAATTATTTATGTCCTCAAACTATAGTTTAGGTTTCACAGGTATGGTGGGCATAATAAAGTATTTGGCATCTCTTTTAACAACTAGGTCACACTCACCTTGAGGGTCGACCCAATGGAGCCCACCGTAGGCATGGATGCCTTGGGTCATTACCAAAGCCCTCTGGATAAAGAGGAAGATGTTTCATCTCCAGGAGAGTCTGGCTGGGTCCGCTAGTTTAAGTGGAAACACCACAACATCATGGTTTTAAGAAAAGGCTGTGTGTTCAGGCAGGAGTACTTTTGAATCCAAGCTCTACTGCTTATTAGGTGTGGAATCTTGGGTAAGTTCCTTAACCTCTCTGTGGTTCAGTGCCATCATAGAAAAAGTTGGAATAAAGGGGGAACAGTGAAAAGTAAATGAGATTAAGTATGCAAAGCAGCACAGAGCACCACACCTGGCATGGCGGTTCATTAGAGGGCAGTTAGGAGAAGTGGCCGGTGCTACCACAGTGCCAGCATTGCTCCTTGAAGGTACAAGTTCTTAGCTATTTTAAAGCCTGCTGGAGCAGTTGGCTCCATTGGTGCCCCCTTTGAGGGAGGCCATATTCTCAGTCCCTGGGTGCCTAGAACCTGCTGATCTTGCATTGACTGCACTAGAAGGCCTTGGTAATCAGTCTGTTGAGGTCAGACAGATTTGAGTCCCAGTCTCGGCTCTCTCACTTTCCACTTGTGGGACACTGGGCAAGTTACTTAACTACCCAGAGCCTCATTGTTGTCAGTTATAAAATGGTTAATAAACAGTTATGTACTGCATAGTGGTATTGAGAGAACGAAATATGATAATCCATGTGAAAGTACTTCACCCCGTCACTGGAACATGACAAGTGCCCCATAAAGGTATCTTCTAAAGTATGGAAGCAAGAGTTCATAACGTGCGGTATCATGTTAGAATTGAGTGCGTTTCCTGGTATGAAATTTATGTGAAAATTGGTGATATGTACATGGCAACTACATCACCACGGAATGTTGTCTGGCTTAGAACTGCTCATTTTCCAGCCAGTATGGACAAAGAGGAGTTCTTTATAGCCCACTAAGGTCTATGTATTCATGACAGAATGGGCTGGACCCTTGCTACTCAAAGTGTGGTCCATTGCCCAACCACATGGACATCACATGAGACCTTGGGAGAATTGCAGGGTCCAAGGCCCCATCCCAGTCTACTGAATCAGATAAGATCCTTAGGTTAGATCCTTAGGCTTCTAATCCTAGGGTGTCATTGCTATAGTGTTTATTGGTACATTGTCGATGTCACTCTGATTTGATTGCTACCGTCCTATAGTTTCTTGGGTTACATATACTATGTACTGTTTTTTTCCAAGAGGAGAGCGAGCCCTAGAAAAGCTGAATTTTGCTCTGGGTCAAATGGCCTACTTAGTGGAAAGGGAAGGATTAGACTGCTGAGGCCCCTGCATTCCACTTCCTGACACAGTCCTCCAGAACCACTGCCTCTGCAACCTGATCTGCTTTCCTTTCTAGTGGCTGCCATCCATTTATCACTCTCTTTTCCCCTCAAGTTCCAGATGGTCAGCCTTTTAGTGTTGCCTTTCTTAGACATGACATCAGGCATATCAGGGTAAAATCTAAATGACTTAGTAAATTAATGATGAAACAATTCATTTACCAATAATAGCGACTGCTGCTGATGTTTTTGGTTCTTCTCTCCCGGCTCTCTTCATACAAACAGGTGCTGTATTGCAGCGGCTTGCAAACTTCATTGGCATTTGTTTTACCTGGGGAATCGTGTTTAAAACCCACATTCCTGGGCCCTCCCTACAAGGGTTCTGGTCCCTAGGTCTGGGTTGGGGCTCAGGATCTGTACTTTGAACAAGTTTCCAAATCATTCGAAGAGTATGAAAAGCACGTTGTTAGGAAGCTCTATAGAGTCAGACTAACTCCAGGCTGTGCCATTGACTAGCTGGAAATCCTTGGGTCTTCGGTCTCCTTGACATTAAAAAGAGAATAACAGGGTCGCCTGGGTGGCTCAGTTGGTTAAGTGTCCAAGTCTTGAATTCGGCTCAGATCATGATCCCATGGTTTGTGGGATCGAGCCCCACGTCAGGCTCCGTGCTGAGTGTGGAGCCTGCTTGGGACTCTCTCCCCTTCTCTTTCTACCCATCCCCTGCTCATGCTCTCTTTCTCTCTAAAATAAATAAATAAACATTTAAAAAAAAAAAAAGAGTGAATAACAGTCCCTGCCGGCCAATACAAGTTTTCTGTAATGGTTACATGAGGTCATGTGAAACGCTCAGTGTAGTGCTAAGCCCACAGCAGTTGAGGAATGTTAGCTAGTATTAGGTTAACACTTAAATTTTCTAATATTTATTTATTTTTGAGAGAGAGAGAGAGAGAGAGACAGAGAGACAGAGAGAGCAGGGGAAGGGGAGAGAGAGAGGGAGACACAGAATCCGAAGCAGGCTCCAGGCTCTGAGCTGTCAGCACAGAGCCTTACACAGGGCTCAAACTCACAAGCAGTGAGATCATGACCTGAGCCGAAGTCAGAGGCCCAACCGACTGAGCCCCCAGGTGCCTGCTAGCTAGAATTATTTTAAAATCTAGGATGTGGGTTGCCGCTTAATGAAGGGTAACTAGTTGTAGAGGAAAATTGTCCCTACATCTCCAAATAATTTTAATCACCCTTTAAAGCTTAGTGATGACACTCTATTGTCCTCGAGGTGTTTCCGATTTCCTCCCAACCGGAATCATTTTATACCTCTCCCATTTGTGTCTCCCATAGAAGACATTGTGTTCCGTAGAAAATTCTAGTAAGAAGTTTGCGTCTCTGCCTCCCCTGCCTGCAAGCTCCTTTAGGACAGAGGAGCGGTGGCGGCTGTTCGGTATCTACATGGTGCTTAGTCCTCAGTAGTTCTCAAAAACACATTTCCTGTGTTGACTTGGCGTTCTTGAAGTGTGAGCATCCTGAACAGAAATAGACCAGCCTAGAACCTCTTTCCTCTTCTATGCCTGAACAAGTCAGGGCTGGCAGAATACAATCAGCAGGTATGGGTCTCCTCTGGCTTGTTTCTTCTGCAGTAGGATCAGAGGAAACACCCACGAAGAGTGGAATCGCCAGGAACACCACTAAAACCGCCCCTGTAATCACTGTTGTTTTCGGAAGTAATAGATGCGAGACATTTCCCGAAATTGCATCTTTGGTTTTTGAAGGAAGGAAAAGGCCCTCACTTGGTGGGTAGGGGAGACATCTTGGGTTGTGGGGGATTTCTGCATGGGCACTTGACAGATAATTAAATGAGGGATGTTTTCCTTCAGGAAACATGAAACAGGGGGTCAGTTGGATTTTCTCCTTTTCAACTGGCTGTTTCAGGGTTTATAGACCACGTGTGCTTCTAGATCCTACACTTCATAGAACAAGGATTTGGTATCTGAGAGACGGAGTGCAAATGCCACATCAGAAACTCTTGGACTGCCATCACGGAAGAGATTTTAGCAATCATCTAGAATAAGAAGCAGAGAGCACACAGCGTGTTCCTTTATAGTGTTTACAAGGAAGTCGGTAATTGTTTAAGTGCTTTAATTGCTGGTTTCCTGCATTATGTCCTATCCCAAAATGGTTAGTATTTGGTGTAAACTGTAGCTCTGCCACTGACAGACTGTGTGACCTTGGAGGTGTCACTCGCCCTCTTATGACCTCAGTTCCTTTTATAAGAGGAGTGAACTGGATTGGAAGATCTTTAGGTCTTTTTTAGCTCTGAATTCAGGAGACTCTACCACAAATAGAATTGTGCTATCCCTTTTTGGGGGAAATCCATTCTTTCCTAATGTTGAAATGCTGGCAGTCCAGTGAGTCAGGTCACCATGCTAAAGGATTGTGTCACAGCATAAAAGGAGATGGGAAGCAAGGACATATTTGCAAGTGTGTTGCTCCTATGAAATCTGTTTTGGTGGGGCACCTGGGTGGCTCAGTCGGTTGGGTGTCCGACTTCGGCTCAGATCATGATCTTGCAGTTTGTGAGTTCGAGCCCCGCGTCGGGCTCTGTGCTGACAGCTCAGAGCCTGGAGCCTCCTTCAGATTCTGTGTCTCCCCATCTCTCTGCCCCTCCCCTGCTCATGTTCTGTCTCTCTCTGTCTCTCAATAATAAATTAAAATGTTAAAAAAATTAAATCCGTTTTGGTGAAGGGTGACATTGGTTCCCGCACAGCTCACATTCCACCCCAACATGCTATCTGGCAGAGCATACACTGATTAAGATCTGTTCGAAGAAAACATTCTCCCTGATTGAAATCCGAACGTATTGATTGTTTTATCTCTATCAGGAGAGATTGCTTTCTATTTGCTGATGGATGACAACTCTCTATAGCACTTCATCTTCCAAGTGGACAGGGGGTGACACAGGCAGCTTCCAAGTCTTGTGGGCTGAGCCATTAGCCTTGACAGTTAGCTCCAAACCCTCAGTCACGCTGTCGTGGCCCTAGCGTGGTTCACGGCAAGCAAGATTAGATGTGTCACAGGTGCAAGATGATTCCTAAACTGATGGCTTGGTGGCAAGAACCTTTAAAAGCAGCAGGCTCGTCTAAAAGCTTCCGTACAGGATAGGACCTGGAAAGATCGGGAAGCAGAGAGGACATCTGCAGTCGAACCTGGTGCTGCCGCTCCGCACGCCAGCGTGATAGCAGAAAAGCCCCAGAAGCATCACAACCGAAGTATTCGTGACCTCTCCCTGGGCATGCCCAGCGAGACGACTGCTTACATATGCACAGAATGCTTGCATTTCACAAAGTGCTTTCACACACATTAGCTCATTCTATTCTTAAGGCTTTAATCATGGAAGATAGATAGAAGCTAGGCTTTTACCTTGTTACAGACGAGGAATTAGCCACGCCTTTTCATCTCTGACTCTTAGCCGCACAACCCACTTGTCAAGATTTGAACACACATCTCTTGGTCCGGGGTTCGTTCTTTCTGAGCTGTTCATGTATCCAAGCCTAGGGCTAATGCCTGCAGCCCAGTAATTATAGCAGCTTTCCATAATTCTCAGATAATCTTCCCAAGAACCTAATGAGGACAATATTACTATTGAAACCCTCATTTTACAGAGGAGGAAAAGGAGGCTCGGAGTGGCTAAGGAACTTGCTCGGGTTACATGAGAGTGAGTGACGGGGCTCAGACACAAACCCGGTCCGTCCGACTTCGTGTTCTTAACCATGATGCTGTATTGTGGGCAACTCCCTTTCCCCTGCCCTTTCCGGAAAGGTTAAAAATCTTTCTGTTTACTTCTTGGGTTATGTTCACAACGGGGGTCCAAGGGGAAATGCTGTGTTACATCGGTCTTCTGGAAAGAGCCACCAGGATCTGACAGGATGTCGGTATACACCAGTATGTCTATATACAGGCCCATTTCTGGGTCTTTTATGGCCTCTGCCGCTCTGGCCCCCCTCACGGACTTCCACGGTGCTCTCCCTCTGGACCCGCAGGAACACTGTCCACCCCTGTTCAGACTTGAACTAGTCTCCCTTTTAGGTGAGATGTGTAGGGCTGTTGTAGAGAAATGTCTCCGATAGCATCATTTATTCCCTGCTTGCTTCTAAAAAGGACCTGAGGGGGCTCCCAATAGAAACAGTTTATTAAGGGGCGCCTGGGTGGCTCAGTCAGTTAAGCGTCCGACTTCGGCTCAGGTCATGATCTCATGATGTGTGAGTTCAAGCCCCGCCTCAGACTCTGTGCTGACAGCTCGGAGCCTGGAGCCTGCTTCAGATTCTGTGTCTCCCTCTCTTTCTGCTCCTCACCAGCTCGTGCTCTCTCTCTCTCTGTCTCTCGAAATAAATAATAAACATTAAAAATTTTTTAAAAAAACCTATTAAGTAATCTGAATTTTAGAAAGAGAACTGAGACCTTGTCGAAGAAGGGCAGAAGAGAAGAGGCAGAAGTTGTTTTCCATCAAGAACTTGGGACGTAAAAAAAAAAAAAAAAAAGAGGGGCACCTGGGTGGCTCAGTCGGTTGAGCGTCCGACTTCGGCTCAGGTCATGATCTCGCGGTCTGTGGGTTCGAGCCCTGCGTCGGGCTCTGTGCTGACGGCTCAGAGCCTGGAGCCTGCTTCCGATTCTGTGTCTCCCTCTCTCTTTGCCCTTCCCCAACTCATGCTCTGTCTCTCTCTGTCTCAAAAGTAAATAAACATTAAAAAAAAAAAAAAAACTTGGGATGGAAGTAATTTCAGACATTTCGTCAGCACTGTGAACTAGTCGTGGGACTGCCACTAAGAATACAGAGCCGAGTAAAACACAGCCCCTGTCCTCAAGGAGCTCAAGATCTAGTAGCATTAGAATGATCAGTGAATTTGACATTCAATATGGCTCCGAATTCAAGCAAAGACTGTAAGTGGAAGGTGATGGATTATACAGCACTCCTGTAATAGAGTTAGGTCTGTTCTTCAGAAGAGACAAGCTAGTTTAAAATGTGGATAATAGTGATAAATTATCCTTTTATATCAAGAATAGTTAATATTCCTGGAGAGCTCGTCCTGTGCCAGCCACTGTGTTAAGCACTTTGCATTTATTATTCCATTCAGTCTTCACCGATATCCCCATGATACATGGATAAGTACCTCCCATTGTACAGACGGGGAAATTGAGGTTGGGTAGAATTACCATCGTGGACTCATGTGTAATATAAGAAGCGGTATCTTTAATGGAGTTTTTGCAGAAGATTCAGAGTCACCTTTCATTAAGTCCAGTGCACACATCACTTTGCCATTTCTGTCTTCCCTGTCATTCTGCAGGAAGTAGCTATGAATATACTGTCTCCAAAGGCAGTGACTATAGCCATTGTACTTCGGTGTTGCCATTCGGGACCTAACGGTTCAGAAGATGCAATAACTCGCTCACATGGACCAATTACAGAAAAACTCCCTTTGTAAAGCAGCAGCATGAGCCAGAACAGGCACTTCATTATCTGCCTCTGCCCACAGGGAGGCAGAGACGCTGGTGGAGGATGATTGGCCTGAGAAATGGCAGAGCCTGGGATCCACACTTTCAGGGTCAAAGAACTCCATGCCCACTTCCAGGATTGGTTTCCCAGAATGCTCGGGTGCCGGCTCACCCCCGCCAGGCCGGCTCCTGGGGCTTCTCTCTCAGTGGGATTCCATTGGCAGCCTGTCCCCTCCCACAGTGGGCTTATTGACTTCCGGGCACTTATTTCCCAGGGTCCTTTCAGTCCCAAAGAACCACAACTTCTTTTCGCTCTGGAAGTTTGCAGACCCCGCCGCACCAGGAACAGATGTACTTTCCCTGTGGAGTGCTTTAATTTAGTGAATTGCGCTCAGACAGGTAAAGGGTAATTTTGTTTCTTTTCCTACATCTTTGTGAACGTCTCCAGGGTCAATTAGCCTGGACTCTGCAGGATTTGCGGCTCCAAAGCAGAGGCAAAGGTTCCCCCCCCCCCCACCACCTCTATTTCTTGTAGAAGATGGAAGATTCTTAGCTACAAAGTGGATTTTTACCCCTCTTATCTTATTCCAAGAAACAGTGCTTTTTTTTTTTATTTTAGTTAAGCTGAATTGAACACCAACCACACCACCCCAAGTGGAATAATTGCACGTCTTGTTCATTATCCAAGTTTTATTATTTTATTTCTATTGGTTACATGTGGAATATCTTGTTAAAAAGTCACTGCCTCTGGCCTGGGTCTCAACTTGCCTTTTCCCTCAGACAGACCCCCTTAGAAGTGAGGGGTGTCCAGGCTTTAAGAGCGAATGAGTTCTCTGTGTTGAGAGCAGAGTGAGAAGGTGGACATTTACTAACCCTTCCCCCTCTGTGGACTCAAACAGTTGTCATTCTCTCCCACACTCATGCTCTCTTCATACACACACTCTCTCTCTCTCTCTCTCTCTCTCTCTCTCACACACACACACACACACACACACACACACACACACACACTTTCTAAAATTTTTCTTTACTTCAAATATATACTCTACCACCTTCGTCACCCTACCCCCACCCACCACCTTGGTTTTTATTTAAAGAAGCTGAGCTCTATAGGGTACATAATCAATGGAATTGCATAATCTGGGGACACATGGCAGCCACACTGCAGTGAGCACAGCATAACCTATAGAGTTGTAGAATCACTATGTTGTATACCTGAAATAAATGTAACATTGTGTGTCAGCTATACTTCAATTAAAAAGAAAAGAAATTGGGGCGCCTGCATGGCCCAGTTGGTTAAGTGTCTGACTTTACCTCAGGTCATGATCTCATGGTTCATGGGTTTGAGCCCTGCATCAGGCTCTGTGCTGATGGCTCGTTAAAAGAAAATTTAAAAAAAGGAATTGAGCTTTTATGGGTAGAGAGAATACTCTTCCTCCTGTGTGCACAACCCTCGGGTCACATGTTCCTTCGAAGAGTGTGCCCACTCGAATCAGATGGCCGTGAGTTGAAGCCAAGTCTTTCCTCATTAGCTGTGTGATCTTGAATATATCACTAAATTTCTCTGAGCCTCAGTTTCCTCACAGAATCTACCTCAGAATTGCTATGTGGAGATTCGGTAAAATATGGCAGGTGCTATAAAATATGAGCATAGTGCCCAGCCCATAGTAATCAGTAAACGTGGGCTCTTATCACCGAGCATCGTGATCTTGACTGTTTCTGTCGTTGAAGATTTCGTGTTGTGTTGGTTCTGTTTCTTTGCTGCTCAGGACTCCAAACGAGGCTTCTCCGTTACCAGATTATTTGATGTTTTCATTCAGGTGAAATCCACATAACATCAAATTTACCATTTTAAATCGTACTGTTCAGTCGCATTTAGTAGGCTCACCATTTTGTGAAATCATCAGCACCGTCTAGTTCAAAGCATTTGTATCCCCCTAAAAGGAAACCCCATACCCATGAAACAATCACTCCCCACTCCCAATCCCACCCTTGCCAGCTAAAGTATCTGCTTTTAAGTCTGTTTCCTTCAGATTACAAGCCATGTTAGAAACCCAAGGAGTTCAGGAAAGTGAATTCTGGATTGTGAGACTTTTGTCCAAAAGTCCATCAGAAATGCATTCCCAAATAGGAGAAATACACTCCGATATTGCAGGACTGACTTCTCAGAGAACAGAGTGAAAAATCAGAAGAGAGGCCATCATAGACGTTGTCCCTTTGATGCTTGTCTGTCGTAGTTCACATTATTTTCTTGGGTGACTGAAGGACACAAGGGGCTCGCAACTCAGTGAAGCGAGGGGTAGGTTTTCAAAACCCCCTGTAAACAAATGCTGGAGAAGCCCAGGACCAGGGTGAGCAGGCCAGCCTCTTCGCATTTCCTTTCCAGCCTGCCACCTTCCAAGAGAGGAAGGAGTTCTGTTCCAGATGACCTTCGGGGAAAATGCGACCCTTTGAAGTTTCTGGTTGTTTCTGCAGCTGCTGATTTCTTGACGCCACCCCGGGTGGAGAGCCCCAGTTTGTCAGCACTCAGGTGCAGCCTGGCGGCCTGCTCTCTTGCAGTGGGACAGTGCAGGGGCTGCCCTACACCAGGCTGTGTGCGGAGGGGGCTGCGCCGCCACGTCAGCTGCAAAGAGGAAGGAGCAAAGCTCCGGTCCCCAAGAAGTGGGAAGAAGGACCAACATTTAAGAAGGCACTCTGGCAAAAACGCTCTTGGATATGGCGAGTGTATGCGAAGGCCCTGGATGTCGGCCCCTTTGCCTTGTGGGGTGATGGCCGCCAAAGGGGAGCGCCCTTTCCGCAGCAAGCTTTTGGCACAGTCCGCATTGAGGCAGGTTTTGTGCTTCTGTGGGTTCAGGACTTCTAGGCAGGTCTCTTTGATTGCTGTGCTTTTAAAATTTTCCTCCCCAAACTGACAGATAACATTGTATACATTTAAGGTGTAGGGGTGCCTGGTGGCTGGTTAAGTGTCCAACTTTGGCTTAGGTCGTAATCTCACGGTTTGTGAGTTCAAGTCCCGCCGAATCCCACTTTGGATCCTTCCTCTCTCTCTCTCCCTCCCTGCCCCTCCCCCACTTGTTCTCCCTCTCTCTCTCTCTCTCTCTCTCTCTCTCTCAGAAATAAACATCAAAAACAATTTAAGCTGTACAACATAAAGATTTGCTATCTGTACATATTGTGACATGATCACTCCAATAAGTTAACATCTGTCACCTTGCACGGTTACAATCATTTTCGTTGTGATGAGAACTTACTTTTGAGATCTTCTCTCTTAGCAACTTACAAATCTACAATATAGTATTGTTAACTATGGTTGTCGTGCTGTATATTACGTCCCCAGAACTTATTCATCTTCTAACTGGGAGTTTTTACTTTTTGACTCCCTTCACTTCATCCCCCCCCCCAGCCCCCACCTCTGACAACCATAAATCGCATCTCTGTTTCTAGGATTTCATTTTTTTTTTTAGATTCTACATATAAGCGGGATCACACAGTATTTGTCTTTCTCTGTCAGACTTATTTCACTTAGCATAATGCCCTCAAGGTCCATCCGTGTTGTTGCTGCAAAGGGAGGGATTTCCTTATTTTTTAAGGCTGACTAGTATTCCAGTGTGTATATGTATGTGAGGGGGTTATATGTGTGTGTGTGTGTGTGTGTGTGTGTGTGTGTGTGTGTGTATCCCACATTTTCTTTTTCCCTTCATCCATGGAAGGACACATCCTATCTTTTATAGGAGCAACTTCTTCCTAAGAAACCATGTCCCTGCCTTAAGGAACTTTGCCATAGTGTATAAGACAAAAAAAGAGAATAGGAAAGACTAACACATTTTGGCAACCTCGCCTATTAATCCGCGAAGTAGACACCTAAGCGATGTCTGTAATTCGAATGTGCCTTCTCTGTGGGGTATTGCTCGAAGTCTGTGATCCTCACACTTCACTTTGCATTAGAATCACTCGGGGTGTCTGTTGAAACTTCTTATTCCTGGCCTCCACTCCTCCAGAACCAGAATGATGGTGGGACCAGAGAAGTTACTCTTGAGCGAGCACCTCCATGTGACTCTGATGCCATTGGTCTTTGAACTGAACTTGGAGAAGCACTGCTCCCCGGAGTCCTGTGGAAGGAGGAGGGATCGGAATACTCTGATTTCACTGAAGTTGTACCAGGAAGTTACACGGAGGAGGAGCGACCCCAAAGTAGAGCTTCGCCCTCATTCCCGTTTATGTGTAGTCATTCCCCCTTTACTAAGAGAGTTTGAAGTCGGCAGCCATTATTTTTGGTTGAAAATACATGAAGTTGTAGGACTGGTTTTGACATTCTTAGTTTCAACTGCAACCATGAGATTAAAGTTGAAAAGTGTTGCTGAAGACCCATCCTTGGGTTTTAATAAATAGAAATTTCTGAAGTTTTCTCCAGTTTGTTCATTTGGGGAAGAACGAGTTTTGTCTCCTGTTCACAGGGCAGGAGAGTTAATGGCTCCCGCCAAATCAGTCCTTTCTGTTCCTGGAGGAAAGAGCTTAATATAAATCAGACTGCATTTTGGAAATTGAATGATTTTTTTTATGTCGCTGCAGTTAGATAGATTCCTATAAATGAGCCACAAACGTACTGGTTAAATCTCTCTTAAAAGGCAACTATTCCAAACAAAGGGGAAAGTTTCTGAACAGCCCAAGTCTTATTTTGGCCCCTGGCATGTGTTTGTCTCAAGAGGTCTTGTAGCAGTATCATAAAAACACTGGAGCATTGCCTACATCTCCCCTTCCTAAAACTGGGTCTTCAGCTAACTTTTCATTTATAGAGGGAAAGGAGGAAGGATGCATGCACACACACACGTGCGCGTGCACTTGCGCACACGCACACACACTAGGCCAGCCGCCACCTGGGGAACCGTCCCCTTCCTCCCCATTTTGCTTTCCAGGATGTCCCCACCCCATTCTGCAGTCTCTCCACACCCGTACCGCACCCAGCATCTGCCTAAGTGCCACAAACCATGCTTCTCTACTCCCTGGTGGCCAGTGGCTGAGAGAGAAGTTTCCAGAGGTAATTAAGCAAGCCTCCCAGCCTGTCTTGGTGTCTTGGTACCAGAAATGAAAGGCTTACGCGGTAGCGCCATCCTTGAGGCTTGTTTCTGAAATCCTCTAGCAACTCTGCAACTCTGTCGAGGGCTCTCCTCTCTCCCAGCTGCGTCTCAGAGACCCTGGCTTTCTACCGGGGGAAGTGCTTTTGCTACTAACACATTTGAGGTGAGTTAAACATCTTCCACCCTCAGCCTCAGCTTCCTGCTCCTAAGGGTGAGTTCCACAATTAGTCTCACATGGCCCCAGCTTTTAGAGCTTCCCAGGGGACACTCTTGTGACGTGGTTTTCCCCTTTGGTAATTTCGATTGCTTCTAATGAGACTGCCTGCTTTGTCTACAACAGACAATGCTAGATTGCGCATCTATATCCTTAACAGCACCTTTTGCCCCAAGGGATTTAAGACTTTTCTGAGATCACTATTGAGAGCCTTGGACCCAGTGGTATTTTTCCTGTCGTGGATAGGAAAAAACAAAAAACAAAAAAATCCTTTCTTGTTTTGCTCTATGGAGCTGTTCTAATTTTTCTACTCTGGGGAACCTTGTAGGTTTAAGGAAATGAGTCTTTGTCTCTGAAAAGATACACACAGGCACACAAGCAGAAGAAGGGAAGGGGAGAGCGAGAGTGTAAGGGAGGGAGCAACGTGGAGGGGAGGGGAAGAAGGAGAGGTACAAGAGAGTGAGAAAGAAAGCCACATCACAGGTATGCGTGGGAGCCAGACAGCACGAGCTGGGAGCAAGATAGCACGAGTGTGTGGGCGAGGCAGCGAACGAGACAAGAGGGGTAGAGAAAGCTCGGGCAGGAGCACACCCGGGAGTGTGAGCAACCTTGAGAAAAGAGTGCCTGGAAGAGCCAAGAGAACAAGAGGGGCAGGAGCCACGGAGAGAGGGGCAAAGGAGGTGGGAGGGTGGAGTGAGTGCTCACGGGACACATGAGTCACCAAGAGAGTTTAACAAATATTTGTGGGCTGACGAAGAGAACGTCAAAGTGAGCAGCCATTCCACTCGACTTGGTAAGTGAGAGAGGAAGAGAGATGCTCAGGGCCCGGACTCGGGCCAGCTTCCAGGAACCCGAAATGGAACTTTCGGGACGTCCCGACTTCTGTGCTCAGGATCGATACTGTACAAGCACTTTCAAGACCCATGTCCCAATCGGAGGCACATGCACGCTCCCTCACCACTGCACTGATATTATTTGACATCTTTAAACAAATGTCATCATTAAACACAAAGGTGAGCGTGATCATTTTGGAGTATCCTTTTACACCTCGCCTTCCCATAACACAGCCGCCGACCCGTGTCAGCTGGCTTAACTCGATGGTTCCCATACATGAGAACCAATATCACCCTGGATGGTTGTCACAGACTCCTTGTCAAAATAGCAAGTTCCCGAACCGTCTCCCAGAAAGTACGATGTAGGCGGGCTGAAGTGAGGTCTGGAAATCTGTAGTTTCAATGCACAGCTCCTCTGGAGATTCTGGTGGCCAGCCAGATAGAGGCCTTAAGTTGCACCTGTAAGAAGCAATCAGAAGTTCAGCTGAGTCGCTGACCTTTTGCCTGACTGCTTGCTAACAGGGCTTAGACTGAGATGAGGCGAGTGAGGCCCTCACCTCGGGTACAAAACGGAGGGGGTTGCTAAAAATCTCAGTAACCTAAATAATAAATATTTCAACGATATGTAGGAAAGACTCAAAATTGATGCAGAGAACTCCGCGAGAAACCAAATGTCCAGTTTTTAAATAAAGACGATCTCCAACTCTGCGTTTGCACACCCCTGCCTCTCTTGTGCCCCCTCAATGCCATCCCTTGTTGCAGTTCAACTTTATTTATAAAAACAACCAGACAGCCTGCAGGCCAGAGTTTGCCGATTTGATTTTTTTTATATATTGCATTACAACATTAGTTATCCAACTGGCACCCATAGCTTAGTTGCTAATACTGTTCCCCAGTGAAAGCAACCAGGGCTCCTTAGAGAAATGGCTGATTCTAGATCCGGGGCAGAAAATATACAAGATGAGTCTGGAGGACCTTGCAGTGCCAGAAAGCAAAGAAGTGCTAAAAACAACCCAAACGAACAGAGCAAAAAGCAAACGTTGATGGCGGTGTGGCACAGTGGCCAGCTGAAAGAGCTACCAATGGCCAAAAATGGAACAGTTTGAGAAACAAACAGAATGCTATCAGAGTACACCCAAAAGTATAATATAATTATCTGAGTCCATATTGATATAAACAAGTGATTAAGTAAATGGGTAAGAAAAGACGAATCTGCCATGCAGGGAAATTTCAAATAATGTGTGTAATCCCCTGCCCTTCAGGAGATGGAGCCTGACTCCGTCCTCCTTAGGCGTGAGTGGTAAAGACTGACTTCCTCCCGAAGAGAGTACAGTGTGGAAAGAGGAAGGAGAACAACCTTACCGTGGAGGGACTTAGCGAATATGACCTCGGCCGGGTGATCCCGACCCGATCCAGTAGTCATAAAACATGTCGATGTCATGTGCCCTCGTGATAAGAATGGCACTCCACCTCTGTGGCCTCCTCTCATTCGTCCGTAGCCCCAGTCTAAGCATGAGGAAAAACCAGCAGGGAAACACGGGAGTAGCCTACGAAAATGCCTGGCTAGTACCCTTCAAAATTGTCAAGGTCATCAAACACCGGGAGAGTTCCAGAAACTGTCACGGCCAAGAGGAGCGTAAGGAGATGCATGGCTGACAACTAAAGGTAGTGTGGGATCCTGGACCAGAAAACAAGGCAACACTAAAGGAAATCGGAGTGAAGTGTAGGCTTCGGTTAATAAGAGCCTATCAATATTAGTTCAATAACTGTGACAAAGGTGCCTTACTAATCAAAGATGTTAATAATGGGGAAACTGGGTGTGGAATGTGTGGGGACTTTCTCTCCTCGTCATGCTTTTTCTGTAAATCTGAAACTATTCTAAAATACAAACGTTTATTTTAAAAAGTATCTTGATGACTGAGTGTTTTTGGTGCCCCTCTTGAACGGCACTCCCAAGGGGAGCACCTCAGCTGCCTCCCCCCAGCCCTGCCCGGCCCTCTAGTGCAGAATGAATTCCTGGAGTTAGGTTTCCTGAGTCCGAACCATGCACCCTGCCCTCTTGGCCTGCGTTCTCTTTATGTGTATATAAATAAAACCATCGTACTCTTTCCTCCAGAAGCTTCTTCTTGGAGTAAGCTGAATTACACTCCTTGGCTTCTGACAAGGACTGGCTTTAGAAAAAGCTGAGCGTGCACTTCCGACAGCCGCAGCCACACAGCCCCGTGAAGAGGACAGTCAGTGGTTGGAAGCGCGAGCCACAGAAACAGCGTGTGGTCCAAGGAGGGTGGCCATTCTTTGCCCAGTTAGCCAGAGCTTTTCCTGCGGCTGCTTTATTCCCGCAAAGGAAAGCCGTCCTCGCAAAGGGCAGAGCCCGTCTTTGCTGTCTGGGTCTGCCCCTCAGCTAGAGCTCTGGAAGCCCAGACCTTTGTCCCAGAAGGTTTCGTCCTTCCTGTTACTGACTTTCCTCTTCTCCTTCTCTGCACATCGGTACGATAAGAGAGGACAAATCTCCATTTAAGACATAATGTCTCAGGTATAGACCTCTCCCGGCACTTCCCCTGCCCCCCCCCCCTGAGTTCCTAGGGGCGGAGAGGCTGCCAGCCAAGTGGCAGAGAGCTGGGTAGAGACGCTGCTTTCATTTTATTCCCTCAGGTGAAACCTCATCAATGAAAGCACAATGTTGAGCTGACTTGACTTTGGTGGAAAGATTTGTTTTGAGGGGAATCGGGATCCGGGAGGAAGTGGCTCTGACATGAACGCAGTGTGCCATCTCATCTGTGACGGGCATCTCTGTAAGAAGATCCTTCAAAGCCAGGCAGTGTGGTTCCCATTGGAATAAGTGGCTGAATCTGGTGTCTGTTCTTTAGCAGCTCTGCCACTCGGGGGTTAGCAGGGGAAGTGCTAGAAAGTGGAGGCCAGATGCTCCATCCGGCTTCATGTGGAAGAACACTGGCTCTGGTTTCAGACAGGCTTGGGTTTGGATCCCAGCTCAAGAATTTCTTAACTGTGTGATCTGGGCAAGTCATCTAGCCCCACGGAACCGGTTTCTTCGTTGGTAAAATGGCGACACTAGTAGACTTGCTGAGAGATGGAAGGAGCTCATTCAACATGCCGAGCCGGTGCCTGGCACGGGAGAGGTGCTTAATGGAGGGTAGCCACCGTCACCCAACTCTGTCGCTTGCGGCTGAGGTAGGAGGCACTTCTGCTAGCGCACAGACCCAGGAGTTACTCTGGAGACATGTCACAGGAGGCCTGCCAGTTTCACAGGGAAGTTTCTTTCTTGCTGATTAATAACTGAGAAAGAGCAGAGGAACAAAATCCTGCTCTTGGGAGAACCCTGGAAGGGACCACAGGGAAAATAATAGTATTCCGAGGTGGCATCCCACAGGAACACGGTTTCTTATCCTTCCTCTTCCGGGCCCGAGAACGGGAGGGTGGGCTCTTTGGTCAAGAAGGGGATTACAGAGGAGAGCAAAGTGGGAGAAGGTGGCTTGCCCCTCCTTTCCCTCCTGCCTGGTCAGGCTGCATGTTGCATTATTTTGCTTTCGGGATGTGTGATGACCCCTGTCTGGTCTTTGCATCCAGGTCCCTGGGAGCCAGGGGTGGCCCTGAGAACGGGCGGCACCCTGCACCTGCCTTCCCAGGGGCAGTCCTGAGTGTGCCGATGGACTTTCACCTTAATAACAATCGTCGGGGCGCCTGGGTGGCTCAGTCGGTCAAGCGGCCGACTTCGGCTCAGGTCATGATCTCGCAGTCTGTGAGTTCGAGCCCCGCATCGGGCTCTGTGCTGATGGCTCAGAGCCTGGAGCCTGCTTCCGATTCTGTGTCTCCCTCTCTCTCTGCCCTTCCCCTGCTCATACTCTGTCTCTATGTCTCTCAAAAATAAATAAACATTAAAAAAAAAAAACTTGAATAACAATCGTAACTCTTCCCTTTTTTCTTTTTGATTGTGCGGCTGAAGTTTAGATGGCCTCGCTGAAAAGTGGGGGGTAGAGCATCGGCTCCCACAGGAAGCAGCCCCTCCCCTTGTGGGGCACACCGCTCCTGAGGGTCCTTTGGGGAGGGGATGGATCCGGAGTGGCGGCTGCCCGCTACCCACATCTTCCTTTGTGTACCCCGAGGTTGGGCTGAGCAGTGGATGAGTAGACCATGAATTAAGAAACCATAAGAGCGTTTCCAAACCAAATCCTTGGCCTGTGAATGCTCCATCCAGCTTGCTCTGCAAAGACCCGTGTAGCCGTGATTTGTCTTCTTTCCACTTTGAGATCAGTGTCTGTGTCCTGGACCTCGTCTGCCGGTTGACATAGCCTCACTTCTACAGCCTGCATAGAACCGGGTGCCTTGCTCTCTGGGAGCTGAGTGGCAAAAGATCGTGCAACCTGGTGTTTGTGGCTTATATACACTCTGCCTTCACTGCATAAAAATTCAAGAGATATGCACTCAGCCTTCAAACACATGGATGAATACTTAAAGCCAAAGGCTCGATGTTTTAATAGTATAATTTTAGGTACCGGCTGCAGGGTTGGGGTGCTTGGGGGGGGGTGGGAATCTGGGGACAAGGGAATTTTCCTGGGTCCTTATTAAATCAGAGCATTTCGAGAGCTCCTTTTCCTTCCGCAGACGATGGTATGCCTGTTTGGGGAACCGCGCGTATACATCCCAGTTATTCTATCCAATTCCCAGACCCTCGGCCCATCCCACCACAGAAATAAAGTACTGGAGCCAGAGAAACCCCAAACAGATGTCTGCAGATAAAAACAAAGCTACCAGCACTACTGTACAGCCCACGTATTGTTGTAGTTCTAAAAATAGATTTCGTGGCTTTGGGTTTAGTTGCTCACTCCTTACCCTGTTTCCTGTTGGTTTGATACTGACCAGGCAAGGTGGTTTGCAGACTTTCCTTGGCTCTTTTTGGCGAGTGGCATCTTTCTTTGTAAAAAAACAAAACACCTCCTCCAAACAAGCAAGTCGATCCGCATCCCTTAAGAACCTAGCAGGTTCACGGGAGTGTTCCGGGCCCCGGAAATGGAGGAAGGTGTTACAGAGACACAGGCCCAGATTGGATCGTGCCCAGTCTGGGGGTAAGGCCCGGTCCCCCCAGATTGTTGTGGGAGGCTGGCACGTAAGAGGCTGTTGGCTCCTGATGTTTCACAGGAAACTTCAAGAAGGGAGCTGGGGCATGCGGACTCCTGAAGCCCCTGCCCTGGTTAATTTGCTTTGTTGCTGAAACACACCGACCGGTATCCGGATGGGCCTAGCTCATGTTCAGGGCTGCGTGCTAAAACTTCATTAGCTCTTTTCAAAGCCCTTTTCCTATTAGTATAGAGGTTCCCCTTAACACTGCCAGTTTCCTTGAAAGGTTTGTCAGCTGCTCCTGATAGAATCACTTCAAATTAAAATGCTTCGTTCCAGGGGATATTTTATTTACAGCCAAGCAACTGTAACTAGTAGCCCTCCCCCCACCAGGCTGCGGTGACTGTAAAGAATTGCCCAATTCAAAACTGTCCCCCACAGTTCGTAGCTGTCAGTCAGCTGCCTGCCCGGCAGAAACGCACCATGTCGGTCCACGTAACTGGTGCTTAAGCCTGATTGCGAAACATCTGGGGAGTTTAGTTAAGGGAATAGTTCTTTCTGTCCCCTATCTCCTATCTAATAGTCTCGTGTGGCCAGAATATGTACCGTCCCAAACTCTGAGATCAAGTGTGCCCGTGGGTCCGCATTTCATTTTCAGAGGCATAGGACTTTGTAGCTATAAAGGACTGCCTTATGACTTCACTGCTAAAGGCTGCCTTCACCCCCGTTTCAAGCTCTAAAACTTTTATTCATGTCTATTTATTTTTGAGAGTGAGAGAGAACAAGAGAGCATGAGTGGGGGGTGGGCAGAGAGAGAGGGAGACGGAGCATGAAGTGGGCTCCATGCTGACAGCAACGAGCCCAATGCAGGGCTCAAACCCATGAACCGTGAGATCGTGACCTGAGCTGAAGTTGGACACTTAACTGACTGAGCCACCCAGGTGCCCCCAAGTTCTGAAACTTTTATGGGCTGAGCTCAAAGTTACATGTCCCAATATCGGCTGTAGCCCCTGTCCTCAAGAAGCTCACGGTCACCCAGGAGTGACAGGCAGGTCACCACCTGGCTCTCATGTAATAAGTCCCATGATAGCGGCAAGAACAAAGCGTGCTATGAGAACCCAAAGGAAGGAAGCATTACTTCTGCTTGGGAGGGGAGAGGGTCAGGAAAGGCTGCTCAGGGGAGGTGATATCTGAGCTGAGTCAGATGGGAAAGCTATTCCAAGCAGGGAGAAGTGTGTCGGGGAAGGCATGCATGCACGCATTTGGTGTATTTGGGGAACCTTAGGTAAGAGATGAGAGGCCTCCCCCGTGGATGGTGGTTTTCCAGGGAATGGACTAAATAAAGGGCATCTAGCTGTCGAAAGGTTCCTCCCAACTGTGATCTATGAGGCCTCAGCCCCTTCCCGGTCAGCATTTGTAGTTAGTCAAGTGTGTGTAACTGCGGACAGCTCCTCCTTGGGACGCCAAAGGTTGGTATGTAGCCGCCTTCCCTTAAATGGTGGCAACTGTGGTGGCAGCCAAGGACGGCAGCTTTGTGGGAGAGAGGAGTTACATCTGAGAAGATTTATTTTGGTCCCATTACCGGCGGTCCTTTCCTGAGTGAGGCTTAACGAGAGGCCAACTCCTCAGGAACTCCTGAGTATCACCGAAGTGTTTGGGGTTGAGTTGAAAAGCCAAAGGAGATGAAAAGAAAGAAAGAAATCAAAGAGTCCTTCAAAAGAAAAGAGGTAGACAGTAATGGCTATAGGATTTGGAATCGCTTTTTTTTCTGATTGGCAGCTTGGAACTGCACCTTAGCTGTGATATAGGGTAGTCCCCCTTAATGCTATTCTTGATACTAGACTCTACTTCCGGGGGCGGGGGGCTGTGTTGGGGGAGGAGGAAAATATTTGCTGTCTGATTCACAGGCACGCCGACTGGCCCGTGCATTGTGGCAGAGAAGCAGCAGCTTTATTTTGGAAAAATGTCAATCTTTTCTCTCCTCTTTTTTGAAACTAGGACCGTGGTCACTAGTGGCGTGCCTTTCACGTGGCTTTATTTTCCAAACCTCGCGGGGCTGCTGTTTCCTTACCCTAGTGGGAAGCAGAACGTCAACCTCCAGTTCGGAGGGTGTGGGGACTCGAGGACCAGCATCCTCTGGGGGCCCCAGCCCTCACGATGAGATGGTCACTGTGGTGACCGGCTGGGTTGCTGTTTTTGCCCCATGTCTGCCTACTTCGGACGAGCCAAGAATCCAAATGCGTGAGGACTGGGAAAGGCCGCGGAGAAAAGCACCGAGCCCACCCCCTCCTTGTACAAATAGGAAAGCCCGTGTCCAGAGAGGGGAAGGGACTTGCTTATGGTCACACAGTTCATGGAGGCAGAGCCAGGAGGAGAAGTCAGGGTTCTCTCAGTCCGGTCCCGCACTCCCTCTCAAGAGCCTCAGATTCTTCTCCTGGAGGGGCTGGCCAGGTGCTGGAATCACTGCCAATAGGGAAGGATGTGGAGAAGAGGAGCCGGCCTTCTTGCTGCTCCCCTCCCTACAGATAACCAGCCCCGTTCTTTCCAGTCACGCTTCCCTAGCAGGGGGATTGCTGCCTGTCTCATGTGCCCGATAAGTAGACAATCAATGCACTTCTTCAGTTACAGAGGCGATTCAGATGGACAAAGTCATATTATTGATGTAAGCCCTCGTTTGCCACAAATTTTGTCTTCAGACTCGCATAGTGGGAGAAAGGAGGCTTCTCAGTTTAGGTCTCACCTCCTCCAGGAAGCATTTCCCGATTTCCAAGACTGAGCTCAACAGTCTCTCCCACCCTAGCCCTTATCACACAGTATGTCATTGTTTACATAACTGTCTCCTTCGCTGGACTGTGAGCTTCTTGAAGACAGGGACCGTGTCCTGTCCGTGTCTCCAGTGCATAGCACAGGATCTGGCCCAAAGTAGACAGTCAGTGTTTCTCAAATGACTGAGGAGTTAGCTGCCCATAGTTACAAAGGGCGACTCTTGTTTCCTCGTCTGGCTTAGAAAACCAACCCCTCCAGGGGGAGAAAGAGGAAATCCAAATGAGCTCTTTGTTACTTGTTGGCCATAACACTTCCTGAGACTCTGCTAGCTCAAATCCTGAATAGCCTTCTCTGCGGTGGTATGTCTGCCAGGGGGCACCCCAGTACAATCCTACCGCGTGTTTCTTTTGGGCTCCTGTGATTGTAGATTTCAGAAAATGGGACGGGAGTTGTTCATATGGCTGAATTCTGTTGTCCTTCATGAAACATTACAGACGAGAGAGGCATCTTCCGAGGCAGAGGTGGGGAGCAGGGCAGGGGTGGGTTGGTTATGACGAAGCCGGAACTTTAGGTCAGAATATATTTTGTCTTTTAACTAAATGACATATCGGCTCTCTGACCTTCTAGTGAGCTCCACAGGTTTGCATTTAATGGTATTTCTATTCCTAAAAGCCATGTACCTGCCAGATCCTAGGTCATTGGAGGCAGTGTTTTTGGCTTAGACTCATTTACTTCAGGGAAATGAGCAAAACATCTCCTTTTTGCACTATAGCCAAGGCTGTAGGAGGAGGGACAACTGATGATAGGTTCCAGGTGACAAGCAGCTTGCTTTCAAATTCTTACTCATCTATGTCTGTCATTCTTAACACTTATTGCACTTCAGAGCCTTTTATAAAAAATCGAAAGTTAATCTAAGATTCTAGAGAAGAAATAATAAAAACTGATACCAGAGGTATAGGACAAAAATGGTGCTCAGGCTCTAACCACGCCATTTACACTGGGATCTCGTGGGTCAGGCCTGGGCCTCAGTTCTTGAAAACCTCTCCAGGGGCGCCTGGGTGGCTCAGTTGGTTAAGTGGCCGACTTCGGCTCGGGTCATGATCTCATGGTTCGTGAGTTCAAGCCCCGTGTCGGGCTCTGTGCTGACGGCTCAGAGCCTGGAGCCTGCTTCAGATTCTGCATCTCCCTCTCTCTCTGGCCCTCTCCTGCTCACACTCTGTCTCTATGTCTCTCAAAAATAAATAAATAAATAAATAAATAAATAAATAAATAAACACCTCTCCAGATGATTGTAATGTGCAGCCAGAGTTGAGAACCACCTGCCTAAGGAGAAAGTGATCATATGTTCGCTCCTGAGTCCTAGTTACTTTCTAAGGGGTTCTAAAAAGAGGTTGTTGTTTAAATTGGGACTCTCAGCATTTTCGCCAACTCTGAAGGATTGAGATACTACAGATTGCGAGAGAGATGCTAACTTTGCTTTTGCCCAGAGCTTTGCTTCAGTGTGAGTTTTGTCTGACTCAACATCAAACATGGAGGTAAAGGTAAAAGTAGCTGGCTGAGGCAATTCTCTTCTCATCATGCCTTATAAGGCCACTGGGCACTAACGATTTTGTCTTTGACTCCATTGGTTAGTGAGAGCATCTGGTTCTTCCTCACAGATTACAGAATTTCACATGTGCTTAAAAACTATTCAAAGTACATTCATAATAGTGTGACCAAAGCAGTTTTATGGCAAATTTTAAGTGATTTTCAACCGTGGGTGAGGTTCTATTTGTTGCCTGCCCTCCATGCCTGCATTTCTTTGATCTGAATGTATGCTGGGCACATGGTAGAAGCAGACCTTTGGCTTTGGGGCTTTTGAGGTTTGGGGCTTACGGAGTGAGCTCTTGCTGCTGGTGGTGGGGGCTGTGCTGACATAACCCTGAGGCAGCCCGTCAGTGTATTCTGTGCAGTCAAACAGGTCAATGGAGTGCAAAAGCAATCCAGCCAACCAAGCATCGGACTGAAAGGTTATTTGATTGACTGAGCTAGGGGAGTCACTCAGGAAGGCTGAACCACAGCACTGCAGCCTAGGAAGCCAGACAACCAGCTGATGCTGAAAGCATCTGCTTAGCAATCACTGGAGCCTGGTTGGCTCAAGCCATTGGAACCAGGTTTGACTAGCGCCATCAAGGGCCCTGGGGCACCTTGAGAATGGCTGAATCTTCTCCCTCATCATACTGGAGTCCTTCAAATCTCTGGGGCTAAGCAGCTCATTACCCCAACGTTTCCTCTTGGGCAAGGAGAGGGGAAAGCACAGCTCCGGAATCAGACCCCACAGCTTCTTACCTTTGTGAACTTGAGTGAAAGCCTTGACCTATCCGAGCCTCAGTGGCTTCTTCTATCCATGTTACATGCTTCATACAGCTGTTGGGAACATTCTGTAAAATTAGGCATGGAAAATGGTTAGGAAAAACACTTGGTGCATATACATACATAGAAAGCATCTAATAGTTGTAAGCCCTGGTGATTCCTACTAAAACTAATGCTGTAATGAGCGCAGTGGTTAAGACACAAGCTTTGATGCCAGGCAGCCCGAGTTGGAATTCTGGCTCTACCACTTCCTGACTAAGTGGCTTGAACATGTCAGGTTAAAATCTATCGGCGGGTTCCACTCCCTTCGCCCTGTGTTACAGTCGAAGAGTGAGATCGTCTAAACATTTCGTGCTGCGCCTGGTATATAAGTGGTCAATAAATGATGGCAACTCTGATTATCAATCGCCAGCATCATCCTGGTAGTTGCTAAGAAATTGCCCTGGATCTTCAGCCACACCTCAGCAGGCCACCCCCTCTGACTCCTTGCCATTCCAGTCCCTTTCATTCAGCCATGCTTCGGCTTGTCATTTTCTCCCACAGGGAGTGTGGGTACAAAATGGACCCGAGAACAACAATGGTCTGGAGCCTGGCCTTCTGGTGACACTACCCTATGCATCCATGCGCTGATGCTGAACTCCCTGTCAGCAGTAGCTCCAAGGTCCTATTGTAGGGGCTGCCGTGAAGCCAGGTCTTCCCCAGCTTCGACCTAAACGTGGATCTGCACCCTCAAATAGGCATTGCTGTACATCTGGTGGCATTTACCTGAAAAGTTACCATTGTGTCTAGACAGGACTCCAGAGGGCTTGCCTTGTATCCCTGAATCTTTTAAGTGTTGAAGAACGTGAGAATTATTTAGTGTCACGGAAAACCAGATGTCCATGCATGACGTTTGGATAAACCATGTAATTGTTTCCTTCGGCTGGTGCATAAAAAATGAGAGTCAAGCTTTGAATGAACAGAAACACAGACAAAGCCCATCTCTGCACCTGCCATTGAGGCAAATTTTGGTGGTTACTTTGAAACTAGATGAAGATCTGCAGCGATGGCTCACTCAAACTTGGGAGAATCCTCCTTTGGCCTTTATGTAATGGGCTCTGTAAAGGACCAGCCATGTGGCGCCTTGCCGTGGGAAGAGCCCCTCTTGAGAGCTTTGGATTCTGGAGCCCGTTTCTTAGAATGCAGCTGGCTTTCTGTGACTTGGCGCAAGCCATTGCCTGTGTCTCCGTCTCAGTTTCCAGGTGAGTTTGGCCTCAAAGCTTCCCCTTCGGATTTGATATTTGACTATTCTAGTGAATTCAAGAGAAACAGCTGAATATAAGGGCAAACTTATGTCTCGACCTTGAGCCTTTGAAAACAACGGAAAGCAAAGCAAAACAAAAGAAAGCACATCGTAGCTAATGGCACATGGTTTAAGTGGCAGATTCCATGTCAGGATCGGGTCCCGTGCTCGCTCCTACACATGCTCACTATTGCTCAGATCTGCGTGGTTCCAGGCACTGACTGACCACACAAGACCATTCCATCTTAGTGCTGGATGTGCGAGTCCTCCCTCTTGACTGTGCTCTCTGAAGACGGGTGAAAACCTTTATGCTATATGATTACTACCACTACGGATAGCACCTATTAATGACTGACCGGGTACTGTGCGGCAGGCACTGCGTAGCATACCTTAGGTATGTTTTCTCTTTCAATATCCCTAACACCCGGTGGAATAGGTATTAATATCCTCTCTTACAGAGAGGAGGGAGGACCTCATGAAGATAACACACAGCTAATTGGGGGCCCGTATGAGGATCTAGGACTGTTGGATCCAAATCTGAGGCTATTAATGACTATTACGTGTACTGCTTTTTGCATCTCGGATGGAACTAGGACATTGTCAATCATCTGCATCACGGTAATAGTCTTGCTCATATGCTGTGAGGTAGGCACTGTTATCTTCCATTTTATACAGGAAGACATGGAGGCTCAGAAAGGTGTGGTCGCCTGCTCAAATCACACACCTAGAAACATCAAGCTGAAATGAAGCAGCGGCCGAGTGCATCCAGAGCTGTGCCCTTTCTCCTATACTGCGCTGCCCTTTGGGGTTAGAACAAGTCTTAAAGGGCCTTGTGAATTCGATTTCCATTCTCTGCTCCTAAAAATTTTAGTTCCCTGCTCTTAGTCAATCAATAGTCTTACGAGCACAGCCTGAGTCTCTACCGTGCAGCCCCCTGCAGCCCCCGAGAAGCACATAGTACTTACTGACAGTTACAAGCCCAAAGCAGATAATTTCGCCTTTTCGGACACAAGGAAGTAAATCAAACAATACTTAAAATAGAGCAGAGGAAAGCGGGAAGAAGAGAAATAGAAAGAAATGCATCCCCCCATCCTCCTTAGCTAATGTCCACAAAGTCTCATTGGCTGTAATACATAGTCCTTGCTTTTCATCCCCTTGTGCACCAGTGATCCAAGTTCCCCGTGGTGTCCAAAGGCCACCTGTATTTAATTGTTAGCCACCTTGATGTGCCCGTGTCTCGCTTTCAACAGCAGCTTCCTCAGTTTCCCTAGCCTTGGGAGCGCTTACCTTTCTGCCTGACCAATGGAGGATTGCCATCAAGTGGTGCATCCTGGGAATTGCATGAGTCAAAAAAGAAAAAGTCTTGTATTTTGTTTTTTCTGTTTCTAAAGGCAAACATCATCCATTCCTCAATCTTAGTTAAGGGGTTATCCATGCCCTTTCTCCTTCTCTTGTTTTCTTAGTCTTTTGTCAGTTTTGCTACTCATTAGCTCTCATACAAGAAGCAGAGCAGGAGAAACGAATGCAGGGAAACACAAATCACTGATGGATTTCAGTACACAACACCCCCTGTATTCAGTACCCTCCCCCTATCATAAGGGGTTTGCAAGAAGAGAAGCTCTAGGAGCTTCTGATGGGGTTGGGCTCATTCAAAACACCCCTGTTCTTTGGTATTGATGACTCAGAAATGATTACATCTGCAGAGCAGTGTGAATCATAGGTTCTAAAAGAGGCTAATACAAAAGACCATTCACAATGGATTGTGTACAAATTGCTAATAAACAAAGGGCAAAGAGTCAACTTTGCCAGTAGTCAATGAATTGTAAATTAAATCTAACAATGGAAATTGTTTTTACATACAATTGGATGAGAAATGTTAAAATAAAACTTTCCAGGGCTGAAGAAGGTGCAGTGGAATGGATGTTTTGATACACTGTTGGTAGGAGTCATAAATTACTCACAGCCTTTCTGGAAGACTTGCCGGCACTGTGAGCAGGAGAATTCAAAACGTTTACATGCATTGGCTCTACAGCTTTGCTACTAGGAATTTCACCAAAAGAAACAATCAGATACAAATATTTATGTATCAGGATATTTCCTAAAGCATTACTTCTGATAGGAAAAAACTACAGGACTCTGATTGTCTAAAAAGTGTTCGTGAATTGAATCCTAGACCAGAATATTACTTAGGTTCTTTATCAAAAACCATGTTCTTAGGAAGTTTTTAAGGACTTTAGGTTATACAAAAATGCTTATTAGGTATAGTATTTTTTTAAAATCCTCTCAGGACACAAAACTAACCATATCTCCATTTCGTATAACATCTCAATTTTGAAAAAGAAAAATATGCACAGAAAAAAAATGGCTGGATGTAAATACACCATATAAGCAGCAATCATCTCTAAGACCGAGGAATACTGATGATTTTTTTTCTTCTTTGTACTTTTCTGTATTATTTGACTACGCACTGATTTTATAATTAGAAAGAAACCTGGTAGAAATAAAAAAAAAAAAAACACGAAGCTTAGGGAATATCGTTCAACTCAAACGCATGGTCACCACAAGAAGCTTATTAGAAGCCCGTACATTCCTAACTTACAGAGTTAGAGCTTAAAAGGACCTTGGAGTGCGTCCAGTGTCAACCCCACCAATGACATCAAGATCCCCTCAGTGGCTTCCTGGCAGACATAATGGGCAGCTTCTCCTTAAACGACGTGCTTGAGGAACTCAGTTCACTGTCTCTGTCATACTTCAGAGAATAACACTAGTGAAATCCCTTCTGTGCATCTAGTGACTTCGGGTCTAGAAACTTCCAAAGTTACCATTTGATCTCACAACCCTGGGAGCTGGGTGTGGGGGCAGGTGCAATTATCTGCATTTTCCACATGAGCATGCTGAGTTGCAGGGACTTCCCATGATAAAGTGACTTGTTGCATTGCTGGTCAGTAGCAAAGACAAGGCGGAAAGCTAGGTGTCCTGACTGCCCGTGGGAGGCCTGGTCTATCTCTCCAAAGTCTCTGGCATTGCATTTCATACAAGTATCTCCTTCGGTTGAGTTTGCGTGGCCCTTGCTAGAACTGAAACCCTTCCCACATGCTACCTCATATATAGTCTCTCAGGCCCTGGAAACTGTGTTTGGGTGTGGGCTGCATGCTCCCTACAGCCCAGAGTAGGGCACACATGGCCCGAGCTCAGAGAGAGGCTGGGGAAACCAGTGACTGGCCCTTGTCGCACATCCTGGCAGTCTCCACTCAGGAACCTGCGACCTTATTTATGAAACGTTGTTTTCATAAACTGCTAGTTGTTCAATAAGGCATAAAACAGCCAGTATAAGATAGTTATTTGCTCTACAAAATCGTTTTTGCAATACTGCTTCAATGTCATCGCAGTTACCGCGTTTCTTTTCGTTCCCTAAGAGATGGGACACAGTAGATTAACTGTTGAGATCAAAATGCAGAGGTCCCCTTATTGCTGTCAGCAGGCTGGTTCCATTTTTTTCCCCACGGCCCTGTATCCTGCCCTGGGCAAGCATTTGTACACTTCCACCACAAGGTCTAGTCACAGAGCCATCCGATTTGTCAACGTCATGAGAAAGCAACAGGCAGGAAGACAACTTTCTTTGACCTTGGGAGGGTGTCTGTGACTTGGGAAAGCACACCAGTATTCAGTATATTTTAGGTTACCCCGTGTATGCAGACGGTTCCCGTCCCATCCCGGTGGCTGTAAGGAAGGGTTAGCAAGACGCAGTGGAGTTACCATTCTGGCTGGGGAGGCAAGAGAAACATACAAGGAGAGTAGAGCAAGCTGGAAAAGACCGTATAGACGGGGTCTTCAGTGTGCAACGAGGGCTCCAGGAGAGCTAACTCACTGACGCAGCCGGTTCAGGTCAGAACAGAACTCGCTCAGTGGGTTTGAGAACAGTGCAGGCACTGGCCAAGGGAGCCAACGCTGAGGTCCTGCTCAAACCCCGCTGGCGTCTTGCCTGGTGCAAAGGGGCCTACTTCCAGGAACTCCCGTCTCGGGACTCAGCGGGAGGCTCCAGCAGGCCTCCCGTGCCTAATCTGCTGGCCGCCACAGCTGGTACTTCCCTGGCCCAGGTCTGGGGCCTTCACTCTACCCTAAGGGGACAGGGCATGTTCTAGCCAGAGAAATGCCCAAACAGCTGTGCCTGCCCCTTCCGCTGGTTTGACTGTTTTCCCAGAATTGACCTCAGGGATTCACTGAAATGATTCAGAGAAACAATCGGTTGATTCAATTAGAGAGTTAGTCAAACTGGTGTTTAGGCTGAATTTATTATGGAAGATAGGCTTGCAGAGTGGAGCCCGTGCCATAGTTCTTGACCATCTCGCCCACCATGTTGCTAAAGGTTCAAGGAGCTGGGAGCCACGGGAAGGGCGAACACGGAGACAAGAAGAGCTTGGTGCGCGTTTGCTACCACCCAGCTGCTAGCTGTTGTCTCACTCCCCGTGAGCCCAACTCTGCTCAACAAGTTGTCATGACAGCAATGCATGTCTCTTCTTGAAGGCGCCAGCAACGGTTTTCTAGCAGGTGTCAGGATATGTAAGGGGCCAAGTGACTTGCGGAGAAGGGACTCTCAGGCCCAGATGTGGATAGAGAGATTAGCTTTGGAGCCATTTTTTCCACCATGTTCCTCAGTTTGTCCGGCTTCCTGGAGCCCAGGCCATCCTCAGTCTGATTCTTCTGCTTGGCTACCCTCAGAGTCTAGTCCTTTGGCCTTTGCCAAGTGGCACCTGCATTCTGGGCTATTCAGTGTTTCCATCTGTAAAAGGAGAGGGTCAAGTCAGATGAGCTCTGCGGTACCTTCCAGCTCAGATATTCACTCTGTGGGTTTAGGTTTGTCCTCGTTGGGTCCAAACTCCATTTCAAGACTCTTGTCTCCTTTTCATATTCTTAAACTCAACCCTTCCTGTGTTCTTTGCCTCCCACCAATCTGAACATATGGGCCCTTACTGGTTTTTTCCCCCACAGAGTCTTTTGTTTTTCTTTTCTTATTTTTTATTATTTTTTAAATTTGTGTTTATTTATTTAGTGAGAGAGAGAGAGTGAAAGGGGAAGGGGCAGAGAGGGAGGGAGAGAGATCAAGAAGGCTCCACGCTCAGCGTGGAGCCCAATGCATGACCATGAGGTCATGACCTGAGCCAAAATCGAGAGTCGGACACTTACCTGACTGAGCCACCAGGCGCCCCTGCTTTTATTTTCAAGAAGGGCAATAAGGAGCCTTGTATTTATCTAAGATACTCAGACCCATCACCTGATACCAGGCTTCTATCTTAGATTTGCTTAATCATTCTTTCATTTATTATATTCATTTATTCATTCTCTCAGCAAAATCAACGGTGTGCCTACTACTGGTGCTGGGCTGGGCACCGCGTACGCGTAAGAACATGCAACGCAATCAGTACTGTAAGAAGGGAGGTGATTTTCAGTGAACGCTGCTGGAATCTGCACTACCGCACACCACTTGTGCTGGAGGACCCTGCGACCTACAGTATGTCATTAGGAATACAGTCAGCCAGCTACTTTATTTAAAAGTATTGCAAATACTCTTAATATTTAATTAATTTATAGGCTAAGCAAACTAGCATCGAGATTGCTCAAAGGATGTTTAACGTAAAAAATAGGAAAGGGGGAGCAAATAAGCCAATAGAAGGTACATGTGTGTGTGTTTTCATTCCCATGGTGAAATGCGATGCCGCATACCCCACTTAGGAGACTACGTATCAGACGTAGTATTAAAGGGGTTATAATTCTGTCTTTGGATTAAATAGATCAGACGTGGAGTCAGACACTGTCAATGGCATTCTCCTCTAATTCCCACGCCTTTACCCATTTCACAGAAGGGAACCTGAGACCGTATGTGACCTTTAATATGGTGTGTGGTTGATCAGAACATAGTTGAAGTGCTTCAAAGCCTTCTTTTTGGGGAGATGGCTAGTGGTGTTCGATCCTGAATTATCAGGAAAAGCCATGGGACCTTCATTGTCTGGCTCTAACTACTCCTTCTCTGCCCTGTCCTCTGGACTGCCAAGCCCAGCCATCCCCAAATTCCATTTGGATGTCCACAGAATGCATCATCGGAGGAGGAAACCATGGGAGTAGGCATCCTCTTTTTAAGCTTTGCTGATTGGTGTCAAGAATTCCTCTCACAGACATTTATTCCGGATTGCTTGTGTGCTCGGACCTTTTCAGCCTGCCTGGCCCCGAATGCATGATCACCTGCCTGAATTCCTTGCCGCAGACTGGATTCTACCGCTTGGTATCTTGCCCTTTGCTTCGGAACTTCCCGATGTCTTTACATGTTCTTGACCTCTGCTTTGACCTCTTGCCCAAGCGGTTCTCTAACAGGTGTCTTGCGTATGGAGCCCACCTCCTAGCCTGCATTATGTCTGCCGCCTTGATGCCAACCCCTTTCAAGTGTGACAGTGACAATTCTGGGTACGCACAGGCCTCCCTTCTGGGGAACTGAAGCAGCAAATGACAGCGGTGTATGAGGAGCGGTTCAGTTGACAACTGATTCAAGACACTGGCAAGATCTCATTATTTTTTATTCTAGTATTTACATCTTTCCAGTGTGTTTGAAAAATCAAGAAAACAATACAATTTAGTTTCCCAAATTGAAATGATAATGAAATTGCCCTTTTATTTAGTTACTATTTATTGTTTTCATCTTTTACTCAGGCCTCTCCTCTTTTCCCCCACCCCTCAGCATCTCCCCACCAACTTTCTCTCTGGAAACAATATATCCAATAGAACTGATCTCTACCCACATACTGTATCTTTCCAGGTCTTTCTGTCACTGTTCTTTCTGTTGTCATTCATAGAAGACACAGCTACTGATGGCATCCAGGTTTGGCTGGAAAGCATATTCCTTCATACAGATTGTGCTTTGCTTTGCAGCTGCTTTTGCTCCTGTCCCTATGCTTTTCAGGCAGCCTTTTGCCTTTGCACAGTCCATAGGACTGTGGTCACTTAACTAGTCAGTGCAGTGAGACTCCGTCCACTGGAAGAACACTGAGTGTCTACTACATCCAGGGCATCCAGGGAAAAGTGGAGCTTCACTCTTGTCTTGGGAGCCCATGTGGGGAAAGAGATGTCTTCAGAGAGGGGAAAGGGCCATGAGGCTTCAAAAGAGGGAGCGCCTTGTCTTTCAGCTGCTCTTCACCACCTCTGAGCACCTCACATCGGCTCCCATTTTTAAATCCTGTCTTCTCTTGGCTTGATTGACCTTGTGCTATTTTCTCTGATTTTGTCCTTTGTTTGTAGGTTTTCTTTGTCTGTACCTCTAACTGGGATTTCTCAGAGGCTCAGTTCTCGACTGCTATGAGGGAAGCCTCAGTGTCTCCAGCCCAGACCTGTGTCCCAGGTTCCGGTTCAAAAGCCACATGGGCACTCCTACGGGCATGTGCTGGCCAACCTTCCAATACCACCAATCTAAAACCAAACTCATCATCGTATCCTTTCTTTCTGTTGATGAAGCGCCACTTTTTTCAAGATAGAAACCTCAGTATCTTCTCGGACTATTCCATCACCACTATCTCTCTCTGCCGGCTGCACATCTAAGCAGTTGGCAAAGTTTTCTTGATTCTATTGGGGCTGGCAGTAACCTTAGGGGTTAACTAAGGGGAAAACTGGTATGGAGTTTTCATCATCTTAGAGTTAGAGGGTCAGTAGTAAGGCTGAGACTAGAACTCAGGTTTAAAGATTCTTAGTCCTTTGCTTTTTTTGATGTACTTACAACCCTAAAGCACAGGTTGACCTTGGGTAAATAGTTTAATCTCTTTGTTCCTCATCTATAAAATGGAAATAATAATACTTTGTCTTGAGATATTGTTAGAATTACATGAAAGATATTTAAATGAAAGATATATCATAAAGCACTTAGTATTGGCTTGAGTCTGTCACCCCAGTTCTAGAGCCACTGCTGACATTCTTCCAGAAGCTTCCAGAATCTGTTAAATCTTACCTAGTCTTTCTAATATGGAACGTTTAGAGCTAAATATTTTTCCTGTTCTGAGTTCTATTACCTTAAGGATTTAAAGATTTCATATCTAACCAGAGTTTTGTTTGTTTGGGGACCTTTTATAACTAGAGCAATTTAAGGGATACAAGATGAAAAAGAAACTATTTGTTTTCAAGAAACTTACAGCTGAGTTGGGAAGACAGGTGTGTCCAACAATTAATTATAAAACCAACACTAGTTTAAGAGTTAAGGCAGAGGTAGGAAACTCCAGCTCTGAAGGTAAGGAAGGTTTTGGATCCCGAATGTTTCTCATTCATTCACTGTGTTTTCTGGTTCGGAACCCCCATAGTGGAATGTTGGGATGGGGTATGTGCTTGTAGTTCTAAGGATTCAGGCAAATCGAGCCAGAGTTTCAACACATTCTGAAAAAGAGAGTTTCTATAGATGTTAATACCTAGGATTAGAGCAAAGAAAGATAAAACAGAGGATCCATTAGTAAGTACTTATAGGATAACTTCCAGAATTCTCCTTTGTTAACTTTGATAGGGAAGTCAAACAGAGACCCTAGTTAGTCTAGACGTCTGCCGTCTCAGAAAGTGTGGGCTGATTGGTTTCCTTGTGGGGATGGGGGCACTGGCATCATTTTACGTAGCCTATTTAACAACCTGCTCTTAATTTCGATGAAATATCTTGGTCGTGTATTGTCAATGAGCAGTGTTCCCTGTGCAGATCTACTAGAGGAACCCTAAGAGACTGGTCAATGCATCGGAAGAATAGATTTCTGGAACTACAGGGGTGTCTAAAGGAGTGGAAATGATCTTGGAACTACTGAGAGAGGGGCTGGAATAGCTGCCATCTGTCTGGATGGGGAGAAAGGGAGAGGACAGAGGGAGGAAAGCCAGAGGGAGGAGGTTGCCGAAAGACCCAGGGGTCTCGTTTCCCTGCTGACTGCTTCACCTAAAGGCTTTAAAATCGTAGGAACTGCTTTCTAAGTCAAAGCAGGGTCGTTCAAAATCACCTCTAGGATCGCTTTTCAATGTCTAGAGGTGACAGGAGAAGGAGATATCCAATACATATGAGGAAACTGAGGCCCAGAGAGTAAAGTAAAGAAAGTTCAGCTTTCTCCGATGATTCAGTCCGTAATGGCACAATGAACACTATTTGCCTGGCTCGTGTGTGTGGAGAGGCCACAGGTGAATCACTCACATACCTAAAGAAACGAAGATATTTGTGTACTTAAGACAGAGAACCGAAAGCTCCATTTTTTTTTCTTTGAGAGAATGGCTAAACCGGACTCGCAAGCCCACTTTGCCTGACCTTTATAGCTCTGATAAAGGCAGCCTTGATTCATGATGCATGAGCCCAGGTCTTTGAAACCGATAAGAAATGGTTTGTTCATTGAACATGCAAACAAATTACTTTCCAAGGGCTGAAATGTAAACTGACATTAAACTCCAAGAACATCCATATTTAATTATACATAAAGGCCAGAAAACAATTTGTAATCTTAAAATAGTAAAATTAAAAGAGAAGTCCCACCTATGCAAATAATTTACTGCCTGCGATACCCCCCTTTAGTTTCGCCGTCATCTGTCTATATTAGCAGAGCTGGCTTTCCCCATATTTCCCGGGCAGCCCCGAAATATGAGCTTAGACTGTAAATCAGCAGTCAGAGCAGCTCCCAGGGCAGGCTGGTGCTGGAGAGCTGGTGCGTGTGTTGGCTTCTAACTGCCCCTCTGTAGGAGGAAGAATAATGAAATACAATCTATAATAATATATTTCTTTCAGGATGGGACTTAGGGGCCAAAAGGTCGTGGGAGGAACACAGGCCAGAAATCACAGAGATACAGGTCCTAACTCTGACCCAGGGCAGAATCAGACACTTCTCCACTCTCGCCCTCGGGTCCCTCATCTGTAAAGTGAGAGGCTTGGATCCAGAGAGCAAGTTGGAAGAAGAGGGAGAGAGTGTGAAATGAAAAGCATGACTCAAAAACGGCTTGGTGGTTTCTAAATGCTTCTCAGTACTCCCCTTCCCCGCCATACACACACACGCACGAGTTTTCCCCTTGGATTGGGCAAAGCCTGGAATTGTGGGAAAAACACTGGACTAGGGGTCAGGATATCTGGATTCTCATCGAGCTTTTTCTTGAACTCTGTATTCTGGGCAAAGCTCTTTCCCTCTCTGTCTCTCGGTTTCTCCATCTGCTAGGTGAGAGATTTTGGTCCTCACTGGTTCCCCACCAGCAGCGTGCGCTGGTGATTCATCCATGACCGACTAAACTAGAATTTCCCTTGGAGCAGGGCCCTGCGGTCCTGCGTGTTTTAAATAGCTTCCCAGGGGGTTCTGCTGTGCACCCCAGTCTCCGTGGGCCCTCACAGCTCTGCCATTTTGGGCGATGAGTGGGAATGTTTTTTGGTCCTTCTCAGGTACTGTGCGCCCTGCCACCACCTCTCCAGTTGTACGGGGATTAACCCAATGGTATATTCGACTCACTCCTTCCCAGTAGAGTCCTTTCAAAGGATGGGAAGTGTGCACTGGGCGGGAGGGCAAGAAGCACAAAAACACACTCTGTGGAGTCACCACATGGCAAGGCACCGACACGCTGCTTTTAACTTCTCCGTTGTTGTCATGTGGGTCTTTCTTGAACTGTACAGGAACCTGATTAAGTTAATTGATTCCTGGCTTTTCAAAAATCCCCTCTCTGGTGGGTTGCATGCTGCTTACCAAGATGTGCTGAGGAAGCTGGTGCCAGCTTGAATTCTTTGTTCCAAGGAAGCTGGGGCCGGCTTGACTCAGAGGTGAGTATGGTGGAGGAGGGAAGGCAGGCTGTTGCTTGTTTTTCAAACAGGGAGCTTTACAGACCCAAGGAGCCTGCGGTGTGGAAATGAGGCACCGGCGTGGCGCCACCTGAATTCCAGAAAGTGCCTAGCACAGAGAGCGCAACAAAGGGTAGCTGCTATGGTTATTGTAGTGGTGGCCCTTGTAAGAGAAGAGAATCTGAACCCTGAGCTGCGGGCGGATGATCCGGCTGTAACTCCGGCTGTTCTTGACGTAGAGATCTATAACCCTGGTCTCTAAGATGAGGGGAATGACTGATCAGCTGGACTCAGGGTTCTGAGGAGGTGTCTGGAAAGCTGCCTTAGGGGCAGGGAAGGTGTGGGAGGAGGTGAGCAGGCAGAACGCATACCACGTAAAGCACCCCTTAAGGGCCTCAGGGCTTTGCACGGCTTCTATTCACACCGTTCTAGGTCAGTGGTTCCCAATCTTTTTGATATCAGGACTCCTTTATGCTCTTAAAAATCACTGGGGAACCCAAAGAGCTTTTATTTATATGGGATATATCTATTGCTATTTACTGTATTTGAATTTAAAACTGAGAAAATTGCCAAACTTATGGAAAGTAACAAGAATACACCCACTACCTAGTAACATGACTAACATTTTTTGAGGAAAAATAACTGATTTCCAAAGCAAAAAAAAAAAATTAGTGGCAGTGTTTTATATTTTGTAAATCTTTTTGATATCTGGCTTCATAGATGACAGATGGATTCTCCTACCAGATTCTGCATTTGTGCTGTTTTAATATGTTGTTTTGGCTGAAGTATGTGAAGGAGAGCCAGCTTCACACAAACATGTTTGGAAAGGGAGGGCCTGGGGGACCTCTGGGGATGGGTCTTGGGGACCACAGTGTCCTCGTGCCACACTTTGAGGACTGCTGCTCTGCATGAGTGGTGTTCCCTGGGCTTGTGCGGTGCCCATCCTGTGGAGCAAAACATGGCTGCTCTGCTCTTTCCCCCTCTGCCTTCATCTGAGCCCCTCTTCAAACGGAGCAGCTTGGTTTTTATGTGTTTTATGCAATGGCGGTATTGGAGGGTTTTGTTTGAAAAGAGGGTTCTGCTTCTACGTTTTCGAAACCCACCCGCCTACATGTTAGGTTACTGAAGACTCAGGGAGTTGGGGGGTGATGGGGATCATTGAGATCCTTTCCCTTGGCTTCCTCTCTCCTGAGAATACAGACCCCCAGACTTGAGGAGGAGGCTTTGGGATCACGCCTCTGCTCTTCCCAGACAGTAGCATGTCATCCTGATGGTGACAGTCTCGGCTCAGGAAATGGCATCACAAGGCTTGAAAGGTTTAATGCCACCTCAGCGTGGACTGACCTGCCCAGGGAGTGTGATCCAGGCTGGGGGAGGAGTGGATTCACTGTTTGCCGAGATAGCTGATCACTGGAGAGACAGGCCCTAAGGGCAAGTTTCGTGATATACTTAGATGTTGTCATCTTTAGAGCTAGACATTCATCATCATTATTTATTTCCCAGATTTGTGTCACATCTTTATTCCAAGGGACAGAGCCAGTGCCAAATATCACAGGATCTAAGTGCCCTCACAAGCCATTGACACTTCTTCCAATTTCTTGTCTAATAGAGAAGGCTGTGCTGTTCTTTCCCTTACTGCCAGAATCATTATTGATTTCGTGTCATTTCTTTCATAAAATCATCTCCTGAGTCTTGCAGGGCTTGGCTTATAGCTGAGAATGTTCTCCTCCCACTTCTCTGCTGGACAAGAGGCTGTGAATCCCACTGATGTGGGTCAGAGACAGTTCCACAGTGATCCTGCCAACCTGCCCACTTTCCTTTCAGGCTGTGAGCATGCGCAGAGGTCCTCCCAGAGCTGGGGGTGCGTTGGGGCAGGGGGGGTTGTGGTTCTCTCTCTGTCCCCATTTGCTTCGTTTCTCCCACCAGCCTAAGCATTAATTAAGAGGCCCAGCCCCAAATGCCCAACATTAGGGTCAAACATGTGAGCTAATTGGGTATCTCCAATTTAATGGAACTCTCCTCTGGAGTCAGAAATAAAACTGAATCTCTGGGAGAAATTGGAACCCTTGTAATTTGCTGGTGGGAACGTAAAATGGTGCAGCTGCTGTGGAAAACGGTTTGGCAGTCCTTCAAAAAGTTAAACATAGAGTTACTATATGATCCGGCAGTTCCACTCTTAGGTGTATGTATATATACCTAAGAGAAATGAAAACATATGTGCACACAAACACTTGTAAATGAATGTTCATAGGAACATTAATCATGATAATGAAAAAGTAGACTCAACACAAATACTCATCAACGGATGAATGGATAAACAAAATGTGATGTGTTCACACAATGGGCTGTTGTTCAGCCGCAAAAAGTTTGACGTATTGATGTATGCTACAATATGGATGAACCTCCGGAACTTTATGTAGGTGAAAAAAGCCAGACTAAAAACGCCATGTATTGTATGATTGCACTCATATGAACTATCCAAATAGGCCAATCCAGAGAGACAAGAAGCAAGTTGGTGGTTGCCAGAGCTGAGGGAAGTGGGGAAGAAAGTGTGACCGCTTAATGGGTATGGGTTTCCTTTTAAGGTGATGAAAATGTTTTGGAACTACACAGAGGTGGTGGTTGCACAGCATGTGAAGGTACCAATTTCCACTGACTTGTATACTTTAAAATGGTTATTTTTATGTTATGTGAATTTCATGCCAATGAAAAAATGCAAAACAAACAAAAAACCACCTGGATCCCTGGCTGCTGCCCTCTCTTGGGCTGGCTTCACTCCTGAACGTTTGTGGAATCAGGAACCCGATCCTGGGCCATGAGCTCCTCCCGAGTGGAAAATGGGCTTACCGTAATTCGTGGGTCCTGTGGAACTGCCGTATATGATGTATGGTCTTCTACATGGCTGTCCCCACTGTTTGCTCACAGAAGGCAGGGAGCATGTCTTGCTCATCCTCGTATTCCAAGTGCCTTGGCACATTCTTGGCACACCAGAGACATCAGTAGATGTTTGTGGTTGGAACGATGGGATGTGTTTGTTTCATCTTCTTATTCTTCTCCATGTCCCTCCATGATGCTAGTGATAGGCCCACCGCAGCAGGTGCTCAGGACAGACCTGTAGACTTGTCTAGTGGGTGGAGATGAAAGTGTCTAGATGCACTTTACTTTTTTTTTTTTTGAAGTTTGGATATGCACGCAATGGAATACTATTTGGCCATGAGAAGGAATGCAGTACTGAGGCACGCTACAACATGGAGGAACCTGGAAAACATGATGCTGAGTCGAAGAAACCAAACATGAAAGACACGTGTGAAATGATTTCATTTACTTGAAAGGTCCAAAATAAGAAAATCTGTAGAGACAGAGTAGATCAGTGATGGGCAGGTCCTGGAAGGGATAGGGGTTTATGGAGGTGATAGCCAAAGGGCACTGGCTTTCTTTTCGAGGTGATGAAAATGTTCTAAAATTGTGGTGATGACAGTACAGGTCTGCGACTCTACTAACGACCCCTGATTTGTGCACTTGAAGGAGGTCGTGTGGTATGTGAATTGCATCTCAACAGAGCTGTTAAAAATTTAGATATATGTTGGAGGAGCGAAGAATAAAATTTGAACTGAAGACAGATGTGCTCTTGTTTGGGGAGAGATCTCCATCCAAAATCTAAAATAGCTTTCCTGATATATTCAGAGGGTTTCCTCAGAGAAAGATTCCTTTACGTTGGGCTTCCGTTACAGCAGCCACTCGTGTGGGTTTCCAGATCATTACCTACCCGATGAGGGACTGAGGGCAGAGTAGCCGAAAGCCAGAGTGTGAAGGGCAACTGCCAACTGTTGAGAGTTAGAGATTGATCAGAATGTATGTCAGTGGGAAACCAGGATTTAGTTCACGCGAACCCGGCTGCCTGGTGACTTCCCCACTGCCTGTAGGATAGACACTGCCCACCCCCTCCACCCCTATTTTGATCAGGAGGAATGAGCAAGCAGCCTAATGATGTGCCATTTGGACAATTAGCAATTCAGCAAGTCCAGCTTCAAACAAGCAGTTCCGGATTCTTCCCCCTACTCCTGGGGACTAGCCCTACTACTTCAGTGCCTAGCAGCCTCCTTGAAGGAAGAGACGTCGGTATGCTGCTACGGGGCTCCCGTAGTGGGACTGAGGGGAGTCGTGTGTGGAGATGAGCAATGTCTCGTGCTGTGAACAGACTTCACTGTCCCCCTTGCCTTTAGGCACCGAGAAACTTCTACAGCATCATCTCACTTAGCTGACAGCTTGGATGCCGTGGTCAGTAGCTCCTTAGATCCCAGGCAGGGAGCCTCAGTAGCCTGAGGTGGCACCACCAGTGCGTGTGTGTGCACGTGTGTGTTTGTAGCGATTACAAAACTGTCCGTGGTTATGAGGAAGTCGATAGGCTACTCTGATGACTCCCTGTGTGCCTCAGGCTCCAAGGCCAAGGACAGTCTGAAGGTGCTCCCGGGAAGCCAAGAACCAGGCGCTGGACAAAGTTTTGTTGGACGTGGGTGTGCAGATGTGAGCTCACCCGATTTGACTTAGAATTGAAAAAAAAAAAAAAATGAGCACACGACGACTCACTTGGAACTTGGAGGGACCTCCTTGCTATTTGGCATGCGGCCAACAGAGAAAGGAAGGGGACAAAACATAGTTGGGGTGAAAAGCACATAGGCTTTGGATTCAGATCAACCAAGTCCCATTGTCTAAATAGCTGCAGGACCTGTGGCAAGCGGCTTCCTCTCTCTGAGGCTCAGTTTCCTCACCCGTACAAGAAGATAGGAAAGATCATCTTGCAAGATTATTGTTCCCATTAAACAAAGCCCAGTCCTCATGCTTGGATCTCCTGCTGCTGGTTCCCAACTGGCCTTTTTACTCCCATCCCTCTGGCCCGCCCCTTGCCACCTGTTTGATGTCCCAGGGGAGCAGCATAGCCCTGGTGGCATGAACTGTGCGACCTCGGATAAGTCCTTTCTCTCTCAGGGCCTATAAAATGCAGAGATTGGGTTTGATGTTCTCTAAGCGTACCTTCCAGCTCTGACAGGCTTTTAAGCTATGTCAAGGTCAGATTGTGAGCAGCCTGGCTCACCATGCTTGAGGATGGTCTCCATCGTTAAGCGTACACAGTTCTTTCCCAAGGCAACAATTCTCCTCTCGCTGCCGTAATTACATGAGCCTTCTTGGAATGAGGCATGTAGTATAGCTTCTTCCCGTTCTTTTTTTTTCTCCCTTGGTCATCATGGACTTTCTGGATTCTGTCTACATCTAATTTAATCACATTTCCTCTAGATAAAAAATACAGGTGTAAAAGCAAGAAACAGCCCTCACTTCTGCTCTAGAGAGAGTGGCCTGAGCTGCTTGCCAACTTCCTTTTCCCTGCGGGCCCTTAGCCCACCCGCTGCTACCTGATTTATGTCGTAGGGGAGCAGCCTGGCCATGCTGAAGATTTACACCGGGGTTTCATCTTCAAATGAGCTATTACCTCTCTTCCTTGTGTATTCAAGTGCCTGGCACTCATAGCCTGCGAGTTTATCCTGGAATTCAAAATGAAAAACGGTCCCGTGAGAAGCTTAAAGAGAGGCGCACGAGGAATGACTTCGGGGCAGTTTACAGGCTCGTACGGGAACTAGAGTGCAGCCGGCTCGTGGCGCGAGCGCTGTTGGCACAGAGAGCTCCTATGCAGTCGCGCTTGCCTCATTAGGGTCTGGAGGAGGCGTGGCGCACAGCGCAGCGGGGGAGGCACGAGACGCAGGGGCAGGGCACGCCGGATATTCCCACCTCAGCGCCCTCACGCACTAGCTGTGCGACCCTGAGCAAATTATTCTCCGCGCCTCACCGGGTGATTCACCGGTAAAGTGAGAAGGATGCCTGCCTCACACGTACGGTACATTTCAGTAGCTAATGAGCTGGGGTGCTGGCATCCTACAACCCTGGATTTGAGTTATTAGCTGTGCGAGCCCCTCTGAGGCTCCATTATCTATGCAGTGAGTATAGACTTTCGTTCAGGATAATACGAGATAATTCCTGTTAAGTGCATGGCGTCTGGCATGTAGTAAGCACTCATTAAATGTTAGCTAATAGCATGATTGTTATTGTTTGCCGCTGAGGAATAATTTCCAATAGTTCTAGAAGAGATACCCCTCCCGATGATTTGGCAAACTTCTCTGTATTTTGTGCTCTTTGGGGCAGAAGCACACAGGGTCGTTTTGGTACCTGGTTTTGAAACTTCAGGTAAGACATTGAACTAAGAATCCTGCGGTAAAAGGAGATCTGTTTCCTCTTACAAACAAAGGATTTGCCCTGACAGTGGTGCTACATTGTCACCTCGAAACATGTCCAAAGCCTACAAAAATGTTGAGTGGGTCCTGATTTTTCAAAAAGCAGCACATCCATTAATAGCAGGTTAAAAGCTGTGCTTACATTTTACTTTTATTTTTTTTATTTTAATTTCAGTTAGTTAACATACAGTGTTCTATTAATTTCAGGTGTACTATATAGTGATTCCACACTTCCAGACATTACCCGGTGCTCATCACGACAAGTGCCCTCCTTAATCTCCGTCACCTTTCACCCAGCCCCACACACACCTCCCCTCTCCTACCCGTCATTTTGTTCTCTGCACTCAAGCGTGTCTCTCTCTCTCTCTCTCTCTCTGTCTCTCATTTTCCCCTTAGCTCATGTGTTTTGTTTCTTAAATTCCACATATGAGTGAAATCATATGGTGTTTGTCTTTCTCGGACTTACTGTGGGTATTTAGCACCGATTTTTAACAATGAAGTCCATTATACAGATGTTTCATTTGCTTGACCCCAGACACTTAGATGTTTGGGAACCTCCGGATGATGAGGGGGCTCTTTTTGCCAAAATTTTTGGGTACGTTACATTCAGCAGGCTTAATTGAGCCCCTGGTTTGGGTCCTGTCTTAGGTATTACCGGAGAACACAAGGAGATCCCAGTTTTGTTGCGAGAAATGAGACGGACGGGTTTGCAGCAGTCAAGGAACAGCGGGGGAGCTGGGATTGAACCGGTTCTGCCGACTCCCGCTCCCGCGTGCCCTGTGCTCCTGCGCGGCACCCCTTCGTGGACGCGCCACTTCACCGCTTGGGGCCAGCTCGAGGGAAGTTTCAGACCAAATCCAGTGGCTCCTGCCACGCTTTGGCTTCAGCAGACACGGAAGCTCTTTGCCTAGAGTGACTGGCATGTCGGTCCAGAACGGTCCAGAATATACCATTCCGTGCGTCTCTACTGTCTGATCCTGTCAATGACTTGGCTGAATATTTCCCAAGAATGAGCTTGATGTTTAGTTTAGGACTTGCTAAGTCATTACGTGGTGGGGAATTTTTCATGCTGTGTGACTTACCCGTGTTAAAATGTGAGCAAAGCGGTGACATCTCGCATCAGCACCTCACCCTCCTTGGTCTGTGTCGGCATAAAATACATGGGGTGCAACAGAGCGGCAGCCCCTAATGGAGCTTAATGTAAAGGGCGTAGTGGAAATCCTCCCTGCCGATTTGAGCCAGGGCTGAACTAGCGTTCGTTGTGGACTTTCTAGACCCCGAAACCTAAAATACGGAAACAAAATGAGAGAAAATAAGCAACACACACACACACTCACACACACACACACACACACACTTTATATTTATATTATAACTGAGACTTTTTCAGGCCCTTGTTAACAGAAAGCAAGCCCTGTTATACCCCCAAAATCTCTGTAAGGGACTCTTAATGGTCTGTCTTTCCTTCAAGGAAGAAGTATATATATGATCAAATTGAGGAAACGCGTGGCTGGAACCTTCCATACAAATGCAGGTATTTACGTCTAGGGAACTCGTAGGCACATTCAAAAATCGCCGTCAGCTTCCAGTTGATGGAGTCGGCCTGTGTCCGTGTGCCTTATTCTGTAATTCACACAGTGCCCCCACATCATGAGGAGGAATGCTTTTCAGGAGGAAGAACACGCCAGATTTTCTTTTCCTTTTCTTTTTGTTTGTTTGTTTTTATTTGCTTTATTTGGCTTTGTTCGGTGGCAAAATACTCCTCTTGCTGCTTTTCGAAAGACGAAATTGTCAAGTAGGTGCTTTAAAGATTCTTTCGGAAAGAATATATGCTGACATAGCCAAGGACGAATTAGAGTTACACCCATTTCCCACCAAAACAGGAATCCCTCGGTCTCCACATCCTTAATTAGATCAGCACTAGAGGGCACTCTTATGATGCCAAAATGGGAGAATTTTATTACAAACCTGTGGGCGGAGGTGGAGGTGGTGTGAGGGGGCCGGTCCGGGCGCTAACTGCAGACAACAGACAAACAGTTTAGAGAAGACACCTTAGGAGAACTGACTGGTCCAACAGATGAGAAAACACTATTTGAAAAGCATTGTTGAGCAAGCTTCCTCAGCAGCTCCACTTTGTTTCCCAAATGTGGTTGGTGTTTTTGGCAATACAAGACCCAGGTATTAGGCCCATTATTTCTCAAATGAAAAGAACATAAGGATCCCTGATTGTTGCCACGTGATGTAGTAAAAGCCTGTTTAGGCCGAAAAAAGACCGTGAGAGAGAAACTTAGGAGAATGTGTTTACAATTGAACAGCTACTGAAAAAGAAGAAGTTAACGCCCTTGAGGAGTTTTATGGCTGTTTTCCCATTCTTCTGCAGCCGTCGCTGTTTGAGATGTGCGGAGGGTCGTGCGGTTGTGGCTGGAGGTGCGGGTGCCTGCTGGCTGGCTGCTCCCAGGCCGTTCTCTGGTGGATGCGGGGTGGGGAGTGTGTCCTGCCAACCCCCTGGGGAAAGGACTCGTAGACTTGGGTCCTGGTCTTGACTCTGCCACGGATGTGTTCTGTGATCTATGATGAGCCCCTGCAACGCTAATGCCTCTAAAGATCCCCAAAAAGCGTCTCGCCATGGCTCAGTGTCTGTGGTTGATGATTGCAGAAAAGAAGTTTTGATTCCATTTGTTTATCAGCCACTTGACATCTAAATCTAACCTTGGGATAAAAGGTGATTTACGCTCTCGGTAGAGATGGTACGCGGAGGATTTGCCAGCCTGAAGAGCCGATATACGCATGTCATTTACTTTTTTTTTTTAGGTTTACTGCTCAGTTCAAACATGACCTCAGAGAGTTACCACATTTAAGCCATCTGTAGCCCTCCCCCCAAATTGGCTTATTACACCCTAGTTAGGTAACTCCTGTCTTGCACGCTGAGCACTGACCGGAATCTCTCTGGTCTGCCTCGTGCAGTTTCCTGAGCAGCCAGTGGGAGGTCTGGCAATCTAATGGGAGGAATGGGCCACTGAAGACAAGCCTGTCCACTCTGCCTTTGGTCCCAGAATTTCTCAGAGCGACTCAAGAGTATTTCTCTCTAGGCCTCCGTTTGTAAGAACCCAGGCTACGCTTCATAGGAATGTTCCCAACTGAGTCAAAGTCCTTATAAAGTCTTCAAATGTTGTCATGAACAGGAGACTCTGGGAAAGTGCCCAGTCCAACACCTTCACTGTGTAGACAGGGAAACCGAGAGCCATCCTCCACACGGGAGGATGGACTTGCCCAGGGTCACACAGCAGAGTTGTCATGGAGACCTCGGTCTTTTGACTTTTAGTCCAGGCATCTTTATAACCTTGTGCTATGCGTATCTTTCCCTGCACACACTGACTCCAGGGATTAATAAACCGGCAGCTATTAACCAAAGAATTTTTGACAGAGCTAAAGTAGCTCTGTGTCATATATTATATATATTGTATTTAGGTGGTATAAATGGAAGGGCCAAATCCCTGTCAAAAATGTGTCCTCTCTAAATGTCATAAGACTGGCGACTGAACCATTAGAGGATCATTTCTGCGGGTCTAGAAGACCCTGTGTTCTTAATTCTGTTGCCCAAAGGCAAGGATAGCATTGAAATCCTTGTCAACTGGCAGAGAAAGTAGGCCAGGAAGATGGGTCTGGAAGCCAGGTGTAGTATCTTGGGGGAAGGGGATGCTGTGGAAGGAGCAGTCAAGACAAAGTCAGGAAACCTCGTGGTTGTGCCAAAGGCTGACTTTCAGGGGTAAAACAAATAACCCTGCAATAAAAGTTGGAAAGGGTGTTCTGAGTGCCAGTATCCTCAGGCTGACCCTGAGGAGCTCCCTCTCATGGAATTCGTACAGCTTCCGTCAGGCTTGGCACGGAACAAGGAAGAATGCAGAGTAGTCAAACAGTGGAACATGGGTGTTGGGGAACGCCACTCCCCCGTGTCCATAAATGTGGTTGCTTTCAAGGTGGCCTTTTACATGTACGCGTCTTGGAGCGCTGGCTTTGAAAAAGCCATTTCTGTTCCCAAGGTAACAAGATGGCTTAGTGACAGGGGGCTGCGATCCCTGACACCGGCCTGCCATAGACTCACTACACTTCTGGACAATTTGTTTACTTGTCTCTTCCCTAGATAAAAGTAACCATGCATAAAAAGTTAGTGAGTCCCGTCTCTGGATCTGGTACTCTGCTGTAGTGTGTCCATATGCATGATCTCATCCAATCCTCAGAGCAGCCCTGTGACACACACATTGGCCTTTCTACACAGGTTGTTTTAGGTGCTTTCTGCTCTAATTGGTCAGTGCCCAAGCCATATTGTTTGTTCAGTATGTTGGATGTCATTTCCGGCGTGGGCACTGTACTTGTCCCCATTTTTTAGATGAGGGAGTCAAGGCCAGAGAGCCTAAGGTACCTTGGCAGTGTCACGCAGGTAGTAAATCAAAGAGCCCAGACTAGAACCAGTCTGTGACACCTGGGTTTATTCCACGGCCCCACACTACCTCTCAGGCTTGTGTGTAAGCAAAAGTCGGAGGCTAAGCATTTTAACACAAATAAAGAAGACAGGTCGCTTTTGCCTAGGGCCTTAAGAAGTATTTGGGCCTTTCCTCTGGCTTCTCCATTTCCCCACCCCGGTTTGTTGTTGTTGGCATGGGACCCCGATGCATTTAGGGGACCCAGTTTAGCGTGCAGAATAAGCTTTTTTCCCGAGGATATACTGAATTTGGCCTTCAAAGACTACATGAGAAAGTGACCTGAGGCCCGAAAGGAGGTGGTGGATAATTGAGCAGAGGTATACTAGATCCGACCAGGACGAAGCTGGCGGGGCATCCTGAGCAGGACAAGGGTGGGAAATCAAGGGCACCGCGACTGCACCTCGGGGTGTGGGAGTTGGCGAGAGGTGAGGAGACTGATCCAGTGTTAGAAACTAGAGAGGGTGAATGCGCCATTTGCTTGGCAGCTCTGGAACAGTAATAGGTGATTTGTTCCCACAGAGTGTATTATCTGCCGCAGATCTGAAATCAGACCAAAACAATGTTGGAATGGGTTTTTTAAAACCATCCTTTGCAAAACCCGAGCATCTGTGTAGCCTTTATCTGGGAGTGTGTGCATCTCTCTGCCGATTGACAGCAGTCACCAACAGCCCAGGCTCCCGGCCGAAGAAGAAGCTGCATGAACAGAAAGAGGAATGGGGGGGTGGGTGTCAATTGTGCATCAGTTAGAGTTCCAATTAAGTTTCCTTGTATAACTTGTCCATCCTAAAGAACCAGCCATTCTATATTTCAAAGAAACCAAGCTTTTTCCCTGGACAGAAAGATGATCAGCTGCATCTCAGCTCTTATTGTCTTGGGCATATTCTCGTTTACACATAAGCTCAGAATGTTGGGTCTGGGCTCTCTGAACTCCTAATGGCACGTCGTACCGAGAAAGTGACTAGAGATTGCTGTACTCTTAAGTACCTTGGCACCAACACGAAAGGCCAAACTACTAGAGAATTACAGGAGTATTTGCCCAAGATCAAATGAGTCATTGGTAAAACCAGGATTTAGAAACCAGATATCCTGATTTCCAGGCAAGGACTCTCAGATATTTACATCATTACAGCTTTTCTAGGTCATAATTTGGATCCTTGGTATCAGTGTGACTAGATAGCGCTTTTTGCCTGTGTGTATTTGTGAAGCTCTAAGCAACTACCCTGAGAATATAAATCCCAGGGAGCAGGTATTATCGTTGGAGGTTTCTAGTTAGCAGGAATTGCCGTCTGGAGTTTCAGGGCTCCCAAGTCTGCCCCATCTTTCCAATGATATATATACATTCCCTACATTTTCGTCTCTTCCTTTCCCTGCTAATTTGACATTTAGGCAGTAGCTGTCACTTGAGGAAGATTTAGTCACATCTCAAACCCCAGCCCAGAGGGTGGTTCCTCTGATTGCTTCTTCTCCATCCAGTGTCTGGGTCTTGGGCATGACAACGACAGCACCTTTTATCCACCAGCTGCTGTTGCTTTCCCAGGACATGACTTGCTGAGGGATGAGGAGTCTGACCTCAAGGCGTCACTGGTGCTAGCTGTTACAGAATACGACAGCATCCGGTGAGAAGATCTCTAGACAGTGCAGTATTACAAAGCTGCCATTTAGACACTTCTCGTTTTTACAGCATTGCAAAGTGCAGGCACATGGAGTTCTGTGGACAGCAAATGGCCCGCCTGAAACCAAGTCTGTCTTACAGATTTTTCATGGGGCTTTGCACAAGGAGAATTCGTGAATGCAAATAACATCCTCTCCAGTCAAAAAGACAATTCTTTCTAGTACAATTGTTGAATCCAATGCCATTGCATATGTTCTCAATACATAAATAAAGACATAAACAAACTGGGGAAAATCTCTTTTCTAGGACGAAGAACACACAGTATATTTCTGTGGAACTCTTCTCCAAGAACTTGGCTTAAAAAAATCTTCACAAGATTGCAAATTACATGAAGGCAGGGATTTGTGTCTGTTCTACTCACTGCTGTATCCTCAATACCTATTGACAATGCCTATCACATAGTAAATACTAAACATTTTTATGGGGTGATTTTTTATTAAATACATTGTACATACAACATTGTGTAAGTTCAAGGTGTATGATGTGTTAATTTAATACATTTATATGTATTGTAATATGATCGCCACTGTAATGATACTTAGCACCTCTGTCACATTGTACAATTACCCTTTGTTTTTATTAAGAACTCCTTTTAAGGGGCATCGGGGTGGCTCAGTTGGTTGAGCGGCCGACATCAGCTCAGGTCATGATCTCACGGTCTGTGAGTTCGAGCCCCGCGTCGGGCTCTGTGCTGGTGGCTCAGAGCCTGGAGCCTGCTTCAGATTCTGTACCTCCTCCTCTCTCTGCCCTTCCCCTGCTAATACTCTGTCTCTGTGTCTCTCAAAAATAAAAATAAATGTAAAAAAAAAAAACAACTAAAAACTAAAAACAACAACAAAAACTCCTTTTAAAAGATTCCATTTAAGAACCTTCCCAAAGAATGTGTGTGTATGTGTGTGTGTGTTTGTAAATGTAAAGTGGGTTCATAAAGGTAATTCACTTTTCCTAATCAGTATGCTTTCCCTCTTTTTCTTTTTTTTAACATTTTCCCTCGATGGCCTTTGATTCACTTCTGATGACTGCCCACCCTTTTGATTGATGCCCTGTAATATCTTCCTGGATCACCATGGAATATTCCACCTCTGGCAACCTGGATTCCCAGGTAAGACAATGAACTCCCAAAAGTCTTCTCAATGCTGTCACCAGGCAAACTTTCATAGGCAGTTGGGAAAGTTACATAGAATTTTCTTTTAAGTCTCAAGAGATAATAGTTCCCCTGATTAAAGTTAAATTTGGTCCCCATATATTCTGTACTTCTAGTATTTGAGGCTTTCTATTAGTGCAGCAGAATAGAAAATGATGATTTTGGAATGTGCTACATATTTGACTTTGGAATTTTCTAGTATTATGAATCAACATACAGCTTTATGTTTCCTTGTTGTTGGTTGCTTTTGTTTTAATTTTCACCCAAAGTTGTGTTAGTTTTTGTTCATAAGGCTGAGTGCAGCGGAAGAGGTCCTAGCCTCTCTTCACTGTAGGGAAGCTAAGTCATGGGGTAGGTCAGAATACTCTAGATTGCCTCTTTATTGCGACTGGAATGGAAGAGGAGCACATTGGGCCCCGGATGGTAAGTCAGCTTATGGGGGTGTCTTGTCTAACAGAGCTTTTGTCACACTCACCAAGTACATCACTTTTGTTTCTCATAACGTTAGCTTCTCCAGCAGTCTTAACAACTCACAGAACCAGGGAAGGGAGGCTTAGCCACACCGGAAACCCGTGAGAAGAGTCTTATATTGCTTCGCAAATGGTGATGCAAAGGCTCTGCTCCTAGTTCTGCAATTCAGTCTCTGTTAACTCACTTCTAAAGCATCCAGACATCCAGACGTACCACGTGAAGTGGCACTTCTCCCAAGAAGATGTACAGGCTGTAAAACTTGTTTTGGACACAAATGTGTTACTACATTGTAATATCCCTTGTTCTGGCTTAATTCACAACGAAAAGCCAATTGAGTTCCCCTTGAATCCTCAGCAATTGACATGTGCACAAATTCCCAGTCCCTGCTAACATCAAAAATTCATGTAGTAGAATTAGTGTTTTGTGATTCTTAAGACATATATTAAGAAAACAGCTAAAGGTTTTGTTTGTTTGTTTGTTTTGCATGGAGAAACATTGCTTACTTTGGTGGTTGTCTTGTGTTTGGATGGAAGGGTCTAGAGTGATGACCTAAGTATCACTTGGTGTGTGCTTTGCATTTTCATCTGTTTGAAGAGCATTGGCAAAGTCTAATCATTCTTTTCTTTTCCTTTTGTTATTTGTGCTGCATATAGTCCTGATAATATGAAAAAAAAAATCCCTGTAAATTTCTCATAGGTCTTTTCAGCCAGGTGTTTCCGTTTTAGTGATGCCATAACATTTGCTTTGGTTTGGTTTTTGGTTTATTGACTTTTTGTGTTTTGCTTAGATTGCCGTCATTTTTGTGAAGGGGTATGTAATGAACATGACCGAGTGGTAGATCTATCATTCTCAGCCCATAGACCTCCAGAGGTCTGGCTCTCCTGCTGCCCTGCTCCTCTCAGCCCCCTGATTCATAATCCCCCACTCTTGAGAAGAGCGAGTGGGGAACAAAGTGGAGGAGCCATCCATGAGCTGTTCCCTTGCGGTTTGGGAAGCTGGAAAAATACACTATCAAAAGAAAATGGAAAACTTTTCTTATTTTAACTCCTTTCTTACCACGCTCTTGCTAGCAACTGGCTTTACTGTTCCTTTAACAGGTGGAGGATTTTTCAGATTCTAGATGCAGCAAGGTAAGTGACGATGTATTTTTAGTTCAACTGAACTCTAGAACAAATAGACTCTGCAGTCGCCTATTCCTTTGATTTCAATACAATGAATAGATAGGTTTTGGCTCGGACAAATTCTTTCCAAGGCTCTTTTTTTTTGTTTGTTTTTTTAAGTTTAAAACAGCCGAAACTACCCAGGCATGTAGTCTCGGGTCTGAAAGCCGACCTAGTGCAGAAGTGGGATGAATGTTCAGGGCCAGCACCCTAGACGGTTGGGCAGTTGGTCATTAGCTCCTTTTTCTTTTCACTGAAATAGGACGACACATAGAGGGTTTTGTTAAGAACGCCCCACCATCCACAAAGTGTTTTTCACAGTGCTTCAGGCACGCCTGCCTGTCGCTAGGCTGGTTGGTGGTTTAGGTAACAACTAGGTCAGCATTTCATTGAAGGGAAATCAATTATTTGAAAATATCAGGGTGTTTAAAGTGTGTAAATATATGGACTTGCAAGGTAGAATAATCCCACAGGCGAGGGGCCTTTATGACAGGAACTCTGCAGCAGAGCAAATCTAATCAAACATGGAAAGTTCCTATCCATGGGGGTGAATGGATCATCGAGAGTGCTCCAGGACAGCACCTTGGCAGTACCTTCATATTGCCACCAGTGCTGAACGGTCTAGCGAGAGTCATAAGCTGTCTTATAAATGTGTGCCCTAGTTGCTTGGCACATTGTTTTCTAAGATCATGGTGCTCACCAGTACTGGTTTAGACTATTATAGGCTTATTGGCACCAGAAATATTTACCAGTGACTTTGCTTTCTCTTCTTATCCACCTAAATCCCATCCTATGCTCCCTGACCAAATAGATCAGGGAGCAAAGGTGGTAGCCTTGGGATTCCTCCACTGGGGCAGATTCTCATTAAAACAGAGTAGATGGGCCATTTCTTAAATACCCAGTTAGCTTTCAGGAGCTGGACCTCCATATTCCCATTAGGGCCTCAGTGGATTTGTTTGACAGATGAGAATAGTAAATTCAGTCTTTAATTCTATGGTCAGGTTATAAGTCATTGGGATAAATTGTATAGACACACATAGACCCCTAATCATAATACATTAGTATGGGAGGGCATTTACAGATTATAGACTGCATGTATCATGGTGGCAAGGGCATTAGATTCTGCCACTACTAGTGGGATGACTTTGCTCAAGCCCCATCTCTGCTGTGAGCCTTGATTTCCTCATCTGTAAAAGAAGAGTGGATGGCCATTAAAATAATGGTCAATGACATACAGACTAGTATCCCAACCATTGCTTTTGTGGGGGAAATGTTGAGAATTTTGTTTTAGTTTTGCTTTAAAATTTACTGCATGAGAGAACCATGTATCTATACCAGTTTTGCAATGTAACAAAGTGAGTGCTCTATTTTTCTTATGGTGCTGATCAGTTACCATCAGAGCAATTTATACCTGCTCTGAGTTTGCAAGAAAGGAAGAGAGGTACAGATGGGGAGATGGAGGAGAAACAGTTTTGGTAAATGTCGCTGGGGCCATTTTTGGTGCTTCTGGGCTGAATGACGTATGAAAACTATTTGCAAGGCTAGCATATTTTTCAACCACTAGTAAAATAATAAAGCAAGAATTCATTTGGTAATCCCCCCTGCACATGCAGTTTTAGAAACATACAAGATTATGATGAGCTCTGCCTCATAATTAACAATTTGCATAAACGCTTGCTATTATTTAGTTGTCTGAACGAATTCTGTAATCCACAGAAAGAAGGGAACAATCAGTGGAAGCCAGCCCTAACGCCTTGTATTATTGTGACGCACATGCACAATTAACACTGATACTAATTGTTTCAGACCAGAACCTCATTTGTTTTTCTATAGACAGCTAAAACATTAATTGCCAGAGTGTCTCTCTCTCTCTCTGTTTCCTATAGCCAGCCGTATTATAAGGTCTGCAGTTGCTTAAGTAAATGACTTGGCCAGATTTTCAGTGCATCATTTTGTGATGGAGTTTCCAAGTTTCTGTTTAAGTTAGCAATCAATGGCTCAGACAACCAAAGACTATTTTTATTCATATTTTTAACAATAGGCCTCTATAAACTTAAGGAATAAAAAGGTGCTGGCACACCAACCAGTTCTGCTGCTGCATTTACAATCCACTCATTCCCTGTCTTTAAAATGATTGGCACTAGGCATGCGTAGGAGAATCACAGGAAGTCAAGGCGGGAGGAGGCCTTTAGATCACCCCGTCAAATTCCCTCACTTTTCAATTGAGTTTGGTTGTCCATAATTTGAATGTCAGCAACCACCACCAAATCAATGATGCCACACTTTTTTTTAACTTTCAAACCATTGGGAGCTATTATAGTAAATACATTTGAATTATAACGAGCTGTTTTAGAATCATATAGCTTCAACTTACTTTCTAAAAAGCAGAATCAGATTTTTTTGAAAACATGCCTTCATAAGGTTGCCCTAAACATAGCCATGATGTTGACGGCGTATGTGTGAAAGGAGATGTCCTATGCAAAGCACTTGGCAGTAGGAAACAGTCAACCAATATCAGCTCTTTCGTCCTCGTGCCCAGATTACCCAGCTTGCATCAGCACCATGGAAGTGTTACTTTAGTGCTCTTAGAGTCAGTCTAGTCCTCGGGTCCAATTCTGGTGCTGCCACTTTCTTGCAATGTGACCTTGAGTAATTTATTTAACCTCTGGGGGCTTTCAGTTCCCTCACGTTTCAATGTAGCCACTTTATAGATCTGTTGCAAAAATTAAATTGAGATCAGGCATATCAAGTGCTTAGCCTTCTTCTGGCACTTCATAAGCCATCGGTGAATGGTAGCGGCTCCTACTGCTGTTATCTGGCACACCCAGTACCGTCTCATTCGGTCCTAATAGTTAATCCTATGGTAGTTTGGCATACATGCATATACACCTATCCGCGTCTGCATGCGGGCGCACAGCGTCCACAAGAACGACGTTGGAAGACTGCTTTCCTGAAGGTTGTTTGTGACCCCTGTGACTCAAAGTCCAATGGCCTCTTCTCTGGCCTCAGTCTTCTTGAACTCTTTGGAGGTTCTGGTGCTTTTGCACATCTTCTCTTGCTTGAAAGCATTCATAATTTATCTTGGTTCACCTCCCGTCTTCTTCTCAACACTTCATAAGTTTCCTTTGTTGGGATCTCCTTTAAGCACGTGTGCACGCACGCGCACACACACACACAGCCTGTCCCTCCCCCTCAACCCTTTAAATGGAGCAATTCCCAAGCCTGTCATTGATCTGCTTCTCTTCTCTTTCTGTGTTCTCATTCTGGGTAACTTCATCTCCTCACATAGCTTCACCTTTCACCTCTACACTAATGATTCCCAAATTGACCCCTCCAATCCTTAACTCATTCCGGAGCTCCAGGCTAACTCCAATTCCCAATTGCCTGCTGAGCATCTCCAGGGCAGGATATCCTAGGAGGCTGAACTGTAGTCTGGCTTTTGTCATCCTGCCTCAAGAATACAGATGGGGGGTGGGGAGGCTCTAGCTTCAAGAAGTGTTAAGAGTTGAAAACAAGGAAGAAGTGTTGGACATTCGCCTAAGCAGAAGTAAAAGTAGTCTGGGTTAGGAAACTGGTTCAAAATGAATTTTCCAGGGAAAATATGACAAGTAAACTGCGAATTTCTGTTCTTATGAACTTGAAGGTGGAAATAGGCAGTTCGAACTTTAAAAGGTGTGTATTTTCTAGGGAGAAGGGGACAGCTTCCCTGATGAAAACTGAGTTCAATTTTGAGGTGCTGGAATGTCGGCATGTTTGAGGGAAATGTTAATTAAAAGTATCTTTGTAGGGACAATCTTTATGGTTAATCTTGCTTCAATATTTTGTTATACAAACATGCATGCCAAGAGGAAGGATAACATATTCAACCTGAAAGGTGAGCATTGGGGAATTTTGAGGGCACATGCATGCATAGATACATACATACATGCTGGGTCAGGTGTGCCTGAGATTTTTGAATGTGTGAAAATAATTCTGTCACAAGGTAGATCAATTTTTTTTCTTCGATTCATTCTGTAAACATTTACTGAATACCTAGTAGATGCCACACTCTCTGTGGACCAATGGGACTGTGAATATAGAACATATAAGGGACCCGCCCCTTAGTGCCTAATATAGATTTCTTTAGTTATATGCAAGTACAATGAGAGTCTCGTTTGGTCTAGAAATACCTGCAGCATGTGGACAAACTGTTCAATGAGTATAACCTTGCAGATAATCTTAATGACCAAAGAGGAACTTAAGGGAAATAAGACAGTGTTAAAGTGGAAAAGGAATGTGTATAAATTTTGAATTAAAAATTGATTACTTCCTTTAAATTTAGTAAATATTGAATTACTTTGGGATTTTACATTTCCAGTTGGCTTTCTGTTTCAGGCCAGACTAAGAATGATTATACCTAACTCTAAAACTTAATTAGAGCACAGGGATAGACAAGACCTGGTTGATGTGTATAGTATTCTTTGTGATTCTTTGTAGAAGACATCTTTGTAAATGAGCTGTTCTTACAGCAGCTACTGACCCAGCCTGTAACTTTAGCACAGGGAACACTATTTCTTTGGAGAAGGTGACCCCATTCCCAAAATTAAGTACCATCCCTCCAGTTGAGTGACTGCCCCATGCAGTCTTCAGAGGCCATCTTATCTTCCATTTCGTAATGGTCTCTGGCGTCGGGTGAGTTCTTTGCCTTCGAGGATGTACCCCAGTCTCCTCTTCAGAAATTTAGCATGGCCCTTTATTTGCAAGTCTGAAATCCAAGTGTTCTTAGTCCCAGTGGTCAAAGTCCCCTTCATGATCATTCGTGGTTCCCAAAGATCCCTCGTGGCATTTGTAATCCTGAAAACCTACTTTGATGCCCCAGAGCTCCTGCTATGGAGATGTAGATGGCACCACTGCCTTTCATTATGCCGGTGCCTCCTTTGGGACCCTCATGGCACAAAAGCTCTTATAATAACATTGCACATATTGACCAGGATTTGTTTTTTGCCCCAAATTAGTTAGAGGCATTGATATACTTCTCTTGTTGTGATTGGAAGTAAGAATAATAATACCATACTTGAATTCATAGTCTTGGATGTCTTTGTTCTCGTGGTTTGCATCAAAAGTCTAACTTCCTTTACCTTGACCACATTTACTCATTCAGTGTGCATGTACCGAGTACTTAACATGTTTCAGGCACTGTTCCAGGCACGGGGACGGTAAGATGGACAATGTCCCTGTTCTTGTATTTCTTAAGGGGTGTATGCACCTACCTTGGAGGAAAACTTGAAATAAACAAGTATACAAGTAAACGAGCAAGCCCACCTCAGAGAGGGATACGTGCCATGACGAAAATATAACAGTGTGGATAGAGGACGGGTGGGGAGTGAGCAGGGTGAATTCTGCTCTTTGCTTATGTGACACTTTTGTACAGAATTCATTACCACTTTGTCCGGGCGCTTTGGTTTCCTCTATTTTGTAGTGGATTTGGTACCAGTTCTAATTTTGCTGCTTCTGGCTGCTCTGCCATTGGGACCACTTTCCCTTAGCTATTCCTAAAATAAAACCCAATATACCCTCTTATTAAGCTTCTGTTCCATACTTTTCTTGTCCTTGTCCTCCTTAGAATTTGGCAAGTTCGCCCTCCTCTCTGTCATACGGTGTCAATGGGGACTTACTGATCACTCAAGGCAAACTACCTGTTGAAAGAGAAACGCAAGCTTCGAAAGTTAGTAGTTGTGGTGGCATTTGGCTTTGCCCACTTCTCTACAGGGAAAAGCCCGAGACTGGAAGTCGGAAGACTTGAGTGCCTGTCTTCACCGCAACAAATGAGCTACATGACCTTAGATAGACCGCTTCTTCTCTGAGTCTGTTTTTTCATCTGTAAAACCAGGGTTCAACGTAGACAGTTCTTATGGTTCTTTCTAGCTCTAAAGTGGTACCATGAGTTGTTTCCAGAGACATGGGCCAAGATTTCTTTCCAGCATTCTGTTTCATGTTGTAAAGTGGATACATAGGAACATTTTCTAGTATAATCAGAATTGCTTAGATTAAGCATAAGTTTTCCGGCAAAAGCCAGCTTTACAATTCTTGTAAACGTTACAAGAAGTTAAAACATTGCTTCTTGTTTTAACTTCTGCCAGTTAGGGCAGCAGTTCAACACCATTGATGCAACTGACAGCTTCATATATGTGACTGTCTGAAAGTTCACTGTCTTTTCAGCTTGCCCATAGGAAATTTTTAAAAAGCACCAAGTATCACTAAAAGGCAGGAAGGCATTCTAAGTTGGCTTCAAAATGACACGACACAGGTGTTATCCACTAGTGAGTTAGGTGCCAAGAAAAATCACGTTAGCTCTGAGAAGGCCACTCAGGGTGGTTCCAGCCATCACTGGGCCATATTCCTTAGCACCTTGCTGAAGCACTTAGGAACTGAGGCACGAGTTAGAAGGCTTGCCTTCCCCAACTTACACACGCCTTCCTCCATTGGCTGCCCCGCACTTTGTGGGAGAAGATGGGGAAGCAGGAAGAGTGGGTTTGGAGAAGGTGGAACGGATAGAAAATCACCAACATCCGAAGCATCCTTGGAACTTCCTTCTGTGTTGTCACTCTCTTTCACTTAGTATTCAGACACTTGGCCATGTTCTAAACATGACTCCATTTTAAGAGTGCCATCTTTTAAAAATCCAGAGAGAGGCTCCTGGGTGGCTCAGTCATTTGAGCATCTAACTTCAGCTCAGGTCATGATCTCATGGCTCCTGAGTTCGAGCCCTGTGTCAGGCTTTGTGCTGACAGCTCAGAGCCTGGAGCCTGCTTCGGATTCCATGTCTCCCTCTCTCTGCCCCTCTCCCACTTGCTCTGTCTCTCTCTCTCCCTCAAAAATAAATAGAAACTTAAAAAAAATTTAAATATCCAGAGAAAAGCTGACCATGATTTTGTGGCAAGGGAGTCTTAAGGAGAAGAGGATTCAACAGGGTTTAGACACTCTAGGAAGCACCCGTGTAATTTCCATCCAGAGGATTTTGACCTAGAAGAAAAGGGCTTATGAAAACAGGTGAGGAAGACAACACAGGGAGTTCCTGCGTGGCTCGAATTTAAAAGGCCATAATATTGTGCAGATGAGGAAATAGATGGCCACCAAGGCAATGACTTCCCTAAGTACACACAGTTAGTTAGTGGCAGACTCGAGACAAGAACCCAGGTCAACCGCATCCCGTCTGGTCCCGCGATTGCTAATTACCTTTGCCAACTGCTGTTCGTTGCTTGTTTGCTGGTTTCTGCTGTTTAATTCTTGGTACTCGTTCTGTTCACAGCACTTGTAATCCTTTATTCTTAAAGAATTTTATCAGTGAAGGAGAGCGAAACCCCTTCGCAATAGGTAAAGCACGTTTTGCTTTGAAAGGTTGAAAGGTCAGCTGATAGTATAAGGTCACATAGAGGAGAGAGTGGCTGGATTGCAAATGGAGCCTAAAACTCAAGATTCACTTGAAGTAAATGAAGAAAGGGAGGTTGTGGCTGTAGGCTGCAGATCCACAGTTAAACGTATACGTCATCGCTTTAGCTCCTTCTTGATCGCTGCTGTAGCTCCTTCTCCATCAGAAGATATAAGTCTTTTATTTTAGGTTCTCAGTTCTTTGCATCCTTTTCCAGGTATATTTGTTGCCTCTGCCTTATCTTTCTATTTCGCTCTTCTAGATTTTTTTTTCATCTGCAATCTTTTCCATTAGTCTGGTCGCACTGTCTTATCCAGGGCATTTGTGGTACAGCCATATATCCCGGGAGATCTTATGAGCACGTAAAATGGAGAACACTATTTCACAAGGTAGAAATTACTAGATTATTTCTGTTCCCCTTCCAGAGTTGAAATATTTCCTACTTGGCAAATGGCCCTTCTTCGAAATCCAAAAATTGCGCTAGGAAACAAATGACTGTCGCTGTGGCACCGTGGGGCTTCCTGTCCCTTTGCTTGCATTGGCTTATCGTCCAATTTGCTCCATTGATTTTCCAGACACTCAGAATTGCCTCATCAGCCAGACACCAGAATTATAAGGGGCTTCATCAAGGCCTTACGCGGCTTGAAAACTTCTCGAACTTTCATACTTTTGGCCGTGGGTGTGCTAGACACCATGTGTGAATGGCATTTGGCAGCACATTGGTCTTTCTTCTCACGGCTTCTACAATTTCCGACTTGATTTCTGCTCGCCACAGGGCACAGTTTACCTTCTCTTCTCTGGGAGCTCTTGTTCATTTGTCAAGAGCCCTAAAAGAAGGCTGCTCATGTACAGTCGTGGAATGTCATAGTCCTCCTAAACTGACATAAACGGGCCTTTAAATGGCCTTTACTGATTGTTTCTGTATTAAAATGTAAATGCACAGAAGACTTTATGAAGAGCCTTTGCGTAGCCCTCCCCCCATTTTTTTCATATGAACTGATTTGACAATGTCATAGATGATGCATGAGGCAAAATAGAGAGTCTCTTAAGCCCGTTGCAGCTTGTTTGCATGAAAAGGAATAAAAGCTACAGGGAAGAAATGCACGTTATGCGATGCTTTAGGCAGGAGGCATTTTCTGATTCACAGACACCTTTCGGAGGATAGCCTGCTTTCTGAACCCATGCGGAGGAAAGGGGTCACTGTGATACTCTTTTGCACAAATAGCCTTTCTTGACTGATTAAGGAGAGTTACTTTCTGGTTGCGTAGGGAACACCGAGGATTTTCTGAAATCCATAAGGGTGAAATCAACTGAGAGCCTCAAAAAATTAATTACTGATAATTGTGAATGCTGGTATCTTTTATGAGAAAATTAAGAGGATTGGAGGAAGGGAGCTGTTGGATGAAGACCCTCCGAAAATGATACAGTGTTACATCGTCGAAGCCTGTGTGATTTCACACTCAGTGATCATAAAATCTAATGTTAAGCCATCCACCAGGAAAGTTCTGCAAGCTTCATTGGTTCCTTTTTATATGAGCGCCTTCAGTGTCTCTTTCACAATGCTAGTAAAATATTTATAAATAAAATAATACTCTTGAGGCTGGTTTGGAATGCTACACACACGAACTCTAGTTTAATGTGAGCACCTGAGCACGGCATTGCAAATCTGAGTGCAAAGGGAAAGCGGAACAGCTAGGGGTGGGTCCTCTATTTCAGCCTTCTGTCCCACAGCACTCTAAAAGCACAGGCCCTCTGGCATCCCCTTCCGCAAGATCTCGGGTTCCCCCTTCGCATGGAAGAGGTGTTTCAGATCTTGACAATAGGTACTCTGGTTCACAATTTTTCATAGCCTGCAATCATGAGTTGGTTGGCACTGAATCATGTTGAGACTGATGGAAACAGGTGAGATGGCCTTCGATAGACTTGGGGACCCCAGGAGGGAAACCTCAACTCTAGTGATGATCTCATACTGTGGTTGAAGATTTACTATTAATTAACTTATTCAATCACTACAGATGTATTATTGAGCATCTACGATAACCCAGCACTATTCTTGGTGCTAAGGATGAGGGGCACTTATGGTCTAGTGGTGGGTATAGACCATGTGAGACAAAAAAGCATGTCCAGATTGTGAAAGATGTTATGAACGAAATTAACAGACTGCTAGTTGAAAGATGTGTAGCCTTTGGAATAAACTCAGTGGGACAAATTTTATCCTTTGTGGGTGCATATGACTTTTGGAAACATGAAAAATTATATGAGATTGATAAAGATTTGAGTCCCAAATGAGGGTTACATGTATGCAATATAATATTTTTGAGTGCCAGTGAGATATATACTATGCCGAGTAGTGATAAGCACTTTTGTGTTTTTAAACGTGGTGAAGAGATCAAAACAATAGGTGTTGTCCTTCAATGTACATTTAGACATCTGTAGCTATCAGTGGCACTGTCTCTATTTCCCTGACTCTCTTTAAATCTGGTCAATCCTTGTCATCACTGGCAAATGTACTTTAACTATTATGTTAGTAAGAATTATCATAGGATTGAGAGTGGGACATGAAATAATCATTTAGAGATGTCCCAAGCTATGTAACACAGCTTTAATAGGTGAGATTTGATGATGACAGCTAGGAATTTAGTCCCTTCATTTTATTAATCCAAAAAAAGTGAAATTTCATTTATGCCATTTTGTGTCAAATGAATCTGTAGAATCCTGATATAGCATTTTGATGAGATGTAATCAGTTTGAGTATAGGAAAAGAGAGAATGTTTATAAGCAGCAATGTTAAGATGGAGGCGGATGGACAAAGGAAGCCATGATAGGAAAACCGAAAACTCTTCTTGTGCTTCTCCCTGTGCTACGTGCATTCTACCGCTTCCCTTTAGTGATTCCAGTATATTCTAGAAATGGTGACCGTGTCCCCAGCAAAGGAGAGCTAGTAAAGATGGTTTTGTAAAATGGGATGAGGCCAATGATTGCCATTTAATGGCATCTTTAGTGTGATTTTAGTCCCTGCTTTGAGAAGGATTGATCTGCTCATCGGGAATTTACTTGAGCAACGTCCCTGCCAGACATTGTGCTGGGCACTGGGGACATAGAGGTGAATCGGACGGAGAGATCCTGCCTTTATGGTACTCACGGCTGAACTGGGGAGGTGAAAAAACCTGCTGGAATATGCTACCTGCTAATGGAAAGGTACACGGTTGGTTCCTCAAAGAGTCTGCACTAGATGGAGGCTGTTGGGTCAGGAGTTGCTGAGGGAACTATTCCGTGAGTTGCTCTAGCAAGTGATGGAGCAGGTATCCTCATTTTCTTTGCCTCAAATAAATCTCTTTGCAGCCTTAGCATGATTCAAATGCATACATATTAAATCTATTTGCCTGTTTGTAAAGGCAGATAGAGTGGTGTGATCTAGCTTCCAAACAAGTAGGTTTTAGAAAGAACATTCTAGAGTTTCTCTTTGAATGTGGAACCAGACTGGGTCAGCATAACTCTCAGTCGACCTGTTGTGAGCAGCCAGCCTTGATTTTCTTTCTTTCTTTTTTTCTTTTTGCAACACCAGCTCCATTTCTAGCAGCAGCTGCAGCCAAAAGCACAGATTCATTGCCTGGTTACATAACATAGTAAATAGGCCCTGAGCAGGGGTTTAAGATAGTCCTGCCTTCTGGGAGCTTATAATCTGAAACAGACAACAAACTGGAAAGAATATCCATCACACCTGATATGCTCATTTCCCTTCTCATATAAATTCAAAGAAAACAGAAAGTGGCATGTCACATTCTACAGGATTTGTAAAACCTCTGGAGAGTATTCACTCTCTTTTTGTGACTTTTCAAGTTGAAAGCTATTTTGTATGTAATATGCAATAGATTATAGGGTTATTTTCTGAACTAGGGATGAGAAAGCAAGCAATATTCTTTCTTTCTTTCTTTCTTTCTTTCTTTCTTTCTTTCTTTCTTTCTTTCTTTCTATCAACAAGTTACATTGGAAAGTGTGGATCAAATTTAAAAGTGGATTCTCAATTTGCCGTGGGGAAATATGTGCAGTATTTCAACTACTCTAAGGTCAGGGTCAACTTGGGAGTAGAAGAGGTATCATAAAAATTAATTTAATAAACTAGCCTTGAGATATTTCCTGATTGTAATAATCCCACAGGTGAAAGCAACATCTGTGGAATAATAAAGGTGCTTGGTTTGACCTTTTTAGCAAAAGGAGATATTACCAAAACACCACCAAAGCTTGGAGCTGAGGCAATGCGGTAAAGTAACAAGATCCGACTAAGTCTTTATGTTATGAGGATGTGACCAGTTGTGAGAAAATGGTGCAAGAGTAGCACACGTGCCCAATTAAGATTCATTTCCCAAAATTCGTGTGTAGGTGCAAGAGACAGAGACTGAGGAAGGAGCACAAATGTAGAGCTAAAGGAAGAAAGACCAATGAAGCAGCAAGAGGCTGAGCCAGAGATGGACAGAGACCGAGAACTGAAAACCAGCCAATCTAGGGTCACATGTCACCTCTACTGTGAAATTCACTGTGAGGCCTCAGTTAAGTCACTTCTCTCTGGGCCTTGCTTTCTCCATCTCTCAAATGAGGGGGTGTGCTAGAAGATGACTCTGTAGAACTTTCCAACTCTCTAGTTCTACCCCCGGGTGCTAGGTAAGTGAAAGAGCAGGAAGGAGGGTACGCAGGAAATATACATCGGCAGGCATGCAAACAGACCGGACTGCATACATGCACTGGCTAGCTTAAAACTAGAGGAAGACCGAAAATTCTGGTGGGCCAGGGGACCGTGAGTCACAAAGTGCACCAGCCGGAGCCACAAAATCATCTCATCACTTTTGATATTGCCACGGCGATCCGAGGAATTGGCACCTTTCCTTAGCATGGCGCTGGCTCAGCTTTCTGGGGGCCACCACCTAGTAATTTTCTGACTGGCTTGGCCATCTCTTTCTTCCACAGGCTCGCGAGAGTAGCTTTTGAGATCTGTAAATGACCACTGATGCCCAAATGGAAGGAGGAGTCAGATGTCAAACCTTGTACGTGTGACTGTTACTTCAGCTTTCCCAATGGAACTTTCCATCAGAGGGAGGGGTGTAAAGTGGCTCGAGGGTGAGGAAAGTCAAATAGCCTACCGTGTATTTGCTTGCCCACCTTTCTGCCTGGATACTTGTCTGTGTTTCTAAAGCTCTATGAATGATTTCGAGCACACCGTGTTCCCCAGGCTTTCAAATTGTACCACTTTTAAACTTTTGCGAATTTTACTTGCAGGGTCAGGGAACTGATGAGAATAATTAGTACTTGTCAAGCTTCCAGCCAGTGAATGACTTTAGTGAGGAGCTAACAATGTACCCAGCAGACAGACTGATTGCAGCTAAGAGGTGAGGCTTCAGGCAGGTTTTAGTATCTGGTCTTTTTTTTTTTTTTTTTTCCTACTTTCATTTAGTTTCTGCAGGAAACAAAACACTGTGATTCTCTTGCTTTGCTTACAATTGACCATCTGCCCCTAAAATAATAGCCCAAGAATTCAGCCTGATGGTGCATGGCCAGATAGCAGGTCCCCCTCCAGGTGACTTCGACTGGATGTTGATCTTCTCAGGAAGTGTTTGTGGCATCTAGGACGCCATTTTGTACTCATCCCCGTCCTCACATTCTGATCCTAGCATATGTTAGAAGAAAAGCAACTCCATCAAAAATGTACTTCCTCGGTGAAAGATAGCTTATCAGGATAACAACATCTTTATCAGACCCGTCGCTATAGCATTTTCTTACCCGGCTTTTGCCATGACTAGAACCACCACTTTTGCAGGCCAAGTGAGTCCTAAGGGGAAAGGCCAGGGTGAGCATGATGTGTGAGGAAGCTGGCGAAGGCGCCAGGCCGGCTGCAGACCAGTTTGCTCTTCCACCATGTGATGAATGGTGTTGGCCGAGTCATGTGGAGCCTGCTTGGCGAGGTTGCTAAAAGGGGACAGCCTGGGCTCCCATGTCCCTCTCTAGCCCTCAGCCCTTCCCTGGGCTCCAGATTCGCATGACCAACATCTTACACCACCGCACCTCCGCTGGGAAGCTTAATCGGCGCCTGATAGTTCACCTGCTGCAAAACCACCTCCTGACTTTTCCCAAGAACTTGTCCCTCTCTCAGTCTTTCCCACCTCAGTAGATGCCACCTCTGGCCTTCCAGTGGCTCCAGTCAAAATCTTCAGAGGAGTTTCCGCATTTCTTTTTCTCTCCCAGGCCACACCTAATCCATTAGCAAATTCTGTCTCCTCCGCCTTCCTGATACAGCTGGGATCTGACCACCTGCTACTCCCGCCGCCTGTGCTGTCCCTGTCCAAGCCACCATCATTTCTCGCATGAGCTGCTGTAAAAGGCTCCTGGCTGGTTCCCCTGCTTCTACCACCTGGTTCACTACAGGCTGCTCTCCTCCCAATAACCACGCTGATGATCCTTTTGAAATGTTAATTCCGATCTTGTCACTCCTCTGTTCCAAACTCTGTTGTGACACCCAGCTCAGGAAGAATCGAGATTCTTCCCTGCCACCCCACCCTCCCCTCCAAGGCCTACAAGGCCTTGCGCAGTCTGGTCCCTGTTCCTGGTCAGACCTTATATTTTATTACTCTGCTCTGTGCCCATTCCTCTCTAATCACACTGATCTCCTCACTTTCCTTTATGTATACCAGACCAGCTGCTACCTCAGGGCCTTTGCTCCTCTCCTGGCCTGGAAAGCTCTTCCCCTAGATATTGGCAGGGCTTGCTCCTTAAATTAAATCGGGTCTCTCCTCAAATGTCACAGCACTAAGATTGCCAAGAAGTCTGATTCTTAAACAGAGGTCACTGGACTTGGCCAGCAGGCAGCCACTGCTGATCTTTAAGAGGACAGCTGCGTCGAGTGCTGGAAGAGGAGACGGAATGTTCTCTAACCATCTGTGTCCCTTTATTAGACTGTGTGCTTCTTGAGTTCCGTGCTACCGGCCCGTTCACCTTTGCGTCTCCAGCATCAGGCACAGTGCCTGGCACCCAGCTGGTTTTCAGTGAGCATCTGTGGCGTGAGGGCACAAGTCTTATTTTTAAACAATAGGTTATATGAAAACACATTACACTGCTGACCGTTGTGATGGCTGCCTCAGTTTTTTTTTTTTTTTCAGGGATCACAGTTGTAAAGTAAGATCTTTACACTCACTACAGACCCATTCCCTGAGTACCAGCATGTGACGTGGTGCTGAGCACATGATTTAGAGGTTTTCAGTGCACACAGGGTTGGGGAGGTGGAGGCTGAGACCATCCTGAGTCTCTTAGGGAGGTAAGAAAGTTCAGTCTCCGCTTGTGTATTACCTAGCTCACTTCTCTTTGAAAATTGCCCTTTTAGAAGCACTGGAAGGGCTATTAATTCATAAGCAGTCCTTGGGGCTAATCAAAATCTTAATGACCACAGGAGTGTTCACGGAGTTAACCAACACTCAGCTGATGGCTAAAAAAATTATTTAATGTGGAGTCTCCCCAAAATATAAATCAGATTCTACCTTCATTTCCTTTATCTCCCCTCCTTTATTTAGCAGCGGTGCTAATGTTCAAAACAAGCATGGGAGTGGCTTTGCTTCTAACATAGCGTTCCCTCTTTCAGGCTCTGACCTCTGAAATCCTTCCCTGAACACCACTTGAGGAAGGTTGGCCTTCTCTGAAACCCTTTGTTCCTAGAGCCTGCTTTCCTTTGCTGTCTGAGCATTGTGTATGGTCTCTCCTGCAGCGTGGGCTCACAGAGCTCTCTGGGTCAGTGGCTGAGAAGCCTTTGTACCTGTAAGGGGAGGAAAGACAGTATCACAAGTGTGGCCAAGGATAGGTGGTTCCTTCACCACCCTTTGAAGGTCATTTCATACTCCCACAAAAGAGGATTTTTCTGTGACTCTCCCTGCTGTGTATCGAATGCATACGAAACAGTTATACGCCATCCGGATTCACTCAACAAACATTTGCTGAGTGTCAGTCAGCCCGGATGTAAAGAGATGGGGGAAATGCAGAGATGAAACAGGCTCCACATACTCACAAAAAGCACACAGGCCACAGAGGTGGAAATAAAGAGAAACGTGTGGACAGATCTTATGATTCGATGTGATAAAATCAGAGCTAAACAAAGTGGAGCCAAGAGAAAAAGATTGGTTTTGCCTGGGGCTGTGGAGAAGACGACACAGCGGAAAAGGTAACAGGTGGAGGTTTTCAAAGAGAAGCAGGAGTTTGCTGGGAGGAGAAGATGCGAGAATCACAGACCAGACAGAGGAAAGGCCCAACTTTGTAAAGGCCCAGAAGCCAGGACAAGCAGGGAGGATCTAGGAAGGGCAGTGTTGTGACATTTAGAGAATGTGCAAGCCTGGGTTTCTTCGTGAAGGGTCTCGGACGCCATGCTGAGCTGCAGATCTGGTTCGGTAGGCCATCTGAAGCCATCTAAAGTGCACAAGCAGGGAGGGGTGAAACAGCTGTTCCGTCTGAAGATAATACTGGCGCGGATGTGGCAAGTGGGAGGGAACGGGCCAGTGCCATGATAATTACTACATACTCCCATCACCACGCTGACCACACCGAGACAACGATTAGCAGGAAAGGGAACATAGTTCTAGTGCAAAGGCATGTCCATGTGGCATGAAGAGCTGCCCCCCATCATTTTTCCCGCCTGTTACAGTGAGCATGGGATGGGAGCTCCTTGTTCCAAGGCAAAAACCCTCAGTAGGAGACCGTCTGTAATCATGCCTAAAATTACTTCATTATTGGAACCCGTGTTTGATCTGTGATTAGGAGCTGGATTAAGAAATCAAGTAATCAACCACTGAAATTGTAACCATAAATTGTTCTATAAACAACCAGCTTCCCTGCCTCCCCCAGCCCAAGTAACAAACCTGAAAACAGATGCTTTCCCTGTTTGTTACCTCCCGTGGGCTTTAGCCGGTGCTTTGGAGCCGCACACAAGTCAGAGGGGCCGTGACCGGCAGCCACAATGCCCCTTTTCCCCTCACATGTGGATCACTCATGTTGTACCTTGTCAGACTAAGACAAGACACCCGGGGAGAGTGGAACTGTTAAAAAAAATCCATGCAATTTATTATGATTCGTTTAGTGAAGGGGAAGAAGATTACTTTTAACAGAACGGAGGAGAAAATGCTTGGAGTTCAAGATGAAGAACAGTTAAAGAGACAAACCTCAGAGACCGTTGCTGTTCGAATGATTTGTTGGAAGTCGTTTTTGTCCTGAAGGGTTTTATTCTAGGCCAAAGGCATTCCAATACTACAGCCCGTAGAGATACGTATTCCCGTAAAAACAACCTTAGGGCTTATTGACATTTTCTTGTCTGGGACTGCACTGTGCTTAACCTAACAGACATGTAATAAGTTATTGTAAAGTATAAGTTAAGATCGAGATTTCATTTTGGAAAGGCTGGCAGCAAGCAGGCACCGGCGTCAGGTGAAGCTGTGAAGGAAAAGTGCAGCTACAACTTACTCGGTTTTCATCATGCCTGGAGCCGAGAAGACGGGAACAGCTTGAGGGGTTTCTTTGCTCATTTTTTATTCGGACCTCAAGAGGTAGCAAGCTCCACTTTTCTCCTTCGTCATCATCTCCAACTCAAAACACTTAGGAGTCAGAACATGGAAGGGTCTTTAAGGATCTTAGCAAACCCTCCCATTTTCCAAAATGAGGACTCGGAAGCTAGGCGACTTACCCTTTGTCCTCAGCTAGTCGTCAGCAGAAACAGAGCCATGGTCTGGCCTGTAACCCGGGGGTTTGCTTTATTAGATGAGAGCAGGCTTCATCTGCCTCTTGGGAACAACCCTAGCAGCCCAGGAGGTAATAGCACTGGCTTTTTCCCAAAAACTCACTTTGACAAGTTGGCATCAAAACACTTGACAGTTGGCATAACAATACCATGAACTAGAGCCTACACTTGCAGAGTACTTTCCAGTTTGGGCAGTGCTTTTCACCATGACCTCTTGAGTATAACTGCTAGTGTTACCAATGGCTTTGCTGGTAGCATCTTAAATGATAGTGTGTTGTAGACTGGGACCCATTTTCTGAAGAGTTTAAATTCCTTTTTTTTTTTAAATAATTTATTGTCAAATTGGTTTCCATACAACACCCAGTGTTCATCCCAACAAGTGCCCTCCTCTGTGCCCCTCACCCACTCTCCCCTCTCCCACACCCCTGTCTCTAAGTTCCCTTTTTTAAAAAGAGGACTGGGGAAGGTTTTCATTGATGTTTTCGTCATTTCCAAAAAGATTCATGAATAAAAATTCAAATAGTCCGTGTGGGACATAAAATTACCTCAAAATCGGAATGGATTGGAGGTACAGCGAGTCGTTCTAGGAGACAATGCAGTGGGAGATTCTAGGCCAGGAATGAACGCTGCTAATGGATTTCCAGATACTTCTCTTAAATTCTCGGAAAACTGTGAGAAGAAACCGCGGTCACTGGACAAAATGGAAGAAAGAAATAGGGAAAGTGAAGGCAAGAGGCTGAGAAAGGGAGAAGGGAAGAGACAGAGGAGAAACCTTTGTTTGAGATTGGAATGGACACAAGTCGGGTCTCTTTTTTTCCAAACTCCTGCATCGCTTGGGTAAACAGCTGATGTCTGAACCATAAAGCGCCTGAATCTCTCAGAGCTTGCTGCTTGGAAGTTCGTGTCATGGGAAACCGAACACTCTTTCCATTTCTTAGGGAAGTTGCTGATCTGGGGTTTTACATCAGAGTCAGCAAATTATAGCCCTTGGGACAAATCCAGTTCATTGCATGTTTTTGCATGGCCTGTGAGTTAGGAATGGTTTTTATTTCAGATGGCTGAAAAGAATTACGAACAGTATTTTGTGATATTTCAAAATTATGTGAAATTCAAATTTCAGCGTCTGTAGAGTTTCGTTGGAACACGGCCACGCATGTATTTACATGTTGCCTGTGGCTGCTTTCGCATTGCAATGGTAGAGTCTGCAAATCGAAAATACTTACTATCTGGCCCTTTACGTACAAAATTTCACCTCCTGCTTTAAATGGAAGTCGCTTCATGGTCTGAAAGAGTTAAGTAACTTCCTCTGAGCCCCAGATCTTAACCAGAGGGGAGTTGAGACACTGGGATAGTCTGGTTCAATGTGACTTAATTCAATGACTTGCGCTCTTAATCACCTTATTTTGGAATCAAATTAGAAAAATGGAATCTAAGGCTCACAGTCTTAACGAGAAATTGTATGCTATAGAGATGCTTAAATTTTAAAAAATGTAATATTAACTTTCCCGATAATTCCAAATGAGGTTAACAGGAAATTTTATCATTTGCCCTTTGTAATGACCTGCTTCACATAACCAGCAGCAAGCAATTTGGGGTCTGCAGGCTGTTCGAGGACACATTTTGTATTGATTAGCCGTAGCTTAAGCCTGACTGGTTAAGTCAGCAATTTGATTTTTTTAAGAAAGCTGTAGATTTTAATACCTCCACAACAACAGCTTTGCTGTTGGGCAGGTTGTGGGGACAGGCCGTTATTTGCTTGTACCAATTTCTGGCTAATTACTTGTCTACTCGCTGTAATACCTTTCACCAAAATGCCGTGCAGAGCCAGGCTTTCCAAGGGCGTTTTTGAATAATGGAATTCAAGCAGGATTTTCAGTCCTCACCTCAAGCTCTATTCTGGATCTCATCACTAAGGATGGAGGAAGGTTGATCCTTGCTTGGAACAGAGGCTCAGGAGAGAAATGAAGGAGCTGAGGACCAGCCCTGAAAGGTCAGAAAGGCCAGTTTTTCACATTGGGACATTTGACCTACTAATCATTTCCCATGCAGTTAAAAGACATGTGTTTGCATTGAAAGCTGTCATTTAAGCCCACGTAGTTAAGGCAGTTTTCTGCTTTCTGCCTTTTTCTCGAGCACCTGTATTATCTGCAGCTTAGATCTAAGAGAAAGTGATGTCTTCTCCCAGCTAAGAGGGTCAGAGCCCTTTCGGCTTTGCATTCCCACCACTGCCTCTTTAAGCTACATTTCTGTAATGAGTACTGTACTCTAGCATTGTCCCATTCGTTTCTCGTATTTCTAATCAATAGTTTCATACGATTATGACCTTACGTTTCCAATTGCATTTTATTTTGGAGATCTTGCCTTTTTTTCATGGGTTGTTATAGTTCTCTTGCTTTGGCCTTGTGTGAAGTCGAGCAGAAAGGTTCCCCCACCACATCCCTTGGTTTTTATGCTCTGCTAAAGTCATCGGAACCAGCTTCAATTTGTATTTCAGGAGGCTTCTCTGAAATCCAAACAGAGCTATCTGCGGATGGACTGGTTGCTAGACTGAAGATTCATATGAGGATTATCAGAAAGGCTGACTGGCGTCTTCCATTTGGGCACAATACAAAACAGTGCAGCTTTCACTGCGGTCCTTTGTTTCACCTGAATACTCTAGATACCGTTGCATAGTTGATAACCTTGAATGATTTCCAGTCGGCCGTTCCTTATCCCAAAGGAGTGTCGCTTACGATGAAATTCATTCAGAGGAATATTGATCTCTCAGCCATCACGCTGCATTGATTCCCGCCTCCCCAACAGAAGAGTGTCCTTCATGGGCCTGGAATGTTCATATTGCCTCTAGGTACGATTGTTTATTCAGCAAAGGCCTTCATTAAACCAAGCAACACTATAAGGTAATGAGGCTTGCTTTAACAAACATAGCAGAACTTATACATCCAAATGAGCCCGGCTTCCTGGCTCTCCCTTTTCATCATCCTGCTTCTCCTCAGGAGAAGGTAGGAAGTCCAAGGGTCCATTCAAACCTCTCCTATCCTCCCCTAGTGCTGAGGTCCCCCAAGAGACCTGTCCTCAACGCGTATTCTAAATAACCTGAAGGAGAGATGACAGATGGAAAGAGAGCATCCAGGCAGCAGGGCGACGAAGCCCAAGACTGGCGGAAAAGGAGAAACCCCGAAGACAGTGGGGACAACAGATGACTTCTTCTGGCCTATAAGGGATGCGGAAAACCACAGTATTGTGAATTAACTATTCCTTTATTGCTCCTAAACGTACCATGACTGAACTGCAAGGGGCAAGGAAAGGGGCTCATTCGAGTGTCCTAGAATTTAATATTACAACTCAGTAATTTCCTTGAGACTATGGAGTACATAATAGATATTTTTGTGTCACTTTGAGCTTTGCCCATAGCAGTTGGTACGTGCGCTGCTGTTGAAACAGTAGGAGATGAGAGCGGTGGTGAACTTGTACAATAAGGCCTGGCCTGCTATAATGAGTGTGAGATCAGAATCATCATTACATATTAATTATAAAATCATTGAATTACTATAATCTGTCATTTCCCTTTTATCACCGTCATTATTCCGTGAAGCCAGGTAGTGAGACTGCTTGTTTTACTCCGCTTTTCACTTGTGGGAACCGAGGCATATGAATCAGCTGAGGGGCTGGTGCGATGGCTTGGAGAACTTCGGTTCTCCAACTCTCCACCCAGTGCTCCTCTAACCACCTGGATGAAATCAGGGGCTAGCGTCACTCATGGTCGCTATTTACAAACGTCTAATTAATACCTCTCATTCCCTAATGAGATACTTCTCTTGACTCCATAGACAAGCAGAGCCAAACAAGTGATGTCACAATGCCAGAGTGAATTATTGGGCTTGTGTCAACCCAGGCAGGGATGAAAAATCACCCCGGTGAACTTAATCCAGGAGCAATCAAAGGGCGAAAGTTTTAATTAGTGAGAGTTGTGATTTACATTCTCATCTGGCATCCTAAAACTCCGCATTAGTCTTCAAACTCCTGTACTCCCCTGGTTGTTGTCTGACACTGGTTAGGATAGTTAATGTGCTTTTAAATAACATTATATTTAATGGACCTTTGAAGGCACTGACGGATGAATCTCTTTCCTTATGCATCATTGCTAATCAAAAGGAGAATGACGCCAAGGCACTATAGTGAATAAACGAAAGGAACAGATTTATTTTCGAGAAACATAGCAGAATGAATATATGGAAAAATGGGGCTGATTTCTTCGTCATAGTCAAGCACAGTCAACAGCCGTAGCATGTTCTGTTGACTGTGCTCAGGGAGGAGACATCTTTGTTCTTTGGGGGTGGATTAGGTTTTGGGGATCAGTCTAATGTCATCAGAAGGTAATTATGAGGTACTAAATCGGGTGATCAAGCAGGGTCCTGTGGTTGGGGCCGAAAGTGAGGTGTGACTACACAGACACATGAGATTTCTCATTTATTTTGTAACCGTCTGTGGACAGAGTTCCCAGGGAAGAGCTCTGGAAATATGGATGCCAGCAGCATCCTTGGAATCTGTATGCAGCCTCCTCAGGTGACAACTTTAAGAGGACCAGCATGCATTGGGTACGTTAGTAGGCCCTGCTTGGCTTGCTAACGATCTGTTCCAAGACTTTGTCACACCGCCTACACCGACTGACTCCTCGTTTGCCAATAACTCTGATCCTGGTTCTTTTACAAAAGTCTAATTAATACCTCTTACTTGGTAATGAGTTACTCCTTTTGACTCCATAGGCAAGCAGGGCCAAATTGTGATGTCCGAATTCCCTAGGTGAGTTATTGAGCTTGTGACAACCTGGGCTGGCATGAAAACTCACCGCAGTACGTTTAATCCAGGAACAATTAAACAAAAAACAACAATTAAAGAACTAAAGAATTAATTGATGTGGGTTTTAATTTGTTAAGGTCTTGAAAGAGGGAGCCCTTTTGTTTGCTCTGGTGTCTTTTTTGTGTCCTCTTTGATTACAAGTGAATATGCCGTTGGGGAAAGATATCTATTTCCTTCCTCTCTGTTCCTTGGTAACCTATGGGCAAGAAAGAGAAAAGTGGCCTCTGAGCCTGCGAAGAGCATCAAATCATTGGATTTGCTGTTCAGGTGATGAGCCGGTGCCCTGCCCTGCGGAACTGACAGCAGACATCGAAGGGGTGCTGCCAGCAGAAAGAGCTGATTATGATACCTGGTGATAGAGGTTGACAAGAGAGCAAGGCCCCGGGAATCCTGAACAATTAGAAAGAGGCTCCAGGGAAATCAGGAGAAGTGCTTCTTTGCAGCCTTTGGCCAAGTCTCCCTACCTGCCAAAAGAATGTCAACAGCAGGTACGACTGCTGATAATGGGGCAAGATCCAGGCAGATGAGGTGTGCTAGGGAAGGAAAGTCATGGAAAGCCCCAAGCCTCTGGCTTACCTGCTAAGGTGGCGTCCTCAGCTGCTAAACATGAGTGAGCTTTACAGTATGGAAACTATACTCCATTCAACTTGACTTTTTAAAAAGCCCATATAAGATACCATCTGTGGGAAATGTTTCTGGATTTCCAGAAAACTTTGTGCTTCTTAGACTTGGCACCAAGAATAAGTTTGACTCTCCTGACAAAATGATACCCTTTCCTTTGATCCCAAGTTGAGAAGGTTGTTACCCAGCATATGTCCCTTATGGCCTTGGTTGCTAGGAAACTCGGAACTAATCTAGCACTGAATTTTGGGAATCCTCCTTCTTTCTAAGAATGAGTCCCTCTCTTTTTGAAGTATTTTTATTGATCTTGTTTTTTCCCCAGGGTCATATTATAGGTGTCCTTTAGGATAAACCACCTGGAACTTGAGGTAGCAGGGGGTCATAAGGTATAAAAAATTTTGCTACGGCCTCACCTATGATGGTTGAACACCAACCCGCATTCTCCTTGGCCCATGCCCCTAGCTCTCACTTTGTGCTCCCTGGAATAAACTCTGTTCCTGTTAGTCACGGCCTCCACTTTCACACTAGATTCGATGCTTTCCCCCTATGTAAACCTTTAATCCTAATTTCTGTATGCCTCCAAATAGAAAAAGTGGGGGAGGGACATAGAGCAGCATGCACCTTCCTGTTGTTGTTGTTTTCTTGTCTCTGGAGCCAGTTATATAAAACTCTGCCAAGAAGGAAATTTCCTCTTACACCAGAACCTTCCAGCATGGGGTTTGCTGAGCTGTGGCAACTACTAGTGCCAAGATTGTTTTAGTTGGTGCCTTACTTGACTTTCAGTTTATGGCTGTCACTTGACAGAATTAAAAATCGACTCTGCTCTGTCTGCTCAGTTTTTGATGGGGATAGCCTGTCCCAGAGGAGGTGTTCTCCAGGAAACCAAGACTCTGTACTCTGCCCAGAAACCAAAACCGAATGGGTCAGGGCTCAGGCCTGCAAGTAGTTGACTCCCTGTAGTCCATGGTACCACATAGGCCACGAATAACCTTTCTCTAGAACCATGGGCAGTTGGACGATGTGCCTCGACAAGGTCTGGCTGAGTTTTGACATCCTGGAAAGCACGCAGTAAAGGACATGCTCCCTTGATTTAAACAAAACTCCCACCCGTGCCTGCCAGGGATGAGTAAAGCAAAAGCTCCTAAGAGAAATTCAAAGAAAACAATAACAGAACTTTTTGAGAGTAAGAGGGTCTCACTTTCCCTCCCTTCCTTCATCTCCTTCGTGAGTTTCTGGAACTCTGATGCTGAACTGCCCTCCCATGAGCCCTAGACAAGCTGAGAATGTCAAAGGTAACTTTCATAAACCACACTGGAAACAAAAGAAGGTAAACATAATTAGCATAGAGTAGACAGGTCACAAAATCCATAATTCTAAGACTCCCAGGAGAATCATTGAACAGGTTTTCAAAACGCACAGTTCTTTCACCCCTGAGGCACAAATGATTGTTTATATCCCTTTCAGGCAGCTAGCTGGGTGCTTCTCCTCTAAATGCCGACTTTCTGGGGCGCCTGGGTGGCTCAGTCTGTTGGGCAGCCGACTTCAGCTCAGGTCATGATCTTACGGTCTGTGAGTTCGAGCCCTGCATCGGGCTCTATGAAAAAAAAAAATTAAAAAAAATAAATAAATGCCGACTTTCTGTTAGGTAAATACTGTCTTGTTTCCCTTTAAGGGTCAGCTCTGCTTTCCCCGGTTGGAATCTTCTGTGCAGTTTCCAAGATCCTCCCTTTCCAGATGACATTCTTGAGCCCCGGTGAAGATTCTAGCCCTTCACAGCTTAAGTTATCTGCCTAGGTCACATAGAGTCACTCTTTACAACTCATCACTGAGGTTTCCTGTCCCAGATATGCCCCGTTGAGATGGATCTGGAAATGGTTTAATATGATTTAACATTCACGGCATCCCTTCAAAGAAAGTGTCAATAACAGAATGAAGACAGCCATTTTCTCACAAAGGTTGAGGGACATAAGGAAGAGGGCAGGCTCTTCTGTAGGATCTGTTCCCGGCCACTGATGGGGACATTTTCCACAAGGACTTGATTCTTTACTTCATTTAGGCTTTCATAGCCATAAGCTTCATTTCTTCCTTTCATGTTTTTATCACTGTAGTTTTATGCCTCTCCACTCCTCTGTTTTCTCCATTTCCTCTAAGTGAGGACGTGTTCCCAGGTGGTGAGATCTTGCACTGTGGTTTCAGTGTTTGCTACAGAGAAATGTATGGACACCTAGTTCGTACAGATTTAAAGAATTGATTAAATAGGAAGTTGATAGTTTGGTGGCTAGAGAGAACCAGAGTGCAGTTATTTCAAAGCACAGAACCTACCTTACAAAGAGGTGGCAGAGAAGAGACCATGACTCTCAGGAAGGCTTGGCCTTCCCACATGCAAAACAAGTGAGTTTGGCATTTGGCTGACCCACACTCTGATGATTACAGAGCCAAGGTTTTCTTGAAGTTTTAAAGCTAAGAAGAGAACAGCAAGTCCCATTTCTGATTTTGTACATAATAGCGGGAGCAAACAGCAGGAACAGTAATGAAAAGCAGACTAATTGTTTCTTTGGGAGATTATAACTAATTGTTTCTTTGGGAGATATATTTGCATAAACTTGAGTACAGTTGCTTTATCTAGTTCAGGCACTAAAGTGATTTCTTATTATATTGATCTTTGTTGCAACAAATAAAGCCAGACTGAAAAAAAAAATATGTCTAAAGCCTATAATTACGGCTTTCTTTGGTTTGGCATCAAACCGAAAAAAAATTACAGCATTTGTTTGGTACAAGATGCTTCTTCCTTCATCACACTTCATGTTGTCTTTTCCAGGAATTGATGAGAACAGGTTGCATGCGATCAAGAAGATTTGTTCTCTTCAAATACTCCTGACATTATAAAGGACAGCATGACTGATGAAACACCACAACTCATCAGAAAAGTGCACTAGGGGACAGCGACATGTAGCAGAAACTCAAGACAAACAAATGTCTTACAATCAGCAAATGAGTCTCTTATGATTATAACACTCTTACCCCTAGATCCAGTGTCTTCTTTGGCTTGCATGAGCTGACTTTGTCCACTCTAGCCTGTCCTTAATCTTCTTCCCAGGCTCTGTTCTTCTCATTCAACATATTCTTCCTGCATATTCTCTTCTCCGCTGAGGCTTTCACCTACCACTAATATGCTGAAGACTCTCAGATCTCTGGAGACCATCCTTCAGCTGAGATAATCTATATCCAGCTAAGCTCTACATCCATATATTCCAATTGTCAACCAAATTCGTAGTCTGGGGGTCTCCCAGCACACAAAACTCAGCATAACCCGAAATGAACCTGGCATCTCCTTAATACTCCCCTCCCCCCACAACAAAAAAAGGCTGCCCACCTTTCTTGTACTATTTATTTTGGCAATTAGGGCCACAACTTATTTATGTTACTTCATCTTTGACCCAAAGCCTTTGTGTCTTCTTCTGTACTCTGTGGGGACTCTGGCCCTGTTTGCTAGGTTTTAGCCAAGTTCTGTCATTGACTTCACGTTACATCCTTGGGTACTTCCCTTGGATACATCCTTCTTTTCTCAGGACCTTACTGTACTATCTCGAAGTGGTGTTCTAAACTCCCTATTTCTAGGAGTCTTTCCCTTGACTGGGGTGAGGTATATTTAATAGAGTCTCAGCTAAGCGTCTTGGGTTAGACTGAACTGTTACTAAAAACTGATATTTATGGAAAGAAGGGTCCGTATATCAATTATACAAAGCCTAGCATTTAACAGTGATTAGTGGGTGATATACGAACAAGATATGTTTTCTTTCCATTAATTGTCAGAATTTTAATCTTCCATGAACATACATAGTAAAATACTGCTCAGTTTTCCAAATCTTAGCAGAAAAATTCTGACTGTTGGGTTTTATTCAGAAAAGAAAATTCATGGTCTATACACATCATAGAATGGCTAGTGTTTGCAACGGAGACCTGACTTCGGACTAGCATGCACTCACACAAATATCTGAATGAGTGATGCCTTGAGCAGTTTAAAAATGAAAGTATTTTCAAGATTTTAACTGTCCCTCTAAATATAAATGAAGAGAAAAGTGTAAGAACCTTTGGTTTACAGGCTTAATACTATTAACAGACAACACCGGAGCATGCTTGAGAGAACTTTTCTTTCTTGACTACCCCCGAAAGCGTGATCAACACCATTGTTGACCTGGCCCTTCCACTCGCTTTCTAAGGACACAGCTGCACTTTTACATCTTGAATATATTCACTTGCTTAGGAAGCACGTAAGATGCCAAGTTCAGCACCAGGAATACCTTTGAATGCTCCTGTCTTTGGACACTGACATGTAGCTAGAGAATTGGAACCCCAAAACCCCAGTGTTAAGATCTGAGGCCTTGGTTAGTCAGGACCAACGCTGGCTGCCTCAATGGCCCAACTTGTCCAAGATCCTCTGGCTATTACAGAGACAGAAGATGAGCCCATCTCTGCCTGATTCCAGTGCCCATGCTCTTTCCACAACTTCACAGTTGCCCTCTGTTAGTCTGGCAACACCATTTTCCAAAGTTGCTGATTCCCACTGCTTTTACCCTACTTGAGTCTCCTATCTGTGGGCACTGGAGCTCAGAAATGGCACTGTGATAGACTGTCACATTTTTAGGCATACGGTGTGGTCTGTCATAAGTCAATTGAACAAAAAAACCCAAAGCCACATGACTGCTACTAAACCTCTACCTGATATGTGGTAGTTCAGTTCAACAGATATATGTTCAAAGCCAAATTTACCAGGACGGTTGTTGGTCAACAGGTATTGAAAAACTATGTGACAGATCTTATAAGAAACTTTGTGTACATATATGAACACAATTTGTTTGTATCCTCAAAGAATTTAACATATAATGTGCAGGCAGAATAGACATTCTTGAAAATCCATGAGAACATACTTAGCAGGAAGTAAAAGCAAAGGATTATTCACGAGAGAAAAGGAAACGAATAAATGATCAGTCCCTCCCCTCGCCAACACCCTTGGTTCATATCACTCTGCAGTATAAAGTCAGAATCTCACTTCCAAATAAATGAGCTCACTGACTTTCCTTTTTTTTTTTTTCCCCTGTGTACAAATTCCTGCCACAGCAGTTGGCCTCTTTGGCTTTTCCTAAAAAGTTCACTGAGACTTTTCTGGCCTACTCTGGGGACTCCCTAATGTATAATGTTCAGAAAGTAGGCTCCGGTTGTGAATTTTTAATTATGCCAGATCATTTTCAGTAAATAGAACTTCAAGCTCAATTGATGCTGTCAGATCCAATTTTTGTCTGACCTGCTATTGGACTCGACTCTGTGGAGTTTGCAGTAATCGCCACTTCCTCAGGGAGGGGGAGCTTCTCCAGAGAAGGATGTCGGCAGCCCTTTTGCGTCCTCCTCTTTCGTGGCTCAGGAGCAGTAGATTGGGGCAGTTCATTCAAGCAGATTCTAATTGTGTTGTCTGGAAAGCAGGGACAATGGGTACGGCTGACTGTCATCTCTCGCTTGCCACTAAGTGTGGCCGTCTCCTACTTCTTGTGAGGCAGGGGTTCCCAAACTGTGTGCTCCCTAGACCAGAAACCTCACCTGGAAACTTGTTAGAAGTGTAAATTCTCAGGCTCCAGCCTAGAGCTGCTGAAGCGGGCACTCTGGGGGTGAGGCCTGGCCACCTACCTTTTACAAGTTCTCCAGATGATTCCTGATGTATGATTAAGTCTATGAGCCACCGTCGGGAAGTGTTTCAAAGTAAGGATAGGCTTAATTTCACTCTATTTTGTGAAAATTCTCATAACCCAAAGTTTCTTTTCTGATTTATGCATTTTTAACACAAACTGAAAATCATAATTTTCCTAATGGTAACCTTCCCCAATTCACCCAGGCGTAGGCAGTTACTCCCTGATTTATTTCCCTGGCACTTTTTCCACACTTGACTTATCCCACTTGATACATTGTGCCATGTATCTGTTTACATACTCACCTTCTCCACTAGCGTTTGGGCCACTTGAGGGCAGGAACCTTGTCACAGTCATCATTGTATCCCCAAGGCCCAACATGATGAAGGGCACACAGAAAACACACAAGAAATGCTCTTTGAGTGAATAAATTGTTTAACTTTTTATGATTTTCAAAACCATTGGATGGCCTTAAGAAGTCAGACTGGCGGACAAGGAAACTGAGACCCAGAGAAGTTAAGTGATTCAGTGGGTGGATTACAGATCCAGGACTAAAGGCCTAAGCTTGCCTCAGTTTGGTAAAGGTAATGGTCATTGTCCCCTCAATATCGTCCTCATGAACTCAACTCAACTTAGGAAGGCTAAGATACTTTGGTTCTTCAAGGGCAAAACCCTTCATTGGCTCCCAGACAGGCTGCCCCCACCCCCAACTGCGGTGATGTCACTAGCTGTGACATCCTCATACCACCCAGGATGCTAGGAGAGGGTGGTTGAGGGCGCCAGTTAGTGAGACACAGTGCAGAGACTGAGAATGGGAAAGGGGGTCATGGTGAAAAATAGGAATAGATTTTGGCATTATCAGAGGTATCCTCCCCGATGTTCGGTTAGTCATTGGTAAACGGGAGCCAAAAGGAAAAGATGTGAGCTGCGAGTGAAACCAGGGTTTCAAGCACAGTTTTGCTCATCTGCCAGTTTTTGTCATGGGAATGGGTTGACAAGGATTGTCACCCACCTCATCTCTTGGTGCCCAGTTTACCTTATTACGTAAGCAATCTGGCTGGGCTAGGAGGATGGGGTGAAGCAGCCTATGGTCATGGGATGAGGAAAATCACCGGCCCCCACAAGGGTCAAGGTCTGCCTTTTACCACATTAACCTTAGCATTGAATCTACATAAGTCAGCTGGCTCAGACTCTTTTATTTGGACTTCTGAGGGATAAGACTTTGTAACACACATGTGAATCCCCATAAACTGAGGTGGACATAAGCAGATGATGGCAGGGGCTGTCCCCCACGTGAAACATCCTCTTGTGAATCACAATGGATCGCCGTTCCAGCAGGCCTTGATGCTTATACTCATAGTTTTGACTTCCACTTCGGAGCAATGACTATACATCTGACCCTGTCTTTCTTCTTAAGCTGCCGTGCCATTTCTCTAATTGCTTGCTGGACACTGTCCATCAACACCCTGACTCAGTGTGCCCCAAACGGAATCTTTCATCTTCTCTCATCCAGATTCCCCTCCCAACCAATCTGTCTCTTTCACTGGTACCTTTGCTTTCTCAGCCATTCAACTTCCAGACCTTTCATGTGGACTTTATTCTCATTCCCCAGATGGAGTCAATCCGCAAATTCTGTCATTTCTTTTGATATGCCATGCCTGGTTTCCTTCTTTCCACCCCCATAACTGCCGTCGCGGTCCAGGCTCCCATCATATTTCAGGTGTCCATTACCCCAAATCTGGCAGTACCAGACCTAAGATTTTCTGCTTCTCAATCCCCTATCTGATGGAGGAGCCCAGAGCTAGATGTATATGTAACAGCTCTAAGACAAGTTCCAGCAGTCTGTAACCCAGGGCCAAGTTCTTGGGAAAGATATAAGAGAAAAGCCAGTTTAAGTGAGAAAATAATATAATTTAGGAACCGATTCATGTTCTTTCTTGGTCCCAGTGAGGCATTCAGGGTTGTGACTGGCTTTTCTGGGCAGAAATAGCATGTGCCAAGAGGTGAAGAGGGCAAAACAGCAACGATAATCAATAAGCTTATTGCTCCGGTTCCTGTTGCCCCCGTGGTGAGTTGTGAGAGTGGAAAGTTAATGGAAGGGGAGAGGGCAAGACAACGTGAGTGCCCCGCTGCCTTTTCCAAGAGCTCTACAATTACAAAGTAATTGTGAGTGTATGTGTGAATGGTTTACCTGATCAGTTTAATTCTCTCTGCTTTATAGATGAGAATCCTAAGACAGCAAGAAGTTATATGCCTTCCTGGCAGCCAGGATTAGAAGTTGAGATTTTTTGAATAAGTGCTTTGTACAGATGAGGTTGCTTCTGAGAGATCGCAGTTAACACTGCACTTCCTAGCAATAAAGATGAGCTTTTCTCTTCTCTAAAAACCTGTCATTATCCACACGTAAGCAAAGAACAACTAGGGAAGGAAGCTAACTGAAAGCACAGGTTAGTGACCTGAACTCTTTTTAATTGATGATTAACAGAAATATAGATAATAGGAACAGGACCCTTAAAGGGATAGGAACACGAATTTAGACACTCTGGGTAGAAGAAAATGAAAAAAGTTTGGAGCAAAGAAAGAAAACTACTCAGGACATAACTTATCAAGATAGAAAAATGAAATAAAGAAGCCTGGTCAACTCTAATTAAAGGAAATCAATATTTGAAGAGCTGTCTTGATCAGTAACAGATCAAGGGCAAAAATACCTCCGAAATGTGAGCCTTTTAGAAAATAGAAAAGCAGGCTTTCATGGGGAAGCAATCATGTTGGAGAAGCGATCATGATTTCAAAGCCTTTCAAAAGATGACCACTTGGTGGGTATGTTGTAGAGGGGACTCAAGCACCTGTTGGGGACGCAGATCCAATGAACTTCTATGACTGGCACGATCTATGTATTTTAAGTTTTTCTACACATCCTACAAGCTTTAAGGAGCCTAGGGCCATCTCTAGGGAGTAAAGAGTAGCTACCATTTCCCCACACAGACTTGAAGTAACCCCTTAACAATATCTTGGGTTTCATCTCAGTTACCACTTACAGGAACACATGCTGGAAAACGTTAAGAGCTATACAAATGCAGTAGGGTTCTCCTTACTCCCCCAACCACGTGGCCAAGCAAACTTGGTGGAGAATCCTTTCCAAGCTCCTGTGTCTTTGTGATCCCCATGATAATCAACCATCAGTCCAGTTCTAACTAGACCAGAATCCAACTAGAATAAAGTTCTCCCAGACTGTTGTTCTTTAGGAATGGAAATGGAATATATATGACATGTGTCACCACTTCCTTTCTCACACACCAGGGCCAGACATTGATAATCGATCACGGCACTCCTTTCTACTGAGCCCAAAGGCAACGTTTTTTTCATTTGTTGTTCAACAGATGCTTTCTGAGTGCCTTCTTAAGAACTAGTTGGGGAGACAGATACACAACAAAATGTAAGCAACACTACAAGCACCATATGCTATGTACCAAACAAAAGACATGTAGCCTGACTCTCCTGAAATACAATTTAAATTTCCTAAGACCCTGAAAATTAATTTTTTAAATTTCTGTGCTGCTGTAGTTAGAGCAGCACAACTATTTTTCATGCGTCTGAGATGAATTAATTCCAACAGGAGCCTACAAAGTACTATAGGAAATGCAGAAGTTCCTGTATGCCACCCATCATGAAAGTGAGTTGAGTGTGTTTGAAACTGCTAGGTCCTTCTCCTTCAAGTACCTCTCTGATCTAAGAGAAGAATCCAGATTGGAGTGGATCTGATTGCCATTTGGGGTTAAGTACCCTGGATGCCATTTCAGCATCAAATTATTCAATCAGAAACACTTTGAAAATGCTGGAGAGTTGGGTTAGTCAGAGTTTTCCCACCTGAATACAATGTGCATAATACTGCAGATTTTTTTTCACTTTCCTGGTGTCAGAGCCATTTGTGAAACCTGTGGAAAATGGCTTACATGATAGATGGAGACCGACGGCCGGCCAGGCAGATAGAAGGAGTGCTGGCTCTCATTAACTTTTCCTATCAGGAGCTCACCTGGCATAGTTTTCATAGGCCTTTGATGAAGCTGTGAGGCAGGGAGGAAAGAATCTACTCAGAAGAGGATAGCTGCTCAGGAGCAATGGAGAAAGCCTGGATTCATACTCTCATGGATTTCGGGCCACAGTCTTTACGATCGCAACCCAAAGAGGAGAGCGAAGAGGTCTGACAGGTGGTCTAGAGACAAAAGAATGACAACGGGAGTAGATCTGTTTCAGATCTGTGGGTTGGAAACGAGCTCTGATTCATCACAGCCCTCCCCCATCTCCTATGCCTTAAATTATCATCTGTACATCGTAAAAGCAGAGAGGGCTTATTCCTATAAGCCCCTGAGATTGCTGGATATTCCAGTGGCCAGTGTTCTTGTTATCATCTTAGTCTTTGGGTCCTTGACCTGTGTTTTTCCAGATCTCTGAGGCTCCCAGCCAGTCTGCAGCTGCAGGATTTTCTCTTTCTCTCTCATGGGGCACTTCTGGAAAACTCCGGATCCTTCAGTCTCAAGGTTTCAGAACTATAGCATCTTGTCCAGACTTAGGTACTGAGCCTGGAATTTTGGGGTAGTCCGATGACTCTTTTCCCTCAATGTCCACCAAGCCTTTCTATACAACAGTCCTTAGTATATCTACAAAGTAAACTCCTGGGATCCAAGCCTGCCGCAAGTTCTGCTTGGTCCCTACTCCACTTTCAGATACACTTTACCAGTGTGAATACATCTGCTAGTTCTCCGGAACACACATGTTGAGTTATTTGGTTACTTTTACTCCCCAGTCTTGGTGCCATACCTCCGTGTGTGATTTTTCTCTGAGTAAGTTTTTGTTTTTATGCCCTTTGGATCTACACTTACAGGATTTGGCAGTAGGCCAGAGGGGTCCTTATTCTTATCTCTTAAAGGGGTACTGCTCCAAGACCACTCCCATCTGGAGTAGCAGTTAACAATAGAAGGCTGCCAGTGCCAGCTGCCAGCTTTCCCTGAGGTCCTGCCGTGCCCTGCGTTGAGCCTAATAAACAGTGTCACTTGTCATGGAGATTATAAAGGACTTTCATGGCCAAGGCACAAGCATGGGAATTTAGCAGTGAGAATGGATGCTCTTGTATTGAAAAGATCGTGGATGCCTGAACTTGATGACTGAGAGTGTTAAATGACCACCTAGTCTGAGCCCTGTAGCTTGCAAGATCAAAAGATCCCTTGTTTCAGAATGCTTCCAGTAAAGTTTCCCACTGGCTCCTGTTTGAGTGAGGGGCTAGGAGGAGGAAGGCTTGGTGGCCAGTGACCAGGATGCGGAAGTGAGGAAAATTGAGCCCTGCTTGAATTTCGCAACACATAGCATATTACGTCCTTTGCATCAGACCCCACCGACCTGCTGGAAGAGACAGTTCTGAATTCTTCTGAATTTGCTCTATTGTTTGGTATTATCTCCTAGTTTCTGAGCTTGCCTTTGGATGAGGAAGGTAGCTGATATGGTCCCAGGTACAGCTAAGGAGTTCTTTGTTAGAAGTCATTGTAGATAGTGAAGGGCATAATGGAGTCTGCGGCCTCACTCAGAATGTAGCCACATTCTGGTGAGCCCGTGAGCAGCACAAGGAAACGGTCCCTGCACTGGGCAGCAATGCCAGCACTTTGTCTTGGCAGGATTCTGATACCTCCTCCAGGACAGAATGTGTGCTCACTCTCTTTAGACCGTCTGCCCCCTCCAGCAGCAAGATCGGAGTTCACCTTGATGTCTCACCCTCCAATGAACTGTTTTTTGGATCTGCTGGACACGGAATCCTACCCGTCGGGGCTTTTGCTGTCTGATTAGCCCTTGTCTGTGCCCACATACCTCTGTGTTACCTTTGCAGCCACCTGGAACCTATGATTAACTCTTGTTCCAGGCACATCCATTTAGCCATTTAAAGCTGATAAGTGTAGGGCAGAATATCTTTTCTGACCCTCACCCTACCCCACACATAAAAACTGGTAGGTACCTATTTCTGAGGTACTTAAAAGACTCAGAAGCATCTGGAAAGCTCTTTGACATTTTCTGAGACAATATTCCGTGCCTTTGGAAGGCTCTGTTATCCTCCTTGAACACCAAGATAGGCATTTTTCTTTCTTACCTTCACTTTTCATAAAAGGTTATGCTGACGTCGATCTGACTAACAAAAAAAAATCTTTCTGATGAAATCAGGATAAATAATTCCACACCTCATCAGGTGGAGAGAAAAGGCTTTGAATTGGTTTCCATGGAAATCTGAAGACGAAGTAAAGTAATAATTTCAAGGCAGAGCAGCTGAATTGAAGATAATGGTAAAAATAGTTTGATAAAGAAAATAGAATAAAGTAATCAAGAAGACTCCAATCAATTATTCCTTTTTGTTTACCTTCAAGTGATTAATTTGTCCGCATTTATTAACCTGATGAGATTAAGCAGACCTTCCTAGTGATTTATTTCGTAATTGTTTCCAAGGTTTGACATAAGCTGTGGAGTTATTGAAGGTGGAGATTTAAATTCAATTACTCATGAAGCAGGTGGTGCTTCTCCTGAAAGAATATCTGAATTCATGGCCTTCCCATGTTAACATTATGAGTGAAAATTATTAATTCATCTGATAGTATCTCCCAAAGACTTTTAGAAGTCATTTGGCATCCACATACTTCACTAAAAGTCAGCAGCTTCAGAACTGAACTTGTAATACAGACACTCCAGAGACTGGAAATAAAGGATTTTATGTTAAAGACTAGTTATTTTTCCACATTTTTTTTACTGGAGCCTCTGCTGGGGCCTGGGCTATGGTGTTATCATTAATGGAATCCACCAGCTCAAGCTTTGAATGCCAAAGGAATAGCTTTCTTTGAACTTGACCGGTGGGTCCCACTCTCTTCACCTTTGAAGGGCACCACTGGATAAGATCATGCTTTATTTTGATGAGAGAGAGAGAGACATAGAGAGAGAGAGACAGAGAGAGAGAGAGAGAGAGAGAGAGAGAGAGAGAGAGAGAGAGAGAACACACTTGAAAGTGTTTAAATGAAATGACTAATTGCTTTTTGTCTCTGTGGTCACTGTTGTATATATTTTTCTATTCTTTCTGTGGGTATAGTAAGGATAGACGGGGTTCTCCAAACACTAATCCAGGCGCCAACTCTCCATCATCCACAAAGGCCCGGAACGCATCTAAGACTGGGAAGTAAGTGAAAAGTGTCCCTGTGCATCTAAGAAAACTATCACAAAGACTTGCGCTGTCCTCATTTTGTCGTTCATTCATGTTCATTTGACAAAGATTTGTGGAATGCCTTCCGTGTGCCTCTCATTGGCTAGTCACTGGGAGATTTAAAAGAGTAAAGACTGTGTCAAGAGTATTGGGTATATGGAGTACTATAAAGAAGTGGGAGGAGAGGGTGGGAAATTCAGGCTGAGCGTGAAGATCAAGGACTTCAAGCAATGTAAGATTTGGACTACGTGTTTCATAAATTAAAGAAAGAAAAAGCAAAAGCCCTGATTAATCATTTTATGAGTCACAAAATCCATGAAAATCTGTCTTTGATCCATATATTAAGGTTTAGGATTGAGGTAGAAAAATCTAGAAAGCCATTCCATGAATGTCCTGGTTTAAATACATTTACATTGTAACCATATCACTGATTTTTACGGTGTGTATATTCTGTTCCTAGTAACTAGCATGTACCATGTCACATGAAACTGTCTTTGTGGCATTGCCAAAACTTGTATTGGCTGAATATTTGTGATATTAGATTTACCTCTTTGGGTTAATTCCAGAAAACGACATTGGCTGATTCAGCCAGTTGGATTCGGCAGAGCATGGTAGTCTGAAACAATGTGATCCCGCGTAGATGACATACCTCCAATTAGGTGCTTCCCTTTCGAAGTGGCTAAGGCCTTTGGTTAATGACCTGGGTTCTCCTTAGGCTATGCCTCTCAGTGGTATAGGGCATTGTGACAGGCAGAAATACAGCCCAGAGGGAGTACCCAGCCTGCATCTAGGAGAGGATGAAAGATGCCTTCATCATGCTAAAAGCTCTAATCTAGCAGTAAGATACGTCAGTACAAGAGCATGGCTTTGCAATGAAAGGTGAATGTGTAATGGTCATATATTTTATGTATTCAGTGTTGTCCCATAAATGCTGCACTTTGAATATGATCTTATATTCAGTTCCCAAAGTGAAAGATCTACTGGCTGCCTTTTTTTCCCTTTCTTCTCCTCCTGAATACCATTTCAAGTTTGCATATAAAGTTGAATGTGGGCTATCTTGGAGAACATAAAAAGCGGTGGCCAAGGTTAAATCTCAAAGCACTTATAACTCGTCTCAGTTATTTATCACCGAGCACCGCAATCAAAATGCTGTATAAATTATGAAGGAAGGGAATTGATGCACACAGTCCCAAGCAGATGAATATTTCCAAATTAGTCCCAATTCATCGTCAGCATGCACTCCCTGTGAACAGATATGGCATCGGAGAATCGCTTTTAGCGCCATGCTTGCAGAAATGGCGGGCCACGTCTGTGCACCTTGTACACACCTGTCACACTGACAGCTACAGGGCACAATCTCCGTTTATTAGACCCTGATGTATCGTAATGGATGCTTGTGATTGCTGTTGCACTTTGAAAGGGGCAGCATTTTCTTACTTTTGGCTTTGCAGGAACCTAGTCTCTTACCTTTTGAGTGAAGAATCTCAGCGTGAGCCACATAAGGAGCGTTGGTCGAGCTGAGTTAAGATAACATAGAAAATGCATACCTAATACCATACCCAGCTCGTGAACTGTGGGAGGCCCGCGCAAATACATTCTTAAGTAGATAAACGTGCTCCGATATCACACTTTCTGTATTTGGACACATCCCAAGCTTCTGCCACGATGAGGCCCGCCCTCTTTGCACATTTTGAGCTAGGTGTCTTTTATTTGCTGTGCATGTGACTCACAGATTGAGATAATTCTTTTTAATTCTTCATTATTTGTGTTGATTTTGAACGAAAACTACAATGTTCTCCAATATCCAATACCATCTTCTCTTATTTATATCCCATAAGCTTTCGGGAAGTTTTTAAAATTTTTCCTCAGGGTATGTTCTGTTAACACGAGCAGTCTCAATATGGTGAGACTACCGGGGGCACTTTTCATACTTTCTCCAACAGTGCCTATCACTGTTAGGCACAGGTGTTGTAGTTCAGAGAGGCTAACTTGCTGTGCGTTTCCTTGGTTTGGGAGTGTGTGGTGGTGTGTGGTGTGGGTAGGTAGATTTCTGCACCCGAGGGCTTTTCCATGGTGCACCGTCACAACAGCCTGCATCCAGGGTGAAGTTCTGCTGACTTCCTCACGTTACTTGCCCTAATGAGAGTGTACTATGGAGCACTGTTTGAGTTTCTATGTTATTTTGAGGTCAAAAACAGGCTGAAAGACAGAAGGAATGTCTTTCTCTGGAAAGAATTTCGGTCTCCTGTTTTTCGAAGAAATGAAACTTGTGGCTACAAAAAACTAATAGCTAATATGTGTCGAGTGAGTGCTCTTGGCCAACGTCTCTACCAAGCATTTGACAGTTTTGTCTCATTAATCCCCACCCGCCAAAAGCTTATGAAAGAGACACTATTATTATTATTTCTAGTTTATACATGAGGAAATTGGAGGGGATATTATGTGCCTCAATAGGGTCTCCAAATGGACAATTTCAGCAAAACCCTACTTTAAGACAATAATGGAAATACATCGAGCGTTTACTTCGTGCCATTGTGCTAAACCCCGGGGCCTCACGAACAAATACAAGACACAATATGTGCTTTCAAGGAGCTCATGGTCTCCTTGTAGAGAGAGGAGAGGAGACAGGATGACAAGATGGTACTTACAGCGAAGCAGTACAAGGTGCTGTTGAGCACAGTCACCCCCACCCAGCGCCAGCGTTGAAGTGGGGAAGACGTCATGTGAAGACATCAATGAAGCCTTCTGAGAAGTGAACCCTCTCATTTTCCCTACTTACTCCTCAGGTAGCGAGGCTAGGTCAGAAGAGGAAAATGCAAAGTTGTCACTACAGTGGACAGAATCCCTCACGTTGATAAGAACAAGTTGGAGCTGTGGATTAGGTCAAAGCTAAAACCAAATGGCCAATTCTGCCCTTTTGGGGGGACTTCAGTCCATTTGGGACCAACTCAGATGCAGTGAAGCATGCAAAGTAGCTTAAGAAACCTACAGCTTGAAAGTTGCGTGAGTTCTACTTGCTCTATTTCATTCCCTGGATCTGAAGCTGGGTAGCCAGCCCTCTGTTTGCGAGAGGAACAGATGGAATGGGATATATCTGAGCAGCAGAGCCAGACTACCCTGGCAGTGACTTTCGGGGAGATACATGCAGTTCCTTCTATGCCAATGGTGAGCCAAGTTGACAAGGCAGAAAAAAAAAATCTGCGCAGAACCACACCTCTGCTATCAGGAAGCATAGGTTTTGCAGAGGTTGACCCATGACTAGCCAGGCTACATTTAACCGCACATCTGGTTCCTTTTGGTAATGTGACTCTGTTTTCCCATGGAACACATCATGCCAAAGTTAACCCGTTTGTTGACCTATTGGGTCGTTCCTAGCAAGTACTTAAACTGTCAAGGCTGAGCATACAGGGCAGCAACGAGGAGCCGCTATGAATTTTCATTTTGTATCAGAACATGTTTTGCCGGAGACCAACGCTTTTGCTGAACAGATAAGGACGCTAAGACTCAGGAAGAGTCAGTCACTTTCCCAGAGACGTGCATCTAGTTAGTAGCAGAGGTCAGCCTAGAATCCCGGTCTTCTACTATTTGTCCCATGCTCTTTCTGCTACAAAGTCAGCTACAGTTCTTATCTCAGATAACAAGGGACTTCAGGTAATCACACCAAAGGAGGCTTGGAGCCTGGTCTCGAAATGTCCAGCTGACTTCTCTGCCCTCCATGTACAATGAAACCTGTGTAGGTGGGTTCTGTCAGCCACTATGAACATGGAGACTTCGGGAGAAAATTAGAATCATTACACTTATTTCAAAAATATAGCAGTACTGATGATAAAAAGAGATAGCATGCACTTTTCTAACACTTTCCTTTTACTCTAAACTAATATCATTCTGGTTGTGTTTGGACAGTCACCCATTCTCAACATTATTGTTGAATGATCTTGACACCACTTCATCAAGGAAACAATACAGTGAGCTTGTAGATCACTACAGCTGTTCTCCCTCAAATAAGCCAACCAAGGTTGAGGGTGTGTGTGTGTGTGTGTGTGTGTGTGTGTGTGTAACATTCAGAGGCATCAATTTAAAAATTAGATCAACGGCAGTTGTAGACGATGTTGGAAGTTAATCACCCTCTCAGCCTGAAATGTTTTCCACATAGGCTCAGGCTATGGAATGACAAGGACCAAGTTCAATTTTCAAAGACTAGTAAAAGCCATGAATATTACGGGACCAGGGCAGAGAACGTAAGCACAGTGCCTGGTAAATGATACCATAAATGTTGAATTAAGTACCATAAATGCTAGCTTAAATGAGTTAAACCAAGGAGGTACCTGGGTCACTGAGTCGGTTAAGCGTCTGACTCTTGGTTTCGGCTTGGGTGGTGATTTCACAGTCGATGAGTTCAAGCCCCACATCGGGCCCCACGATTGGACTCCATGCTGACGGCACAGAGCCTTTTCGGGATTCTCTTTCTTCTTCTCTCTGCCCCTCCCCCACTTGCACTGTCTCTGTCTCTCTCAAAATAAATAAATAAACTTCAAAAAAAAAGTAATTAAGCCAGGGATGGAGGGATGTAAAAATGTAGAAAAAGGAGTACAGAGGGGAATAGGAGGACCAAGTCAACCTTGTTCACTTTACAAATCTGCCTGGAGCCGACCCTAGTAGCAGATGCCGCAGGAAGACTGACTCCAACCTGTTTTTGCCAAAACTGTGCCATAACAAGCAGACCTGTTTATCTATTCAGCAGTCTCTAGATGAGAGCAGTTAGGAGCACATAGCTTCGTAAATAAACTAAACACACCAACATTCTTTTGGTTTTGGTTGGCAGGAGCCAAATGGAAAACTTTGCTGCGTTAGAAAGAAGAGGTGAGGTCTTGCTTGGTCTGTCTGGACTCAGCATGGTGCAGTTATATGTTCAGATTCAGCAGTTTGTATGTCCGCCCCTGGAGTCCACATCCTGCACCCTGTGAGCTCATGATTATGTCGTTGCCTCTGACTGAAAGCCAGGCATTTTTTAAGACAGTAGTCTGTGACTATTCCTAAAACCCCCAGTTTTGCCTCTGTAAACTGTGTGTATATGTGTGTACATTTACTTCAAAATATTGTGTGCTACATGAACATAACAATCAGATGACCAAGTATCAACTTGTCAAATAATCACTGTAGTTTTATGTGAGATAATGTCAGTAGTGCCTTAGTTTAGCAATAAGACTAAGTCTAATATCGCAAAGGCTTGTGAGACTAAGTCTAAAATCACAAAGCATTAAGCTAATTGATATTTCTCTCTGTCTCTGTTTCTGTCTGTCTCTCTCTCCGTCTGCAATTGCTCTTCTGTAGAAAAAGACAAATGACAAAAACACAAACTGATATCAAAATGCATTCCTAAAAATGGCTTTTAGTAGAATGTGCCCAAGAATCAGTTCATTTGTAACCTAATTGCCTTCTCCTCCAATATTCCCCATCTAGGATAGGGTGAGATGTTTGGTCATAGCAAAACAGTCGAATATGTTCCAGAAAGCACATTCATTAATAAGGCAGGAAAGTAGCCTAGGACATTTGAAAAAGACTTTCAATAACAAGGGGTAAATAACACATCGTCTGGACATACTTTGAGGTTTAGGCTATAGCTAACAGCTGCAGCACAGAGCTGTTCAAAGATCTCTTTAAATAAATTAATCATGCAGCCTTGTCTGTATTTGAAAAGACATCAGCTTTGGAATCAAAGACACCTGGATTTGGATCCTGGCTCTACCACTGATTGACTTTGTACCTATCTCATTGGGCCATTGTGACGATGAAATGTCATAATCTAAGTAAGTGTGTCCCAGTACCTGGCACAAGTGCTTAAGAATGTCACCTAGTGATTATGCTTGCTTCAGCTGCCAACCTATTGCAGCTGGGAACATAGTGACCTGGCCAGTAGGATTCTGGCCAAATGAGAGTTCTGGGTAGTGCAGCTTACCTGGTTATCTGCTTTGCCAGCTCTGGAAATGTAAAAACAGAAACCCCAGCACCACCACCATGACATAAATAATTCTTGCAGATTAGGTTAGTCAAGAAAGCAGTAATAGATCCAGGAAGAAATATATCAGCCATGGAAACATTTCCTAGCAAGTGTACATGCATCTCTGTGATGGTTAAGATAAAGAGTATACTTACTAACATAATAAATTATCCCCAGATCTGATTGTCCAGACCGGTCATGGTCCTACAGCTTAATCAAGAAGGGTGATTTTGCTAATGGAGCTTTGGAAAGCAGGAGCCATCTTTCTCCCCTTCTTACCTGCCGTACAAAATCATGGAGCCAACATATTGCTCTCTAGACGCAGGTCCTTGATAACTTTTTTTTTTTTTTCCCTCTGAAATATACATGGTTGAGAACTCTCACTTTTATTGCTCTGGCACAGCTCAGAGTTATGTCCAGTTCCCAAATGCTGGCTAGAATTCCACTCCTGCTCTCTCCCTCAAGAAAGCCTAGGAAAGCAAGGAAGAGTGATGTTAAACAGGACTCCCTATTCTCCTCCAAGTAAGAAATCTGTCTCTGTTTGTCTTTCTTCTGCCCTCCTTCCTTTCCTCCTTCCTCCTCTGATCTGTCTGTCCATCCAACCATCAGTGGTACATCTGACTTTTCACCCCAATATTGTTAGTTCTCAAACCAGCTCTTTCTGAGATGAGGGAATTACAGAGGCTACATAAATGGCATCTTCTAATGCCTCCAGGCCATATCTGTGTTTTTCAGAAAACTAACCTATTAAATATGGCCAACTATGGTTTCCAGTGTTAAGAAAATACGGGAACATGGAGCAAAATTGATGTCATCTAAATTATTATTATGAATCTAACAGGGGCCAAAATATGGAGTGTAGAAGATATTAGGTGAGAATAGAACTTTTTAATTTGATGAAATTCAATTTATCATTTTTTTTTCCTTTTCTGGATTATGCTTTTGGTGTCACATCTAAGAAATCTTTGCCTAGCCCAGAGTTGCAAAGATTTTCACCTATTTCCTTCTAGATATTTTATATAGTTTTAGGTGTTACTTTTAGGTCATTTATTCAATTTGAGGTAAGTTTTGTTCTGCACATGGATATGCAGTCATTCCAGTTCCATTTCACTAGAAGAATATCTCTTCCATTGACCTGCTTTGGCATGTTTGTTGAAAATCACTTATATATATATATATATGGGTCTTCTAGATTCTCAACTGACTGGTGTTTATCCTTATGCCAATTCCGTATTGTTTTGATTACTCTAGCTTTATGATAAGTCTTGAAATCAGATGATGTGAGTTCTCCAACTTCATTCTTCCTTTTCAAAGTTGTTTTGGATATTCTAGGTCCTTTGCATTTTCATATGAATTTTAGAATCAGCCTATAAATTTACAGGGAAAAAAATAAAGCCTGCTGGAACTTTGGAAAAGATTGTATTGAATTTATATATCAAATATTGGGAAAGGTGATTTAAGATGGTAGTGTAGGAAAACCATGAGCTCTCTTCCTCCCATGGACACACCAAATCTACAGCTACATGTAGAAAAATCATTTGAAAAAGACCTGAAAACAAGCTGAATAGCTCCTTCACAACAGAGGATTAAAAGGCCAGAATGAGGTGAGTGGGTGAGACAGAGACCTGGGCTCATCAAGAGCCCCGCCCCTGGCACGGCAGCCCATAAGCAGGTGGGATCTCAAATACCAAGTGCATCCGTGAGGAGCGAGGGGTTCAAGCCCCACAACTGGCAACTGTAACCCTTGGGACCTGCACCAGAGAGACAAGCTCCCAAAACATCTGGCTTTGAAAACCAACAGGGCTTTTGTCCAGGAGACCCAAAAGGATGGAGGCGAAAACAGACTGCTCTTAAAGGGCTCATGTATATACTCAGTCGCCCAGGAATCCATGGCAATAGCAGCAGGTTGAAAAATGCCTAACCATGTGTGAAGGAGCATATTGGCTAACTTTAGAGTGTCTGCTGAAGATACAGGGATGGTTTGGAACTCTCTCCAGAGATGGAGTCACTTGAAGGTGCCATATCTGCACTTTCCTTCTACCTTGCTAGTGCTGCATGTCCTGGACCATTGTGCCCCATGGCCCCGCCTCACCAAGCCTGTTGGGTAAGTTTCCCACAGTCATGTGCTCCCCTGTAGCGCAGCCCTTAAAAGATCCCGAAGAGCCAAAACAACTTTGAGAAAGAATAATAAAGCTGGAGGCATCACACTCCCTGATCTCAAACTATATTATAGAGCTATAGTAATCAAAACAGTATGACATTGGCATAAAAACAGGTCAATAGAACAGAATAGATATAAATCTGTGCATATATGGCCAATTAATTTACAACAGAAGAGGCAAGAATATACAATGGGAAAAGGATAGTTTCTTCCATAAATGGTGCTGGGAAAACTGGGCAGCTACATACAGAAGAATGAAATTGGACCACTATCTTACACCATACACAAAAATTAATTCAAAATGGATTAAAGACTTGAATGTGAGACTAGAAGCCACAAAACTCCTAGAAGGAAACATAGGCAGTAAACTTCTTGACATTGCTTTTGGTGATTTTTTATTTGGTTCTGACTCCAAAGGCAATGGAAACAAATGCAAAAATAAACAAATGGGACTACATCGAACTAAAAAGGTTCCACATGGTGAAGGAAACCATCAAGAAAATGAAAAAGCAACTTACTGAGTGGAGAAGATATTTACAAATCCTACATCTGATAAGGGGTTAATATTCTAAATATATAAAGAATTCATACAATTCAACTACCAAAACGAATCCAACTAAAAAGGGGACAGAAGATCTGAATAGATATTTTTCCAAAGAAGATACTCGAAGGCCATCAGGCGCATGAAAAGATGCCCAACATCTCTAATCATTAGGGAAATGCAAATCGAAACTACAATGAGACATCATTTCACATGCATCAGAATAGCTATTATCAAAAAGACAAGAAATAACAATATCGGCAAGGATATGGGGAAAAAGGAACTCTTGTGCACTGTTGGTAGGAATGTAAACTAGTGAAGCCACCGTGGAAGACAGTGTGGAGGTTCCTTTAAAAACTAAAAATAAGAGGTGCCTGGGTGGCTCAGTAGGTAAAGTGTCTGACTTCGGCTCAGGTCTGATCTCATGGTTCGTGGGTTTGAGCCCCACATCGGGCTCTCTGCTGTAGGCACGGAGTCCATTTTGGATCCTCTGTCCCCCTTTTCTCTCTCTCTCTCTCTCTCTCTCTCTCTCTCTCTCTCTCTCTCTCTCTCTTTCTCTCTGTCTCTCTCAAAATAAACAAAATTAAAAAAACCAAAAAACTAAAAATAGAACTACTATATGATCCAGCAATTCCACCACTGGGTCTCTATCTGAAGAAAATAAAAGCTCTAATTTGGAAAGATACATGCACCCCTATTTTTATTGCAGCATTATTCACAATAGCCACAATATGGAGACAAAGTGTTCATTGATGAATGAATGGATAAAGAAGATGTGATATATATGTATATATAATGGGATAGATAAATGGAATACTAAGCAGCCTTCGAAAAGAATGAAATCTTGCCATTCGCAACAACATGCTAAGTGAAATAAGTCAGACAGAGAAAGACCGATGCCATATAATTTTACTCATATGTGGAATCAAAATCAAAATAAAACAAAACAAACGAACAAACAAAACTAAGTAAAATTCACAGATGCAGAGAATATATTTGCTGTTGCTAGACGGAAGGGGGTTTTAGAGGTTGGACAAAATGGGACAAGAGGTTCAAGAGGTACGAACTTCTAGTCATAAAATAAATGAGACATGGGGATGTAACTTACAGCATGGGTTAGTAGTGAATAGTAATCGTATTGCACATTATGTAGCTTCATGTGGTGATGGAGGCAGGGTGACTAGACTCACTGTGGTGATTATTTGCAGTGTATACAAAGATCAAATCATTGTCGTGTACACCTGAAACTAATACCATGTTATATATCATTTATACCTCAATTAAAATGATTCGGGAGGAACCGACATCTTAACAATATAGAATCTTCCAAGCCAGGAACGCAGGGTATTTCTCCATTTATTTAGATCTTCTCTAATTTCACTCAGCAATGTTTTGTAGTTTTCACTGCACATGTCTTTCACATATATCTTTTGTCAGATGTATCCCTAAGTATTTTATACTTTTGATGCCATGGTTTGTTTTTTTCAATTTCTAATTGTTTACTTTTCATATATGTGAATACAACTGATTTTTGTTGTATTATAGGATTATGTGTATTAATCATATGTCCTGTTAACTTGCTAATATGCTCACTTAGTTCCAGGGGGTTTTTGGAGATTCTTTTGAATTTTCTACATATATGATTATGGCATCTATAAATAAAAGCAGTTTTATTCTTTTCCAATATGGATGCCATTTTTTTCTTACCTTATTGCACTGTGTTGAATCGGTATGATTTTTTGTTGTGTAAATAATCTCCATCAATTTGTCTTTGTAAAAAGACACATTTAACAACGGAGAGATAGTTGAACAATGGTAATGTTCTTTAAAGATGCTATTTGGGGGACAAATGATTAATCTCTGCCTTTATCACATGGCCAAAGCTAGTTTCCCACAGCAATGCACAAAAAAATTGCATCAGAAAAAAGAGTAGATGCTATTCATGGAGAGGAGGTGCAGAACAAAAAGCAAAAAACAAAATGAGAAATAAACCCTAAAGTTCGTAGGGTCTCATACACTCTTCTCATTATTCTCATTCTCTCATCTGTACTTTCTTCCTCTCCCCCCTCTCTCCTCTTTCCCCTTTGCCCCTCTCCCTTCCTGAGTTCTTGAAAAGCAAGAGTATATAGTACGATGGTTACAGTTGCACACTCTGGAGCCCAGTTGCTGCTTTAAAATCTCAACACTTCCATGAGCAGGTTAATTTCTCTGTGTATCAGTCTCTTCACTTGTAAAAAGAGGATACTAACAGTGCCTACTTCATAGGATTTTCTTGAGGATTAAATTCTCCATTCATTCAAACATTTTGTGGAGTGCTTACTAGGTACCAGGTACTGTATAGGCTCTGAGGATACTTCAAATACCAATACAAAATTCCCTGCCTTTATGCCCATTCTAGTGGAGGAATACTGTTATTAAACAATTAAATAAAATATATAATATTTTTAAAGGGAATAAGCCCTAAGTGGGGAAAGGAGCATGCCAGGGGGATAGGGCACGTGGTGCACACAAGAAATGTGTAAATTTAAATAAATTGGTTGAGGAAAACCTCACCGAAAGGTGACATTTGAGGAAAGATTTCATTTATTTTAATAAAGTAATACATGTAAAGGAAGTAGAACCACCCCTCATAGATTGCAAACATGTAATAATATCTTTATTGGCTACAAGTTATTGAGTACCCTCTATGTTTCAGACACCGTGCAAGGTGCTTTACATAATATTAACTTGTTTAATCATTACCGTAGGCCTATAAAACAAAGGTTTATTATTAGCTCTTTTTATTGACAAGGAATCTGAGATGACATCGGATTGTTCCAGGTCATGTAGTTGATGGGTGATGGGGCCAAGACTCTGAGCATGTCTGCACTCATTCCATCAGGCTAAGTTCGTCCATCCTTTCTGGTGAGGCCCTTTGTACTTAGAGACTGAAGTAGACCTAGGTTCATAAAGGTTGGAAGGCTGGTCTTGCTGCTGGAGGCCTTGGTCAGAGGGAATAGTACTGAGTAGGTATAAGGTTCTGTAGGGATACTAAGCGTGGTGAAATCTCACCTTCTCATAGTATTCCAACTTGAAGATAAGGATGATCTTGTCTGGAACCCCACCACCCGCACTTGGCTCTGACAGTTTCATTACTATGTGTGTTGTGGAATGAGTGGGAAGGACAGAAATAAAATCCCATCGTTGGTCAAATGCTATGACTTCATTATACAACATGCTTTAGGTTTTCAGGATGGTTGCTTACTAAAGATTAAATGAAAAAGACAAATGAGGTAGACAGAACTCAGCTCACTGATGATGGAACTATACATTTTGTCTGGAAAAATGCTGGTGATTCAGACCACCATCTGTTAGTGCTTACTTGAAGGAGCGTTTGTACTGGATGATGAAGATGTCACATGCATTTGAAGCACAAATTATCAGTGCACAGTGCCTGGCACTCCTGGAAAGACCGTGAGTAGTGAACACGGTCCGAGAGGACGTCGTGGTGCTCGGAGGATATGTGGATATGTTTATGTGATATCACAAGCCACTGTTTGGGTCACTAGAGTGGGGTCGAACATGGTAGGAGATAGGGATAATTGAAAAAACTAGCTGTTTGAGTTGACTGGATACTTTAATCAAAATGATCGATTGGCTAGGCCTGTGCAGTTTGGCAGACCGGATATGTATTTGCCAATCACTGTCTGCAAAGCTCAAATTGAACTGGGGGATACATAGGAGGGAAGAGGGAAGCAGGTCCGAGTAAGCCTGAAATTCCTAATAATAAAAATATCATTACTTGTGTAGTATTTTATAGTGCACCAAGAGTGTTCTCATCCATTACCTCATGTCATTTTACCAACAACCCTGTGAGCAGAAATTATGTCTATGGCTTACAGATGAGAAAACTAAGGCTGAGAGAAATGGCGTATTTTGCCCAAAACCACATAGACAGTAAGTAGCAGAACCATGATTGAAACCAGGGCCCATTTTTCTCTAAATGCTAAATGATTTTCCCTACTCCACAGAGCTCGAGAGCAGGCCACTCTGAATTTAGAGTCAAATAATTTTGGTAACCTGACCAAAACAAAACCAAACCCATCAAAACATACTTGACATGCAGGTAGAGAATTTATAGAATGCGTCCCCAACAAAAGTGGTAAGGACTGCCAGCTGGAACAAGGGCCAGGGATTTGAAAACGATCAGTACCATTTATGGAGTGCTTGCTATGCACCACCGTTTTAAGTGCATTAAATGCCTGCATTTTCTCATTTAATCTGGGAACCACCCCCGTGACATTAGTTCAGGAACTGATCACGTGCTTAGGTGGCATAGATCACACTCAAGTTGGAAGGTTCCCTACAAGGTGGATGCCCAGGTGCCTCGGCAGAGACAATCTCTTACTGTGGCTGGATTGTGGAGCTGAGCCAGGGCGGTGATTCTCCAAGCCTTGGAACATAAAGAGTTTTGCTTTGGGGGCATCAAAGATCATAATGGACAGAGGTGGGAATGCTGGGTTTGCCTCGCTCGCCGGCAGTGTGTTTCTTTCTCATCATCGTTGGGGAGGAGAGGTGTGCTCCCCAGGCTTTAATGGGATGCTCTGTGCGGCCTCTGCATATTTGCCTTTATTTCCCCTATCCATGCCTGTGGAAACTTCCGTTTTGTGTTTTCACATTAGCAGCAGGGCACCTGCTTCAGTTGTGATCCTTGTCAGAAAGTAGTAAGCTGCCACTCCCCACCCGCGTGACTCTCCCTGGACCGCTCCTCTTCCTTCTGTGAAGTGCAGATAATCCTTGTCATTTTGCCCAGCGTTGCCAGGAGGGTGTGAAAACAAGCAATATCGTGTCTCTTAAGGCCTTGCAAAAAATAACTAGTTACACATACACTTTCTAGTGATGTTCAGGAATTTGGAGAAAAAGTGTGGCTCCACGTAAGGCAAGTGGCCAGGTTCATGTCTTTCCCTGAGAAAGGGTTCCCCCTCTGTGCCAGGTCTGCGGCGGCTCCCCCTAATATTCATTTCTCCACTCTCCTTTAGCGTTTCTATTTTAGGGACTACTTAGACATAGCCAGCTTTGTCCTTGTACATACGTTAAATTTGGAGACTGTGGGTCCTTTACCTGAGTATCTGGGTCTCTATCACCCACCTGCTGGCAAGAAAGAAATGCACAGTATTGTGGAGAGCTGTTGATTTTTTCTTCTTTCTTGGGATAGGGAAGTCGGTGTTACCATTCATTTCCAAATGCCTACAGTGCCTGCAAGGCATATTGTGCCGGCATAGGAGCGCCCAAGTCCCTGTCCTGCAGATGCCTCCTGGGGGAGAATCTGCCTGCCCAGCGTGCCTATTTTGGCTTCTAACGGATGAAAAAAATGGCTAAAAGAGGTCTAAAGAAAGTACTTGGGCTCAAAAAGCCATTGCAGTGTACTTCCCATGCCTGCCCTCCGTGTCGACCAGGGTTTTTCCATCTATGTTCTGAAGAAAGACCTCAGAGCCTGATGAAAGTGGGGGTAATGAGGAGTCTACAGCGGTAAATAATGGGGCTCTAGGCCTCCTTGCCACCTCTTTCTGAGTGACTCCATTTTAATCAGTTATATATATTGAGGTCTGACTGGATTGCATTTTATAAAGCCCTGTTGCTCAAAACGAGTTTGGTAACCACTGAAATAAAGTCAGCTGAAGAATATGCAGGGCGCATAGCATGGGACAGCAGCAGCCTTTAGCCACCGCGGCCTGGCTCCCCAAGGACAGGTAAAGCAACTCTGACTGTTGGGCAGCCTGGCAGCCCCCTTTGTGAATCCTGCATGCTCTTAAAAACAAAAAAGAAGAGGAAGAGGAGAAGGAGGAGGAAGGGGATGGGGAGACAAAGGAGAAGTAAAGAAGAAAAGAAATATTTTCCAATTTGCTCTGAACAGATGACAAGGAGCCAGAGTGACAGGTGACTGTTCCCTGAGACGGCAGCCCGAACCCAGGCCGAACCTGAAATACTCAGAGGGAAAATGGCGTGCAGGTTTTGAGTGATGTTCCCCAAATGGCTCTTGCTCTGGAGACTAAATGAACACACACTATTTCCACTCCATTTCCTTAAACTGGCCTCTGTGCTAGGCTATAATGAAACCTGTTGAAAAAGAAAAAACCGTTAGCTTGAGGAGAAGATTATCTTAGTTGCGTAAGACATCCTCTCTCTGAAAAAAATAGTCAGGCAGGATGTTCAGGCCAAAGTCTGTGTCGTTCATTTGAACGCCATTGGAAGGACCAGGGGTTTCCTAATATTTCTTCATCGAACATATTTTATATAATTGTCTACACAAGTTTGTTATGATTTTTAAACTCTCTCTCTAGTGTCTTATGTTCGCTGACCAATTCAACTCTATCACCACTGTACTGTGTCACCAACAGCCCCAACCCTCCCCTCGGTTATACTTGTCTCCTTTAGTTTATTCTATTGTGTCAGTCTCCAGTGACCTCTGTCCTTCAACTCCACCTGCCTAAATCCTAGTTGATTGGCAGGAGCTCAGTCTTTTAAATTAGATAGATATGGGTTTATATCTGAGCTCTCAGACCTTGGATGAGTTAATTTAATTTCTTCAGCCCTGCTTCCCCGTCTGGAAAATGGGGGTAATAATTGGACCTCCCTCTCTACTAGAGGTTCAGTGAGGTGACTTATGCAAATCTTCTGGTCCATATTGCTGTTCATTAGATGGCATTATTGTTATGCCTCATCTTGCAAAACACAATTAACATACCACTCCCTCCTTTGTGTCTCTCCTGATGCAGCCTGAGAGCATCCCTCCCTTTTCTTTTTTTTTTTTTGTTTTGTTTTGTTTTTTTATTTATTTTTGAGAGCAGGAGAGACAAAGCATGAGTGGGGGAGGGTCAGAGAGAGAGAGAGGGAGACACAGAATCTGAAGCAGGCTCCAGGCTCTGAGCTATTAGCACAGAGCCTGACGCAGGGCTCGAACTCACAGACCGTGAGATCGTGACCTGAGCCGAAGTCGGACACTTAACCGACTGAGCCACCCAGGTGCCCCCCTTTTCTTGAACTGTATCCATTTAGCATTTTACCAGGCACTAATATGTGTTCATCAAGTCGGTCAGCGAATGTTTATTATACGTCTGGTATGTGATGGGCACAGTTCCAGACGCAGGGATAGGGTGGGAGTAGAGAGCTACACGTGAAAGGAGGGAAGAGAGCGGGGCCAGAACAGACACGAAGTCAGTTACTGCTTTTAAGCACCTTATCTTCTAGTAGAAAAGATGCTCATGTACACAGATATCTAGAATCCAAAGAACAAAGTGGTATACTATTAAAGGAAGGCGCAACTGGACACGTGGCTGGAGCACTGTGGATGCTGAGCAATGAAAGAGAAAGTTCTGGAAATAGCAGCTCTCATTCCTATTGTTAACTTTCCCTGTTGGCTGATCTCTCCTACTAATTTACTGCTATGTCTCCTTAAGGAAGAGTGGGTGTAATTCTTTTATCTTCCATAGAGCATCCCAGAATATATCATGGGCTCTCAGTATATGCACTGATATGAGACACTTCTGTAAAGTGTTCAGAATAAATGAAATAAAGTGTCTCAACACACTCCGGGAAAGACCACCTGTTCTTCTGCTTCATGGAATTGCAAGAGCAGAAAGGGAGTGCACTGTCACTCAATATGTGAAAATGTTAAAATGACTTAGCCCAGCTTTTAAATTTTTTTTAAGTTTATTTATTTTGAGAGAGAGAGAGAGTACGCATGAGTGGATGAGGGGCAGAGAGAGAGGGAGAGAGAGAATCCCAAGCAGCACCATGAGATCATGACCTGAGCCAAAACCGAGAGTTGGACACTTAACCAACTGAGGCACCCAGGCGCCCTAGCCTACTGTTTTAAATGAATAGATAAAAAATAAGTACATTCTTCTCCTTGAACTTTGAAGATCATTGGGCTTATTTTAAACCAAGAGCAGTTGTGTTGGGGATTTTAGTATTAATCTGAGCGTAGGGCTCACTGCCTATCCCCCACCCCCCAGCCCATGATATTACAGACAGGCACAGGAAGCACTTCTGGGATGCTCTAAACCCCACAAGCCTCTTTATCTTAACCCACCACTTGTCCCTGCCCTTCCAAACCTAGTGTCTGGGAAATTGTGCCTGATGGCACTTTTGGTCAATGTCAGAACCATCTTGCTTCTACCTATCTTGCCATACATAGCCGACTACTGCCGGGCCCGATGGAAGTCAGTTCCCCCCACCCCACCTCAGCACATGGTCCTCTTCCTCGTCTGGATCTTCCTCTCCCCCTCAACCCACAGTGGCCCTTAACTTAATTAACTGAGTCCCTTAGTGAATAGTATACCTTCTTTTGAAGGCAGATGCCAATGACTTGGAATTTGTCCTAATCGAGACTGAGCTGGATTTGACAAGCAGCAGTGGAGAATAAAACCCAGAGCGTGGAAAGTCTGGGGGGTCTAGCCTCAGATCTGATCCTCACTGACTCTGCCACCTTGAAAAAATCACCCTGAAGCGCCATTTTTTTGTGTTGTTCCATGAAGGAACTGGTTTTGCTGACTAAAGTCGAAACAAATAGCTGGGCAACTCCCCATCACCATCATCCACACAAATAATGGAGCTGGAAACAAAGAGGTCCTTCCCGGGTAACTTACTACTGCGGCATGTAAGGGCGGTGGGCTGGGAAGATGAGTTTTAAAGTGGGAGGGGGGGGAAGTAATTCACATCTCCCAAGCTAGTGTTTATAATGGCCTATTAAGAACACATTTAAAAGAAACGGCCTCATTCTGTAGTCTTCCACCCAGGACAACAGGCCAGTTCAACCAAAGTGGTTTTTGAACAGGGCCATAAGCAAACCTCTTTCAGGGAAACCCAGAGCCGCTTTGCGCAAAACAGAAGAGTGGATTTTTCCCCTAATACATTTAAAAATGGTCACTTCACCATTGCCAAACTTCATTACCACTCCTCAGAGCTAAAGCTTCAAGATGAATGATCCTCATCCCAAAGAGAAGGCAATGAATGTTAAAAGAAAAAAAAATCACCAACACATGCTCTTTACTATTCTGCATTCTTTGAGAATTAATGTCAATAATACTATTGCAACATTTTTCAAAATAAAGGATGGGGTTTTCTAATTGTCTGGTTAAAAAAACATTCCCAGACCGAATCCTCAGAGGAAAAAACCCCTGAGTTTAAATCATTAACACCACAAATCTCTGATAATTGTGGAGTGTTGGCAAGTGCCTTAATCAGGACGGTATGTCTGAGTGGCCCGTTTTAATTTGATCACACTGATTAAGTTTCCGTAAGCTAATACACGTTGCATCTCCAATTCAATTAAATGAGAGTCTCCTGCCATTACTAGATATTACCGAACTGCTCTGATGGGTGAAGACCAGGCTTGGTATTTTCAGTTGCTGCTGACTTTCTGATTATATAATCCTGTATTAAATGAAATCAATGAAAGCTCAAATGAAACGCAGCAAACTTAGGGAGTAAATATGCTTTCCCCATACCTGGGGTAGATTTTCACCTTGAGGTGGGGAGAGCATTAGTTGGAACTCATTGATTACCGTTAGTGATAAATTTTACAGGCCTCTCTCCCCTCATACACCAGTTCCTAGAACAGTCTATCCTGTTCGAAGGCACTGTAAATGTGGGTGATGAATAGGCGTTCTCTCTATTATGTATGTATTTTACTTGTGCCTCTTTGGGCTGCAGATAAGAGTTATCTTATGTAAATGCAATAGCTTTGTAAATGGGAATGCCTATTGGGTCATCTATCACCCCGGAGATGGAGGAAACAGAACAAGGAGGGGAGGCGTGAAAGGAAGTATCTAGGGACTGGAATGAAGAAAATTGCTAAGTGCGTAAGGGACTGAGTCTATGAAGCTGGAGACTCTGTGGAGGGGTTTGAGATGAAAAGAATAGTCTGGAAGCTCCTGGGAGAGGCGCTTTGGAGCAGCACCCTGGCTTGCGCCTAAGAGAGCCCTCCAAAGGCCTTGCTTTCTTGAGGTCCCAAAGACTGATGGCTGCACGAGAAACGGGCACAGTTCTTGTGGGCTTGGAGCAGGAGGGACTGAAAAGAAAGCTCGATCAGGACACTGTGGACGCCTGTCTTTTGCCTGTCCTTTGGGTCTTTCCCACTCAACAACTCACAGAGGCTTGGAGAGTCTTATCTGAAAATAGCCCCTTGGGGGTGACAGTCACTTGCCTCACTCTGGAGGAAGAGGACACCTGAATAGCCCTGGCAGCACCCTTGAGTCTTTGGATGGGATCAGCAGGCAAGTCTGGCAGCGAACACTGGGAGCCCTCTGGGTGGGAGCGCCCCTGTGATTTGCTCACAATATGTTAGGTCCCTTTTATGGATTCTGGATTTCAAAACCTGCCACAAGCAAAATGTGTGAGTCACAGAGTACTAGAGCCCTCTAAATCAATTTGTAAGACATCATGAAGATAAACAAAGGGGGAAAGGCTTTCTATTTTTTGCGCCACTTTTTTCCCCCGTTTGCCGCCTACTTCTAAAAAGGATTTGAAGTGACTTCCAAAAGGCTTTCTTATTCGTGCCTAGGAGTATTTAAGCACTGTTTTTTGAAGTGGAGTGCATGTGTATCATACAAACAGAGAAGGATGATTATATAAGGACATGAATATATCTGGGATCTCTTGGTTTATACAACAGGTAAACCTTGGGGGGAATCTTTAGGCGATTCCGGTGTTGGGGCACTTGCTCCGTTCTTCGCTGGCTATCCTTTTGGATCCCTCCCCCAGTATCTGCAGTCTCCAAACAGTGCCCTTCCTCCTGTGGAAAATTTCCCTGTGTATCCCATGCCTGGAAGGATATATATTTACTTTCTAATAAAGCACGTGCTAATAAATATGAGCTCATGATCATAGGAAGCTTAATATGTCTGTTACCGTAACACACAGAGGACTTCCCATAATGATAGAGATTTGGGGACAGAAACCATGCTGTGAGAGTGGGCCCCACACCCTGAAGAGCCTACAGCCTAGTTCCAGAACCTCCAAAAAATCGCATGTGTAAAAATCCAGGAAAAAAAGGCCTGTGCTGACTCTAAGTGCACTTGGGGATCAGAGAAGGGAAAGAGCAAGGTCATTTGGATGGAGCCCCGGGCAATGTAACAGACTTTTGATGGTGCCTGAGTGGTCAAGGGCGGCTGTGAGAGGATAGGAGGCGTCACCTCTGACAGCCCTTCATCCCTGACACCCCTGACGTCACCTCTTCCTTTTTATTCGATGGCGTTCCCCCTCTCTGCTCTTTGCTCTCCCTTCATCCTTTCTTGTCCTTACCGCCCCTTGGCTTCCCTTTCTTCCCCTCCATCTTCTCTACCTCTCAAGACTTCTACTTCCCCTCATTCGTTTTTCTGATAAGTTCTATTTCCTCCCTTACCTCTCAGTATCCCTCAGTCAGTTGCCTGGTCAGCTTAAATAAGGCCTAGAGGGGAGCAATGGGACCCAGGAACCTTGAATATGGGTACCCCTAAAGCTTAAGCCTGGGGGGCAGATGGATCCTCAGCACCCCTTTGAGAAATCCCTTTTCCTTCCGATTCCCCTGCTAGAGGGTCCAAATGCTTCTAGGTGAGCAAGCTCTTTGCCAGACTGTGTCTTTGCCCCTATCTCTTTGCTTTCCCCCACCCTTGACCTTAGCCTTGTCCCTCTAGCATCTGTTCAACCACTGTTAGGAAATGAATGAAGATAAGCTCTTACGTGCAGGAAGCTTAAGGGGAGGGGGGCGGAGGACAAGACTTGAAAGTGTTTTGTAAATGTTAAAAACAAGTTTTGCCAAGAGCTTCGAGAGGACAAGAAAGCTTTCCTACCACAGGTATGGGACACTTGAAGAATCCAGGCCACATGTCTGACAAGAGAGGTCCTTTCGAACAAACGAAAACAAAACAAAACAAAACAAACAAAATAACAACCATTTACACAAGGCATTCTATAGCATGGAGGTTATGAGCTCTGCAATCACCCTGTTGGAGGTTTGAATCCCAGCTCTACCTCTTACTACCTTTGGGAGAGGTACCTTTTACTTACCTCTTTCCATAGAAAGAGGATGATAATACTATCATCTGCCTCATAAGTGGTGATAATAGTTAAAGGAAGTACCACATGTCGAGCACTTAGGCTCATGCCTGCTACATGTAAGGGGTCAGTGTGCACTTGCTGTAATCGAGTATGGGAGCCTGATCCATGAGTCCGACTTACATGTTTTGTACAGAATGCTTTTCTGAACACCTAAAGAACCTGACCCAAGGTTGGCTAGGGAACCACTCTAAGCCATTTCCAATATCAAGGGCAGTGGCACCTGTCCTCTCCCCCCCCCACCCCTGAACCACACAATTTGAATGTATACTGCTCATGGGTCTCAGTGGACAAGGACCAACCCAAAACTGCCCGTAGCCTAGCCAAACCTGACTCTGGATGGACAGCTCCCTCAGTATGGTCTTAAAGATCATCCACACCCCTCAGCTCAGTTGATGCCAACCTTTGATTTCAGAATGATAAATGCAGTCAGGTTTTAACAGGTGGATAGCTCCAGAGACTTCCTCTTCCGAGGCCATCTCACACTGAAAAGCGTACCTAGAAAGAGACAAAGAAATGCTTGAGTGTAAAAATATAGAGAGCAAATTTAAAATGTAAGCAGATATAGGACACTCGGATTTCTCTGTTGTAAGCCTTCAACTTGTAGCTCTGTCCATTATTTACCTCTGCCTTTTGTGGCTGGCTGACGATTCCACAAAGGAGGGGGATTTTTTGAACTCATTTTTCTTGATTCTTTTTCATGTCTTTAACCTGGTGGCACGCGAAAACACAGCTCCAGCCTCCAGCCCGAGACCAAGTCAGAAGTCTCTGGCCATTGGTTTGTCTTAGAACCAGAGACTTGGTTTGGTCAATGAAAGTATCCTTGTGAATGGCAAACAGCTAACTGGCACAGCCATTACAGCCCTGGAGCCTCGGGAGGGGTTCTCAGAACTAACTAATGTTTCCTTAAAAGATCTCAAAATGTGTGTGGGGTAACACATATTTTATCATAGTTATTCTGGCTCTGCAAGTGCAATGAAAATGTTAGCCTTGGCATATCAATCGTGTTTTACAGATGACTGTAATTTCCTGAATGTCAAAACTCCAAATTTTTCTACTAAGCAAACTTTTCAGTGGCAAAACAGATTGCCTCCATAATGTATCACTGTGGGCAGGAAAAATGAAATCTTTATGCACTGTATTATGAATCAATGAGGCATTGAGATTCTTGGAAGGGTGAGTGGACTCTGGAAAATGAAAAACTGCCGCTATTTCGTCTCTACAAACCACCGTTCGGGGAACGGAGGCTTCAGCAGCATTCAGCATGTGGGCCACAGAAATATCGGATTCAAGTTGAAACCAGTTACTGCCTTTGCCTGCATTTTGATGAGGTAGATGTCACTGTAAATATAGTGTGAGTCGCGGCATTTAACAAACCCTCCTAACACGATTCCCTTCGCTTCTGGGATAGCGGCTCTGTTGGGTTACTGATAAAGGGAACCTAAGAGGATTGCACATTTCGGTAAGAGAAAAAGAACATTAACAGCAAGTAATTATGGGATGCATACCAGGTGTCCCGCGCAGTGCCAAGCACTCTGCACGCGTCATCTCTTTGAGAAATCCCAACACCGTGAACTGGGTGCTTACAGACGAGGAAACCAAGACTTAGAGTGCTTAAGTGACTTGCCCAAGGTTATATAATCTGGGGCTGACTTCCAGAACTCTCTGACTCCAGAGACCGAGCTCTTAACTACAAAGCATTTATCAATGGCTGGCTGTTTGTCGAGCCCTGGTCCTGCCCTCTTTCTGCGGTGCCCACAGCCTTGGAGGGAAGAGAACACTTAGACAGGAACACCTTACATTACAATGTCAGATGAACAGGGTCCCCGGAGAGTCCACATAACCCTTTTCGGAGGGTCAGAGGAAAGCTCGGCCGCCTCAGCTGTGGGTATCAGGAGGAAGGAAGCCTGGAGAAGACAGCCCTACAGCCCTATCTGGAGAGACAGGGAGTGAGGAACAGACGATGGGGGTGGGTGCCTGGTGGGGGCAGCGTAAGCAAAGGCGTGAGGCACAGAGACAAGACTGGTGTGCCGAGTGTGGGATCAGGGTGCAGGGGTGGGCAGCGATAGGATGGAAGATACGACTGCACCAGTAACTTAGCCACAAACCGTGGACATCATTCAAGGAAAAACCAGTCTGCTAATTTTCTCTGCAGAGCCCGTGCTTTCCCCTTTCTATTTTTGCTTCACATTTACTTTTAAGCCAGAAATTCCTGACAGGTCCTCAGCCCCAGCAAAATTATAAGGCAGCCAAGTTTGCCTTTGGTGTCCTCAGTTTTTGTTCTTAGCTTCCTTTTCCGTCCTCGGAACTCGGTTGCCTGTCTCTATACGTGCTCTGCACACCCCTCCCACCTTCTCAGTGCGGGATCTGATTATCGAACCCTCCCCCATCTAAATGACCGTGAAATATCTTAATGGCTTAGGACCCTCTAGCCCCTATCCCCTGCTCCCTGCCACGTGCAGAGAGGGCAGCTGCTGAAGCCACAGGAGTGAACTGTACATTATGGTTTCCTAGCCAAGTGCGAGAAGGAGAGGCCGTGCTCTCCAGCACCCCTGAAAATCCTGCCACCCCGCAAGGCTGGCCCCGGTGGCACACCCAGTAGGATGTTGCCGAGCACTCTGCACTGCTTCATGCAACATTCCTTTCGTTCTCGAATAAATGAGCAAAGTGGCACAGGGTAGCAAAACGAGTCTGGATGTCTAGACGTGAGTTTCAGACATATGTAACTTGATCACTTACTAGCTGTGGGACCTTTCACCTCTGCGCGCTAATATCTGCATCTATGAAATGGACTGGCCTGTTTCGAGGCTCTAATGAGAGAAGGAGAAAATGTGCTTTGTTAAAAAATCTGTGTCACAGAGAACTTTTTTAGAAGACAAAGAGGGTGTTATGGCTTCAAAAAGGTTTGGAATAATAGCTCTTTAATTCCTTGAAAATGACCTGAGAAACATAAATATTTCACATTATTTGAGAACCTCAAAGGTGACTCACTTGTGGCCTGAACTATGCTTTTACGCTGACATGCGGCAACACCGGCCTCTCCAAGAGGTACTGCCCGTACTTCAATTGTCAACACATCCCCCCCGCCATGCGGAAGGTGAAGGTCGACGTGATCCGGGGCGCACGTTCCTGGCGACGCCGTGACTCGTGAAGTGTTAAATGGAAGGAGGTAGCGTAGGGGAACAACAGGATTTCAAAAATAGCTTTAGGGAAATCTCGTTCTAACTTGCCATGTTCATGACTGATTCATGACTCTGAAAAGGAAAAGAAGTTTGATCGAAACTGTCACCAGATGGCCTCATTTTTTTAAGTTTATTTATTTTGAGAGAGAAAGAAAGAGAGATTGAGCAGGGGGAGGGGCAGAGAGAGAGAGAATCCCAAGCAGGCTCTCCGCTGTCAGCACGGAGCCTGACGTGGGGCTGGAACCCATGAGCCATGAGATCATGACCTGAGCCGAAACCAAAAGCCAGTCACAGCGACTGAGCCATCCAGGGGCCCCCCAAATGGCCTTGTTTTAAATGCCTGTGCTTTCTTTGAGCAGAAAGGATCAGGCATCCTGGTTGTGACTTTCCCCAGCACCCAGTGGCCAGTCACCTACCAGATGAGATATCAGGAGGGCCTCCCTCCCCTCAGTGCTTTTGCCCTGCTGCCGCCGGAAATTCGCTCCTCAGGGGATGCCTCTCTAAGATGGAAATCCTTCTGGTGATGCCAAATGGCAGACGCCTTGATGAAAAGGAGTTTCTCTAGGCACTTTCTTTCTAGATCTACGATTTCAAGCAGCCTAAGCAGAGACAGTCTGGCAGGGAACGGCTAGAGGAAGGGGAGCTGCAGCATGGGGGATGGAGAAGGATTGGGATTTCAGGGCTCGGTGGGGAAGCGTTGGAGGGGAAGGGGCCTTGTCTACCCTTTGGGTGGCTTTGTGTGTGTGACAGTCTCTCCCAGTTGGGAAAGGCTGACGCTGGGGCCTGAGGAGCTGTAGGTAGGAGTGGGCAAAAAGGAGCATCCTGGCCAATTCCAAGGCTTCATGGTAGACCTTACATAATTGACCCCCCCTCCCAACCTGTGTTCCCATAGGGTGCTGGGCGCAGTGCTGAGAGAGACGAGAGATGCCAGGTAGGATTGACCTTCAAGGAATGTACAGCCTGGTTGAAAAGAGAACACAAGAGAAATGGACTGTCCAGATATCCACTAGGGGCTTAACAGGGCAGCAGAGAATAGTGGAGAAAACACGAAATTGGGAGTTCAGAGACCTGGGTTCTGGTCATAGACCTCCTGTCGACTAGGAAGTCACTTCCTTTGAAGTTCAAGTTCCTCATCTGGAAAACGGTAGTTCTACTTTTTCCCTGTATACTTAAAGGGACCGTGTGAGGAACCAAAAATATAAGAACGGTGAGCCATTCATCATGCCACATGAAACTTCCGATTGTTATTAACCAGCCCTCCCTCCTTCCTGGCTTCTCTCAGTGGTCCCCGTGATTTTCTTCAGATGACCTCTCTGAAAAATCACTATGTGAAGGGGAATGTTATTTAGAGTAACATCTGTGGCCTTAAATCGAACCTACTGTGGGTCGCCATCTCAGAGAGTTAAGCTCAGTTCCAGGGAGAAAAGCCAAGCCAGGAGGGAAAGCTGTGTAGGCGACTCACGCAGCAGGGGAGCGAATCCGAGTCCTCATTGACACGGCTTCAGAGTGAATGACTAATGGAAAGGTCCAAGATGGTGCCACCCTCAAGGATTTGCCTTCAGTTGGAAAACCCGAGCCAGACGTCTTTCTTAGTCTGAGCACTGACTTTGAGTCCTTCTTCGTGGCTTTCAGATCTTGCAGTAGAAAGTCACTGAGCCTCCACCAGAGAGCCTGCCCTTTCCTGAAGCTGATTCCTGTTTGTCGGTCACCTTGAGCATGATTACGTTGAAAGCTGGGGAAGGAGTCAGAGGTGTGGTTTTGGATCACAACTCAGCCACAGATGGGCCGGGCGACCCCGGACAAGCCTGTATCATTTATCTCTGGGCCTGGGTGTTCTCCTTGGTAAAGCAGTTGGACACAGTGACCTCTAAGAGGCCTGCCCGCCCTGCTACTCTGGGCCACATATGGGTCTGTTGCCTTCATCTGTGCGTGACTTCCATCGGCTCCCTTTACAGAGCTTCGCCTCTCAGTAGGTGGGCTGGTGTACACACATGGGACATAGCCCTCACCCATGTGGAGGGCAGCGCAGAGCCCGGCCTGTATGTGGAGGCAGCTATCAAGCACTCAGGCTCCCTGCCGCGAGTAGAAGATGGCCCAACTCCTCCGAAAAATAGAGCCCCATTTTGCACAAGATGGCGCTTGTGAAGTGCCGTTTTTTTTAAAAAAAGAGCTTCTACTCTGTCAAAAATTGGGGGACATTACGCTTTTACCAGCCAAACTGGAACCATGACTTATATCTGACAACATACACAGCTGTCTGGCTTCACGAACTTTATGTTAACCCACTCTGTCACATTGTGGACGGGTGCAAAAATATCTTTCTCTAGGACTCGGGACATTCCGGTGTGATCCTCACTTGTAACCTGCGGGAGCTGGGGAGCAGTGCGGAGGGCACTTGGTCCCCTGGCCCCCCAGGGTACATTCTCCTTTTGCCTGAAAGGAGAAATACAGCTGGCCGTCCAAAGTGTCTTACCGATACCACGGAAAACAAAGCCATGACATGCAGAACTTCTGGAACTCTCATAAGCTGTTAGCAAGAAGCTAGCAAACTATTTCCTTCAAAATAGTTCCCTCTACTCGGGCAGGATCTTCGGGTCTTCGCCGCCCCTTCCTGTACTCACTCCAGTGTCACAGACTCTTTTCCAGGTAGACAGGTTGGGGGGTGGGATGACGGAGTTATTGTTCCATTCCCAGCGTTCTCATTATAAGGAAACAAGGCGGTGCCCGGTACTGTAGCAAACGCTTATTTCCACACACATACAGCACGGCCGCGTTATCCAATAATTGTGCCTTTTGCTGCCCGAGTACCTGCAGAAAAGACTCTCCCAGGGGCAAGGAGGCACGACCCTGCCAGCCCCGGAAATTCTGCATGGTTCCAGTTCTTTACAGTTGAAATGGTTCACGAGATCTGCCCCCTCCCCCCAAAAGCCGGGGTTTGTACTTCGTCTCTCTCAGCACCTTAAAACAATATTAGAGCTCATTAAAATCAACCCAGGGCTCAACAGGGCAGCTTTCACTTAGGGGGAAACTTTCCCCCTGTGCTGTTCTGGAAAAGAGCACAATGCTGAGAGCAGGCATTTATCTTGACTAGTTTTTCTCTAACGATTTCTCCAAAGCATGCTTGAGGTGCCTGCCTCCCAGACAGCACGTGTACAGCAGGCCCGGGCGAGCGAGTGCAGCTGGTTACAGCCTGCTCAGAATTACCTTGAATGACATTTGGTGACCGTCTACCATGTGAAAAAGCCCCGTTACTTGATTCCTTGTCTTCGTGGAGGTCCCTAAAGAAATGGTTCCACGTGTCTCCGGATGTCTCACAATCTGGGAACGCCAAGGGAGCTGGCTGTCTGGTTTCCTCATCTGCAGAATGGGAATTTGGGGCTAGCCCGGACACCGGCTGCAGCCCCAGCCCCCAGCTTTCAAGTGCCCGGCTCCCTCCCTAAGGCGCAGTCACGGGGACCACAAAAACCAGGAAGTCAGCACCTCCTTTCGCAGCCTGGCATATTCTACTACCTCCCACTTTACACGTCCTGCTCTGGCCAGGCACACCCTTGCCCTGTGCCTCCTGAGGCCGCCGAGCTCAGTGCCCGGGCCCAGGGGAGGCCGTTCAACTCAGGGAGGGCACGCAAGCAGGAGACTCGGACAGCCTGGCAGTGAGGACACAAAGACCAAACAGGGCATCAACCAGGGCAGCAGGCAAGAGTTTGGGCTCACGGGATGCCTGGGTGGCTCAGTAGGTTAAGTGCCTGAGTCTTGATTCCAGTTCAGGTCATTATCTCCTGGTTGTGAGATCAAGCCCCACATCAGGCTCAGTGCTGGGTGTGGAGCCCGCTTGGGATTCCCTCTTTCCCTCTTCCTCTGCTCCTCCCCCACTTGATACCGTGCTCTCTCTCGCTCTCTCTCTGTCTCTCAAAAATAATAAAAAGTTTGGGCTCAGGAGTCACACAGACCTGCCAGACAGTCACTAACTAGCTCTGTGATTTCAGGACAGTTAAATAACCTCTTTTAGCTGTATACTAACAGCAACGATGATAATAATAGTAACTAACATCCGTGTAGTGTTATGTCCCAAGCATTGTTTTAACAACTTGATAGATAGATAGACAGACATCCTCATTTTTATCTTCATCCAGATCGTACGGTTTTCCCTCAGGCTAGACATGAGAAATACAGGAGCACAGAGAGGCTAAGTTATTTGCCCAGGGCCACACAGCTAGTAATTGCAGAGTGGGAATTTGAATCTGAATTTGAACCCAGGCAGTCTGTTGGACGGACTAGCACTGTCCAACAGAAATACAATGTAAGTCCCATTTGTCATTTTAAACCTTCTAGGAGCCACATTAAAAGTGAAAAGATACAGTGACATTTAATATATATCTTATTTAACCCAATGTATCAAAAATAGTATCATTTCCACAATATAATCACTATAAATACTAATTAGTTCATGATATATTTTCTCTTCCCCTCAATGTTGGAAATCTTAGTCTGCTTGAAAACACTAAAATCACTACTTCTTTTGGGCTAGCCACATTTCAAGAGGCTTCTGCTCTCAAAGAGCTTAAAATGTAGTTGGGGAGACAGAAGCAGAACGCAGTGCTGGGGGTAAGGGTAGAACGCAGTGAGGCGCTAACTGTGTCATACAGAGTCTAGGTGCAAAATGAGTCAGAGAGGACAGGGTACCGTATGCAAATAGTCATCAAGGAAGGCTTCGTGTAGGAAGAGGTGGGGGAGGAGAAAGCTGACTGAGCCCTAAGGGATAGAAAGACTTGAAGCAGGTGTGTGGTGTGGAGGGTTGGAGACATTCTGACATAGCAAGCAGCATAGCAGAGGGGGTAGTAGTAGGTGTTCTGACTCGAAGGGTGCCTGCAGTGAGCCAGGCCCCGTGCTAGGCGATCTGTGCCAGGGCCTTCCTTCATTGCAGGCACAGGGTGCGTCATGATGAAGAGGGCCCATTCTAGAGCTGTGCTGTCCAATATAGCCACTGGCCGCATGGCACTGTTGAGCCTCTTGAAATGTGGCCAGCCCACATTTCCTTGCCGCTACTCTCACACTTCCGTTGTGGCAACTTCTCAGTCACCCGGAGCTGGTACCCTCATTGTGGATCAAGTAAGCATCTGCCTCGCAATGCAAGGCCAAGCTCCCCACCTCCGGGGCTAAAAGTACACCGTATCCCCGACTCGCGCATGCCTGTTCCTGAATTGAATGTCATGATGATACCATTTTTTTTTTTTTTTTTTTGCTGCCTACAAGAGACTCATTTTATTTTATTTTTAATCTGGCTTACATTTTATTTTTTTAAATAATTTATTGTCAAATTGGTTTCCATATAACATACGACTTCCTGGTTGAGACCTTGGACTCGTGCTTTGTAGTGGATGTACTTCCCTGTAAAAAGGCAGGTCAGGAACAATAGTGTCCCGGGACAAGAGATACTGAGCATGCTCATTTGAGGCGCACGACAGTAACCATGCCGGTAACCATGCCGGTCTCGGTGGCGCATTTAGACATTTCCCCGGCCTCTTCCTGTCATCTAGGGGTTGACGCTTGCCGCGGCTCACCTCTGCCCACCCTTCTGAAGGAAAGAAAAGAGCCAACCGCTGCCTGGGATGGCAGCCCTCAGGCCATGACAGTTGACCCAGTGATGCCACCTAGAAGCACTCCGGGAGCTGAGAAGTAGCAGGCGGGCAGGGAAGGCAGGATGCGTGAGCCCGTTAATCAGGGGCAGAACCGGTCTTCACGTGTCGTGGGCAGAACATATCCTCTCATGGGGCCCGACACACTGAACGAGTTTTTCTCTGAAACTTCTTTACACCTCAAAAACACACTGAGTATTAATGAGCCTGAGACTCACAAAATAATTTTAGAATGCAAAACATTTCAGGGCGCAGTGTAAGCTGCAGAGCTTTTCATGCCGCCAAGCAATTGAGTGGACTCTGGGTGAAGGCTGGTAACTACGGGTCATAAAACCTGGAATTTCACATCTTGTTAAAGAACTCATTTTTCTCACTATTTGCAGAAGTCCTTAGATTTATGTACTTGGGAGCCTACTGGGCTTTGGGAAGGAGGAGAGCTAACTTTCTCTTAAAAAGAAGTAAATATCACCAGAACTTATTGCGTGAAGAATTTCATGTTGGGTTTGAATTTACAGACATGAGAAATCTTCTTTTCTTCCTTTTCAACAAAGGAGAAAACATCATCTTGCTGTTTTGTGAAAGGAAGAGGAGAGACTGGCTTAGGAAAACATCCTTCTGTTTGATGAAAGTCCATCTGTGCTCAGGCGAGTGTGCGCTCACAACACACACGCATGGCCGCAGGCCTGGCCCTAGCCTGGAGCCACAGGGCAGAAGGTCCTGCTCGGCTGAGCCGGGCCAGCTCCCCTCACCCGGCTGAACCTTCTGGAAGGCAGGGAACCTGGGAGCAGGAAAAAAAAAAAAAAAAGAGATTTGCGGAAAAAAAAGTAAACACAGGGAAGACCACTCATCATTACTCCGCATTTAAAAAGCCTTCAGTTAGCCAAAGGAAACAGATCATTTAATTGAAGTATGAATTAATTAAAGTATTACTTTGCATACACAGAACTGCTCCTTTGGGTGACGTGTGAAGAATAGCAAGAAATCCCGTGCAAGGCGAACCGACTAGTTTGTTTGGTAGGCGAGACCTTCCGTTTCTTCCGAGTTGGTTTTACCCCCAGCAGGTGCTTTTCCTGGAGTGCTTCTGTCCTGCTGAGGATGCTACCCAATCCATTCAAAGAAGCAGCGAAAGTCTTGGTTGTGTTAGAAATCGGTGGGCTCCCAAGGCGGTCTTGCTCCCTACCTCTCACGGGTTGTCCAGGAGAGTCTGGCCTTGTCATGAGCCCACAGCATCAATTTGAAGGGCAAAGGCAGGCGTTCCAGATCACTTTAGGTCTCCCTAATGTCGGAAGACAATCAGATAAAATCCTGGGTGCCATGCTTGAATAACTCACTCTATGTAAATGTGATGGCTCCTCTTCTCACCAGCTAAAGCAGGACTACTGAGCCACAGGAAGGCCTCAACAAACGGACCAGAAACAACACATTTAAATGAGCATCCATGTAGTTCAAAGTAGTCCCCTCTTGAAATCCCTTTGTCACTGCTGCTGATCATGGCGTTTACAGAACTCCTCTTTGGGGACTGCCAGCATGAGTCACCCAAGAAAAGCAGTTAAAGTGGCAACAACTCCAGGCCTTGAGGGATCCAATCCATCAGAGGCTTATGTGTCATTGAGTCAATGAACTCTAATTGGATTTACTCTGTCTCACATATTAATGTTGTTTGATCTGAATGCCACTCCCCTCGCTTTGACCGAGCCATCTGCATGCAGCAGGAGGATCCGCGCAGCTGGTTTAGGCATCATTAACTGCGGAAGGAGAGCAGACCTTACGCACTGATGACTCGCTGTCCTATATAACTCCTGCCGTTTGCACAGTGTACTTAGGACCACCGCCCCTGGCTCGTACTTCCTACCACTCGTCATTACTCCAGGAACATGACGTGCAAAGGCTGAACTTAGGAAAAAAAAAAAACAGTACGAAATGAAATGAAGCTACAGGTATAATAAAACGTTCACTCCTATTGATTTGGGCTAAGAATTTGTTTCCTTTCTTAAATTAACTTTTTATTGATCACTCCTATGACCTTAACTTGTACAGTTTTGTTGGCCTTCTTCCAGAAGAGAAATAGATTTGATATTTATTTTTCCATTGAGTGGTGTAAGAAAACCCTCATTCGTGCACCAGCACCTAAAAGGGAAATAAATATTGACAGCGTGACCCTCATAGCTTGGCTCAGCAAAGCTCCCAGGGGTTTCCCTGGACAGAAATGGGCATCATTTAGTCTTGTCCACAGAGTGCAGCAAGGAGCTCAGGCTTGCTCTCGGGGACTCACTTGGCTTGCCCACGCTCGGGGCACCCTCTGGGATCTCTGACTTGAAATCTCTGAAGACACATGCCTAGGACAGTGGTTCACAGACTCAAGCGCGCATGAGCCACAGAATTTCCTGGAGGGCTTAAGCCACAGACTGCCACGGGACTCCTGGGTGGCTCAGTTGGTTAAGTGTCTGACTCTTGGGTTTGGCTCAGACCGTGATCTCACAGTTCGTGGGTTCAAGCCCCAAGTGGGAATCTCTCTCTCCGTCTCTCTCTGCCCAGCTGGGTCACTCTCTCTCTCTCCCTCTGTCTCTCTCTCTCTCTCAAAATAAATAAATAATCTTAAAAAAAAAAAAAAGACTCAGACTGCCAGGTCCCAGCCCCCTGAGTTTCTGCTTCAGTGGATGGGCCCAAGAATGTGCATTTCTAACAAGTTCCTAAGTGGTGCTGATGCTGCCTGTTCTGGAGCCACAATGTTAGTCTGTTGACAGGAGCAGAAGTCCTGGGTTCGGGTCCCAGCACTAGGACGTGAAGAACCCAGGTTCTGGAGAGAAATGGGCTCAGTCTGAGCACCCCTACTTGACTTGCTACCTGACACTGGTGAAAATCATCTCTCTCTTAGTTTCTTCAACCTCAAAATGAGAAGAATAATATGAGATTCGTGGTCTAGGTGGGAGTTCACGTGTAAGCAGCAGGCCCAGGCACCCCCAGCTCCTGGCTGTGCAGTCGGTGTAAGAAGTGCCCTCTCTTGGCAGCAAATGTCTCCTCTTCGTGTGGGTTATTGCAGGCCTGGTTTATTGTGCCATCAGAAGGAACTGACGGAAACGAAGCAGGATCTACTAAGCATATCGGCCTGCAGCCCAGGAGTACTCGCAGTTCGACTGATTCCCAAGAGCTGTTAGCAACTTGTGTCTTGTGGGCAAATCCGTGCTGCTCCCAGGGCCTCGATTTCCCCACCAATAAAATGAAGTGTGTGACTGAGATGATTTGCCATCTCGAAGGCTTCTTCTTGCTCTGGCCCACTCTAGGATTCTGTGACTTAAAATCAGGTCCTTATTGCCGGATAATCTGTTAAAATAAAAATGAAAAAAAAAAAAACAGTACCTGTTTCTATCCATTTACTTACTTTTAACATCCTTAAACTTCCCCGCTTCCTTTAACATTGGTCTGCCGCACACAGAGCCAGGGACAACGGCTAAATGTAATTGGATCTCCATAAAATGTCCCATCACAGGTATAAAGTGGTATATCTGTTATTTAATACTGACATCTAGTGGCACTTCCTTATCAAAGAAAAAGATGCCTTTCCTATTAGCTCATCCTAAGCTCTGCGGCTTCCGCTGCAGACATTCATTCGACAATCCTTTATTGAGCACTTATTTTATTGTCAAACATTGTGCCAGACCCAGAGGAGCTTACACTGATAAATGATACACGGCCCCTGCACTGCCGGAGCTCACGGTCCACCGCGGGAAGCAGACCGATCAGTGGACAATCACGGCCAGTAGTGATAAATGCTACAGCGGGCACAGCTGGAGCAGAGGAATGCCGGGGCAGTTCGCTCTGCCCAGGAAGGCTGAGGAAGGTTTCATGGAGGAAGCAATCTTAGGGTTGAGTTTTGAAGGTGTTTCCCGTGTAACTTAAAAAATACACAGGTCCGGGGTGCCTGGGCGACTCGGTGGGTTAAGCGTCCAGCTTCGGCTCAGGTCATGATCTGGCAGTTTGTGGGTTCGAGCCCCGCATCAGGCTCTGTGCTGACCGTGTGGAGCCTGCTTCGGATTCTCTCCCTCTCCCTCTCTCTCTGCCCCTACCCCACTTGCGTGTGCTTGCTCACTCTCTCTTTCTCTCTTTCTCAAAAATAAAATAAATAAACTTAATATGTAGGCTATTTGAAAGAGTGGGGATTCCATACACAAAGGAAAGGGGCCTGTAGGGTCAGTGCCTGGGACCGATTTGGAAAACGAAATTACTTTTCTATACCTGGAGCACGCAGAAAAGAGCAGGAGTTTTCAGCTACTGACACTGGGACTGGATAACTTTTTGTCTGCACCGTAGGCTGTTTATCAGCATCCCTAGACTCAATCCACTAGATGCCGGTAGCACATGTCCCCCGCCCCCTCCCCGCCCCAACCTGTGACAACCAGAATGTCTCCAGAGATTGCCAAATGTGCCAGACTCAGGGGAGGGGAGGGGGAGATGCGAAATCACTCATGGTTGACAAAGGCTTGTGTAGAGGGAGCTTGATAGAAATAAGGCTGGAGGGAAAGAAAGGTGGTTGCCAGCTCCCATGAGGCTGTGTCCAGCATGTGGAAGAGCTTGGCTTTCATGTCTTAAGTGTTAGGGACGAAGAGGTCTTAGTTTGGGAATGACAGGTCAGATGTGTGCCCTAGGGGCAGGGAGGTGGGCCAGGACACTGCCCAGTGACCCAGTAGAGAAACGATAAGGGCCGGAGCCCAGGCGGTGGTAGAAAGGATGGATTTGAGTGTTCCTAAGAGCTAGAATCAGCAGGACGTGGGGAATGTTCACATGATGGTGGCGAGCAAGACGGGGAAGTCTGGGGGCACCTGGGTGGCTCAGTCAGTTGAGTGTCTGATTTTGGCTCAGGTCATGATCTCACAGTTTGTGAGTTCGAGCCCATGTTGGGCTCTGTGCTGACGGCCCAGAGCCTGGAGCCTCTTTCAGACTCTATGTCTCCCTCTCTCTCTACCTTTCCCCTGCTCACATTCTGTCTCTCAAAATTGAATAAACGTTAAAAAATTAAAAAAAAAGAAAAGAAAAGAAAAAGACAGGGAAGTCCGGGGTGGCCCCCAGGTTTCGCACTTTTTGTTGGTTGCTATTGTCGCTTCCACACTTGCTTAGCAATGACAGGAAAGAGTTGGCCTAGACTCATAGAGGGGGGCAAACCTTTCATGCTGTTCTGCCTGTAAGGCGTCATGGGCATACAGACATACCAAACAGTGGCCATTAAATTCACCTGGCTTAACCGATGGGACGCCCTGACTCCGATTTAAAGATGCCATACCTGTTCATCTTAATTAAGTGACATGTTTCATCGCAAGATACTTCTGTCCCATTACCACTAACTGAAACAGGCTAAGCGTGATTTTCCTGGGGCTGAGCCATTTTAAATGGCTCACTCATTTGAAGTTAAATTGGTCTCATCAGCAGCACCCTTCCAGTTAATGTCAACGTGAAGGGAGATTTCCAGCAGCTTCCACAGACCTGCTCTCACCTGCATCTTGTCCTGTTTTGATCCACGCCCGCACATAGGCATTGCCAAAAGGAATATGGAGATACAGTGAAGATACTGGGGGGTATAATCAGAATCCAGATGTGTTTTGACAGGCTTAGCCCTACTCCAGGAAGAAATTAAACAGGGCCACAAGTCAAGGACATCCAGGTCCGGGATAAAGTAGATTGGATTTCAAAATGGTGTCTGTGTAAAAAAAATGAAGGAGTTTAGTCGACTGTGTGTCGGCGGTGTGGCACGTGTGCCCAAAAGGCTGGTGTGATATGAGGCCACATTAAGAGACATGGTGTCGAGAATGAGGGAGGTGATAGACCGTCCCTATGTGTCACTCGTCAGACTGTGCCTGGAGGGCACATTCCAATAAAGTGGAACATATTGAGAAGAAACAAGAGGACGCTGAGGCAACTTGAAGCGGGGTCCAGAATAGCTGAAAACCATCTTTAGCATAAAGAAGTGAGACCTCGAAGTACCTCAGGGTATTTCAGTACTGTCTTCGAGGAGCTGAAGCCACACGTGTAGAATTCAAAGTCAATCCGCAAGGAGGCTGTCGCAGTTTGAAAGGACCACTTTTTGCTGGCAATGCCACATCTTTATCTTAAGGCCACATCACCGTCTGAGTGCTGTATCTGTCCATTCACGTCTCTTTTTGGATGCCCATGGCACATGAGGCCATCCACCAAAACCCAGGGGCAACCTTAGCCCTCCTCCTTCCCCTCCCCTGCATTCATTTTGACACCATGTTTTGTTAACTCTCCCCCCTAAAATTGTCCCTAGTCTGCCCTCCTTTTTTCTCGTTTTGTGCAGCGACCTCAGCTAGCTTCCCTAATTCCGTCTCCACACACCGTGCCTGGTGAGCTTTCTAAAACACGGATTCTGTCATGTCGTTCCCCTGCTTAAACCCCTTTAAAGCCCTCTCTGTCATCTACAGAGTCTAAGTCCTTTCTTGGGGGATCCAAGGGCTTCCACAGCCAGGTCTGTGGCTCCCAGTCCAATCCCAAGCCCTGCCTCTCCCCCCTTAATTCCCAGCGGGGGGACTTCAGGGCACTTGTTCCACACACGACAGGCTAGTTTGTGCTCCTGCTCATCTTTGTGCGTCACACCCCATTCCTCTCTTCTTGCCTCATCTAATTCTTACTTGGTTTTCAAAATGAAGCAGCAGAGGCTCCGGCCCATATTGTTAGTCTAGGCTAGGAGGCGCGGCGCGGCGCTCTCATTGCGCCCTGTGCTCGCTCCAACCATTAACGACACATTAGATTGATGTGCCAAGTCTTGGTGCTGTCGGGCGTCCCTGGTGCCTGTCTCAGCGCCAGACACACACGAGGTGCTGGAACTGAAGCGGCCACCGGGGAAGGCCACCTAGGTTTCTGCGCCTCTCTGCCTCCCTAGTCACATTCCCCTTGGGTTGGGCTGTGACATCCTCAGGTGTCCTCAGAATAATGAGCCTCCTGGATCTTTTGCCCAACACACCCTCCCAGGTGTTACCCTCACCTGCCTTCCCACCTCCAACACGCTAGGGAGGCCGCTGACCATCCCCGGCATCCAGCCCTTCGGCAGATCTGCCTTTTGAGCCCTGGGATCCTTCTCTCAAGCAGCCCCAAGTGTTTCCAGGGGACACGGTCTGGGAGCGCAGGCCTGTTTTCCCTGGAAGAAGCCGGCTGTGGGAAACCACTGAATCTCCAGAGCTGTCGTCACCTGGGCATAGACAGCTGTTATCACCAGGGCGGTGTGCGCACGTGTGTGCACGCGTGCATGCGTGTGGGCTCGTCTGATTTCTGTACGGCCATGACAATCCTCGCAGTGTAGAGACTGAGGCTTCCCGCACTGGACTGCCCTCAGCTCATATGGGCACAAGGAGACCTTTAGGTGGAAGGAGACACACATCCATAAAACGAGAGGCTCTGGCTGTCTGTCTGCCTTTCTGTGGTGCCTCCTCTCTCTTCCTGCGTGACGATGCTGCTTACAAAACACTGGTTGTGACATTAACCCGGTAGTTGGGATCTATCTGTTCTGAAAGACGGGGAAGTGTTTTTAGGAAGAAGAGCCTCAGACTTGCACAGGGGTTCACTCCTGGACTTACCAGAAGATGTCACTGTAGGCTTAAACCAGTACAAAAAGTCAGGGCAAGAGGACTGTCAGCTAAGCATGAAGGTGACTCTACTATGGGGGTCTAAAATACCCAGAAGCCCCCATTATAATGCACGCCTGGTAAAGCAGTTCAAAGATTAATCCAAATGTGTCACTGGACTTCATAAATGTCTTTTTTTCCCCAAATAATTAGACTAATTGCCACTAAGCTCTGGCCTCCAGCATAGCATAAAGGCTCAATAAATATGTATTGGATGAGGGAGTGAATGAATGCCAGAACGAGGGGTGGAAGGAGGAAGCACATGGGAATAGTCACCTTTCTTGGTAAAGGCTGCAGGGCAACCAAAGCTGCTGGCCATTAAGCAGTGGGTCTTCGCAGACATGGATTGTAGTGGTGCTAGCAAAGTCAGGTCCTAGGAAAAGCAGTGAGGTAGGTGAAGGAAGTCTAGGCCCCTTTCCATTTTCACTCCCATATGCTTCTCCTATGCCCCATGCTTATTTATTCCAGAAAAATAGATAAAATAATTTAAAAGAAACTCTCCGTGATATTTGCAAGGCACTTAGAAGATTATCCAGAAATTTTGTATGATAAGGCATGACCTTCCCAGTCCCCAGCTCTCTCCCTCCAATTCCCTGGAAGTTCTAGAAGAGTAGCACAGAGTCCCTGTTCTGGAAAACATAGTTTAAGCAGAAATACAAACAAGGAATCACAATTCTGTATCAAAAGGGTTTTAACAAAGGTTAAGTGTGGATGTACTAGCTAAATGTGGATGTTCTGTGATGCCACAGAGGAAGAGGTGAGGGCTGGCAGCAAGGGGTGGGGTAAGTTTTCTCAGAGAGAAGACAGTACTTGGACTACAACTTGAAGGCTGAGTAGAATTTTCCAGTCAAAGAAGGAAGGTCACGCCCAGGAAAAGAAACACCAGGCACAGAATAGAGGCGTATGGGATAGACCCCAGGTTGCCTGAGTTGCTCAGAGCCCGAGACTCTAGAGGAACGTTTCCTCAGAGAACATCAGCCAGCAGACTCATCCAGTCAGTGGTTGAGGTGGTTCCCTCTGGCAAGTGTACAGAACCAGCACTCTCTCCCGGATGGGAATGAACAGATTTCACAATAGCTTTCATGAAAGCCACCAGCCATTCTCCAGGTTTCCTGTAAGAAACTAAATGCTAATACTCAGTGTTTGTTTGTTGTTTTCCTTCTATTGTATGCTCATCCTTCATCCACTGAATATGAGTGGGGGAAAAATCATTTCTTAATTAAAAGCACCGCCCCTAGGTCCTTTTCTCCTCTTGAGTGTGCCTAATCACATTTTAGGCTTTGACATTTCCCGTGTGTGTGTGTGTGTGTGCGTGTGCACGCGCGCACCCACTGCGTGCACACCCACTGTGTGCACGTGCATGTATGCTTAAGTGTTTGCTAGTCCACTCTTTGAATGGAGAACTTCATCAGTTTTCAGCTTTAAAGTGAAGATACCCATGTAATAGAGCCTCTACACTTGCTGACACCCAGATATCCTTCTAGTAGGTAAAGAAAAGGCGCATTTTGGAGCTGATAGAGTTAACTCTGCTATGCTGGGAATATTATCATGTGAGCAATGGCTGAAACCGAGGTAGTAGCTTGCATATATGCCATTGGCAGCTACCGTGTCTATTTCGGTCGGTGACTAACCGCAATGTTTATTTCTGGAGGCCCCGGGCTGCTCTGCCTATCTGTACATTCCACTTCCGTAACGAATGAGCCGTGATGTTAGGACAACAGCCAAAATCGAAGCATCATATCGACACTCTTTCAATGGGGTTTTTATTTTTTAATAAGATATCCTGTTTAGACAGGATATCGGGGAAATGCTTTTGTATATTTAGTAAGAAAGATGAGAATTTGAGCTCACTTATCAACTCCATTATCACTTCAATAAAATTACTTGCGGGGCGCCTGGGCGGCTCAGTGGGTTAAGAGTCCGACTTCGGCTCAGGTCATGATCTCGAGGTTCCTGGGTTCGAGTCCTGCATCGGGCTCTGTGCTGACAGCTCAGAGCCTGGAGCCTGCTTCAGATTCTGTGTCTCCTTCTTTCTTTGCCCCTCCCCTTCTCGTGCTCTCTCTCTCTCTCTCTCTCTCTCTGTCTCTGTCTCTCAAAAATAAATAAAATATTTTTTAAAACTCACTTGCTTCCACTGGTGTCGTCCATTTTGTGAGCAGTTGATGCAGGCTTAAGGGTGAGGGATATGAAATAAAATGGTAGCCTACTTAGCAAATGAGGTCTTTGGGGGGATTCTGTCATTGACCGGAGAAAGAGAAACAGGGGGGCAGGGAGAGGGAGTGAAGAATGACAAGGATGATGTCCTAGGCCCGAAGTTTTCCTACTTGTTTTAGCTGCAGTACCAGCAAATTGGGTGAAAGCATTAGCTTCCTGGCCAGGCTAGTGGGACTCAGACAGGGGTCTACAACACAGTCCCTGGGACAGATGATGCCAGGTCACCATCATTCCCCTTTTGCCTTCCTTACTGACCAGCGAACATCACATATGCCATGCACCTCCCTGATTCCACTTGTGTCGCCCACATCTCTGACTATTGGTCTTTGTGCTTTGTCCGTAGGAACTTCCACTACATCACCATCCTCCGGGACCCAGTGTCCCGGTACTTGAGCGAGTGGAGGCACGTCCAGAGAGGGGCGACGTGGAAAGCATCCCTGCATGTCTGTGATGGAAGACCCCCAACCTCGGAAGAGCTGCCCAGCTGCTACACTGGTGATGACTGGTCCTGGCTGCCCCCTGAAAGAGTTCATGGACTGTCCCTACAATCTAGCCAACAACCGCCAAGTGCGCATGCTCTCCGACCTGACCCTAGTAGGCTGCTACAACCTCTCTGTCATGCCTGAGAAGCAGAGAAACAAGGTCCTCCTGGAAAGCGCCAAATCGAATCTGAAGCACATGGCGTTCTTTGGCCTCACCGAGTTTCAGCGAAAGACCCAGTATCTGTTTGAGAAAACCTTCAACATGAACTTTATTTCGCCATTTACCCAATACAATACCACTAGGGCCTCTAGCGTAGAGATCAATGAGGAAATCCAAAAGCGGATTGAGGGACTAAATTTTCTGGATATGGAGCTGTACAGCTATGCAAAAGACCTGTTTTTGCAAAGGTATCAGTTTATGAGGCAGAAGGAGCACCAGGAAGCTAGGCAGAAGCGTCAGGAACAACGCAAATTTCTGAAGGGGAGGTTCCTTCAGACCCATTTCCAGAGTCAGGGTCCGAGCCAGAATCCGAGTCAGAATCCGAGTCAGAACCCAAATCTGAATGCCAATCAGAATGTGACTCAGAATCTGATTCAGAACCTGACTCAGAATTCGAGCCAGAAGGAGAACCGTGAAAGCCAGAAGCAGAAACCAGGCCAAGAGCAGAGTGATGGCAACACCAGCAATGGCACCAATGACTACATAGGCAGCGTAGAGAAATGGCGTTAAGTGGCTTGCAATGGCCTTTGCGCACTTGTCCCAAAGCGCCAGTGAAAATATGGCAGGTCTTAAAACATGAGAGTTTCCAAACACATCCTGCTTCCTTAAGTTTGGAAGTTAAAGAAAAAAGTTAAGATGTTGCCTTTACAGTTGCCTTTCAATTAAATGTTATACTGTGTGTGGGTAAAACAACTCTCAGCATGTAATTAAATTGTCTCTTTTTTGGTTTGTTGGAGTATTTATAAAATCCAAAAACCAAACCAGACTCGCGAAATTGCTGTTTCGATATTTTAAGAAGTGCTTAAATTAGTCATAGAGACAAAATGAAAACATAAAATGTGGCCATTCAACTCGTGGCTTAGAAACAAGAAACGGACTCCAAATTATTCATGATACACTGTTAAGCTCAATCTTGGAGGCAAACATTTGTTTCCAGGGGTAAGCGTGAATATAAACATAAAAAAAAAAAACAACTAAAATTAACCACGAAACCTTTTAGTTTCTTCTGATTTTACCAAGGAATCTATTTAAATGGAATGAGAACTGATGGTAAATCTTACCAAACCACAGAAACAAAGATTTTTTTCTGTCCCAAACATGGGTAGTTTTATGTAAAAATATTGGCTTTTCAAGTAGAACAGGATTCGTATCTTGTTATTTACGAGATGTTTAGAATTTTCAACTTTTTCTACCTTCTACTGTCTAAAGGTTTTAAACAGGGTGTATCTCATAGTAAACAAAACCACTTTTCTCCCAAATGGAATACTAGTGTAAAGATCTAATTTTCAGACACTTTCTGGGCACTGTAATTTCAACAATTCTGGAATCTTTTTGGCGCTGCTTCTCATTCATTTTAAGACTTCTCCGAGTTGTGCTCATTCCAAAATAACCCATTTATAGAATCTTTCTTCATCATCTAAATGGTGTGTTGCTGAGTTTCTCGTGATACATAATCCTGGATTAAAGTCAGGACTTCCTTTCTATAGAATTGTCTTATCAATGTTTGTGTAGTGAGGTCCTTATCAAGAAACTCTTGAACAGGATAACGCATCTAAAAATATCGCTGAAGCTATTCTTGATCAGATAAAATTGAACCTGAATGTGAGTGAATTGTTACTGACTTTTTGTACATTTTTACTGTACCGTTTCCAGTCGGGCTGGCTACTTCGCGCCCGTTTGTTCTCTTTGTGTGTGTGTTGACAGATTGTACACAATTACAAGAGGGGGAAAATGGTAGAATAAGCATTAGGATAGCCAGTTATTCAGTAACACCAAAAGCTGTACCTCGATACTTTGAGCAACCCCCTACCAGGTTCTGTTTTCAGAAGGAACGAAGAGAAAGAGTGCTCTGCAGTGAGGTTAAGTAGCAGGAGCATATGCATTGAGGAGAGTGATTTCACATTGTTAAGTCTCCGTACAAATACTTTTAAGGTACCGGTTATGAATCGAGCAGGGCCAGAAGGAGCATGTCCCCCACTGTGCTGGCAAGCATCAGGATTCTGGGAAGTTTCCATTTTATGGGTTTTGCTATACTTTCGTAAGGACTTACACTACCCCCCTGCTGTCAATCCAGCAAGACACTTGGAAGTGGCATTTATGTTTTCAGGAGCGACATGCTTAGAAGTGTGAGGATAAAGTCCCATCTTGTACAATCTGCTGCTTATCTGCATGATCTAGTTTCATCTGTAATACTCTGGCCACGAGCCGGACAAGAAGCTGAGTATTTGGGTTAAAAATAAATGTTCTTGACGCCAAGCTTGTATCACTATATCTCAAGTTTCTCTCGTCTGACAGTGTTGCAGTCCTGGGAATTTGGAGAACTGAAAAACCGAAAGGAGTTTGTTGAAAACCCAAACACACCTTGAAGTCCACATGTTTTCAAGTGAAACTATTTTGTGTACATTGTGTTTTTAAAATGAAGATCCTGTAGATCACTGGTTATTTCAATTTTGTTTCGTTTCAATTGACAGTGTTTGCTCTTAAAACCGATAGGTACTGCTGGAAAGCAGGACGAAGCCAGAGCCAGTGGAAAAGCTTGTTACAGAAAAAAACATTTTGTGTTATATTGCTGTGGTGTGCATGGCTTGCGGAGATTAAGTGCATTTTCTATGTCTATACTGATTATTGTATATAAGGGATGTGATAAATACACATTTTTGCCATCATCATATAAACCCCATGATTTCAACTGTAAACATCTGTCCAATGGTGTAGCTTTACAAACCACTTGCTGATTTTTGTGTAATTTAACAATAGATATGAAATAAAGTTTAAATTACAGACTCTGAGTAATTTCATGATTTCAAGTTCACGACACCATGGACAGAATTCTCTTTTCTCAAGGAGTTTCCTTTTGCACTCTCAGCCACCCGGTGTGGACATGAGATGACCCATTCTAATCTGCCACACTCAAAGTGGCCTTAGCTTTGGGGGCTTCCTTCTGGGAGTCCACCCTGCTGCTTCTTCTGGGTAAGACAAAGTTGTCAAGAAAAGACAAGGGTTGCTATGTCTCTTAGTGTGGCCCACGATAGCAAAATACCATAACCCACAGCTCTGGAGGCCAAAAGTCTGAGACCAGCATGCCGGCACGGTCAGGCCCTGGGGAGGGCCGTCTTTTCAGTTCATGGCTGACTTCTTGCTGTATCCTCACATGGTGAAAAGTAGCTAGCTAGTTCTCTGCCCTCTTCTTATAAGGGCACTAATCCCATTCATGAGGGATCCACTCTCCTGACCCAATCACTCCCCAAAGGCCCCACCTCTGGGTACCGTCACAGTGGGGTTAAGGTTGCAGCATATGAATTTGGGGAGACCCACACATTCAGTCTTTTACGCAAATGAAACACGTCCGAGCTTTCACATAAATGTTATTAATCTACGTACTTGCATGTCTACGAAGCATGCAGAAAGGAAAAACGGGGCCCTTTATTTTTTATCTATCCCCTCTCTGCAGGATAGAGGTTAAAGGTAAGCATTTAAGTATTGGCTTTTAAAGTTATGAACATAATATGATCTAATTATGTGCAAGGTACCTATTTTTCAGAACAAACGTATGGTTCAGATACAGATAGGGATGGTTTGCCCTTTACCTTCTCCAAAGAGAATTCAGGTATTAGAGGGGAAGGAAACTTAAAATATGGAGGCTTTAACTATTTAGCCTGCAAACTATTCATACGTAGAAAATTTTGCCCATCAGCTACCTGTTGAGCAAGAACTGGTTGGCCAATCTGCCTGATTTGGCGAGTTCCTTGGGAGGAACCGTGGACAGGAACACAGAGGCCAAGAATTTGAAATAGGAAATAAAAGTTGCTTCTCTTTTCCCTTGAGGAGGGTCCTCTTGGAGAGCAGGGGCCTCTTACTGAAGGGGGGAAATGGAGGAGCTCTGCACTATCTATGCTTCAGGGCGCAAGATCAGGGGTGGCTTCGAAGGAGATGGACTACTGAGTTTGCCCAGAGAGGAACCAGAATGAAGAAAAAACTACTTAGCCCAGTTCCTAAGGACTTGGGATTGTCAACAGGAGTTTTAACCAAGTCCGAATGGAACTATCTCTTTTGGCAGGGGGCGGGAGGCAGCGAGTGGAAGGTCTGAAAAAGCCTTCACCTTTGGGGGGATGATTTCCTTCTGTGGGGAGGGGAAAGAAGCACGAAAGCACCACACGTCAGGCTTGAGATCTCCACGGTCTCCCCACGTCTGAGACTTGGAAGAGTAACAGAGTGGCGAGGGGGGTGGCGTGCAGCCCATGGCTCTCCTGCCCTGTCCTGAGGTAGAGTCCCCTCTCTCTCATCTTCACTAGGGATTCCACTAAGCAAACGAACAAAATCTGGGTGTTCTGTAAAAAACATAACAAGACAGTGTATGGGGACCCCAAGTGGCATCCCATGGGACAGTGGAATACGGCAATCCTAATCTGTCAAACGGCAAGAGTGAGGCAACCTGACAGGTTTAAACATCAAAGGGATCACATCAACACCCGCAAAACTTGAAAGTAAATTTATAATACGTCAATCGTAGCTTCACAAATGTGCAAAGGCCTCAGAACTGCAAGAGAAAACTATCCGCAGAACAAAGTAAATCAACTGTGTCTCAGGGCCAGTGACACTTTTGTGACCCGCTAGAGGCGGCATCCCAAAATTGTGAACCTGGGGCCAAATGCCACCTGCCGCCTGCTTTTGTAGATAAAACTTGGTCGGAGCTCGGCCACGCCCGTTTCTTGACCTATTTCCTCTGGCTACTCTCACGCGACAGATGCAAAATTGCAACAGAGATCATATGACCCCAAAAGCTTGAAACACTTCTCTTCTTGCTCTTGAGAGAAAAAATTGGGTAACCCCTGTGCTAAAGAACAATCGAGTGTCCTAAATAGTGAAATCCTGACAGAGTTTATAATGAGCCCAGAGTCTGAGAGAATTGAGGGGTGTGATACAAACGACACGCTGCCCAATAACACAACATGGCAACAACACTTATTGAACACCTGCTACATGAAAGCCACTGCATTAAGCCTGAGAACAGAGAAGATTCTGATCTTTTCTCTCGGAATTATGGAAATCTAAACCAAATACTGTGTTAGACGATATAGTTAAAAGCTTAATTAGTTCTTCGGGGTGTATGTTCCATCACATCCTTGTAACAAAACAATACGGATACGTAAAGTAAAAAGTGAAATTACCTACACAACTCTCACTCGCTCAAAGTAACTAGTGTAATTACGTGATTTCTTCCAGACCTCCTTGTCTTACTACCATTCAAATCCAACATCTCTCTTTCCACATCTCTCTCTGTCTACATGTCTCTCTCTCTCTCTCTCTCTCTCTCTCTCTCTCTCTCTCACACACACACACACACACACATACACGCAGTATAGATAACAAAAATGAAACCACAACATTCTCATTATTCAATCACCCTTTTTGTTTAAAGTTCAACGGCATATCATGATTTTCCCTCCAAACCTGGAATACGGTGGACCTTTACCCCTAAACCCCCAAACCCAGTGCTGCTGGTATTGTAGGTTGACAGCATAGGTTCTGGATCCACACTGCCTGGGTTTGAATCCCAGCCCCACCACTTAACCAGCTTTGTGACCTTGGGGAAGTCACTAACTTCAGTATGCCTCAGTTTCCTCCCCTGTAAATGGATAAAATAATAGCTCCCACTTCAGAGGGTTGTTGTGGGCATCGAACGAGGTGATATTTGTAAAGCAATTAGGACAGTGCCTGACACAGAATAAGCTTTTTATGCGTTGGACAGCATTATCATTATCATGATTATTGCCTTTAGGATGAAGGCTAGGTGTCTGAGAATGCCCGTGTCTTTAACAGGTGAACACTGACTCTGAGATCAAGAATCGAAAATATTGGCAAGAAAATAAGCAAAAAGTAGTGTATGTCCCATTGTGACTCATTTTAAGAACTTTTCTAAAAATATAAAATACATATGTCACGATTGTCACATAATTAAATATATAAAGACCTATCCTAAGGTTTGCTTTTGAGTTTTGAATAGAGCTACTGACAGGAGCATTCTGAAAGATCTAATCCACAAAATGCCAAGTGAGTCACTGATGCGGTCTCCAGCAAGGCAAATGCATTATCTGATGTCCCTAGCTCATTTGGGACCTACTTTATTGCACTTAGGCAAGGATGACTCACCACCAGCCCCCTTCTTTTCCCACCCACCTCTCTATCCCACACTGCCGCAGTGTGGGCCTGTTTGCATGAGATATGAGAGGGCCCCCCAAAGTCTAGCCGCCTCTCTCCCAGGTCTAGGTGGGCACCTGGAATTCCCATACTCCACGTCTCTACTCTGGGTGACAGCAGCCTGTCCAGAAGACCCTGTTAAAATGCGTATATGCCACCTGGGAGGGGGGAGGGAGAGGAAACCCATTAAAAGTTAGCACATACTAGTTTATAAGATTAGCAGTCACGAAGGGCCCCCGCAAGTCTTGTAAATTAAGGTAGCTGGCTTCTCTTTTAAAAAAGAAGAGGAAAAAGAATACTTAGCTTCTACTTCCATTTGAATTGCTAAATTTTGATCTTGTTGCCTTAAGGGCAGGACAAGGTTCAAAAATCCTCATCCAATCTCATTAAGTTGCATAAATGCTATTCTCATTATGCTTGGTTAAATCTTGTGACTTCACTAATCTGGGTAGGATTCAATGATGCCTAACTGGACCTAAGAAAAGTTTAACAGTTTTTGTGACTTGAAAATGCTCTCCTGGATTTCACGTGACCTAAGAGGCCCTGAGGGGAAAGGTCAAGTCTTAAAAAAGAGGGCTATACCATAACTTAATGGGGCCTAACCAGCTGGCTGGAGCCAACCCTAACCAGTCTTGTCGTGGGTTAATTCAAAGGCAAGAGTGGTTTTTTTCTTCAGCCCCTAGAGAGGTCTTGTGTCCCTGAAACTAGCTAGACCAGGATCATGTGCCCATCAAGGTCCTTGAGGTTATATGGTAAAGACTTCATGAATTTAATCAAAGATTTAGGCTTTGCAACCCTGAACAGGTAGAAATGGATTTAAGACTCAGCACTGACTAGTTGAGATAAACAGATGGGTCGAGGTCAGATTTCCATACTGCAGACCTGGATGGTGGTGGTGTCTTCCTAACTATTCTCCTATCTTCAGCTTCTTTCTTGACTGCCACACTCATCTTCCTAAAACTGTGTCTCAAAACTTAACCATGGACCTGCGGTCTCAGAAAGTGTTTACGATGTGTTTGTTTAAAAGTGCAGATTCCCTGGCCCCACTGCCAAGTTTCTGAATCAGAATCTCGGGTACAAAGCAAGAGAATTCTGCCTTTTGGTGAAATTCTAAGATGATCGAAGGTGAATGGAATATGGTTAGGTAAATAGGAGAGCTACTATCCTAAATCACAGGTCTGATCACTGCACTGCCCTCCTCAGAAAGTACTGGGGGCTCTCCACTATCTGCGGATGAAGTCGACACTCAGCTAAATGCACAAGACTCTCCATAATCCCACCTCAATTCTTCCTACACTTACCGTTGAATGCCACCCTACTTGAATTTGAACCTTTCTCCAGGCTAAAGCTCTTTACTCCTCCTCCCAGGCACTGAGCCTTCCAAAATGAATTCAAATAGGAGTTTTTGAAGTATCATTGACTCTAAAAGGCTATATGTAAAATCTTACATAGGCTGATTGCCATCTTAATAGACTTTTAATGACCTCTAATAAGCCTGGGGTCAAAAGCAAGTAGCAACCAATTAGAGCAAGCAAGTTGAGCAGGTGAGAGTTTCCACCCTGAATGTGTCTGGACAGAGCAGAGGAAGCCACCCCCAGATAGACACAAGTTCAAGCTGGTGGAACCTCTGTGAGGCATGAAGACAAAGAGGTCATTCAGGTCATGCTGGAAGCTCTGCTCTCTCATTCCCTACTTGATTCCCCCTGCCCTGAAGCACCATGCCCTAGGTCATGGCTAGGCCAGCCCCAGGCTCTGTAAGAAAGCTCACCCTGAGGCTGGAGGCATTTGTTTAACCAGCTTCAGCTTGCTGACTCAGTGTCGGGCTTCTGACAATTTGATTTCTTTCCTCTAGCCCATTCATTTGACTAACCTGCATTGAGCACTCTACTGTGAGTTAGGCCCAGTGTAGTAGGAAGCAGGGAGGGGAAGTCAGAGAAGGCTGTTATCAAGAAAATGATTTCTGGGGCACCTGGCCCGCTGGGTCAATGGAGCATGCAACTCTCGTTCTCAGGGTCATGAGTTCAAACCCCATGCTGTGCATAGAAATGACTTTTAAAAATTAAAAAAAAAAAATTGATTCCCAGCTGAGTCCATTTCCCAGGCCTAAGAGTCCGCTCTAGACCTTTGTGAGTGAAACCCCTAGTAGACCTGCCTGTCTCCAGCTGTCTTTAATCTCCAGCCACCTCCTGCTCACAGAAGCTCCGCAGAGGAAGGCTCTCACAGCTCAACTTGAGGCTACTTAGCTGGTCCTCCTGTTGGACGGAAATTTCTTAATTTTTATCACCGCTCCACTCCACTAAGGGAAAACAAGTTCTTATTCAGGTGGGGGACTTCAACACTTCTGGCCAGATTAGGAGCTCAGATTTACGAGGCATTCCATTTTGGTGTGAAGAGTTCAACTCCTGATGATGTTGAGAATAATTACCATGATCTATACCATTTATTAAACACCTACTGCATGCCAACGACTCTTCATGGCCCTCTGTATATTAATAACAGTAACACCAAAAACAACCATAACAATGGCAAACTAGTAGCTAATATCTTTGAAAGGGTATTCTATGTCAGATGCTCTACTAAATCCTTTATATGCATAACCTCATTTTATCTCCACAGCTACCCTGTGAGGCAGGAATAATTACTTCCCACAGTTTACAGAGGAGTAGGCTGAGGCTCAGGAGAACTTAATTAACGTGCCCAGTACTTAGAGGCGGGAGCCCAAATCAAACCTAGTTGGAACTCCAGAGCTCGATCTCTTTGCTTTATTCATTATTTAAAACATTTCATTATGGGAAGGTTCAAATCTCTACAAAAATAGAGAGAACAGCATAATGAACCCTCCGTTTCCCTATCATTCGGCTTCAGTAATTATCACCTCCTGGCCAAACTTGTTTAATCTATGTCCTTACTTACCATCCCTACAAATTATAATATTTTGAAGCAATTCCCCGACGTCATCTGTAAATGTTTCTGTAAAAGCAATTCCCAGACATCATCTGCAAAGGAAGCTTCATCTCATTTTTCCAAAACCACAGACAAGTACATTTTAGTAGTTCCCCATTATACAGAGAAGTAAACTGAGATTTAGAGAGATGTGTCCCCAGGCACATAACTACTGAATGGCAGATCTTGGTTTCACATCTAGGTCTGTCTCCAAACCCTTTGCCCTATCCCAAATAGAGTTCTCTTCTATAGCAGAAGCTTCCTCCAGAAGAGCAGCTGGGGATAGAGGGCCTTGATCTTCTGATACAGACAAGCTAGGAAGCCATTTCTGGCTTCTCTGAAATCTAAGTAAGCTCCATTCCCAACATGGGGCTTGAACCCATGACCCTGAGATCAAGAGTCACGTGCTCTATGGACTGAGCCAGTCAGGTGCCCCTGGCTTCTCTCAAATTTAATTAACAATGGTTTCTTTTCCAGTTATGAATAGTCACAAAGCAACTAGATTCCTTCTGGTTCTTCGGATGGCACTGGACCCACGGATACCCAGCCTACATTGTCTGGCGCCTTTGCCCTTGGAGAGGTAGCCTGAGATCCCCTCACCCTTGAACCCAGTATTACTAGACCCATCAATATTCTTCTAGGTCTCACAAATGGAAGTAGCCAAACTTGACCCTTGGTCTCAGGTCTTTTGACCAAGACTTCTGTGCTTTGATTTCCATGGGCATAATTCCAATTCAACTCTAGAGCATTAGAAAATATTTTTAATATCCAACAGAATGGTTTTGGTCTCCCATCTGAGTTGGGCCATCTGTACTTCTTAGATTGAATTTCCTATTAAAGACCATCACTATACACAATCAACACATACAGTGCACTTGAGTAAATTGAAGGGAGCATGTGCTTTCCATACTTGGTGGGTAAGATGCACCTGGAATAGCAAAATTTCTTTTGAAATAATCTGAAAGCATTTTTAAAAACTTGTTTCAGATCTACCACCACCAGGCAAACCCATATCATATTTCCACTCCTTCTTCTCCCATTTTACAGGTTTACTTTGAGGCCCAGAGAGGGCAAATGACTTCCCTAAGTTCACACAGGTAATTCCTGGCAGAGATGAGATTCCATCTCAGGTCTGTCTGTGTCTAGTGTGTCCAGCAATACCCTAATGTTTCAATTTAAAAAAAGAAAAACTTTAAGAACTTCCACATTATTTTTTTTATTGTCCTCTGTTTTACTGCCTATTGGCCTTCAACCTAAAGCAGAGTCTTTTCTGAGATTTCTACTAAAATAATCACACTCCCTGGGTTTGCGATCCTGGCTCAACCCATATTAGCCAGGTGACCCAGGGTAAATGACTTCATCTTTCCAAGCCTAGCTTCCTTCATTTCTAAAAAAAATTGAAATTATAATACTACTTACTCCACAGATTTGTGGTAATGTTTCAATGAGTTAAAACACACAAAGCATTTTAGAACAGAGCTCCAGTGCCTTGCAATTGTGATTGGATTAATACAGGTAAACATTTCTAAAACTGAAGCAAGTAATTCTTATTTTTAACTAATATGTTTTATTCATTAGGTACATTTTTATGAAACACCTGTACCATATTTCTTGGTAATGTTTTACATTCTTCCCCTGCCCCATTCATTGTATTCTCATAAGTTACCCAGGAACTGGATTCACTATCCTAAAAGGAAATATTTCCTTCCCTGCAAAAACGAAATTTCTAGTTGGGGTTTTTTTTTTTTTTTTTTGGCTTTATATTTTTCTTCCACTCTCTGCTCATGAGGTCCAGTGTTGTATTTTACACATAGCGGACACTTCACTGGACATAATAATACCTGTCTAAAGTTGGCTGATACCTTTTTTTTTTAATAGATAAGAAAAATGTCTATTTATCCTCAACAATACTAGGAATTACTATTCAGCAGACGCACGTGATGTACTCAGCCTTGTACTCGGAATCCTTGTCTGTTGAATATAGTACAGGAAAATCACACATCAGCCAAACACTCTACATTTTCCATGATGATCATGATTTCTATTATACTATTCCATTGTCAGTCCATATGTTCCTGTTTTGTATCTGAAAACTATGGTATCTTCACTACTAGTACTGCATTTTAGTATTATTTCATGCATTTAATTGTAATTCCTGGTGTATAACCAGCAAAACGTATCTTCGTAAATAAAGCGCACTCTGTGAATGTCTTCGTGTGTCATTCCGAATTCTTTAGTCTGGCATTTACAACCTTTCATGACCTAGCCCCTGCTGATCTGCCTGTATCATCTCTCAACACTTGCCCCACATACTCCCTGCGCTAGCCAAGAGGAGTTATTGGAGTTCTCCTGTCAGCAATCCTTTAGCCTCTGGGCATTTGCACATGCTGTTCCCTTTGATTTAAATGCTATTGCTTACCGCCCTCACTCTTACCTTCTCTGTTAGCACTGCATGCTCCCCAGCCAGAAATGCATGCACATAAATGCACCCTCTTAACAGAGTTAAGCTCTGTTCTTCTTTCAGACTCTGCCTCAATATTACCACTTCCAATGAGTCTTTCCTGAACCTCTCCAAAACTGAATTTAGTTACCTCTCTCCTGCGCTCACCTCAGCCTCTGCGTCAACCCCCATCCCAGAGCTCAGCCAAGAACAGTAAATAGCACTTTACATGACTCCTGAGGCTCTTGTCCTCTTTGATTTGTACACACTTTCCAAAACTTGATATTAGGGTAGGTGTATCTTTGGGCGGTAATGAGTTAGACTGTCTGGGGTCATTGCTATCACTTACTTCTTTTAGTTGCCTAATTACCTCTCCTCGTTTACTGCGAGCCCCAGGACAGCAAGGATGTAGCCTGTCCCCATCATCTTCCCAGTTCCAGTGCCTTGGGAGTCACTCATTTAACAAATATTTACTGAGTACCTCACCTACTACATGCCAGGGTCTGTGCTCATGCTGGATATTTAGATATGAATAAAAGAGATATGATAGCTGCCTTTGTGGAGCTTATGATCTACTATTGGAGACTGACATTAATCCAAATATCTTACCAGTCAATTAGAATGCCAAACCACGTTGAGTGCCATAAAGGAAGCGTATAGAGCAAAAGGATAAAGAGGAAATATTTAGGGTGGAACAACAAAGGCTATTCTGGGAGGTGACATTTCAAATATGACATGAAGGATGAGAAGTGGCAGGGTGTCGAGAGAGAGGAAGCACGCGTTAGTTACTCAATAAATGTTTGTTGAACGAATGAGCCGATGACTGATGAATATTTAAAACAAATTCTGCGGGCGCCTGGTTGGCTCAGTTGGTTAAGTGTCTGACTTCGGCTCAGGTCGTGATCTCACAGTTTGTGAGTTGGAGCCCCGCATCGAGCTCTGTGCTGACAGCTCAGAGCCTGGAGCCTGCTTCGGATTCTGTGTCTCCCTCTCTCTCTGCCCCTCCCTCACTTGTGCTCTGTTTCTGTCTCTCAAAAATAAATAAATGTAATAATAATAATAATAATAATTTTAAAAAATAAAAATTAAAACAAATTCTGCTGCAAAGGCTTTTGTCACAAAGGATCACTTGTCATGGAAAGAATCATCCCCGATCCCCATGTTCTCTGTCTTGGATTTTCCTCTAAGGTAGCCTTTGAGTACCAGGGGTCTAACATCAGTCCTTTCGCTGGTAGTCCTTGGGGTTAGAGCACTTGCTTACAGTAGGGAGTGCCCTGACTCGGCCATCTCAACCCACTTATGAGGCTCCAATGCACATGACACAGCACCCTGGCTGCTGGCCCCTGACCCCTGGCCTTGGGGAGATTCCCAATCTGGTCACTCTTCTGTAAGAGCACTATCCCAGCAATAAATAGCCTTTTATGTGACTACTTAGGATGTTGTTTTATCTGGCTTACACTTTGGAAAAATTGAGAGCAGTAGACATATCCTTGGAGGTGATCAACTGAGATGTTTGTGGTCATTTCTATACACAGATATTGGATCCTTGGTGGGGAAAACAATCTGATAACACTTTAAGCCTCTCTTGCAAGGCTTATCATATATTGCCTTGGATTTGATTTTTTGCATGCCTGCCCTATCTCCCTTACCGAACAATGAATATATTCTTTAGGGGAAAGCATGCTTTTTAGACATTTTCTGTCTTCCAGCATTGACTTGCCCATAATGGACACTGCATGTTTAGATTAAATTTTTTCCGATGAGGAAATTTATTGGGGTTTTCTTCATTGAATTATATTCTTGGAAAAACTTCACTAGGTTCAAGGGCAGTTTGTGATGTCATAGGTTTTCTTTGCATGTGGCCCATCTCTATGTGCCTGTATCAGTCATGGGTTCGACCAGAGAAGCAGATCCATAAGGACATGTATCTCTCCATAAAGAGATCTATTTGAGGGATCTGGCACCACACAATTGTGGGATGTAGTTAAGCTGACCCTGGAAGGTAGTTGCCTTTGTGCCTGATGCTGAAGCTTGAAGTCCACGGGGCAAGCAGTTGGGAAGGGACGGTGGATATAAAGTGGGGGAGGACAAGAACACTGTGGAACTTAAGAGAATGAACTGAAACCCATATCAGTACTTGCTGCCTTAATCTTGATGTCATGAGTGTCCTGCAGAGGCCAAGACACCGTCACAGAGCTAAACACACACATATCTGGTCTAGAAGTTGAAGAAGCCGAAGGAGGACACAAGGAAAATGGAGCTGTTGCAGGCCCAGCTGCACCCTCACACCAACAAGGTGAGCCAGCAGATAAGCAACAAGATGTGTGAGCTGCACCATGGTTTCTGCTTCCCTTTTGCCTTCTGAATCTCCCACAAGAATCTCTCTTGTGGACCACCGTAACCAAAACCTGCAAGAAAGGGAATACTGAGAAATGCAGTTCAGCCTAGGCAAGTGGACTCATTATAAAGCCAACTCTGCAGACTTGACTTGGCCCTCAGTCTTTGGATCCTACAAGCTATCAAATGCTCCTTATTCCCTTACAGCAGTAAACAATAGTCTGTCTCCACCACCCCTGTTGGAGTGTGTCCGAGTTGCCTGTTTGACTAACTCAGCTCCCATGTACTTTGATCCAAACATTGGTACTCTTTTAAATACATCACATTGTCACTTCCCTCAAAGAGATGTCATTTTACTAACCTGCTAAGGTGATTTCCTTCTGCAGTCTCTAAGCTGGTTTTAATTTATTTCTTGCTGTCGTTTTTAATGAAGGCCTTTCATTGGATTATTTTACCAATGAAGCAAAATGTGTCTGGCTATCTGTACCTTTTAATAGTTCTTTAGTGGTTTATACAGTATTATAGGGTAATTGTTAGAAAATCAAACATAGACTTGCTATTCAGAGTAGGCGATATCGGTGATTGAGGGAAACGGTACTTTTGTGAAGAATTTCTTCTGGAAGTTCCTTCATCTGACTTTCAATGAATTCTTTTAAGTTTATCCATTTATTTGAGAGAGACAGTGTGAGCAGGGAGGGGGCAGAGAGAGAGGGAGAGAGAATCCCAAGCAGGCTCCATGCTGCCTATACAGCGGGGCTTGAACCATGAAAGTGTGAGATTATGACCTAGGCTGAAACCAAGAGCTGGACGCTTAACCAACTGAGCCACCCAGGTGCCCTCAGGATTTTGGCTAGTTGAGGCATTGAGGCAGTCCTGGTAGGACATGTGTGTGGGCATGTGCACGCACACACACACGGAAACACAGAGGGTAAGGCTCACTTGCATGGCCTTTACTTTCCAATTTAGTGGCTGGAAAGAAGGAAAAGATAGGACAGGATGGTGATGGAGCTTTTGCAAGGTTTCAGCAGAGAGGATCTTGGCAGGTTGCCTATTGGCAGGGAATGTGCGATTTACAGGAATGACCACAAGATGGTGCAGTGACTGTGCACATGGTGTACACTGAGGGGGTAGCAGGGAGGAGAGAATGGAGGCCCTACAAATATTCAGCTCCTTATTCTTTCACATGGGGCGTCGGGAAGAAAGCAAATGTGGAAGGGAGCCAAGGAATTTGAGTGTTTTCCCAAATATTAGCCGCAGTGTTTGAGAATGAAGAAATCCTATTTACAGTCAGACTTGGCTCTGAAATCCTAGTGATGGGTACCGGGTATGCAATCTGTAAATCTGTCAGCTAATTATGAGTTCTTTGCTTTGTCAGTTATACAGCAAGCTAATAAACTGTGGCGTAAATTGGCACTTTTTACAGAACAGATTCTGTTGCCATTGGACATGCTCGATGGTCTGTGGAGTAAAATGGGACATAGAGGTTTTATCCCTCTAACCATGGACTTTTCTTTTGAGGACTGAATTATGAGATTCATTTAGTGTATGCCACTTAAGTCCTGTACAAGGCCGCAAAATAATAGCAGCCTGAGTTGGCTTAAGAGTCTCAATTCAAGGAAGTGTTGCTGTCTCATCTGTTTGGGGCTTAACGAAGGTAGGTGGGTTCGTAGTACCGTTAGCAGCTTGATTGCTAAGAGTAAGCATATGACCTGCAGGGCCTGGCTCAAATTTCATAAAAGATACGATAGCAAAGTAAATGTAAACTATCTTTAAGTGCCTTACGAAAGAATACACAACTCAGCAGGTAAAGCCTGACTTGGCTTTAATTTATACGTTGGCCAGAAAGATTAACTACATATATATAACAAAGAGTGTAAAATATATAAAGTTAGTTTTAAGATGCTACAAAAGAGAAAAGACAAAGGACACTCTGGAAGAAAATAGCTATACCATGTATGACAAAGGGCTAACATCCACAATGTACAAAAAACTCACATACGCCAATAAGGAAGAGATAAACCAATAGTTAAATGAATTAAAGTCTTTGAACAAGCAATTTACAGAAGAACTATAAATGGCTAATTAACATATGAAAAGGTGTGCAATCTCGCTGGGTAATGGACAATAGTCCCTAAGTACTGGTAATGGGGAAATGCAAATCTTCAAAAAAAACAGTGGGTTTTTTTTGGCCTCTCGAATGCGGGCAAGGTGGGGAGGACATAGTCTCCAGGGTTGTGGATCGTGTAGGGAAAGACATACTGTCAAATACTCTTGAGAGTAAATTGTGACAGCAATTCTGGATGGCAATTTGGCAACTTCTATCAAAACATCTCAAGTGTATCCCAAGAAATTACACTTTTAGGATAATGACTCCTCTCCTATAGAAATACTCCATAAGTGCTCACATTTGTGTATATAAAGGTGCCATCACAGTACTGTGTACGCTAGAAAAAGGTGGCAAACAATCTAATTCTCTATCAGTTAGGCTGGTGGTTAAGTACACTGGCATATCAATACCACGGGGTATGCGGAACGACATTCCCACTACCAGGAATGGGGCAGAACTACATGTACTACCATGAGCCAATTTCTAGTCTATGTATTTTAGCAGTGTGTGTGTCAGGAGGTTGGGGGGCATGGGTGTGGACATACCGAAACAGGTCTGGAAGGACATACCGCAACCTGACAGTACTAATTAGCTAATTAGAGCTAGAGGGGATTTGGATTGGCGAGGTGAAGGAACACTACCATATTTCGCTTTATGTACTCCTCTCTGTAGTTTTAATAATGAGAGGGTATTAACGTATTATGAAATTTAAAAATAAATTTATCTTAAAAGATATTACTCGGATTAGAAAAGTTATAATTTCTCTTCTCAAGGCTTCACAGGTGCCCAAATAATCCTCAATAACAAATCAAAAAGCTAAGACCGACATTAGATGGGGCTTAACAACTGTGTGCTCCTAATACCCCTTAATTTTGTTCTTTTCAGGCCCACAGAATTTGCTTTCATTACAAGTTTTTCCCAGCTATCATGTGGCAGTAGTTCTCAAATGGATGATGTGAGGGGTTGGGGTGAGAAGCAAAACGGATGGCTAGAAAATCGCGTTTTTCTTTCCTTCGGCCTCCTTTCGTTGCCTGAACTAATTGAAGTGTGCTTTCCTCTTTACCTTTTGTATCCTTTATATTTTATGGCTTTCCAAATCATACTTCTCTGCAATCGTGCACTTTTCACTACTTGTCATTAGCGTTTCGTGATCTGGTTAGATTTGGACTTTTGTAAAAGGATTATTCTTGTAAAAAGAATTCCAATGTGCTTTTCAGGGCTTTGGGGAGTTCTTACTCAGCCAACTCTACCTCTGGCTCTCCCTCCTTTCCCTTCTTCCCCGGGGACTGATAATGATGTAATCCATTCCTAGACCCATAGAATGGCCTCCCACTTCCCTCTTGACCACCTGGGGCTTTCTATCATGGCTTTGGTTTGTTCAAAACATTTGCCTTCTTATACTGCATTTTGTTTAACGTTCTTGGTTTTGGAGTCTTCTATATGCTCTGGTACCATGTAGCATCCATCAAGGCTCCATCTACATTCAACTCCTTAACTATTTACCCTCAGAGGAAAAATTGCCATGATGAATGAGAACCATTTTAGCCGCTTATTTTACCTTCTTTGCTGAGTGGTTGCCTTAAACACACTCCTCGGGCATATTTAGCTATTTGTGGCCTGGTGTACTTTTTTCCAACAGGCATACAGATTGCTAGTCACACATCACATCAGATTCTGACCTGCAGTTATATTTGTAAATGACTTTTCAGTCTTTCTCACTAGCTTCCCCGATCTGGATATCTATAAATAACTCCTCCTCTCAGATCCTCCTCATTTATTTGCTGTCCCACCTTAACTCTCTATGACCTCCTTTCTGTCTTATCCTCAAAGATCGTATTTGTCAAAGACCAGTGTCTTGTCTTTCTCTGCCCATCTTTCATATACCTTTCTAGATCTGTTTTCTTTTGCTTTTGGAGGTGGAGAGTAAAAATAGCTGTCACCTATCATCTGGCATGTAATTTCTTATCTCTGGGTTAAAAATCTTCATTACTGTATTTTCCTGTCATTAACAGGCATATTTGATCTTCTAGCCACTGAAATATTGATGAAAATATTAAGTAGTGTCAGCCTTAGGTCAGTTCCTTGAGAAACCAACACAGTGTGCTTCCCTGACTCTCGTTCTTACTGAACTATCAAAAACTAGTCTGTCAATATCATCCTCCAGTGCCAATTGTATATGGTCTGAACCATAGTTTTCAAGCTAGTTAATGAGCAGGTCATGGCCGGGAGCAGAATCAAAAGCCTTTCTAAGGTCAATACATATTATGTTGTTTGCTACCCCAAATCCATTAGGCTTGTCATCTGTTACCAGCAAAAATTACATTGGGTCAGCAGGAGTTTTTTCTTCATAACATAGTGTTGATTGTTACTCCTCATTCTGTGCTGTTCTTACCTTTCTTTTTATTTTTATCGTGGAGCTATTTTTTTAATGTTGTCCTGTAAGGAAAATTAGGTTTATTTTACCTTTCATGCCTATGTTGATTCTGTAAAATTTCGTAAAAGATATGTGGTGACTTGTCCTTTTGTTGACCTCCAGGAACTCTGGCTTCCAAGAAGTTCCCAATGTGGCAGAGTAGCCTTTCGAGGAATCGAGATGATTCTTTAAACACTTTAAACATTTTTTTAACGTTTTTATTTTATTTTTGAGAGACATAGAGACAGCGTGAGCAAGGGAAGGGCAGAGAGAGAGGGAGATACAGAATCTGAAGCAGGCTCCAGGGTCTGAGCCATCAGCACAGAGCCTGACACGGGGCTCAAACTCACAGACAGTGAGATCATGACCTGAGCCAAAGTCGGCCGCTTAACCGACTGAGCCACCCAGGTGCCCTCTGTAAACACTTTAAAATGAAGGTCCTAAGAGATCTTTTTTAATGTTCAATATCAATTAAGATTGCTCAGTATCAGTCCTATGTACATGGGGATTTAGGTAGCCCATGTTGCCTGCTGTGATTGTGTGTGTGCACGCATGCATGTGGTGTGTGTGTGTGCGCGCATGCATGTGGTGTGTGTGTGTGTGCGCGAGCGCACGTTAAAGATTCCTTTTACTTCAGTGTCATGTTTTCAACTACCTTCCCACAAGATCAAAGAACATGCTATTTCTTCTTCCTTTCACACAATATATAATATTTTCCCATACATCTGTTGCTAGCAGGATCTGAGCGTTCCTTGCTTTGACTCTCCCCATTTTATCTTTAAATGTAGCTGTTTCAAATCTTTTGTGGGCAGGAGAAAGGTATTAAGAAATAAATCTACTTCCCAAGTGTTCACACAGGTAGTTTTGTTACAATCCACTTATGCCAAGGACTGCAATTGTTAGCTCCTGGAAATAGTACTGAGGTGGGGGATAATGCCTGAGAAAGCCCCTTCTAATCCTACAATGGAGCTTGGCATCTAGAGTTTAAATGACTAATCCTCAGTTACATAAACCCCATGCTTTTTCTCTATAAATACAATAAGTTTTTTAACATAAAGACATAATAGAAGCCTGTTCTCTAGCCTTTGCTGTTCAGATTCCCCCCTCCTTTGTATTATGATTCTGTTTTCATTAATGCAAATAAAGTATAAAAATTAGACAGGTAATTTGTGAATGCATGCATACCTTCAGCCCATCTTTATATTTTCGTAGACAACACAAACAAAAACCAAAAAAAAAAAAAAACCTCAAAAAAAAAAACCCCCATAAGTACCTCTCGTTGGAAGTTTTCTGTACTCGCCTTTGCTGTCTATCAGAATTAGAGGGAAAAACATAATAATATTGTTACAACCAATAATATCTAACTGTTATTGAGTGCTTACTATGAACCAGGCTTTGTGCTAAGCTGTTTAATGCAATTAGCCCCTATCTTATACTTGCAATAAATGGAAGTTCAGAGAAGTTAAGTGACTTGCCCAAATTCTTACAGGTAAGGGGTCACAGGGTTGGCTACTCTTTAGCAGGACTGTAGTTAGGTAATCTAAGGATCTGAGGTAACTTTTTTGATGCTGTATTGTCCATGAAATCAGCATTCATGTTACAATTTATGGCACATTAAATTCTGTTACAGTATTTTAAATAAGCAGTGTCACTTCTATTATTAAAAACTATATGCCCATATTAGAAAATTCGGGAAAAATTCACACCTGAGTCCCATTATTTTGTTATACATTCCCTTTTGACCTTTCTTTTGTTCACAATTTTTAATGATTTGTTTATTTGAAATGGTTGTAAGAATATTCTACATGCAATTTTTTAATACTTTAAAATTTTTATCTTTATAGCATAAACAATGTCCCTGCTGTATTACTTTTTATTTTTTTATTTTTAATTTTTATTTTTTTTATTACTTTTTAAAGGTTACTTGGTAATCCGATGAATGAATCAACCCAAATGAATGGAATGGACAGTTTATTTAGCCTTTTCCATATGATTTAGCATTTAGGCTGTTTCTGTTTTCATGATTATAAATCTCAACTACATTTCAAGTCCTTGTTCATTAAGCTCTGCTATAATTTGAATAATTTCACAGAAATGAAATTACTGGATTAAAGAATGTGAACCTCCTTAAAGTTTTTGATAAATGCTGTCACAATGGATTTCTGAGCTGGTTTTACCAATCAGCAATCTCAGGGCAAGAGAAATGGGTATCAAGCAAGAAATATTTCCATAGTTGCCTGAAGGTGTGCCTGATTTACCACTATTTGATTCTGTAGAATCTTAGATGGTTAAAGCCCGAAGGGATGTGGAAAAGTATATATTACAATATTTCTTTGTATAGACAGAAACAGAGAAGTTGTGATTCACAAAAGTTCTCCATCAGAGTTAGAAGGACAGATACTGGAATACTCAACTCCCCAGTACACGTTTTTCTCCCCTACAATTCCATGTATTCCAATCCTAAATCCTGCCGCCATTTCAGTCTTACAAGGATCCCACAAATATTTATGTGTTTAGAAGGGTTATGGAAAGGGGAAAGCCTAAGACGCAGACATGGATTGCTGATGGTGGAGTGCCTGGCCCTGGTGAGGCAGATATTTTGGACGAGGAGGTCTTCTTGGTAATGGCTGGTCACTCCAAGTAGACTGCCACCACCTTTGCTAACATATATGGTGAACTGCATTCAGAAATGGTTCAGAGAGAAGCTTAACTCTGCTCTTCTGACACCAGGCTGGCATTCAGTTCTTTTCATGGGCTTACTGTGGGCATCTAAGAAATAGAAAACCATGCTGCCCTCAGAGCTATAACAGTGGAGTGGAGAAGGCAAGAATTGTACTCATGACAACATTAAAGAGATGTTAGCATGTACAACATATATAATTACAATTAATAATTATAAGAAAGTTTTAGGGTAGGGGGATGTGGAGAAAGTTCTGCATAGGAGTTGAGTACAATGAACCCATGACACGTGGGCAAGATGGGGATGGGCTGTAAGGGAGGAGGCATTCTCCCTTTAATTAAGTTAAGACGGTATGGGTAGCTTATGGTGAGGATCCTCCCATGCTCAGGGAGACGCTCAGGTGAGAGGGAAAGAGGACTCTAGAAACACTGGAGAACATCTGGTCCATTTGCCTCACTGACTAGATAAAACTAACCAAGCCTTCCTTGTCCTAAGTCCTCTACATATATCAAATCATTTTGTCTTTATCACAATGCTGTAATCATTAGCCCCATTTTACAGATGGGGAAACTCAGCCATGGGGACATTGGATAACTATCCTGGGGTCACACAGCTAGTAAGTGCTAGTAACCCAAGCAGTTCGAAAACAGAGTGCACGCTCTTCCTGCCTATACCGTGCTCCTCATGTGTGGGTGAGAAAATCCAGGCCTGGAGAAGGGGAAATGGCCTACCCGCTTGAGGTTCTACAGCAAGTTAATAGCACGGTTGTAATTAATATACATGTTAGTGAGCTTTCCCTTCTTCTCATCGTATCAGTGCCATTTGGTGCATTCAAGTAGTTGGTGTGGAATCAAGGTGCTGGCAGGCAACCACCCAGAACGTACATTCTTCCTATAAAACTGAAGGGGTTCACTGTGCCACCCCAGGCTCCCTCATTACTCAGCAAGAACCTGAGTCATTTATCCAGGTGTGGCTGACAGGCATGCCCTGTCCCCCAGCTAGAAAGGCCAAATGGCCTCATTGGTGGCAATGGCAGAATGGCTGCTTGCTGCGCTCTCCTGTCCCCACCATCTTGTAAACAGACTTTTTCCTTACTGCCACAGCATTTTCAGGGCATGCTTCCAAACATGAAGGAGTAATAGCTTTCTATTTCTTTATGATCTCCTTTCTAGACAGCTCCCTGGTTTGGGAATCTAGAATCCTATGAGGAATAGGGTCAAGGAAATGGAAGGACAAAGGGAAGCAGGAGAGACTTTGTGAAGATTCTGGAGACCAGCAACTCAGACTTCTGAAACTTTTCTAGTAAACTCATTCACCAAATCAGCAGGTATTTCACAGATTTATGCCCCCTCTCCCCAGGCTTCGTCACTGAGCTGCTATGACAGCTTTCCAACTGGCTTCCCTATTCTAATCTCGATCTTCTAATTTGGTCCCCACTTCTGCCAAAGAGATCTTTCCATAACACAGAACTGAGCTTGTCACCCACCTCTACCATCAGAAGTGCCTTGGAAACTTCCTGTTCCCTCAGGATGAGGCTAGAACATCTGACCATGGCCTTCAAACCCTTGGGGGACTTGGGTCCTGCTTGTTTCTCCAGCCTAGTTTCTCTTACTTCCCAGACATGTCTCTGCCACACGGAATATTCCATGGCTCCCCAAACTCAGCTTGGCTTTTTATATCTCAAAGATAGCCTCAGTGCAGCAGAATGGGTCTGGGCTTTGGAGGCAGCATGCCCAGGCTCTCCAGCTCCGGCTTTACCACTTACATGACTAACCTATAAAGGCTCGGTTTGCTCATCTTGAAACTGTGCACAATGTCTACTTTACAGGCTTGTGTGGGGATTTGAAATAACATATTGAAAGTACCTACTATAGGGCCTGCAACACAGAAAATGCTCTAAATATAGGTGTGACAATGATGCTGGTGATGTCATTTTTGCCTCAGGGCCATTATGCATGCTGTTCCCTCTACAGGGCATACCCTAATTCCCTTTCTAGGTCAGTTCTAGCCACCTTTCACAATTCAGTGTAAACATCACTTCTTCCACAGTGTTTTCCTGGGCCCTCTCTCCTAGTCTCCTTGTTCATAGAAGCTGCTTCGGGTTTCTATAGCACCCTGGGCTGACCTGAGTGACACTACATTTCCTATAAAGGTGTTAGTCATATGGCTCATCCACTAAATTTTCAAATGCCTACACTCTAGAGGCCACTACTCTGAAAACTCAATCTGAACACGATCTTTCTCTTTTTTCATTTTCAAAAAATGAATGTTTAAAAGTGCTCATACTTGAGTCCCCTCTTTCCCATTAGCTGGATGTGAATATTCCTACTTCTTCACCTTCCTCTCAATGCGCGCTCTCCTTCTACTGGGAACTGGCCTTAGGTATCTCCCATACCTTATTCAGTTCACTCTTCTTAAGAGCTCTGCAAAAGTATGTCAGTCCTCTGTACAGATGGGGAAACTGAGGCTCGGAGGATTTAATAACTTGTCTCAAGTCACAGTTGGATGCTTTGTGTGGTGCCCTGCCTGAAAAAAGTTGCATCTACATCTTTCATACCTGTGTCTGGGCCAGTGGCAGTTGATAGGAACTAGCCATTTGGAGGCAGGACCAAGAAGCATCAGCGATCCATTCTCCCGGCAAAGGCAGGCAAACATCCTCACTGACTGTGTGAGTTGGCCCACCTAACTCACCTCCGTGGCCTCATTGCCTTGTCTGTAAAATATGTATAAGAATAGGACCAACCTCATAGAGTTATTGAGAAAATGAATTCAGTCATTACATTTATAATAATTATTATTGTTCCCAGCACATAGTAAGCACTCAGAGGAAGTGGGGCAAGCTTATTAATAATATTATGGCTGCTAATAATTCCAATGGGGAATAAACCTATGGTAGCTTCAAGTTAAGTCAGGTAAGAGATTTGGATATTAGGAGGGGCGTGACCTAACCAGAGTGTCAGAAGTTCTCAATGGTCACAGCAGGTAAAGAGTCCAAAAGCCAAGAAGGTAGTTAAAAGTAGTGACAAGTCTTGAGATAACCCATTTTGTCATTTCATCCTTTACAAAGAGGCCAAACCAGTCAGCGGTGAACCCCAGCCTTTGGAAGATAGTTCCAAAGCATTGGGAGTGTCTTTGAAGTAATACACATACACTGTGGAAAAATAGAAATCACAGAAACACATAAAGAAGTTAAAAAACCAAATATATAACCACCGTTAATGCTGTTATGCTTATCTCTTTCTATATTTTTCCTATGCATAGATATTCTTGGAAAAAGATTGGAACAACGATCAGGTCATAAATACAGGTTTTGTAACATGTTTTTCTTAAATTAAAAATACACACACACAAAAATACACCTTGACTCTCTTTTCATGTCAGCAAGTATTCTTCCACAGTATAATTTCTTACACCTGTCAGAATGTAATTCTGATTGTACAACCACAAATGGTCATGATGGAAAGAATAGAGACAGGCACCCCAAGAAACTAGCGCATTCATGTGGGAAGCTCATGAATAGACTCACTTTGAAAAAGGATACGTTCAAAACTGGGGAGGACAGGATTCCGAGCATTGCATCTGTGTCATCTGCAAATTTGATCATTTTGTCTTTGAGATATTTTTCCTGTCATTGACTGTGGCAGCCATGATAATATGCATTGCAGACCTCCAACCACAGAGAACATAACTGGCCAAAGGCCTTGGCTGCGGTGCTCTGAGATCCTTTGTCCAGTTTGACCTCTCTCCTTCGCTTCATGGGATCAGACTTACATCGCCGTCCAAGGCTGCTCCCAGCCTCTCTGGCCCTGAACTCTGATTTTCTTTCATAGGTGTTTCCTCTAATAAAATCCTTGCACAACGGATTTTCCATCTTGGTATCTGTTTCTTGCAGGACCTAACAAACTGATTAACAGGGGAGCAGATGAGGCCTGGGGGCAGAGACTTATTCTACGTGTGAGTAATCTCCCTGCAAGTTACCACTGAGCCTTCAGACCAGGATACTGACCCGTGCTGATCCTGAAATTCTCTGGGTGCTGATCCACCTGTACCTGGTCTGAATCATTTGGTCCAGCTAAACTCCTGGGGCTGCCAGGAACTAAATCTAACTCTCAATACCAACAACTAAGGCTTTACAGAAAGCATTTTCTCTTTTAAATTGCAGGTGTACCAGCTCCCTTGTAGTCTACGAAACTAGCCAATTCTCCTCAAAGGCTAGCCTAATTGAGCAGTTACAGATCTACCCAGATGGTAACATCAGTCCATCCAGCTCTTTGGTCAAAACCATTGCTTTCAATATCACCACCGCCCCTGCCAATAATTATAATAAAAGCTAACATTCATTGATACTTAATTTGTGCCAAGCACCATGCTGAACACCATGAATGCATTATCTTAGTTGATTCTCATAACTACTTTATAAGGTAAATCCTATTTTTTTTTCCACCAAAGAAGTTAAGTGTTTGAAAGCCACATAACTCATAAAGGGGGAAAATTAAAATCAGGTCAATCTCACTTCAACTACTAGAATAAGCATACCTGGAACACGTTTGAGAAAGTTTTGCCAGCCAGTGATGTGTGCAGGTCAGGACCTCAGGCACTAACTCACTTGACCTGACTGCTCAGTAGTGACCTTCCCTAGCCCCAAATCTCATCTGCGGTGGAAAGCAGAGCTGGACGGGGTGGGCTTGGCTGAGGGGTTGGAAAGTTTGTAGCTGAGAAGGCAGCAGGTGTACTCTAAGCCTGCCGAGCCAGCTGGTAGAGAAGCAGGGATTAGAGGAAAGCCTGTCCATTTCACTCTTTACATTTGGGGACACCATGCTCATGAATGATCTGATCGAGCAGTCATGGCCTACAAGCACAAAAAGTAAACAGAAATTATTTAGGCAGGGATTCTTACCCCCAAAAGACCAGAGTGATTTTACCCAGAGACAGAGTCCTCATTTGTTTCGTTAATACCACTTCATGGCATCGTGACTGCCTTAATTGCTGCCATTCCTCCCGTGCAGATGAAGTATCTGTTCTTTTCTGACCCGTGGGATGCACAAGAATTAGCATAATAGCAGCGCCTCCACCCCCGGCGGCAGCTCATCCAGCACCCAGGCTCACACATACCATCATTTGAGTCAATTAGGTGCTTGTTAGTTCAGCGTGAACGCCATGGCTGTAACGGATGGCTGTGTCAGGGCGCTGGCTGCTATGCTCCTGCTGCTCCCTTCCTCCCCGCTCCTTCGTTTCAGCAGTGTGGTCACTTAGCTGGCCATGCTTCAGTGAATGCCCTCCTGCTGACGGCAAAATCAAAGTGGGCTAGCACCGGGTCTCCACACCAGTGACAAACAAGCAAGAGGGGTCAAGACTGCAGCTTTCTCCTTTTCCTTCCCCTCCCCCTTCTACGCCTTCCCTTTCCCCTTCCCCTTCCCCTTCTCCTCCTTCTCCTTCTTCTTCCCCTTCTCCTCCTTCTTCTCCTTCCACTTCCCCTTCCCCTCCTCCTCCTTCTTCTTCCTCTTCCTCATCCCTGTTTATCAAGGACCTACCATGTGGTGGTGGCATACATAATCTTAGTACTCAGAGCAGCCTCACAAGGGAGGTACTACCTCTATGTTACAGATCAGGAAATTGACTTTCAGAACAGCAAACCATTTACCCCGGTTCATATATACCTAGTAAATGGCAAATCTAGAGAAAAAACAACCATTGCCTATCTACAGATAGATCATGCTCTGTTTGGGATTTTAAAAGATGTAACGATAAAATCGCATTAGTTAATGTTATAAAAGAACATTTCGCAAATTACCAAGTATAATAAAACCCAGAGCTAAGAGGCGCATTGCTGATAAATGCCTTGGTGGAGCAGAGGATGGTCAGGAAGAAGTTAAAGAGCAGCAGATATGTCATGGAAGGCACCCGAAAGAAGATGGAATTTTGACAAAGTTTGGAATGACGCACAGGACCTGGACACACAGAGGGGAAGAGGAGGAGGTCCCAGGTGGGAAGAAGAGCAGCAGCCAAGGCATGTGGCTGACAAGGAACCCAAGGAGAGCAGCTGGTTGTGAGCAGACACTGTGCGACACAGAGCAACGATTATCATTTTACCCCACTGATTATTTCATCCAGTTCAACTCAACAAATATTTACGTTGGTCCAATGTGTCCTAGACACTGGACTAGACAGGTGGGATATTGCAAACAGCAAAACAAATACAAATCTCTGTTTTCTTGGAGACCACATTCTATTCTATGACCATCAAAGCATTTAACACTATTTCTTTCTTGCCTGTTTGTTTACTTATTTATTCTCTGATTCCCCAACCCTCCCCAAAATGTGTGCTCCATGATCTACGGATCGTAGAGAACAATTTTAGTTGCTTTCTAACTTCCATTCTGCTGGCAACAGCTTCTGATTCACAATTTGGGGAGTAATGCAAATATGATTTTCAGCCACATACTTGGACTGAATATGTTGAACTCATTACCTACTCCAAGCCCAGCAGCATTAATTTGCCCCCCCTCCTGAAGTTCTTCTGATTGTTTCAGAAATGGGAATATAACCCCGGCTTCAGCTCGTCCAATTCTGGTAAACCTCAGGACATTTGCTCTTCCGTGAGTATGAAGATGTGAGACTTGGGGCTGCTATAGCCACTTATGGCCAGTAGGGAACCATCTGACCCTGCTAGAAGGCATCATGGAAAACCAGAAGATAAAAACGATGCTGCAGAGGATAGAAAAGAGAGACAAAAAGAACCTTGGTGTCATTGTTGAATTGTTAGATCAAACCCTATTTGAGACTCAGTCTGTCTCTTTACATTGTGGCTATGTGGCCAGTTTGAATTAGATTTTCTGCCATTTGCCACGCAACGGTTTCAGACAGAGATTCTGTCTTTTTTATTGTATCTCCAGTGTTTTCTTTAGAATAATACCTGACATGTAGTAGGAACTTAGTATTTGTTCAGTGAGTCCTTGATGAATGAGTGAAAAAGGAAGTGAAAGAGAAAGTGACCCTTTCTTTTCTTGATGCTTTAAAAATTAATATATATATTTTAATTTTTTAACATGTATTCATTTTTTGAGAGACAGAGTAGGAGTAGAGGAGGGACAGAAAGAGAGGGAAATACAGAATCTGAAGCAGGCTCTAGGTTCCGAGCTGTCCACACAGAGCCCGAGGCAGGGTTCGAACCCAGGAACCCGAGATCATGACCTGAGCTGAAGTCGGATGCTTAATCGACTGGGCCCCCAGGCACCCCAGATTTAATTTTTATGAAGCATATCACACTTGTGGAAGTTCATGTGAAACATGAGCATATTTTAGAGGATGATATCCTAGAGAACACCCATGCAACTTTCACCCCCCGTTAAAATGGAATGATAAAATATATTTAATCCATCTAAAATAATGGAGAAAGAAACACAGAACAGGCGTATGCAAAACAACAAAACAGAAGAGCCAAGACCATTGAAAAGCACAAAACAATATGGCAGATAGAAATCCGAAGAGATCATTAATTATATCAAATGTAAGTGGGCTAAAAGCTCTAGCTAATAAGAAAGATGTTTAGATTAGATTAGTAAAATGATCAACTAAATGTTGTTTATAAGAGCCACATCAGAAAGATAGAGACAAATGGTTGAAAGTAAAATATGGAAAGATATGCCATGAACATGCCAACAAGAAGAAATATGGTGTAGCTAGCTCAGCATCTGTCAAAATAGACTTTGGGGCACAAAATATTTCTAAAGATGAAGAGGGTCACTTCGTAATGACGATAAGCTTAATTCTCAAGAATGAAAAGACGGTTGTAGATTTGTATCTCCCAACAGTAAGAACAGCAGAACAGGGCCAATGTTTCAGAAGCTCCCTCTGCTTCGATCACGGTCCTTCCTCACAGAGGGACCCACTGTGCTGACTTTGCGCCAATTATTCCCTTGCTTAAGTTTCTACTAGTACCCCTTGGGTATGCATCTCTGAAGTTTAGTATGCCTGCCTTAAAAAAAAAAACTTGACATAAATGGAATTATAGAGTATGCATTTATGAAGAGCATGGTTCCCTCTTTCTATTTGTGAGATCCAGCCACATTGCTGCACGTATGGGTAGTTCATTCACTTTGACCGCTATCCAGCAGTCCATTTTAAAAATGTGCCACAATTTCTTCATCCACATTATTATTATCAGCAGCAGCATCACTGACATCATTACTAACAACATTTGGGCTACTTCCAGTTTTGAGCGATTACGAACAACAACGCTAAGAACTCTGCTCTGCACATCTCCTGGGACACGTGAGCATAGGTCTCCAGGAGTGGAATCACTGGGATCCAGCCTGTGTGTCCAAGGAGGTAACTGTTTCCTTTTAATGCTGCTGTACTGATTTAGGTTTCCATGAGCGCAAGAGAGTTCCCACTGCTCCGCAGACTCACCAGCAGTCAGCATTGTGAGACTACCGCCTTCTTGCCAATCTCATGCACGGCCAGCAGTCTGTCATTGTGGCTTTCATTACCCTTCAGTTCAAATTAATTTCTCAGCTTCGTTATAGCCTGTTGTTTTGCCCCCTTAATGTGTTTCTTCATTTACAAATGTATTCTCCAATTATTTGTTGGTTATTGATTTCTAGCTTTATTGCACTGCCATGAGATAAAGCAAATTATGTGGTTTTGAAGATTGAACACTTGTTGAAGGTGTAATTTTATATAAATGGTCTACGCATCCTTGGGAAAATGTGTACTTTGTAATTTGGGGGGTGTTACGATCTCAATCTGTCCCTTAACATGATTCATTATGCATATTATTTAAGTTTTCTGTATTCCTTTTTTTTTTTTTTTTTTTTGGTCTGCTTGTTCTATGTATTATCGAAAGAGAGATGTGTTTAAAACCTTCTATTATTGTGGATTTTTCTGCTTCTTTTTATAGGCCATTTATATTCTTGAGAGGTTAGGAGATACAAATTCACAAATTTGTATCTATCAGTCTTGCAAATTAAGCTTATTGTCATTTTGAAGTGATTTCATCTTTAGAAATATTTTGTGCCCCAAAGTCTATTTTAACAGATATTAAGCTAGTTACACCGTATTTCTTCTTGTTGGCATGTTCATGGCATATCTTTCCATATTTTACTTTCAACCATTTGTCTCTATCTCTCTGATGTGGCTCTTATAAACAACATTTAGTTGATCGTTTTGCTAATCTAACCTGAACATCTTTCTTATTAGCTAGAGCTTTTAGCCCACTTACATTTGACATAATTAATGATCTCTTCGGATTTCTATCTACCGTATTGTTTTGTGCTTTCCAACGGTCTCAGCTCTTCTGTTTTTTTACACACCTGTTCTGTGTTTCTTTCTTCATTATTTTAGATGGATTAAATATATTTTATCATTCCATTTTCTCTTCTACTAATTTAGAAGTTATGGACTCCTTTTGATGCTTTTCATGGTTATCTTTAAAGTGGCTATGTGCAGATGTAACTTACCAAAAATATCTTGATCATTTTCTTACTGTCCCAGACAATTACTCGACCTTGTAACACTAACTACATTTCTTCTTCCTCTGATATAGAGAGATAAAGAAATATTTGCTATATATATTTTGTTCATGTTTATTTATTTTTGAGAGAGAGAGAGAACGAGTTCGAGCCAGGGAGGAGAAAGAGAGGGAGACACAGAATCCAAAGCAGTCTCTCGGCTCTGTCTAAGCTGTCAGCACAGAGCCCGATGCGGGGCTCAAACTCACAAACTGTGAGATCACAACCTAAGCCGAAGTAGGACACTTAATCGACTGAACCACCCAGGTGGTATAGCACCCTGCTATATATATAGACACACATATATATGTATATATATAGTTCTATTCTGTTCTTTTGACTCCACAAGGCATCATAATTATATAATCAGTATTAGACTCCCCACCTTGGATGGCTCCGAGCTTAATCTTCTGTCCACCACATCTCAGGAGGCCATGAAAATTCATATTGAGACTCTCCAAGTTCAGTAAATGTCCTGAGTTCAGAATTTAGAAAATGCTCCACTACTTCTCTGTTCCAGCCTTCACTCACATTTTGGCTTGGTAACTAGTAACTCTTTTTCCAGCTCCTTGATGCTTCGATGATGTTTAGAATATTTCAGTTAACAGTTTTAGTTTGTGTGTGTACGTGCACGTGCGTGCGTGTGTGTGTCGTGTGTCTAAGGCAGGAGGATCAGTCAAGATAGTTATTCTGCTCTGCTAGATCTCCAGAAATAAACTCGGTCTTGTCTTTATCTATATAATTTCATTTCAGTCTCTTTCTTGAATTTTGGGTTACATCTGTTTCAACCACCTTTTAGTTGCTTCTTTCTTTCTCAACTCTGAGTTTACCTCCTGAAACTTTCTTTCTCTTCTCCTTTTTTTTTCTTTGTCTCCCTCTATACTCATCCCATTTGTGTGTAAAAAGGAAGAAGACCCTCATCGGGTCTAAAATGCATGAGTGTAATGATAGTGATGCACTTGAATCAAAGAGAAATGTATAAATTATGATATGAAATTATACAAAGAATCAGTGCCTGAAGCTGCTAACATCCTTGAAACTGTCCAAAGACCCCTTCAGAATGTCAAAAGAAGTATCTGCCTACCTTTATCATCTTCCTTTAATTAAACCTGTTTTTTCTTAAGCACCACCAGCATTCGAGAGAAGTGAAAATGTCTCTTTTCTATTTTATTACAACATTATAGTTTTATACTACTTTTTCAACTGAAAACTCATGGTGTTTTTTTTTTATGTTTATTCATTTTTTAGGGAGAGACAGAGTGTGAGTGAGGGAGGGGCAGAGAGAGAGGGAAACACAGAATCTGAAGGAGGCCCCAGGGTCTGAGCTGTCAGCACAGAGCCCGATGTGGTGTTCGAACTCATGAACTGCGAGATCATGACCTGACCTGAAGTCGGACGCTTAACTGACTGAGGCACCCAGGTGCCCCTGAAAACTCAAAGTGTTTAAGTTATATTTTGGTTAACTCCAGTAGCATATTTTAAAATCATTTGAGACTCCTCACAACCACTACGAATAATATTTTGGTGTGCCACACATCTGACTTACTGAAGAATCTCAGGCTTGTAATCTGTTTTTAAGATAGGATCCACTTATAATATGGTTTTCTTAAAAAAATCGTTAAAATAATGTTATAACCACAGTAAAGGACATTTTAAAATAAAATGTTTTCAACCTCTGCCGACTAAATATAATTATTTTAATTTCCGCTCATTCCCTTTCAAACTTTATCTATATACTTACATAATTTATGGTTATAATCATGGTAAATCCACAATGTTGCGTCCTCCTTTTGAAAGCTTCTAGTGTTTATAAATACCCCTTCCTGTTGTTACACAACTTCTTGTCTGTCATTTTCAGTGGCTGCCTGCTATTCTACCAAGTTGATGTATTATAATTTACTTAATAATTTCCCTATTGTTGGACTTTAAAGCCATTTCAGTATTCTTCGTATTATACTTTGATAAATGTGTTTGTGAATATATCACCAGAATGGGGAAAGTGGTGGATTTAAGACACAAATAATCCAATAAGATAATGGAAGGGTAGCAGCTCTCAAATACTTTTTGGGCAAGAAGAGTGTTATGTCGCTACACCCTCACTCTGGCATACTGAATCAGTGCAGAAGCCAGCAAGCCTTTAAAGTGTTTTTTGCCTCCAATCAATCGATTTCATGTTTCAAGTGTGTGCTTTAGCAATATCACCTTTCCAGTTGCAAAGTGAACGAAGCTCAGAAACATGGAACACCGAATTTGCAAGGACAGGACTTTAAGGCCCTTGAGCCCAAGCCTCTCGTTTTCTAGATAAGGATACAGATGTCATCATTGACATCATCCTGCTATTAGTGGAGATTTGATTCAGAGGGGAAAAAATTCAGACTTCCTTACTCTCTGGTCCATTTCCATTAGATCAACGGTCTCCAACCTTTGGAACCACAAAGAGGTTGAGAATTGGTTGGAAGCACCAAGGAGCATTTGGAAAATGGACTGAAAAAAGCAATTTCTGGGTGTGTTCTGTAGTGCTTGTTACCAGGTGAAGATGAGTCTTTTTTGTTTAGAGTCTCTCAAGTGTGTGCGCTCTGACAAAGGCTAGCACTAAAAGGAACATACATGTGAAGAGGCCACTTAGCATCTCTCTCCTCGCTGCAGTGAGACAGCCATTACTTTTCATTAAATAAGTAATATTCTGAGCAATCCACTTACTCATCATTAAGGGCCATTAGTAGCTACTCTTCGTCACACATAAACCCTAATGGTGCTCTATCAAGGGTTTTACTAAAGAGTTGCTAATTTTCAACAGGGAAGATTAGTAATGCTGGAAGCAGAATTTAGATTTTCCTCTGAAGCTCTTCTAAATATCCTCCCCTTTAGCCTCTGCCCTGGGAAACAAAGCAGCCACACAGTAATTACAGTGAGGCTTTAGCAGGAAGAACCACTGGTCTGGGTCTCCTCTCCCATGGCTGCAGTTCGGGCTTTGGTCACAGGGGAGCACACTGATCTCTCAATTAAAAGCTCACAATACACTTGCCGGCTTCTCAGGTCCTTTTGGATCTGAATCTGTCTGCTTGGAGGGCCAGGTCATGCGGTGCATCCAGAAGGCCACAGAAGAGTCCTCCTTTAAGCCAAACAGACACCAGCTCTCATCTGTCTCAATGTTTCGACCAGAGATATTTTTCCTAGGCTAATTCCAAAATGCAACTGTAGAACGATTAGATTTCCATTGGCCATGACACGTTGTTTTTATCTCCTGACGGCAAATTTGCGTAGTGGGGCTAGTGGGGTCCTAGTAAACAGACATGGCAGAGAGGCGAGGTGGCTTACCTACACGACTCCTAGGTAAAATTCGTGAGAATTCCCTCCCCACCTCCACTTCATCCTCACTCCTGTTCTCTTCTATACATTCCACTGGTTTAATTAGTGTCCTTTTTCAAAATGGAAAGTTCCCTAGAGGTTTGCAAAGCTTGGTTTAAATTGTTTGAGTACATCATTCTGAAAGTTCCAACATGGGCACTGGTGCTATTGCTTGGCTAGAAACTCAGAGATAGGTAGGACCAAATAATAGGAACCCAGAGGAAATTAGGACAGAAAAGCTTAAACATTATTTTCATTAATAAACCCATAGAAAAACATACTTGATTTCCTTGGCCATCTGGCCATTCATTAATTTAATATCTTGCTTTGACGTGATAAATAACAGAGCAGGGTGACTTTGGATACATCTTGCTTCCTTTGCTGGCTTCAGGATTATGAGATGATTCTGAGACTGTACATTGTATATTCTCAATACACATAGACATTAAATCCATCAAGAGGCAGAGCACTTTGTGTTGGCCAGAAAACAATTCCAGTTGCAAATGCTTTTTAATTAACAGGGGCTTTGTATCAGCTTTCCTAGCTACCCAGCTAGAGTTCCCATGTCTGGGCAGGTGCATCCTGTTGTGTATTACAGAACAACAAAGGGGAGTGCAAGGGCAGGAGCACTTCAGAAGACTGAATGAGTTCATGCTTCCCTGCTCTCTGCCTCCCGCTGGTCTGTTGCTCCTCCTGCTGAATCCTCCAAGAAAGACTCCTTCAAGCATACTGTAGCTCTGACTGCTTGGTTCATTCATTCAGTCATACATTCAACAAATATTTGCCGAACACCTACCCTATACTGTGTGCTATAGTTGGCCCCAGCTATACAGTATAGAACAAGGAGAGTTCACTGTCTAAGACAGAAAATGGTTATTCATGAAACCATAAAGGTAAAGTGAAATGGATATTTTAATGCAAGGAGTCTTGGAAAAATTTCCCAAATAGACTGACCAATAGCGTTTCTTTCTCTTCTTTTAAGGGCCTGTTTCTCTGGTGAAAATGGGCTACCGTCACCCTATGATGCCATGAATTTCCCTACAGTGGATGTCACTGGCAACCCTGTCCACCAATTTGATGCGGCAAAGAAGTTTCACCAAAGCCAACAGCTAGTAGGATCATGGAACCCAGAGTCAGGACAACTGATGCACATTATATACAGCACACCATCTACTGGACTGGCATCTGGGGTTAGACTGGGGCAATGGTCCTCCTAGTTCCACATTTTTACTTACTTGGCCCCACCCACCAACAGATGCATCAAAGCTTGATATCTGGGGCCAATACTGACCTAGAGTTGGGAGAGGAGGGACAGGAAGATAGTAATTAGACTTAAGGATCACAGAGTTTCAGAGCTGGTATAATCCACGATACACTTGATACTCATAGTGTGGTCCATGGCCAAGCAACATCAGCATCAGCTGAGAGCTTGTGAGAAATACAGAACCTCAGACTCCACCCCAGACCTACTAAATATGGATCTGTCTTCTAACAATATCCCCAGGTTACTCGTAAGCATATTACGTTTTGAGAAACAGTGCCCCATATAAATAAATTTCGACCTTTCCCCCTGGCACCCACATATTAGAATTCTGTGTAGGACATATTTCCTTTAGTGTCGTGAACACTTTCATACTACAAGTGACAAATGATGACGAGCACTGCAATACACTAGTGCCATATCATGGTTTAGAACTGAGCTATCTTGACCCCTTCATTCAATAAATATGAGAAAATTGCCTATGTCCCATACTGTAAGCTCATAGCAGAGCTAGGACCAATACCCCAGGTCTTCAGCTGTCCTTTGGATGAGTCTTGAATCAGGGGTATCCTGTTCTTTCCTTATGACGCAACTCCTCACAAACTATGTTTATATTATTTGGGTCTCAGGTTTAAGGTGCTAGTTGTTGACATCCATGCAGCTAACAGCTTACATGATTACATACCCACTTATCTTTGAACAGCTTGGTAACCTTATCTCTGATGGTCACAGTAAGGCATTTGTCTGCCTGGAATACCTCATCATCTATAAAGACAATTCTTTTTTGACCTTGACCTCCCAGTTACCCTGCATGGACCTCTTGGCCCCTGGGCTCTACCTTGATCTCTGTGAAGAGCACATATTGCCCAGTAGTTTGCTTTGAACTAGCCATGTGAACTCGTATCTCCACATAAACATCCCCCATACAGCAGATTCCACAGTGAAGCATCCATATTTAGACTTTTTCAGACTCCAAAAATTACTAGAGCTCTGGACTTTGAGTCTAGATTTTTCTGTTTGGTTCTATCAAAACTCCATCTCACATTACTAAGGCCAGATCCTGACCATCCTCTCTCTCTCTCTCTCTCTCTCTCTCTCTCTCTCTCTCTCTCTCTTCAAGGAATACACAAATCACAATGATAAGGAGAAGAAAGTCTGGAAAGCAAAGATGACTCTTCGAATTAAGAAAGGAGGGTAGTTATAGAGAACAGCTTTCCTTTTCCAAAGAGGAAGATAAGAGGGCCTCTTCCCTATGTTAAGGGCATAATTCAATATCATCCAGAATGATCTAGTATGAAAACACTTTACATTCCCAAAGGTCAACATTTTTAAAAGAGAAGATGGTAAGTTGATGGTATCTTAATTTTAGCGCAATTTTTATTTTCTCTCAAATCTCAATATTTTTGCTATCAATGTGGAATATGTCCCTGAACACAGCTCTAACAAATGTGGCAACATCCCCAAATTGCCTCATTTGCATTTGGGTACATCTAGAACATTCTTCTTCCACAATCACTTCTTTTGGAGTTGTCCCTTTGGGTAATGGTCCCCTTTTATTTGGTTTTCAATGCTCTCTCCCTGCCAGTTTTCTCCCCTAGCAAACAGGAAGCCACCTGCTGAAAATATCCAATGCCAGGTAACCTATTGCTAGAGTATCTTCACATGAAGAGACCTACGGAGAGGACAAAACTTAGCCCAAAGGAATGGTTGCTCAAGCTGGAACCTGAGGCTTCAAAGATGGATGAGAATGACACCTGCTCCACCTTGCTTCATAACGGGATTAGTAAGGAAAAATTAGGTCAGAGATGTTAAAGTGCTTTTGACACAAATTAAATCAAGGCTTTGATTTTTCCCAATTTAATATAGCTCTGCCTTAGGGTCAGTTTCTGCCTCAAACTGTCCATTTTTCAAAATGAGAATACTGGACTCTCGTACTTCTTTGCAAGGCTGCTAGATGCAAAGGAAACAATTGTGTTTCGTCTAATGTCATCGGATCAAAAATGTTTGAGACAATTGCCTTAATAGGACCAATGGTATCACAGAAAGAACAACTAGTTGTTTTCAGCCTGCATTTCAGATAGGTCTTGAGCTAAGCAATGATCCAACAGGTGAAAATTTGGCACCACAGAACCACTTACCAGAGAAATGAATATGCTTGAGTTTGATGGCTAGAGGATAGAGACAGTTCCATTTTGTTTTCAGAATAGACCTCATGCTGTTTCCTTGGTTTCTATTCTCAAAGCTAACCCAGGTGCCTTCAGAGGACAAAGGGAGTAGCTCCATGGTACTAGTTCTGGAGGTGTGGTCTTTGGAGCCACTGCATCAGAATCATGTGCTTATTACAAATGTAGATTCTTGGCTGAAACATTGCCAAACCCCGTGATTCAGGATCTCTTGGGGTAGAACCGAGAAAGCCATATTTTAAACAAAAAGATGACTTCTAGCATACTAACATATGTGACTCACAATCATCAGTGGATTGAATTCCTATATTACTACAGGGCAGGGGTTCTCAGTCCTGGCCACACACTAGAATCACCTGGAGGACTAATAAAAAGCACCATGGCCAGCCCTACCCCAAACCAATTACATTAGATTTTCTGGAGATGAGACCCTGATATATGAATTTTTAAGGCTCTTCTGGTAATTTTAGGGGTGCTGTCAGGGCTGGGAACCTCTGATATAGGGCTTGATCCCCTACTTCCCCTTGGAATGCAAGGGAACTACTCAAGGGCACTCACAGAACAGGTACACTAGTGCTTCTCAAGCTTCTTTTCTGCCAACGCATTAAGGGTCATAAGAATCTAAAGAGCACCTACAACATACTATACACTGAGGAACTCAGCAATTAATCAAACAGAAATAGACTGCTCTCAAGGAGCCCACAGTCCACTGGAAAAGACAGACTCAATTACTAAAGGTGAGTAGAAGAAGCCTTAATTTCTTAATTTCTCTAGTTTCTCCTGCTGGTCCTTATTTTAAGAACCTTGCTCTGGGATGTCTGGCTGGCTGCGTCGGTAGACTCTTGATCTTGGGGTTCTGAGTTCAAGCCCACACTGGGTATAGAGATTACTTAAAAATGAAATTTTGCAGGGTTTGGGGGTGAGTAGGACTTTGCTCTCCACACACCAGAGAATTACTTGCTTACTTGCTTACCAGGATCCCTTGCTTTACCCTTCCCCTATATGCTTGTTCAAAGCTTCTTTAAAAAGATCTGATTTTGTGGGGTGCCTGGGTGGCTCAGTCAGTTGATCATCTGACTCTTGAAATTGGCTCAGGTCATGATCCCAGGATCATGGAATTGAGCCCCACATCAGGTTCTGTGCTGCATGTGGAGCCTCCTTAAGATTCTCTCTCTCCCTCCCACTTGTGCTCTCTCTCTCTAAATTAAAAAGAAAAGTTTAAAAACTCTGTTTTTGAGCATTCCTAAAAGGCATTGTAATTATTAAGATATTTGGGACCTATGTGAGTTTCTATTCAGATCATGAAGATTTCCTCTGGCACGAGTTACAGACTATGAAGTCTCACCCTTTGGTACATGCTTGTGTTAGTCTGCGAAAGTCGTAGCATAATGGTGGTAAGACTGACAAGTCCTGACTCGTGGAGTTAAGGAGTGAGCTGCTCTTCCCCCTGCTAAAAACATGCTTTTATCTCTGAATTCAGAAAGAAAGTGTCTTTCTTGAAATAATTTTATTGGATTCTATCTGGAGATAACAGAGCTTTTAGGCAGGTATTCTAGTTCAGGCTAATGTATGAAATGATGTATAATCGACCCCTCTCCTATAAAAGGGCTTAATTAAAGTTAGGATTTTGCTCTTAATCATCTAATGCAGAACACAGGGCATAGCCGTTGGACAGCTCCAAGTATCAAAATATGATCACTTTAAACTGACAGCCTAGTTCTTAAAATGTTAGCTTTTGCTCCTTTCCCTTCCTGTAATAACTTACTTTTAATAATTTATCAGCTGATAAGTGATTTGTAAACTGTTAATTCATGTCCTACATAACACCCACAGGTATTCTTTCCACAAAAAAGAAGAGAGTTTTCAGTGACCATGGCCTTATGTGACATTTAAAGGAGCCACAAGTGAACCTTTCCCATTTCGTTTACTATATTCATATGTTCTCAGTCTTGCTGTGATCTGGTATACCTTTCTGAAACCTAGTTTTTGGAGAAAAAAAATCTGAACCGCAACTTGGAAATGGTGATTGCTTGCCTGGAACAGGTAATGCAGTCTCCTAGTTTCTCATCTAACATTGAAGCACATTCTTTTTATTTATACCCATTTAGGGAATGGTTCCAGTGTTAATCAGTAGCAATTTGAAATTACTCAATACTAAATGGAGGAAAAGTGGTATTAATACTTGATTGCAGAAGTAACAGTAGGCTGTGGCAACAGATCTAGGTATAATTATAAACTGGGCAGAAGGGCACTTGGGGTGAGCTAGCACTCAAAAATATGCAAGAAATTAATAAACCTGGCTAAAGACAAATAGCAAGGAACTTATTCTGAAAGCCCTTTGAGCAGAAGTAAAGGGATTATTTTTACTGCCTACAAGTATAATAACAATGATTAGCCTTTCTGCCTTCATTTGCTCCATTAGTTATGTTATCATACACGGTTAGCAGCAGAGGTAGAGAAGGGAGCTGCTCAAGCACAAAATAAACATTCTGAATCCCAAGACAGTCAATTATAAACATTAAATGTGCCAATGGGGTTTTTTAAACATCTTTATTGAGCTGGAACTCAGTACGTACTATATACATGCAGTATATATACTATATATACTGCATACTATATACTATATACTATATATACTATAGTATAGTATAGTATAGTATAGTATACTGCATATATATAGTATGTATATAGTATAGTATATATATATGCACCATCAAAACATACCATTCAGTTTTGGGTATATTCACTGAGTTGTACAATCTTCACCACTATCTAATTTTAGAACATTTGTATCATTCCAATAAAAAAACCATATACCTAATAAGCAGTAACCTCTCAACCTCTTCCCCGATTAGTGCCTGGAAGCCACTAATCTACTTTTCATCTCTGTAGGTTTGCCTATCTTGAATGTTTCAGATAAATGGAATCATATAATATATGACCTTTTGTGTCTAGCTTCTTTCACTGAGCATATCTTCAAGGTTCGTCCATATTATATAAGCACTTTATTCCTTTTAATGAATGAATAATAGTCCCTTGTATGGATATACCACATTTGGTTTATCCATTCATTAGCCAATGGGCATTTGGGTTATGACTTTTTGTCTATTGTGAATAGTGCTGCTGTGAACATTGGTGTACAAGTTTTTGTGTAGACACACATTTTAATTTTTCTATATACCCAGAATTGTAATTGCTGGCTCATATGATAACTCCATGTTTAGCATTTTGGCCAATGAGTCCCTTTTTTTTTTTTTTTTTTTTTTGAGAGAGAGAGACAGAGAGAGTGAGAGAGAGAGAGAGAGGCTCAAACTCACGAACTGTGAGCTCATGACCTGAGCTGAAATCATGAGTCAGACACTTAACTGACTGAGCCACCCAGACTCCCCGGCCAATGAGTTCGTAAGCCATGTTTTTTTTAGCATTCTTTTCAAAGTTTATTTGAATTTAAAGAGACCGTAGATGAATATGCTGCATAGGCTTAATTGAGGCTAATTTTTTTCTTCATACAACTTGTGAAGTTTAATTTAAAATTCAAAGTAAGTTCATACAAAAACATACAAAGTAAGCCCCAATTGCCTCTGAATGAAATGATTGTTCATGTCTGTACATTTTAATATCATATGCTGATACAATGTCTATGAAACAAGACCCTTATCTGCATGATAAGGCGTGAGCAAATTTGATGATTCCCTGGATATTCTTCCCTTAAGATGAATTTGCTTGGAGAAGAGGGAAGAAGAAACTAGCTTTTCCCATTTGACAGGTAAGTAATCTGCTATGTTTCTAGTCGTTATGGCCACAGATGTGACAATATTGGAGCTTGGGGGCCCCACTAAAAAGTGTAGTCAAGTCAGACTTAAATGGAATGAAGTCAAAGTAATAGTGGTTAGTAGGGTTTGAAAATAATCATTCAGAAAAACAGGGCCAACTTTTGGGCTCATTGCTCTTTTATGACAATTTTGGTGGCTGGTATTTACCCAATAGCAAAGCATATTTATGTAACGTATTTGTATGTGACTGGCTCTGTGCTAAGTGCTTTACACGAATCATTTCATTAAACCCATTATACAGCTGGGGAAACTAAGGCTTAAAGGTTAAATAACAAACTCAAGTTAGCACTTATAACAAGTAAAATTTAAAACTCAAGTGTGCCTGAATCCAGAGTGACTTTTAATTACCTAAGCTCTACCGCAATGAGAGCCTAACTTCACAGCTACTGAGTCTTCTAGCCCCACCCAAGAGCCTTATAAAGTGGTTTTTTTTTCTTCCACACCCCAATTTCCAAGAGGCAATGGAGGCAGGTGGTCTCAAAATGGCCTTTCTGCTTACTAGATGTACCATATAAATAGCCTAGGAATCCGGTCCTCTGGATTGCTAAAGTAGCTACATGTCTTGGATTTTTAAAGAAGGGAAGAAGGGGAAGAAGAAAAGAGGAGCCTTCCAATACATTCTATGCCCCCATCTCTATTCTTGCCCTCAGCAACTCCTTCCCTCATATGCTATGCTTTGGCAATTACCCAATGGTCACAGCACCATGGTTTTTCTTACCTTTCTCACCTTTGGGCCTTTGCTCAGTTTGCATCTATTGTGCAGAATGCCCTTCTACTTCACTTCACCTGGAAGAGGTCCCAATCAACCATTAAGGTTCATCATCTACTTCAGGAAGCCTTCCTTAACCCTTTCATAAGGCAAGCGTAGGCTTAGTTTTATATTGCCAGATTTTCCATACTGTTTTTTAACTGGCTGTTTCTGGGTTTCCTTAATTGTGACGTCCTTAACTATGGGTACTCCATCTCATTTGTCTTTGTAGTCCCAATACCTAGCACAATGATTGCCATACACACAAAGTATCCAATCAATGTTTGTTGAATGAATAAATGAACTAATATTTGTGGAGCACCAATTATAGGCCAGGCCCCTTAACAAATATCAATTCATTCAGTCCTCAAAATAAACTTGTAAGATATGCAGCAAGATGCCACTGTTGATAAGTGAAGGAAGTAGATTACTCAGCTAGTAAGTGGCAGTGCTGGGATTCAAACCCAGCTCTCATCGACTCCAGAGTCAGGCTCTGTGTATCCTTACTGTCTTTTAGAATACAAAACTGATTCTGGATTTCAAAGACCTGTTCTCTGTGGCCACATATCATAGAAATGGTCCCCAAGTTCCAACATCTCTATGTACAAGATGTGTCTCTCATTTGTTCCCTCACAATCAGAAGTAGCTCACAGTACCTCTGTCATATAGCATATCCTCATTTTTACCTGATTTTTTTTTTTTTTGTGAATATGGTCACAGCCATTTGGCTAGAAGTCAAGACCTGATTCTTTTTTTTTCTTTTTTCTTTTTTTAAACATTTATTTATTTTTGAGAGACATAGAGACAGAGCACAAGCAGGGGAAGGGCAGAGAGAGAGGGAGACACAGAATCCGAAGCAGGCTCCAGGCTTTGATGAGACTTCAGCACAGAGCCCGACGTGGGGCTCGAACTCACAGAGGTGAGATCATGACCTGAGCTGAAGTCGGCCACTCAACCAACTGAGCCACCCAGGTGCCCAAGACCTGATTCTTTATGAAGCTCTATCATTGAGTGTCTCAGACCGAGACTGATCACCTCACTGTGTATGTCAAGGACAGGCAGAGAGGACTTTCTACTATTTATTGGCATGGAACACAAGGCCTGAGGAACTTAGCAAAAGATAACAATAGAGATCTGAGGGTGATTTACCATTTACTGTCAATTCTTCTATAAGATTAGTTTTAGTTAAAGAATTTAATATTTGTTAATTCACACAGAATCTAATTGCATCAGCCAGTTGGTGAGCAAGGGCTATTGGAAAGGGTCAGAGGATTTTAGAAATTCTCAGATAAAACATCTCTTATGCCTCCTTTCTGATGCCACTGAACATCTCCATCTGATCCTATCGAGCAGTAATGGAACTGGTTTATGATCTCTCAAGCATCACTGGATATGATCAGAATGGTTCTAAATAGTTTACTTTGACGTCAATCATTGCCCTCACCTAGCACAGACTTCATTCTTTTCCGATCCAAACAAAAAGTCATCTTTAAGCCAGCCCCATTATTATAAGCCCTAAAACCGTGTTCCTCTAAGTTACTAAAAGCCACTCTTCCTTTTTCCTCTTCAGACTGTGTTCAAGGTAGAATGTTCTTTCCACTACATTAAGCTGTGTCCCGAGTTCAAAGCTGTTGTCCTCACGAGCCCATGGAAATGCTCCTCAAATTTTAACATTTCAGTGTCCAAAACACCTCTTCCTCGTGGTGCCTTTATTCCAAGAAGCAACAGGAAATGTCTTCCATGCTTGTTTTTACCAGGAAGATTTTGTTATGCCATTCCAAATAAGGTTCATTCTGCTAATCACAGCAGTAAGATATTTACATTCATCACTTTGTTTTCTTGAGGACTCTTCTAGGATGATCACATAGGATACTACATATAGCTTCTCACTAATTACACAGAAGCCTTCCTGTTCAACTGTCCATGTATCTCGACCTGAGGATAGGAATGCTAACGCCTTATTCCCTTCTTCAAATGTCTATGACTGTTCTGTGCTATCATTTTTGATCTTCTGGTTGTTGTTTTTAAATTTTTTTTAATGTTTATTCATTTTTGAGAGAGAGAGAGAGAGAGAGAGAGAGACAGACCACAAGCAGGGGAGAGGCAGAGAGAGAGACACACATACACACACACAGAATCCGAAGCAGGCTCCGGGCTCTGAGCTGTCAGCACAGAGCCTGATATGGTGCTTGAACCCACGAACCATGACATCATGACCTGAGCCAAAGTCAGATACTCAACCGACTGAGCCACCCAGATGCCCCTGAACTTCTGGTTTTATCCAACCTTGGTTTTATTTCCTGTACTGAAGCAGAGAGTTCATTTTCTTTTGATATTTAATCTGTATGTAGTTCTCTACTCACTACCTAGACTCAGATACATCTGTTTTCAAATAAAGAGCTTGGAGTTACAGGTGTAGGGTGGGGATGATTGTCAAGGAAAGAAAGGAGGAATTTCAACGTTTTGAACTCCCAAACCATGGAGAAAATGCTGTGATGTTTGTCAACATCAAATAACTGTCAAAAGTACATGAAATCTGCTCTATAACTTGATACTTTAATTTGTTCAACAAATATTTATTGAGCATCTGTTATGTGTCAAGCTCTATTTAAGATGCTGGAAATACATCAGGGAGCAAAACGTGGCAGAGATCCCTGCTCCCATGGAGCTTATCTTCTAGCAGGGAAGGAGAGACATCGAGCAATAACATGAAAACAACTAAATTGCATAGTATGTTAGAAGATTATAAACGATACTTGGTCAAAGACCTGAAAGAAGTATGGGAGTTAGCCATCCAGATACCTAGGGAAAGAAGATTCCAGGCAGAAGAAAGAGCTTGGAATAGTGCAAAATGTATCAAATTTCCACCAAGATAGAAAACCCCAAAGCCTACTACTACATTAAAGTAATCAGTGCCTTTGTCCCCATTTATATATATGTAGTTGTTTTATGTCTGTGTTTGTAATTACAAAAATCTCAACTATCTAGAAGGCTATGTCCCTTATGGATGATGTTATCTCAAAATGATCCCTAGGCAGAAAGAAATATGTTTTAAACCAAAAGTGCCCATAGCCAAGGGTGGTGACTACTCAAGCTCTTATTGTAGCTGATAAGGGAACTGGTTTAAACTAGATTTTTCAGACCCTTAGAATCTTTTCTGTGTTGCGACAGAATTTCTTATATTATCAGATTCTTGATCATATTTTTATTTATTTTTTTCTCTCACACTCCAAAACAAGTATAGGCAGCCTAGAGATGGCTGCTAGGAATCCTGCTAGAAATTCTCAGTGCAAAATTCGGAAGCCACCCTCTTGGGTCCTGGGTCACGCTTTCTGTTGCAGTTTCCCCTGGGCTCACCTATCTGCCTCTGCAATCTCTGGCCCCGTTCTCTTGGCTTGGGATCTATGACTGCTACTTGCCTTCCGCTTGCCTCTCGGCAGTGCTTACTGCCTTTCCCCTCCCTGCCTCCTGCCCTGGATTCTTATTCTACATCCCCAGCACTCTCATTCTCTTAGCCCTGGCCATGTGTCTCTCTGATTGACACCTCATCTCTGCTTCCCCTCACTCCCTTCCAGTCTGCCCGATCCCCAATGCCTCCCTAAGCCAGCAGGCTGATCTGTTCCCTCCCGCCTTCTGCAAAGGGGTCTTTTTTTTTTTTTAAGTTCATTTATTTATTTCGAGAGTGACTGAGACAGCGCATACAAGGGAGGGGCAGAGAGAGAGAGGGACAGAGAGAATCCCAAGCAGGCTCCACACAGTCAGCTAAGCACCCTACTCAGGACTTGAGCCCAGGAACCACAAGGTCATGACCTAAGCCGAAACCAAGAGTCGGATGCTTAACCCACTGAGCCACTCAGGTACCCCTGCAAAGGGTCTTTCTGCAAGCATTGCCCTCTGGGCTCTATGGGATTCCTGCTCCTTCGTGTGCCAACTCCCTTTCTATCCAGACATATTACTCTACTCTTTCCTTCACTGGCTTGAAACCATAGAAGTGTGTGTGTGTGTGTGTGTGTTCACAGTGGGAGAGGAGGTTGAGGTTTAGGATTACTTTTTTTTCTGTTTCGAATTCTGATTTTACTTATGCTATTTGCTTTTTTATGGACACATCATTTATATACCATAAACTTCACTTGTTTTTTTTTTTATTTTTTATTTTTTTTTGTTATAATAGTTTATTTTCAAATTGGTTTACATATAACACCCAGTGTTCATCCCAACATGTGCCCTTTTTAATGCCCATCACCCCCTCTCCCCCCTCCCTCATCCCCCTTACCCTCAGTTTTTTCTTAGTCTTTGAGAGTCTCTTATGTTTTATCTCCCTCCCTCTCTGTGTCTTTTTTTTCTTTCCCCTCTTCCCCTCCCCCTGGTTTTTGCTTAGTTTCACAAAGTCCACCTATTCGTGGAAACATATGGTATCTGTCTTTTTCTGACTGACTTATTTCACTTAACATAATACCCTCCAGTTCCATCCATCTTGCTACACATGGCCAGATTTCATTTTTACTACGTGGCAATGAGAAAACTTCACTTGTTTAAAGCATACAATGCTGTTTTTAGTACAACAATCTGATTTCAGAATATTTTCATTATCCCAAAAGTAAATCCTATTGAGCAGATATTCTCCACCCCTCTCCCAATTTAGGCAACCACTAATCTACTTTAGATGACTTTCAGAGCTCTATAGATTTGTCTGCTCTGGATCTGTTATATAACTGGACTCTCACAATATATTGCCTCTTGTGTCTGGACTCTTTGACTACCATGTTTTTAAGATTCATTCGTATTACATCATCAATCGGTACTTCATTCCTTTTTAATGCTGAGTGATATTCCATTTACGTGGATATACCACATTTTATTTATATATTAATTGGTTCATGAACATCTGGATTGTTTCTATTTTTTCATGATTTCAAATAATGCTGCTATAAATATTCATGTGCAAGCATTGTTTGAATACCTGTTTTCAATTATTTTGGGTATATAACAGGAAGTGGAATTGCTGGGTTATATGGTAATTCTATGTTTAACTTGTTAAGGACCTTCCAAACTGTTTTCTACAGCGGCTGCAAAATGTAACATTCCCACCAGCAATGTATGACTGTCCGACGTCTCCACATCCTTGCCAACACTTGCTATTGTCGGTCTTTTTGATTATAGCTGTTCTGGTGGAAGTGAACTGGTATCTTATTGTGGTTTTGAGTTGCATTTCCTCAGTGACTAATCATGTTGCTTTTTCATGAGCATTTGTTTTTCTTCTTTGGAGAAATGCCTATCCAAATCCTTTTGCCATTTTTAATTGAGTTTATAATTTTATTGTTGATTTATAAATTCTTTATTATTCTGTATACAAGTCTCTTATCAGATATATGATTTGCATATATTTTCTTCCATTCCGTAGGTTACCTTTTCACTTTCTTGAGGGTGTTTGTTCTTTGAAGAACACATGTTTTTAATTTTGATACTATTCAATGTATTTTTTCTTCTGTGGTGTATGCTTTGGGTGTCATGTAGAGGAGAAAATTGCTAATTCAAGGCCTTGCACATTTGCTGTCTGTTTTCTTCTAGGAGTCTTAGAACTTTGGCTCTTACATTTAGGTCTTTGATCTATTTTAGGTTAATTTTTTTCATATAGTAGTAGGCATGTGGATAGCCAATTGCCCCAGAACCATTTTTTGAAAAGACTATTCTTTCCCCTTTGACATCTTTGCTTGCTCTTACCCCAGAAATGTCAGCATTTCCCAAAGTTCTGTCCTATGGTTCTCCATTTTTCTCTTGTTCCACTCCACTTTCTCAAAGTATATATGCTTTCCTACAGCCTCAATTGTCCCCTAGTTGTAGAATGCTTATAATTCGCCCTCCTTACACCTGCCCTCCTTCCCGTGCTTAAGGCTATGTGTCCACCTGTGTGCTGGATGTTTCCATTTAGATGCTCAATTAGCCCTCAAAACACACATGCTGAAAACACAACATAGCCTCTCTCCCTCGAAATGTGTCCCTCTCATAAACTTTCCATTTCTACTTATGGCTCCACCACACTGTCAGTTACAGAGACACAAAGCCATTCTTTGCTTTGTCCTTCCTGACCATTCAGTCACCAGGCCATGTTGATTTCAATTCTTCCATTAAATTAATGGACATCGTTTATTTTAGTTACTACCAGTACTACTTTAACTCAAATCTTTGTTGTACTGTGCCAGAATTAATCAAATGGTCTCCTAATTCTTTCTTCCTGTAATTTCTCCCATGTCCTTGTCCTTACTACACAAAGTTACCAGATTTTCTTTTACACTCCTTTGACCATGTCACTTCGCTGCTCGCAAAGCTTCTAGAACTTTCTATTGGGCAAAGTACAAACCGTCTGCAATGCAGTTATGTCCCTGTACTTTCTGGCTCCAACCTACAACGCTTTGTGCACACATGTATTAGAGCCCTAAATGCATTGTTGCATAATTATCCCTTAATGTGCTTGTGACCCACACTGAACTGTAAGTTCCCAGAGGCCAGAAACTGCTGTATTCATCTTCGTTGCTCTAGGCCTAGTCCGTGTTGGATGTTCAATACACACAAGCTAACTTGAATAAAATTGCTGTGATATGGGATCATAGAAGTCACATGACAGTGGGGTGGGTGGTGAGGGGTTCGGTACGGTGCTGTCCTTTGTATGAAGGAGCCCCTCCACCTGCTGCTGTCTCACCTTCCCCCTCTCTTGCTTTCTCAAATTGAAAACTTTCAGATTTCAACAACCAGTTGGTTGTTGTGGATTTTATTAGCCTGCCTTGTTCTGGCACATCCGATTGCTCTCCACTTGACCCCACAAATGTTCTCTCACCAAACAAGACTACGAAAGAGTGGTCAGGGTATCCTGACCTGCAGCCTGCAGGTGCACTGATTGCCCACAAACATGAATGGCTCTCAGGAAGCTACATTCATGGTCTACCTTTTATTAAACATTAGCCAGCAGGACCATCTGCAAGTCTAAAAATACTAACGACATTGCAAGCTGGATTTCCTGTAGATGTTGAGGAATATAGCTATTTTTTAATGTTTATTTATTTCTGAGACAGGGAGACATAGAGTGTGAGTGGGGGAGCAGTGGGGGGGGGCGGGGGGACACATAGTCTGAAGCAGGCTCCAGGCTCTGAGCTGTCAGCACAGAACCCAATGCAGGGCTCAAACTCACAGTGAGACCGTGACCTGCGCCGAAGTCAGATGCTTAATCGACTGAGCCACCCAGGTGCCCCAATTCTAGCTAATTTTTAAGGGTTCAGTCATGATAGGCTAAATTTGTAAATGTTTTTAGAAAAGTGACAGAAAGAAATGCTCCAGGGGAAAAAAAGTAAATGTAATATTGGGAATATTTGATGACTTAATAACTAGCAAGCAGTATTTATAGTAATTAGTTTAAACATCCATTTTACTGCAAATCTACCTAAAAGATGGCATCAATAATACTTGCTCCCATGTATTTATACAATAGCTACAGTTATAACTAGAAGTGGACCCCAATTTAAGAAAATCTGAGGTAATAAAATCTGAATTTATGAAATGGATAAATCACAGTCAGCAATTATTTGTTAAAAAAATATTCTTCACTTACCCTAGAGGGTTGCTGACCTCCTGTTTGTCTACGCTTTGCCAGTATATTTGCCTGTCTATCCTTTAAATAACCTGAATCCTCTAAAGTATTAGTTAAGTTTGATATAGGATAAAATCTCTGATTCTTTTGAGTCTTCATTGACATCTAAAAGTTTGTGTTAGCCTAAGGTCATATTAAAGGTTTTTCTGTTAATAAACAATGTTCTATTGAACAATATTTTTAAAAAATACCCCAAATCTCCTCTTTCTGTATTTCCTGGCTCCGTGAATGGTGCCACCACCCACCTGGTGGCCCCAGCTAGAAACCAAGAGTCTTTATTGGGTACCCACCTCTCCTCCTTCCCCCCAACCAAATCTCACTGATCACTAAATCCTACTGATTCTGACTCCTAATACCTTTCTTGACTCATCTTCATCTTTCACTGCATCCTTTCTTACCTGAACCACTGAAGTGCCCTGGTAATTGGTCTTCTTGACATCTTTTTCACTCCATACCAATTTCTTTGACACATAGTCAGAGCGATCTCATAATTTCATTTCCCCCTTTATAACTCATGAATGGTGTTCTATTGCCCTAAATCTAAAGCCAAACTCCATGGCCTGGAATGTCTTTCCCAAGCCCCAGGGCTCCCGTGTGTGTGTGTGTGTGTGTGTGTGTGTGTGTGTGTGTGTGTAGTACCCTGTGATCAGTTACCCTCTCAGCACACTTTCAGGTTGGACTGAAGTTTCCAGTTTACTTGTCTCTGTCCTTAACTACACTGAAGATCTTTTGGAGGGCAGGGACTGTATTTATCTTTATCTCCAGGGCCCTGCTCAGTCCCACTAAATGTTTGTTGAATGAAGTAACTCCTACAATCTTCTGTACTTTTCTGTTTCTGTTTGTGATACTGGTTTGGATTGAATAGTCTTTAGGTACCGATTAGTGGCAAAGTCTGAGGAGGCAAATGGCTGATGCTTCTGAAGTGCTCAAAGTTGCTAGTGATTGGTCAAGGAAACAGAAGGAGAATGTTTTGCTTTCAAGAGCTAAGGGACTAACTAATGGGCCCCTACTGACAGTTCAGAGGGTTTAGTTAATGTGGGGAATTGTATATTTGGTGTCATGTGGACTCTTTTGAGTTCTTATGAGCATAGTATATCAATGCTTTCATGTTGAATTAGCAGAACTGGCAGTGAAAATCTCCCCTGGTCCTCTTCTCTCCAACTAAAGTTTTCCAACAACATGTCGGATAGACCGGAAAAGTAAGAAATCATGTTGTAAAAACAAAAATAGAATTAAAAATTGACAAACAAGTACATACCAGTAATGTAGGACTTTTCCATTCCTCACTTCCAAAATACAATATCCAGTTGCATAATGCAAGTTGCAGAAAGTTGAAACTTCCTCCTAATGGCCATGCCAATGTAGTTCGATGGTCAGGATATGTCAGTGCAAGGAAATGACAAGTGACAAATGATGTCAGTTGCAGTGACGAAGGCTGCATTAGCTTGTCACTAAATAGAAAACTTCATGGTAGAGTGTATGTGTGTGTATTTTCATACACAAAACTAAATGAAAATTAAATCAATTATCAGAATAATTCAAGCCCCAATTCCCCAAGGTTTGCTTCAATTAGATAATTGATGCAATTAGGTGAAAGGTTTGGGGTAGATTTTTCTGGTCTGCATTATCTCAAATTACTTTAATTCTCCACTTCACCTTGATTATGTAGACCCAGCTCATGCTTGAGTGTGAGTGAATTTGAGCAACCGTTATGCTGCTAGTTCAGATAATTCCTTACATCTTTTTTCCCCATAAAATGTGCCCTGAATGCTATGTTTATAAGTTAATTTCAGTGACAAAACCCCACTTTATAGAATAAAAATGTAGAGCTTGTCATTTAATATGTAATAGGAAAAATAACTGGAAAGGAATAGTTTAACGAAACTTTCTGTTCAGGAGTGGACATTTATGTCTCTGATAGTTTCCTCCTTTTGTTGGAGAGGCTAGGCTTAAGGACAAAGTTGAGTTAAGATAAATAACATAAACTTTATGTAATCTTGGCTTTAACTGAAATAATTACATTGATAAGAACTAATTGCATTGTGGTAGAAACACATTGATAATCTTCAGGTCAGATTCTTACCAATCTCAACCAACTTAGACAGACATCAACCAGGAAGTCAATATAGCAAAGAGTTCTGAGACATGATGAGTGGCCTCAGGTCAGATCCTATTGACATGGAATGGGATACAAATTATGGCCTAATAAGTTTGATTACTGTTTTTCCTTTCATTCTTCTTGCAAGATTATATTAGTTTATTAATGTAAGGAGAGGGGCAGAGGAAAGAAGGAAAGAGAGGTTGTTGTACCCCACACATGAAGACATGATAATGCAAGGAAAGTAGGAGAATCTGCAGCCATTTGGTATGGAAGCAAAAGTCCAGAAAAAAATCACCATGACTTGAATCTTTACACAACAAAAGTAATATGGATTAAACTATATTGAGCATAGTTTTTGCAAGAAATCAGAGGGACACGTGATATATTTTAAAGACATATTTTAGCCCAAAGAGCAAAAAATCATTTAGTATCATAAGAGGTATGCTTCAGGTATTTGTAAATTTTATTTACAAGGAACTACTAACTCCTCAATGGTAGCAATTAAATGATGCCATCAAATCTCATGTAGACTTTGAGTTGTCTGCCATCAATTTTGCCTCAATAGTAGACTAAGCAAAATGTAAAATGCCTGTGTCCTTTGACACCTCAATCCCCATTTCATGAACCACACCAGGAGGTTTTCATCCAAAGGCAAAAAGAAATATGAATTTCATTGATCTTTTCTTTCATTATACCGAAAAAATGGAAACAATACCAATGTCCAATCACGGGGAATTGGTTATGAAAATGATAATCAACCCATATAACGGATAGTAAGGGGCCATTAGATGTGAGTTTGTGGAAGAATATTCAGTAAAACTTGAGAAGATATTTATATTTTAAATGAAAATTCAAAAAAATATTGCAGAACAACATGGAAAGCATGATCTCATTCTTGCATACACATACTTGTATGTGTTTAGATCTAGAAAGTTGTTTAGAAACAGGCCTCCAAAGTGTTTAAAATATGGTGGTTTCAATTGTTGAATCGAAATGGTAGATGTATGGGTATTCGTGGTACTTTCAAACCTTCTGTACGTCTGTAAAATCTAACGATAAAAAGTTAAAAGGAGTGGGACGCCTGGGTGACTCAGTCAGTTAAGCCTACGACTTCAGTTCAAGTAATGATCTTGTGGTTCGTGGGTTCGAGCCCCACATCAGACTCTGTGCTGACAGCTCAGAGCCTGGAGCCTGCTTCAGATTCTATCTCTCTCTCTCTCTCTCTGCCCCTCCTCACCTCGAACTCTCTCTCTCTCTAAAAAATGAATAAACATTACGAAACTTTTTTAATTATAAAAAAGGTAAAAAAATAGATTAAGATGACTAAGATCTGGTGTGCTCTATGTGTCACATCACAGGGTTTGCTGATTTGTGAGGAGACTGATCACATCCCAACTTGTTTAAGTATTAAATATTCTTGTAGAACTATCAATGTCAGTCCGTCCAACCACCAGTGGGGGAAATTTCACAATTCTGTGCCACCTCTCCATTCCCCAATGCACATCATTCCATAGATATGCAGAGTGCATGCTAAATGAAGGTCCAGACATTGAAAACATCTCCTACTCAGCTCTACACAATGTCAGAGGCCTCACAGGAGTTAGAGAAGTTGCTTTGTCAAAAAAAAAAAAAAAAATCACAGCCTTTAATTTTTTTATGTTTATTTGAGAGAGAGAGAGAGAGAGAGAGAGAGAAAGACAGAGCATGGGGGGGACAGAGAGAGAGGGAGACACAGAATCCATAGCAGGCTCCAGGATCTGAGTAAGCACAGGGCCAGATGTGGAGCTAGAACTCACGGACCACAAGATCATGACCTGAGCCAAAGTCGCAGGCTTAACCAACTGAGCCACCCAGGTGCCCCCAGCCTTTAATTTTTCAAACATCTAACAACACGCTTCAGTGAATCTGATAACTGGCTATTTATGGAAAATAAAATGACAGTGATGACATCTACGACAATGGAACCCAAATAATATACTCCCTTTCCAAACTCGAGTGTTTCACAGTTAAAAACAAACTAAGGTTTGCTGATAAACCAAACCAAACCAAACAAACAAACAAAAAAACCCCTCACCTTTCCCCCCAAGTCTTCAGTTACTGGTGAGATTGTCTTTTCATTCGTGAAACTGAATATTTATATATCTTCTTTTCTGAATTGCTATCTACATTGTTTCCCTACCTTTTATTAGGATATTCATTTGTCATTTATTTGTTAGAGCTCTTTGTATATTATATCTAACAATCCATTGCTATATATGATGATAATTTTCCCCAAGTTAGCATTTAGCTTAACTATGGGGTTTTTACTATATATAAATATTTTTTCATTCTTATATATTCACAACTATCAATCTTTTATAGTTTCTGCCTTGTATGTCATCTTTAAAAAAAGCTTCTCCACTACAAAATTATAAAAATCCTCACCTATGTGTTCTTCAAATACTTTCAGTAGGTTATTTTTACACTTAAATCTTTAAATTATGTGAAATTTATTTTGCTGTAAGGCATCAGGTAGAATTTAACTTAATTGCCCCTCAATGATGTTTGTTCCATTTGTTCCAGTATTATTTATTTAAAAATTCTTCCTTTTCCTCTACCTTCATATTACACTTTCTCTGTATGCCAGTGAAAATAAAAAGGCTACTTATTTAATTTTTTTAAAAAAGATACCAGCATTCTGATGTGTATGAACTCTAATTCAGCCCTTACATAAGGGCATAAGTCCAATGGTAATTTCCATCCCAAACAAAAAATAACTGCGATTTGTACATCTAATATTTGATTCCTCTTCTAACATTCGTATACATACAAACGGAAATCTAACCTATTATGAAAAATAATTTCAGATTTAGATTAGACCACACCCATATTAAAATTGTTTTGGCAAGTCACTTTGATGTTATTGAAAGTTCTGTTTGCAGGCAGAGGTGTGAATATTATGGTACACTCAGAATCTGTGTGCAATGATTTTTCAATATTTTTTCAATACTATTTCAAGATTTTTCATCAGCCCACAGGCTACCACACCATCAACTACAGAGTATTACACTTAATTAAACTGACAATATATAAATCAATGTATAATTTTTGATGTGCCCTAATGCCATGAAATCTCATCCTGGGAAAATAGCCAGCAATGTGGCTTTATCATTTTTCTCAATAGAAATATAGTCATCAGGAAGTTGCAAATCATTTCATCGAATAATCTGTATTGTCATTCAAGGTTTACTTTTTTTCTTTACTTAGTAAAAAATAAGACTAAGAACTCAATGTGCAGTGACCAAATAGAAAAATGTAGCCTAGCATGCTATTTGGTTCAGAAAACTCACCTGAGCCTGAGAAGTAATAACCAAACTGATCAGCTCTTAAAAAAAAAAAAAAAAAAAAAAAGACAACAACAACAACAACAACAACAACAACAAAAACCTTCCGAAGACGTTTTCCCTCTTTCCTCAAGTTTCTTATTGACATTTTTGAGGTTGTTTCTTGCCAAATGTGCCATAACAATTCTACTACTTTTTATTTCCATGTAATGATAATATTTCTTTTTTAATGTTTATTTATTTTTTTTAGAGAGAGAGAATGCATAGGGGAGGGGCAGAGAGAGAGGGGGCAGAAGATCCGAAGCCAGGTTCAAACTCATGAGCCATGAGATCATGACCTGAGCCGAAGTTGGACGCTCAGCTGACTGAGCCACCCAGGTGCCCCAAGGAATGGGCATATTTCTGTGGAATACTACTGGTTATAAAACTCTTGTCCTTTACTGACTTTGAATATTGTGTCATGATGTGGCCCATTTTCTGAACATACATGTAAGAATGAGTACTGAGCTGAGATGATGCTTTACTTCTTTCTAGCTTGTTGCGTGTCCTTGGGCAAGTAAGTCCCATCTTTGGGCCTCATTGTTTTTCATCTGCAAAATGAAGAGGTTGCTTATGTGAGTTTAAGGTTTCTCTCGGTTTTAAAAGTCTATATTTTAAGTTCACTGACACAGTTGCAAAAGTTTATTTCTTCGCAGAAACTGCCCTACAGGTAGAAACGAGTAGGTTTCGCCATGCATGGTAAGTGGAGCAAGCACACACAGATATGGATCATGTGCTAGCATGCTCAAACGTGATATTACGGGCGGCACACGATTTTCTCTATCAATGAACGCATGATAGCTTGATTGTTACAGAGGCTGATAGCGCCAGACAAAGCAAGCCAAGGAATTTCCCGAAAGGCTTGGCTCTCTTTTTGCTTTAAAAGTGCACGAAGTACAGGCTGCACCTGATGCCACCAGGCATATGGCAAACCGACTTATGAAAAGCCACAAAGTGATTTTTAGATAGAATCTTGACAGTAATATTAAATGAACAAAACCATCGCTTCAAAAAATCTTAAATTTTTTTTCACGATAATTGCAAGATATTAGAATTTTCTTAAAGATGAGCTAGGCATTAATAGAAGAGTCTGAGAATCTCCAGTTTTTATTAAAATGAATAAGAATAAAATAAGAAGATTGACTCACTCAATTATTTATTTTATATGGGAAAGAGTGTGGGTGGTAGGCTTGAGGAATGACCAGGCACTAAATGGGGCTATGAAAGAGATTGAATGTCTCTATCTCCACTCTTTCGTCAGTTTCTCCATATTATACTTCCTGCTTCACACAATACTTCAGGATGAGATGTCCATAATTAATTCACAAAGCAAAGAGAAATTCTAGGATATTACAAATGATATTAGATCATTAGCTTTATAAATTGAAGATTTACATATTAAGCTCTAATTAGATCCTTCCTGATAAATCAAAATACCAGTTTTGTGACTCCAGAATATGTGACCTTCAACAAATTAATCCTTCTGAAAGAACTCTGGGCTATAGAATTTGAGTCAGAGTTCTCTTTCATACCTGCTCCTGTCCACTGTGTTGAGAACATTGCCTATTTTGTGAGGCCAAACATGGTACAGTGAAGTGTCTAGCAAAGTCTGGGTGTCTCTGGATCTGCAGAGGAGAGAGAAACATATAACCATTTGCCAGGCAAATCAGGCCAAAATGTACCTGTCCCTAATATGCAGAAATGGAAAGCGAAATGGATTCGAATTAGAGATTTTATGAGTTTCGGGAAACTGCCTTACTTCTTGATTTCTTAGTATTTGCGAATATGGTTGCCGACAGAATGGGCCGGCACATTCAGCAGTTTTCTCTGCCAAATCAGCTTTATCCTATTTAGTCGTCATAACCATTCTACTAGGCATGTATTATTATTCCTGTTTTACAGATTTAAAAAACCCTGAGGTTCAGCTAGGTTATAGAGCTTGCCAGAATGAATCAACTATGACGGAAGATGGCCAGAATTTATAATCCAGGCCTGTTGAACTCCTGCCCTTTGCTTCCAGACTTGACATATACCTGTGATATAAACTTTTAAAATATGCCTGTTTTATTTTGTTTTGGTAGTCAACAAGCATTCATTGAGTCCATACTTATATTTATGCAATGGTCTAGACACCGGGGCTATGGCCCTAAAAAAAAAAAAAAAAAAGACACTGTCCTTGTCCTCAGGAAGCTCATGGTCTACTTTAGTAGCTTTCGAAATCTCTTCATGGTTTTCCAGTAAGAAATATATTTTATATCACATGCCTTTGCACACATATATAAACTCTGACCTTTATAAAGACTTACAGAGTCTCTTCTCTGATGGGAAGAAAATGTGTATATCAATAAAATTGTATACCATATTCAGAAGGATGGAAAATTGACTCAGACACATGAGAGCATTCTTCCTCATCTTAAACAAAGTTCTATAAAACAAGCATTGTATCACTTTGATTTAGCCACCTGCACATGATTTTTCACACAGTGAGTGCACAATTAATATTTCGCCAGTGAATAAAGTGCACTTCAACAGGCTTTTCGGTCTCATAAGACCTAGAACTTTCAACCAGGGATAATGATAATGGTTGACATTTATTGAGTGCTTGCCATAAGCCAGGCAGTATTTTTTTTTTTTTTAGAGAAACAGAAAGCGTGAGCAGAGGGGTGGGGTGGGGGTAGAGATTGAGAGAGAAAGAGAAAGAGAGAGACAGAGAGAGAATCTAGGCAGGTTCCATGCTTAGCATGGAGCCTAATGTGGGGCTCAATCCCACGACTCATGGGGATCATGAGTCAAAATCAAGAGTTGGATTGAGCCACCGAGGCACCGCAAACTGAGCCAGGCACTATTCTAACCATGTTTTCTGCATTATTTCACAATCGCCATGTACAGTCAGTACTGTCATTATATTCATTTCATAGATGAGGCAACTGAGACTCAAACATCTTAAGTAGCTTGTCAGATCCCTAACAGCCTGACACAGAACAGCCTCTAACAGAATGGCACAGCTGGGATTCCAATCTCAGTCTTACTTCAAAGACTTTCACTAGAACTACCATCCAGGGAAGCCAGAAAACTCTGAATCCATCCAGAATGTTCTAGAAGAATATAGGGTAGCAGGTATTGGCAGGATTCATTCATTTAACAAAGAAGCTTGTCGTTAAATATAACTCTTGCTACCTGTCTTCGTTTATAGACAGCTTTAAGTAACACTGGTAGAGATCCTTACCCTCTCCTTGACTTGCTGATAGTTACAAAACCAGTCCACATCCGCAACTCTTTCACTGTGCCCTTGCCTCGCAATGAAGAATGTCAGCCAAGTCCTGAGATACTTGCAGACAAAAGTCACATATCTTGCTGCCTATTAAACAAAACAAAACAAAACACAACAAGAAAATATGACAGGTCTCTTTGCCAGTCAAATTAAATACCAGCCCCTTAGCCTAAAGTTCAAGAGCTTCCACAATCTGACCTCATTTCCCTTCAAGTCATCTGCCCACTGCTTCCTCTCTACCCACCCTCCAGGTTCCTGCTATTCCCTCTACATGTCCATGCAATCCTTCCTCCTTTGCTTATAATCCCCACACCCACCTTCCTCCACCTGTTGCCAGTTTCCCCATCTCGAGGCTCATCTCAAAAGACAGCTACTTGATGACAATTCTAGCTAGATATGATAACACTCTCCCCTTCTTCAGGACACACAATTACTGTGTACCTTTCCTAGTAGAATTTACCTTTCTTCATCTTGCACTATAGTCATTTTTGGTCTTAAACCACTATCAAATGTTAAATCTCTTTTTTACATCTTAGTGCTTCCAAACACAAACAACAGAAGGTGTTTGGCAAACACACATCCAACTGAAATCGAGGGTCCTGGGAATCCGATGCCATTGTACTGTTTATGGTATATGTACTACTACCATACTATATGATATATGTACTCTTTGGTGCTTGGGTTGACTTCGACAACTTTCTTCTGTAGTCAATTCTAATGATGTCTCTAGCTTGCTTAAAATCCATCATAGACAATGCTTATTTTGTAAACAAGAATTTTCTGGGCCTCCCTGAGACCCTTTCATTGAGCCAAGTAGGTCAAATCTATATTCATAGTAATACTAAGTCATTATTACCCTTTTTCACTTGTTGACATTTTCACTGATGGTGCAAAATAACAGAAGTGTAAATCAGGGGTGCCTGGGTGGCTCAGTTCGTTATGTATCTGACTTTGGCTCAAATCATGATCTCATGGTTCATGAGTTCGAGCCCCACATCGGGTTCTCTACTGTCAGGACAGTGCCTGCCTCAGATCCTCTGTTCCCCTCTCTCTGCCCCTTCCTCTCCCCCTCTCTCTCTCCCTCAAAAACAATAAACATTTTAAAAAAGAAGTGTAAATCAAGACAGTGGTACCAAACTACACCACAAACTACACCGTTAGTAATTGTATTCTTTACCGCCACATGCTCACAGTTAAAAAAATGAAGCCATTTTCATGTAATAGTGCCTTTGATAAATCAGTAAATATTATTATTTCTATTAAATATTGACCCTGAGTACATATCTTTTTAATATTCAACATTAGAAAATGGAAACTATGAATATTGCTGTTCTATACTGTTCTATACTGAAGTAGGCTGGTTTCCTTGAGGAAAAGCAACTGAGTTGTGAGCTGACCTAGCTGTTCTTGCCCATGGAACGTCATTTGTACATGGAAGAACTATTGGCAGACAGCCGAGCCTGGGTGGGTCAGTCAGTTAACTGTCTGACTCTTGATTTTTGGCTCAGGTCATGATCTCACAGTTTGTGAGATTGAGCCCCACACTGGGATCTGTGCTGACAGGATGGATCCTGCTTGGGATTCTCTCTCTCCCTCTCTTTCTGTCCCTTCCATGCTCTCTCTCTCTCAGAATCAATAAATAAACTTAAAAAAATAACTACTGGAAGAAAACTATGGTTATTCAGGCATGCAGACATTTTTTCAAAAATGAAATAAGGGGGCGCCTGGGTGGCTCAGTCGGTTGAGCGTCCGACTTTGGCTCAGGTCATGATCTCGCGGTCTGTGAGTTCGAGCCCCGCGTCCGGCTCTGTGATGACAGCTCAGAGCCTGGAGCCTGCTTCGGATTCTGTGTCTCCCTCTCTCTCTGCTCCTCCCCCACTCATGCTCTGTCTCTCTCTGTCTCAAAAATAAATAAACATTAAAAAAAAAATGAAATAAGGAAGCCTGTCACTTCAAGGAAAAGACAGTATTTTTTGTCAGTGATAAAATTCTTGTCTTCAAGTGGAAATTAGAATTTTAGAAAACTTACATCTGCAACTGTGAACATGAAAGATCCCCAATTCATAGACTTTTCTGATGAGATTAGTAGTGATATCAATGAATGTTATTTTTTAATATTAATATTTATTTTTTATTTTCATAAATAAATATTTAAAAAATAAATATTCCATTAAATAGATTAATTAAATTGTTAAATTGTTAAACTTATTAAAATATTAAATTTAAATTTAATTAAAGTCATCAAATTATTATTACATAAATGAAAAAAATATTTATTAAATTAAATTATTAAATAAATAAATAATATGTATATATTTTATATATTTATAAATGAAATATTTATTTTATAAATAATATATTTTATATACTATATTATATTATTTACATAGTTTATATGCATATAAATTTATATACATGTAATATATATTTATATATTATATCATATATATAATGTCTATATTATATTTATATTGTATGTATAATATATGTCAACATCATTGAACCAATATCTTTCAAATGACCAAGGCAATGTGTTGCAAAATCATGTGTAGGTCAATGACCCATTCGAAGTGCAAGATAGATTGATATTTTTAAAATAAGCATAAAAATTTTGTGGACATGGTTTCAGATTTCACATTGCAGGTAACTTTTTAGAAACTCCCACTCATTGACTTTTGGTGTAGTATGAAAGAAGAATATCCACAATTATCTGTCATGGCTATTAAAATACCTCTCCTTTTTCCAACTATATGTCTTTGTGAAGCCAAATTTCCTTCATATACTTCCATCAAGACAACATAGCACAAAACGCTGAATGCAGGAGGGTCAAGAACCCAGCTTTCTTCTACTTAGCCAGAGATTAAAGAGAGATGTAAAACAGTGTCATTGTTTTCACTATTTTTGTTTCGTTTTAGAAAATATAGTTAGTTAAATATGAATGTGTACTGGGTTTACTATTTTTATAAAATGAATTAGTAAGTGAATATTTTTAAACACTTCCCAGCTTTCAATTCTAATACAGTAAGTATCTATAGGTATAAAAACAAAAGCTCTGGTGGCGGAGGTTCTCAATAATTTTTAAGAGCATAAAAGGGTTTTGAGGCTGAAAATTTGAGAATCATGACTGTTTTAGCAAAAGGGGCAAACTTTTTACCATGGATCACAAAGCCCCCCACGACCTGGCTTCTGCCTCTCTCTCTGACCTCATGTCCCACTGTCATCTGCCTCTCCCTATGATCCACTCACACTGGTTTGCCTTCGGTCCTAACCTTTCCATCCTTCCTCCTGCCCTGGGCTGTGCATGTCACCCAACTGGCCTATAACAACCCTGTCTCCCCCATCCATCCATCCTCCACCTGACTGATGCCTATTCAGCGTTCAGATTTCAAATCTGTGTTAGTTTTTCTGCTACTGTGTAATGCATTGCCACAAACTTAGTAGCTTCAATTCATACTTATCTATTATCTCACACTTATGTAAATCAGAAGTCCAGATGGGCTGAAGTCATTTCTCTGCTTCAAGATTCACAAGACATAAACCAAAGTGTCAGCTGATCGGTGCTCCTTTCTGGAGGTTCTACAAAGAACGTGTTTCCAGACTCATTCAGGTTGTTGGCTGAATTCATTTCCAAGCGCTCACAAAGAGATAGGTCTTTGTTTCCTTGTTGGCTGCTGGCCAGGAGTCACTCTCAGCTTCCAGAAGCTACCAACATTTCTTGCAATGTGTCCCCCTCCATCTTTAAGCCAGCTATGCTCATGCATAACCTTTATCCCAGCCATGATGGCCATTTTGTTCAAGAGCCCATTGGGTGATGACACGGATGGCTAGGGAAAGAGGTTCACTTGTATCCACTTGATTTTTCAAATCCTCTGCTGAAGTCAGCCTTTCCTGAGCATTCGCATGGGACACAAGTATATTCACATGTTTTGCTCATCCAGATAGATCTATCCACATACCTCTTCCCCAAATTCTTTGTCACCAATTTTCTGATTGTGTTCCTTTCAAATCCCTGACTATTCAGCCAAGCCATTGGATACAGCCATGAACAGGTATGTAATTGCACATCTGGCCATTTCTCTTACTAAGCAAAGTGAACAAACAAGTACACTGCTTGGAGTGTGGCCCACTGGCATGATTTCTCTTTAAACTCTCCTTCAGGGAGGTCCCAGAGAGAGGCTGTAGTGCTACACCTTCCCACTTTTTGACAGTGCCTGCCTATCATGAAGAACCATCTATAAACCAGGCCCAGTCTTCTCTTCCTCTGTCAACTGCTTGAGAGAATTCCTCAGGAGACCATAGGTGCCCCCTGGGAAAAGAAGTTACACTTCTTCATGTAACTTACTTGTGCCTTCAAGGTACTGCTCAGACCCAGTCACATATATACCACTTCCCTTTGAAGATGGAGTAATGCCATGTACCATCAACTGTATAGTTTGGTGAGCCCGGCAACACCCGAATGATGACAGGCATTACAATGTCTCAGGGGAGGCCACTGAAGTTTTCCTCAGGTAATGCAGGTGGAGGTGGAAAGGCACATACCACTGGGGATAGAAAGGCCACTGCTGCTGGGGAATGGGGAGATCTAGACCACCAGTCCACTGGTTAAAAAAAAAAAAAAAAGACTTGTCAGAGCTTAGGGGTCCAATGTCCCCAGCTTCAAGGCCTTCCCACATGGTCTCGTCCTGACTTTTAGGAGGCCATTACTTCCCAATCAGTGCCCTCACATTTACAGTAGATACCTTGAGAGATTGAAAGTTCAACTTGTGCTGTCATACAGCCAGTTGCAGGATGAAGTTCTGTGTTTGATTGTCAGCCATTTCAGCCCTACAGCCAAGGGAGACGAAGGTCTCCTTCAGGGTACACATTGATGTTTGTAGGTCATTTATGCAGGACTTGAGCTGGAAATTCGAATCCCTGAGCTCATTCTTTTCTTTCATCACTTTGTCCAGGGACCTTAGGAGCAACCAATCTATATTATTTTACTTTCCAGTTTTCCAAAATTGTTCAAAAGTATTATATACACAGTCACCTAGCTCTGTGCTTCTTCTAAATGGCCGATAAGGAGTATCCAGTGGTAACATTTTGCATGTCTCTATCTCCAGATCACATGGGCAGTGCTCTCTCTGCTACTGGTAATAGAGTCATTAGCACCTCTAAACTAATCAGATTAGAGAATGAATTCCAGAAACCCCAGAACCAATTCAGAAAACTCATCCTTAATATTCTGTTCCTCTAAAACCACTCTCAGTACCAAAACACATCTAAGACCAAATTGATAATATAGTTATGTGGTCGTTTCTTCATTAACACTAATTTTGAAAACTATTATTGTTATCATTTTCCTTGTTCATGTAATACGCCATACCAACTTTTGCTCTTATTTTCTCTCTCTCTCTCTGTCTCTCTGTCTCTCTTTCCTCTTTCCTTCCTCTTTTTCTCTATCTCTATCTCAGTCTCTCCATAAAAAAATTATGACAACAGGTGCTTGACTTTCCATTCCAATTCAATTATTTCTTTTTTTTCCAAAATTAAGAATGCCACTGTGTATACCAAATGTCTTCCTATTACATACTCATCCTCCTCTGCACCAGATGTTCTTCTTGATATAAAGAATTCTGATGTTGGGGCGCCTGGGTGACTCAGTTGGTTAAGCAACCAACTTTGGCTCAGGTCATGATCTCACGGTCCGTGAGTTCAAGTCCTGCATCAGGCTCTGTGCTGACAGCTAAGAGCCTGGAGCCTGCTTCGGATTCAGTGTCTCCCTCTCACTCTGCCCCTCCCCTGCTCACGCTCTGTCTCTCTCTCTCTCAAAAATAAATAAACATTAATAACAACAAATAAATAAATAAATATTTTAAAAAGAATTTTGATGTTTTTGGTGACAGGCATGATCTTGTCTTTTTTTTCCCTTAAGGTATCTGGTTCAGTGGCTTAATGAAATCACTGAGTATTCTAAGATACTAGCTGTGATTTTTTTATTCTAAAAGGAATAACATTCAGTAGTGTTTACAAACTACTTTCTCCCAATAAAATATCTTGGAAACCCAGCACTGCCTTCAAAAAGTCCTGGAAGATTGGAAGAACAAATATTGTTTAAATGCCCATACGACCCAAAGCAATATATAGATTTAATACAATCCCAATCAAAATGCCAACAGGATTTTTCACAGAACTAGAACAAATAATCCTCAAGTTTTGTATGGAAACTCAAAAGACCCAGAATAGTCAAAACAATCTTGAAAAAGAAAAACAAAGCTGGAGCTACTATAAACCCAGATTTCAAATTATACTACAAAGCTGTAGTAATCAAAGCAGTATGATACTGGCACAAAGACAGGAACATAGATCAATGGAACAGGATAGAAAGCTCAGAAACAAACCCATGATTATATGGTCAATTAATCTTTGACAATGTAAGCAAGGATATGCAATGGGAAAAAGACAGTCTGTTCAACAAATGTTGTTGGGAAAACTGGACAGCTACATGCAAAAGAATGAAACTGGACCACTTTCTTCCACCTTTCACAAAAATAAACTCGAAATGTATCAAGGACCTAACTGTGAGACTTAAAACCATTAAAGTTCTAGAAGAGAGCACAGGCAGTAATTTCTCTGACATCAGCCATAAAAATGTATTTCTAGATAACAAGCAAAAGCAAAAATAAACTATTGGGACTACATCAAAATAAAATACTTCTTTGCAGAAAAGGAAACTATCAACAAAACTAATAGACAATCTTCTGAATGGGAGAAGATATTTGCAAATGACATATCCCATAAAGGGTTAGTATCCAAAATATATAACGAACTTCTATAACTCAACACCAAAAAACAAATAATCCAATGAAAATGGACAGAAGACATGAACAGACATTTCTCCAAAGTAGACATCCAGATGGCCAATAGACACATGAAAAGATGCTCAACATCACTCATTGTCAGAGAAATGCAAATCAGACTGAAGGAAACTATGTAATGTCAGGGTTCACCCGACCGTCAGCTAACTCCTTGTCTTTACACAGTTTCCTTCATCAAACCCACAATGAAATATCACCTCACATTTGTCAGAATGGCTGAAATCAAAACCACAAAAAATAACAAGAGTCCATGAGGATGTGGAGAAAAAGGAACCCTCATGAGCTGTTGGTGGGAATGCAAACTGGTGCAGCCACCGTGGAAAACAATATAGATAGAGGTTCCTCAAAATGTTAAAAATAGAACTAACCTAAAAAAAATAGAACTACTCTACAATCCAGTAATTGTACTACTGGGTATCTACCCAAAGAATAAAAAAATATTAATTTGAAGGATATATTCACCCGTATGTTTATTGCAGCATTATTTACAATAGCCAAATTATGGAAGCAGCCCAAGTGTCCATAGATAGATGAATAGATAAAGAAGATGTGGTATATGTATACATATATATATATTATATATATATAATATATATATATAATGGAATATTATTCAGCCATAAAAAGAATGAAATCTTGTCATTTCCAACAACAATGGTGGCTCTAGAGAGAAAAATGCTGAGTGAAATAAGTCAGTCAGAGAAATACAAATACCATATGATTTCACTAATATGTGGAATTTAAGAAACAAGACAAATGAGCAAAGGAGAGAGAGAGAGAGAGAGGGCAAAAAATAGATGATTAATTATAAAGAACAAACTGGATGGTTACCAGAAGGGAGATAGGTGCAGGGATAAGTGAACTAGGTGAAGCAAATTAAGAGAACACTTATCTTGATGAACATTGAGTAATATATATAATTGTTGAATCACTATGTTCTATACCTAAAACTGATTTAACACTGTATGTTAGCTATATTGGAATTAAAAAAAATAAAATAATAATAAGGTATCCAGACACAGAAAAAAACTCCTGGAAGATCAGTTTTGTTAAAAGAACAATGGGGGCACCTAGGTAGCTCAGTCGGTTGAGCATCCAGCTCTTGATTTCAGCTCAGGTCATGGGATCAAGCCCCACATTGGGCTCCACACTGAGTATGGAGCCTTCTTAAGATTCCCCCCTGCCCTCTCTCTCTCCTCTGTTCCTCTCCCCCACTCACTCTCTGTCTAGGAAAAAAATGAAAGAAATAAAGAGAGAGAGAAAGGAGGGAGGGAGGGAGGAAGGGAGGAAGGAGGAAGGAGGAAGAAAGGAAGGAAGGAAGGAAGGAAGGAAGGAAGGAAGGAAGGAAGGAAGGAAGGAAGGAAAAACTTGAAGAATACATATTTCATATTGCCAAAAACCTCAATATCTTCTATTTCAGTTACCAGGACAAATGGGGGTTACTATTAGATCAGATGCATGGTTATCTATTTATTTTAATTTTTTTAGCATATTAATAAAAATTCACCTCGTGCTAAGGTAGGTTCAATTCCTTCCTTCATTCATTCTACAATTATTTTCTGTTGATTTCTCTATGCATAACACTATGTAAGATGCTGTGGAGGGTACAAGGGAATTTAATGCAAGGTTTATTCCTGTTAATGTTCTTAAAAATGCCCTTGTGGAAACAAGAGACATGCAAATTTAATTAAAGTTTGTTAGGCTTAGGATGATTCATGCTTCAGGAGACCTAGTTCTCTGAACTCCAGATTATGTGATACTCTTATGAAGCATTAGTTGCAGAGATACTAAAAAAAAAAAAAAAAAAAAAAAAGAAAAGAAAAGAAAGAAAAAAAGAAAGAAACAAAAAAAGAAAGAAAGAAAGAAAGAAGAGAAAAACAGAACTACACAAATATTAGATGGGTGTAAAATAGTACTTTAGAGCTCATTGTATCCCTACCCCAAAAAACTCACTACTTTGAATTTGTGGGACACACTTTGGCCAACCATCAAATATTTGAATTATTTTTGTCGAATCTTGTTTAAACTTTCAAGGAGTGCACTATATTCATTTATACCTTCATAAGAACAACTTTTTATTGAGTGCTTACCATGTGCCACACACTGCCCTTGCTGTGGTGTATACAGCAGTGAACAATAATAAGAAAAATTCATGTTTTTCTAGAGCTTACCTTCTAGCAGGGGGAGATAAACAATAAATAAAACATATTAATAAAAGAGGAAAATCATAGATAGGGATGTGACATATCTGAGGTATGAGACTCACAGACAGGGAAACTCAGAAAAATTGGCAAGCTCCGTCTCAGGCTGGGTGAGAAAGGTGTGAATCCTACCTATCAGCTATTTTTTTGTCCCATCACCCTAAAAAATGGAGAATGGACTAAAAATGGTTTTCTTTGCTCACTCTGCCAGCACTACATCTTAACTGTTAACAGACCCTATCCCAATACCTAACCCTCCTAGATTCAAAATATTCACTGAAATATAGGCTATTTTCCCCAGATTCCACCAACCAGATTGTCCTGAGTTTGCACCAGTATCAAAATCTTACCAGCTCTGCCAGATTCCACTTATGTGACTATGTACCCAATACAGTCTTTGACAAATACCTCAAGTTCTGAGAATTCCCATGAATGCTGATGGCTGATGACAAATCAGCTTGATGTGGTTGTTAGTGACCACATCAATTGGCAAAGCTTAGAATCCACACATGGAGGGGCGCCTGGGTGGCTCAGTCAGTTAAGCATCCAACTTCGGCTCAGGTCATGGTCTCATGATTTGTGAGTTTGAGCCCTGCATGGAACTCTCTGCTGTTAGCGCAGAGTCTGCTACAGATCCTCTGTCCCCTCTCTCTGCCCCTCACCCACTGGTTCTCTCTTTTTCTGTCTCAAAAATAAATAAATAAACTTAAAAAAAAAAAAAAAAGAAATCCACAGATGCAGGCCCCAAATAGGTCCATCATCAGTTCTGAGACTGGAACTGTTTTAATCACCATCATCACTACTTCCCCCTAAATATTGGTGGGATGGAAATCTACTATGCTGGATGATGGTGATGCTGAAATACAATGGGACACCCTGATTACGATACATACCACTACTCTTGCAAAGTGAGAACATTTTCTTTATTATTAATTTCAATCAGAAAAGCTGCCCACAGCAAAGTTCCACTCCCCTAGGGTACACAGATTCTGTCAGGGTAGTATCTTTAATCATCCCTCTTTTCTAAAAGCAGGCACTTTGTGGGGACCTGCTGAACATTAGAGATTCCTTACTCTTTCATTCTAAGATATCTCTGGGAATCTGTTTCATTTCTCCCTGCAATATGGCCTCAGTCAGGGTCATTCCAGTCCATGAGACCACCCAGAAGGTGGACACAGGTTAAGTTCTTTTCCTTTAATAGGCTCTTCAGTCCCTGTGATTAAAAGGTGTAGTCAGTTTTTGACTACCTAACATCTTGATTTTCTTAAGGAGAATTCTCTCTTACCCCATGATCTGCTATCCTGGTGTACTTTGCCCAATGGGTGGGCATGTAACCCAAGCTGAGCCAACTGGACTCTCCCAAAGAATATTGACCTTGAGGAGAAATGCTGAACAGCAGGAAAATGGCTGAAACTCAGTTATTCCAGTGTGCTTACCTTGACAAGACTATTGAGTAGCTCCTGATTCGTTCCCCTGAAGCTGCCTAGTTGTTGTTTGTTTAAGCGTGGTTCTTCATTGATATCATGAGCTACTTTATGTCATTCCAATAAATTCATTTTCTACTTAAGTGAATTTCTAATCTAAATAAATATGGGGCAGAAAAGGTATCTCCTAATTCCACTCTCCAGAGGCATTTGAGTCCCAATGCCTTCCTAGTCAAAATACCTTCTTACTAAATGTCAGAGAGTGAACATCCCTTAAAGGTATTTTAATCCATACTACTCATTTCATAGATAAACTAAGGCCTAGAGAAAGGTTGCTCATCTAATTTACAAACATTAAGTATCTACTGGGCACGGGCATTGCCGTTAAGTACTGAGGGCACAGGAGTTAAAAAGTCAGAAACAGCCCATTGACAGATGAATGAATAAAAAAATGTGACATATATATACACACCCATGCTACAACATGGATAAATCTCATAGATCTTATTCTAAGTGAAATAAATCAGACATATAAAGACAAATTATTGTACAATTCCACTTATATGAGTGCTTAGAACAGTCGAATTCATAGACAGAGAGTAGAATGGTGGTTTCCAGGTGCTGCAGGGAGGAGGAAATACGCAATTAGTGTTTAACGAGTTCAGAGTTTCAGTCTGGGTTGATAACAGTATTCTGGAGATGGATAGTGATGGTGTGAGTGTACTGTGTGAATGTATTGAATGCCTCTGAATTGTACACTTAGACATGGTTAGCATAGGTGCGCCTGGGTGGCTGAGTCAGTTAGGTGTCCAACTCCTGATTTTGGCTCAGGTCATCATCCCAGGGACATGAAATTGAGCCCCACATCAGGTTCTGCTCTGAGCACAGAGCGTGCTTAAGATTCTTTCTCTCTCTCCCTCTGTCCCTTCCCCACTAGTTCTCTCTCTCTCTCTCTCTCTCTCTTTCTTCCCCCAAAGTAATTTTTTTAATGGTTAACATTATAAGCTTCACGTATGTACATTTTGCCACAGTAAAAAGAAAGAAAAGAAAAATCAGACGCAAGTATTTTCCTTAAGGGAACTCAAAGTATTCTATGGCATATAAGCCATATATGTAAATTATAGACAATTCATGGTTGAAAGTGTTAAACAGCAGACAATAGGAATTGATAAAATGTCCTGGGTGGGAAAGTTTTAGTTGGATATCTACAGAGTTGACTGTGGAAGGATGACTTGGAAATGGAGAGCAGGATAATCCATGCAAAATATACAAGCAAAAGCATCTCCTAGGGATGGGACAAGGTTTGTGTAGGAGAAGGAGGAGTAATCCCATTGGATTGCCATTAAAGAGTCATAAAGAAGAGTAGTAGGATGTAGTTGGATAAGTAGATGGGGCCAAATAAAGGAAGGCCTTGAATGGCTACCTAATAAGTATAGTGAATGAAGAAGATCAATAGTAATGAAAGTTCTTGAAACACAGGAATGAAATAGCACAATGAAATCGCAAATAGAAAGGAATCAAAACCAGGGATTTTGAGATGGTAGAATTGAGAATATTTGAATGTGAAGGAACAAGGAGGTTGAGGAATAAATGATTTTGGAAGGGCAGTGCCATTCAAAGAGAGAAGAAACAGGATGATGAATGCCTTCGAGGGAAAAGACGTGGAGTCGAAGATGAAAAACCAGGAGACACGACCAAGGCATTTTCATCCCGTGGCCATTTTAGACAGCCTTTGGTTGCCCTATGGTTGTTGCTCTGAGGCCTCTTTAGAAAACATTGCCCATCGGGGCGCCCAAGTGGTTCAGTCGGTTAAGTGTCCAACTTTGGCTCAAGTCATGATCTTGCGGCTCCTCAGTTTGAGCCCCACATCGGGCTCTGTGCTGACAGCTCAGAGCCTGGAGCTTGCTTCAGATTCTGTGTCTCCCTCTCTCTCTCTTTGCCCCTTCCCCCACTTGTGCTCTGTCTCTCTTTTTCTCTCAAAAATAAATAAACATTAAAAAAAACTGCCCATCAACCAAAATAAGATCTTGTATAACCTCAAGATTCTCTGATGATTAAAACTTCAGGTTTCTATTGATAATTACACTATTTCTTTTGTTCCAGCATATAATGATGAAATGTGAAAAGGACAGTATGGGGCGCTGGTTATAATTCTAAGCTTAGCAAGTATAAGATAAATCTAAAAACACTCATTTAAATTAGAGTGGTGAGCCAGCCCCTAGCATAAGACCTTATGAGAGAAAGGAAGCTGGGGTGCAAGGGGACTGTGAAAGCAGGCACCTGTGGAAAGAAATACATTAAATCTAGGATGTTGTTTTCGAACATGTTCGGTATCAGCTGGGCATCTCCTGATTACAAAGCCTCATGTGACATTTCCTTTAAATCCTAAACAAGTACACGGAGCATGGCGTTTCAGTTAACATCAGTGTCCCGGGGTCTGAGGATTTGTTGGCAACACAGCAACAGGATGCGGGGGAGCCAGAGGCTTAGGTGGAGACACCAGGAAAACAACAGGACGGTTAGCAACTCTCCCAGATGCTGCTGGATAGGAAAACCCACAGCTAGTTCCACCAGGCTTCCTCCCTCCCTCCCTCCCTTCCTTCCTTCCTTCCTTTTTCTTTTTCTTTTTCTTTTTCTTTTCTTTTTTTTTTTTTTTTTGACATGTAAAGTTTCCATCTTGCTATATCTCCAAACCATTATGCAGTCAGGAGGGGCCAAATACCTCCCACCAAGAGAAGTACTGACTCCGTTCCCAGGCAGAGGCGGCAGAGCGTTTGCAAGGACGTGTTTCTTCCATTGCTCAGGAAGTGTGCTGAAGGCAGGAGTTCAATAAAGAAGCGACCTTCACAACAGGGAATGCAGCAGAAGTTTTCCCGGACTCCTGCTGGTTCCTCATCCTGCTATCCTTGTCAGTGCCTGGCACTAGCTACATAAATCAAGGGCGGGGAGCTTTTTCTTCCGACCCTTGATACACAGGAGAAAAAAAAATCAAGGTTGCAAAAATAAAAAGCGATCTTTTTCTTCACCAAGAGGAACAAATATAGAATTGTCTATTCATCTGGTTTTTCAATTAAAAGGTTACATTACGCTCGCACATTATTATTTTGAGAGAAAGAGAGGGGCGTGGAAGGGGCAGGGAGAGAGGGAGAGGGAGAATCCCAACCAGGATCCACACTCAGCGCAGAGCCCGATATGGAGCCAGATCCCATGACTGTGAGAACATAACCTGAGCCGAACCTGAGTTGGTTGCTTAACTGATCGAGCCACCCAGGTGGCTAAAAAGTTTACAAAAGTCTAAACTTCATTCTGTGTTATAGGCAATTAATGGAAGGTGGGCAAAGAAGGAAGGAGGGAACAGAGAATGATACTAGAACAAGTATTAGGTGAGAAACACAAAAAGATGGACCTTTGCACGGTAACAAAGGCATGAGGTAAAAAGACAGGGATGGTGGCTGGGGAAAAGAGTGGAGAGATTCTTTGATTCTTGGAGTGTCTTGGCGTGGACACTGGCCTTTGAAAAGTTGATAGGGACACCTGGGTGGCTTGTCTTGTTTTCTTTTCTAGTTGGACACTCATGGAGAAATAAGATACAACAATGAACTAAAACTCAGTGTAATCGCAGTAGATAGTTTTCATGCCTGGATTCCACTAATTGCAAATCTTCATTCTGATAAGACCTTGCTAGATCGGGTGACATTTATGGAACACTCAACAGTCTAGAGACAGGTAAGCGTCTCCTTGGTACCACCTTTGTCATTTAGGTCACTGTCCAATTCATGCCACCTGTCAGTGGAGCATATGTTCAGCTCTCCCCAGGGTTACAGAATTGAGAAGCAAATTAGAAAGATGCAATGCAATCAGGGGCGCCTGGGTAGCTCAGTTGGTTGGGTGTCTGACTCTTGATTTTGGCTCAGGTCATGATCTCACGGTTTGTGAGGTCAAGCCCCACGTCAGGCTCTGTGCTGACAGGGCAGAGCCTGCTTGGGATTCTCTCTCTCCCTCTCTCTCTGCCCTTCCCCCACTCATACTTGCTCTCTCACTCTCACTCACTCACTCTCTCTCTCTCTCTCAAAATAAACATTTAAAAAAAAGATGCAACGAGGGGTGCCTGGGTTGCTCAGTCTATTAAGTGTCTGACTTTGGCTCAGGTCATTTTCTTGTGGTTCATAGGTTGGAGCCCAGCACCAGGCTCTCTGCTGACAGTTAAGAGCCTAGAGCCTGCTTCAGATTCTGTGTGTGTCTCTCTCTCTGCCCCTCCCCTGCTTGCACTGTCTCTCTCTCTCTCAAAATAAATAAACATTAAAAAAATTTTTTTAAAAGATGCAATACAATCAAATGTTGCTTCTTTCATTTTTCTTTTTTAAATGCTTATTTATTTTTGAGAGACAGAAAGAGAGAGAGAGAGAGAGAGAGCGAGAGCGTGAGTGAGCAGAGAAAGGGGCAGAGAGAGGGAGAAAGAGAATCCCAAGCAGGCTCCGCACTGTCCACGCAGAGCCCGATGGAGGGCTCAAACTCGGGAACCATGAGATCACGACCTGAGCTGAAATCGAGAGTCAGACGCTTAACTGACTGAGCCACCCAGGCACCCTCTCTGTTTTTCTAAAACCATCTATAAAAAATAATAATATGGCTATTACCGTTAGAAGATAAATAAATATAAAACATATGAACATGAATTTTGAGATACAAACTACATAGGTTAAAAATAATTTTTTTAAGTCCCAAATATTGCATTAATGCTACCCTGGCTTCTCTTCCTTGGCTAAGCAACAGCCTCCTTAAACTCACCTTGGTCTTCAACTCAGTATAGCCTCAGAGCCCCACCATGATTAATCGAAACTCTAAGTGTTCCTATTTATACACAGAAACAACCTAGCCTGCTTGAGGAACATCAAAATCTGGTAAATGCCTACTTCATCTCACTTAGGGTGTCATTCCTTAAATTGCCAGCTTAGTCTAGTCTTTCCATGGGTCTACTGTGTACCCATTTAGGGCCCTCTGATTTCATCCTGTCATAATAATCCTTCTTAACTCCACTCAATATCCACAGAGTTATAGGAATTTTGAGAGAAAGGCCTGGTTTACTGATCTGTGCCACATGAAAATTTTAAAACTTGTCTCTGTTATGAGAAATCATATAAACCATAAAAGAGCTTATCTTTTTTATTTTGTTTTTCAGGCCTTTTAAATTACTTGAATACACCAAAATATTTTAAACCATAGTTTCTAGTGAATATCTTCACAATAGGCCTATATCATTCTGCCTATAGGTACTTGACCCACTGGTTGGACGGAATTAAGTTAAATCTTGGACCTAATATTTGTCTTGCCATTTTTGTTCATTCATTCATCTTTCAGTCCTTTGCCTTTATTCTGCTGCTCATTAACAATATGCATTACTATGACAACTTCGGTGACTCACGTAAGGAATTAGAATAAATGTTGACAAGAACCCATCTTTGGGTCCTCTCAATGGTATCTGATGGAACTGTGATGACAGAAACTCTTCCTCAGTAATTCTACGCAGGAGAGAGCCAATATTTACAGAAAAAACGTATTTTATTTAGCCTAAAACTTAATGCAAGCATCATAAATGTGTGTCCTTTAAAGCAAATTTCCAAGTCTGGGAGCAAGGACATTATTTTAATTTCAAATCAAGACTTGAAGCAGAACCCCTCTCTGATCTCCTACCTCAGACCCATCCTACCCAACCGCATCTCATTCCTCAGCTGAGAATGGGACTTCAGATGAGCATGTGAGAATACACTCCCCAAGAAGGATAGAATAATTTGCTGCCTCCTTGACTCTCCATCTTTGTGAAGAAGAAATAAGAAACAATTAGCCTCTTTTCAATTTCTTGTTGTTGTTAAAAGACATGTAGCTGCCTACTTCCTTTGAATTTTTGAGTTGCAGGTGATTTGAGATGGAATCTGATTGTTTTGTTTTTGTTTTTGCTCTTTAATTGACCTAGAAGTTCTTATCCCAAAGTTGTGGCCATAGTTTCTACTAAATCTTTGCAAAGCCTAGTTGTTAGAAGAAGGAGGAAGAAGGAGAAGGTACAGAGAGAGGAAGTGGAACAGGAGAAGGAATCTATCTCTTATCGATCTGTCTTAAAATCTAAAAAAATGGTTGTCACTCCTTTGTGTGTACAGAATTTTTGGATGCTTAGCTTTCGTGTGTTTTGTTGTTTTAATTTTTGTCTTTAAATTTCTGAAATAAAAACAACTTCAATGGAAACTGGTGTTATTTGGCACAACTACCTACCTAGTAAGGAGCAGGAGGTGGGGGTTCATAGGAAAAAGAGATGAGAATCTACATGCAGTGAACGCGAACTGTGTACTGGCCACTTTGCTAGCTGCTTTCCTAGACAACTTTATTGAGACACAACTGACACACAATAAACCATTAATAATTAAAGCATGCACTTTGATATGTTTTGGTATATGCATACACCCATGAAACCATCAACACAATTAAGATAACCTTCATTATTAGTCACGACCCAAAGTTTCTTCGCGTGCCTTTCTAACCCCTCTCTCCCGCCCATCCCCTGTCCACCTGCTTCAGGCAATTACTCTTCTGCTTTCTGTCTCCATTGATTAGTTTGCGTTTTCTAGAATTTTATATAAATGGAATCATCCTGTACGTATTTCATTTGTCTGGCTTCTTTCACTCAGCATAATTATTTTGAAATTATCTAACTTGTTGCCTGTATCAACAATTCATTCCTTTTTACTGCTGAGCGTTTTGCTGCCCCACTTTGTTTATCCTTTAACCCGGCGGTGGACATTTGAGTAGTATCCCAGTCTGAGCTATAGAAATAAAGCTGCTAAGAACATTTTTATACAAGTCTTTATGTGGAAATCTGCTTTCATTTCTCTTGGGAGTGACTGGATCCTATGATAAGTTCAGGTTTGACTTTTTGATAAATGTCAAAACGTTTTCCAACGTGATCGTGCCATTTTAAATTCCCACCAGCAGTTCGTAAGAGTTCCGGTTCTCCCACATGCTCACCAACATTTGATATGGTCAGCCATTTCGATTTTAGTGGGTGTGAAGTGGTGCCTTATTGTGATTTTCATCGGCATTTCCCTAACACCCAATGGGCTTGGTCATCTTTTCAGCTTATTTGCTATGTGTATATCTTCTGTGGTGAGATATCTGCTCGATTTTAACATTTTTGTTGGGTTTTTTATTTCATTATTTTGTTTTGAGATTTCTTTTCCGTATTTCTATCGTTCTGTATTTTCTGCCATTCTCTGCCTTACCTTAGTTCTTTTAAGTGTTAGAGAACAAGATCCAGGTTCAGCTTTTTTAAATTTTTCAATATTTTTTACCTTGTAAATCATTCTGTATTCTGGATTTGAGTATTTTATTTGGATACAAGTCCTTCATATGGTTTCCAAAGATTTTTCTCCTAGTCTCTGGCTTGTCTTTTCATTCTCTTCACACTTTCTTTCAAAAGCAGAAGTTTTTATGTTTGGTGAAGTCCAATTTCCTAATATCTTTATGGATCATGTTTTGGGGGTTGTATCCAAGAAATCTTTGACTACTTGAATTTTTTTTTACCTTATTATTTGGCAACAATTTTAAACATACAGAACTGTTGCAGAACATAGCGTAAAGTGTATGTGCATAATAACCTTTATCTGGCTTCAGCTCTTCTTAACATTTTACCTCGTTTGCCTTATCATTTACTTCTCTCTCTCTTTCTCACTCTCTCCACCCCATCCCCTTTTTTCCTGAACCACTTGAAGGTAAGTTACATACATCACATTCCTTACCCCTAAATACTTTAGTGTATGGTTCTGTAGGGTGTTATCCACTTCATAAATTTACACTGATGTACTAGATATATTATTTTTATCTAATCTACCATCCATATAGCCATACTGCACTTTTTCCAGTTTATCTAATAACACCCTTTATAGCATTTCCCTCCCTCTAGTACAGAATTCAGTCTAGGATTGGGTATTGCAATTAGTTGCGATGTTTCTGTAGCCTCCTTTAAGCTGGAACATTCCACAAGTGTTCTTCATTTTTTATGACATTGACAACTTCAATGTTCCTTTTTTGTTTTGGTGATTTGTCTGATTCATGATTATCTTCAGGCTATGCGTTCTAGGCTGGAGTACTACATAGGCATTGTAATCTTCTCAGGGCATGATATGGAAGGTACACAATGTTCATCTGTCCATCATTAGTGATGTTAATGTTTATCACCTGGCCAAATAGTTCTCCAGTTCTCCAGTTTCCACTCCCCCCCCACCCCTGCAGCTTATAAGGAGTCTATAAGAAGACACTTTAATTCCATGCAAATATCCCGCTCCCCACCAATTTCCACCTAGATTTTCATTTTATCCAACCTTTATTATGATATTTACTTAATACTGTCTTTTCAACTCCGGCACCTCCTCCACATTTACCAGTCAAGATTCAGCATTTGACTGAAGGCAAGAGCTTTGCCTTCTTCCTAGTTATTTATTATTCATATGACCTCATGATTTTTCACTTTTCCCACAATAGTTTATAATTATTACTGAATTATCTTGATGCTCAAATTGCCCCAGATTTGGCCAGTGGGACCTCCTCCAAGCTGTGTCCTTGTGACAGGCCCCCGTTATATTTTGAGCACTTCATTGCTTTCTGGATTGACAAGATGTCCTAGGCTCATCTTGTACCTGCCCTGTCCTAGCCCTGGGATTAGCAATTTTCCATGTTTCCCTACTTCCTTTAGGTGGAGAACGATGTCAGAGACCAGGATTTTGGCTCGGATTGTTTAAAATTTCCAGTATTTATTATCTTATAAATCATTGGTTTATAGATGCTAAGTCTAAAATAGCTGTTTGGAGAATTGCTGCCTAATATGATTGTGTAGTTTTTACCACAAACTCTATTTTTAACATATGTTTTTGAAATTAATGCCATTAGTCTCGATCGACTGCAATATGACCAACATACAGAATCTGAGAAAGGAGAGCCAAAAAGGACCTTTGTAACTAGTGACTCCATCACTTCATTTTATAGCTGAAGAAACTGAAGCTCCGACAAGGTAAGAGTGTTGTCTAAGATCACAAATCAGCCAACAGTAGATACCATATGATCTGTCCAGTGTTATTTTCTTTTTATAACAACTTTTTAATTTTTTTAATGTTTTTATTTATTTTTGAGAGCAGGAGAGACAAAGCATGAGTGGGGGAGGGTCAGAGAGAGAGGGAGACACAGAATCCGAAGCAGGCTCCAGGCCCTGAGCTGTCAGCACAGAGCCCGACGTGGGGCTCGAGCTCACAGACTGTGAGATCATGACCTGAGCCGAAGTCGGACACTCAACCGACTGAGCCACCCAGGCGCCCCTATAACAACTTTTTAAAATGTTTGTTTGTTTGTTTCTTTAGAGTCAGAGGGGGAGGAGCAGAGAGAGAGGGGGACAGAGGATCCAAAGCAGGCTCTGCACTGACAGCAGAGAGCCTGATGTGGGGTTCGAACTCACAAACCATGAGTTATGGCCTGAGCTGAAGTCAGATGCTTAACCAACTAAGCCACCCAGGCACCCCATATTTTCTTACTTAAAAGTTTTATTAAGTTTTTAATGTTAATTTCAGTATAGTGGAATAACAAATACAGTGTTATATTAGGTTCGGGTGTACAATTTAGTGATTTAACAATTCTATGCCCTAGTCAGTGCTCATCAAGGTAAGTGTCTTCTTAATCCCCATCACCTATTTCACCCACGCCCCCTACTTCCCGTCTGGTAACTATCAGTTTGTTCTCTATAGTCAAGAGTCTGTTTTCATGGTTTCTCTCTCTCTCTCCCTCTCTTTCACTCTCTCTCTCACCTCTTCTGTTTGTTTTGCCTCTTAAATTCCACATGTGAGTGAAATCCTATGGTATTTGTCTTTCTCTGACTGACTTACTTTGCTTAGCATTATTATCTAGCTTCATCCATGTAGATCAAAATTGCAAAATTTCACTCTTTTTTATGGCTGAATAATATTCCATACCACACACACACACACACACACACACACACACACACACCATATTTTCTCTATCTAACATCTGTTGGTGGACACTTGGGCTACTTTCATAATTTGGCTATTGTAAATATGGCTGCCATAAACATTGCCCAGTGCTATTTTCATGATCTGGTGCTACATGCTACATTTTCCTTCACACACACACACACACACACACACACACACACACATCATAATACAATACATTTTTTTAAATCAAAATACTTCAATAAAATATCCCTGTGAATTCTGAAGTTCCTCAAATACTATAAGCATAGTTGGGGCACCTGCGTGGTTCATTTGGTTGAGCATCCTACTCTTCATTTTGGCTCAGGTCATAATCCCAGGGTCATGGGATAGAGCCCCATGTTGGTCTCTGTGTTGGCTGTGGAGCCTGCTTGGGATTCTCTCTCTCCCTCTTCCTCTGCCCCTCCCCTGCTTCTCTCTCTCTCTCAAAGAAAAGACTATAAGCATAGTTAATACCTACACACTTTGATTCTAGTCTGGGTATAGCTATTCACCAAGGGGTCAGCACCGAGCACGATTTCTTTAATAACTGCATTAATAATTTTAAAGAGGAGAACAGCTATTCCCCAGCTTTGAAGGCTTTAGAAAACATAAGTCTAGAGCCATTATTCTAACTAGCTAAGCCGACAGCAGCCTGTCACTGCTCTTGCCTCCATTTACCTAAGGAGGTTATAGAAACTCAGGGAGTTTAACCAACTTGTCCAAGATGAACATGTGAAATGAAAATACATAGCATTTGAGATGAGACCTGGCATCTCCACATCCTTGTCCCTGTAACTGGCTCCCTGCTGTTCACCTCTGCAACACGAGGGTGGGGCTCCTAGGCCATCCCCTGAACTGACTGCCCATATTAGGGGGAGAAGCAGCCGGCCTGGAAAAAGGAAACACCCCCACAAGTTACTGCCTTTGCCTGACACAGATGTCTGAGGATGGCAGGGAGCCTAAAACAGAGGAGTTATGCTGTGGCATTCTCCTGCGCAATGGAAAGTGCCAGCCTGCGGAGTCTCCCTGGCTGGAGGTCTTTATGACAAGTTACATAACCCTCTCTCCAGAATTACCTAAGTGAAATGTACCTGGAATTACTCTACACAACTGTTCTCCTAAACTTCAGATCACAAAGCTCCAGGAGGGCTGCGGGTGGGATGGTGTTAGAGAAGTTGCCCAGCGTTACACACCCAGTCACTGTTGCCTGGAGATTGAATAAACATCTCTTGCTTACGTACACTTATTCTTCAAATAGATCTAGATGTTGTGGTTGATAAAACAATTGTTCCTGAATTTATAGTAGTTTCTTTTCTTTCTTTCTTTTTTTTTTTTTGGCCATCATGCATTTTCTCATTTAACAGATAGCCAAAGTTCAAAATGTTATTATGAAGAGTGACAACTTTTTCTTTCTTTATTTATTTATTTTTTAATTTTTAATTTTTTTAATGTTTATTTAGTTTTGAGCTAGAGAGGCAGAGCATGAGCAGGGGAGGGGCAGAGAGAGAGGGAGACACAGAATCTGAAGCAGGCTCCAGGCTCTGAGCTGTCTGCACAGAGCCCGACATGGGGCTTGAACCCACAAACCGTGAGATCATGACCTGAGCTGAAGTTGGATGCCTCACCAACTGAGCCACCCAGGTACTCCGAGTGACAACTTTTCTTATGCTCATACTCTAAAAGGCCAGTGTCTGTGGGACTATACAATCACCAACATTTCCTTATGCAAAAGAATATTCTCTCACTCAGAAATGCATTTCAGGATAATTTTACAGAATCCACTCCCACCCATGAAATAGCAAATAAATTGTTCAGGGATCTTCCGGTTCAAAAAGACAGAACACATTAGAGAGAGTTCTTGAAAGTGCAATGGCATGATTAAATAAGCAATGGATTACAGAGACTTCTTACAAAGAAAATGGAAGTGGACATGAGTTTGAATAAGCACCAGCAGGGGGATAAACAGGGAGGGGATGATAGCTCCGTGATTACCTAGGAGACGTTAGTGTCAAGAATACAGAAGTATTATTTTGCTACATACGAGCTAGAAGTAGCCTATCTGGGATTAAAGTAGGGAAAAGCAGGAAATTTGCATTTCCCACAGGTACTTCCTATTTCATACCAATCACGACACAATGAAATTCAGAATAGAAAAGCAAAGAAATAAATCCATTGTGCATTCAATATTTGAAAGGGGAACCATGGAAAAACTGTGGACACCAAGGAAGAAACTGAAAAGAGGAGTTTATAAATGTAATAACTTACAGGATGTCTAAAGACTATTTTAAAACAATTTACTGGAGGCTCAGAATAACTGTATGCCAGAGTTCAAAATTATCGCATGCTTGGAAAGAAAGTGCTGTATGGCTTGATGGGTTGGGAGAGACCGCCAATGTTTTTTTTTTTAATTGTGGTTTTAAAAAAGGGGGTATAACATAACATTTATATATATCAACTTAACCATTTTTAAGTGTACAGTTCCATAATGTTAAGTATATTCACATGGTTGTATAAAAGTCTCCAGAACATTCTCCTCTTGCACATCTGAAACTCTGTACCCATTAAACACTAAGTCCCCTTTTCCTCCTCCCCACAGCTCTGGCAGCCACCACTCCACTTTCTGTTTCTATTAATTTGACTACTTTAGATACTTGATATAAGTAGAATCACACAGTATTTGTCTTTTTGTGACTGGCTAATTTTATTTACCATAATGTCCTCAAAGTTCATGTAAATTGTAGCATGTGACAGGATTTCCTTCCTTTTTAAGGCTGCATACTATTCCATTGTATATACCACATTTTGTTTATCCATTCATACATCCATCAGCATTTGGGCTGCTTCCACCTCTCTGGTATTGTGAATAGAGACTGTCAATATTTTTTACTTGTACTTTTCATCTGAGGCTTAATCCATTTATATAAACACATATAATGTTTGTTATTCTTTCTGAACTCAAGGGATAGAAGATTAACTGTTCAAAACTAGTCATTCTCCCTCTTAAGTAAACAAGACACACACACACGCACACACACGCAATCCCACCACTAACGGCCAAAAGAAACAGAGAAGCAAAAACAACCCTAAATATTTGAGTGTTCTATCACCAAACAGTAGTAGAACCAGTGGGTACCTGTCAAACTACAGGGTCTTAAAGTTATGCTTTGTTTTGAAAAGGGGGGACTTCATGCTCAAGTAGCACAAATTTTATTTATTTTTTTAAACGTCACGGATTTTAAAATACAAATTGTCTGTAAGTTCTTTTCCTATTACATAACTCTTTTTCAAAACAGTGGGATAATATATCCTAGATAGAATTCAGGTCACTTTGCTCTCTGAAGCAAAGCCTGTGTGATTTTCAAGGCAGCAAGTACTCAAACTGTCATTGAGATGAGCCAATAGGTTGCCCCTCTGCTCTCAAGTGACATGTTCCTTTTGCAGAGGCTTCCGACAACCATGCCCTTTTTCTTTGGAGTCTCTCTCTTTCTCAAAACCAGTACCACCTTTGCTGCCTCATCTGGGAAATACAGGACAGAACAGATGAGAAAGGGAGGGAGAGAAAGATTTAATATCTTTCTCATTATGTTTTAAATAATCAAATCCCTGGTCTACACTCACCCATATAGCTACAGATGTTCTCTAAATTGTCACATGTTTGTCATTTCCCCCCTCCCCTAAATGTTCCCAAACTTAACAGGACATTAAATGAGAAAATGCCTCTCCATAAAATTTGCTTATTTTACTATTTGTCTCCTTCAACATAGCATCCTTCTCATCATCTGTAATGTGCAATCAATTGCATACCCCCGGGAAGGCTGTTCATTGGTCATTTACATGATTGAAGAATGGGGAAAAGGAGACACTTCAGAGAATAGAGGTGTTTTAATAACCTCCAATTTGAATCTCTTCTCACTATCCACCCCCTACTGACATAATATAACAAAAATCACTACCCTCACCCTCTCTCTGAAAGGATGCTTCATAGTTTCCCTTATGTGATACAGCATTTTATTTATTAAGGATATGCAAGAACTATGCCAGGCCATTAAACCCTATGGGAATCCCTATGCTGGCTGAGACAGGGAGATCACCATGGAGACATCTCTGCTCCACTGGATGATCAGCAACAGCTGTTGAGCCAAGCTTGGAAGCCCTCTCAGACTGCTTATCCCACAAATTGCATTAGGTACAACCATAAATGCCGCATCTCACTTAGTGTCATAAGAATTAGACATTTTCCAGGAGCTTTGCCTTGAAATCAGAGTAGTCAACAGTTCCCAGAATCTCCCATACCTATTTGAAATTCCCTGACCCTCAGTGACTCCTCTTGCTATCAGTTAGATGGATGGAATTCTTCTGTAATCAATCTCCACCCAAACGTTCACCCAAGCCCTGAGTTTAGCAGGCAAGGGAAAGCAAGAAGCTGTGGGGCGCAGATCATCTTCAGAGGGCAACTTAGACTCTTTGCTTCTTTGATATTACATGACACTAATGCATGGCTTCTACCAAATATACGCTGAGGCTTAGAGAATATCAGGCCTCCTCTATGACGTGTTATGACTCACTTGCTTTCCAAAAGTATGGTAAACTTTGCAGAATCTGAGCTGAACTGACACCCAGCAAAGAAGCAAAAGACCATGAGTAAGCTGTAAGAGCTTGGTCAGCAATTAATTAGGGCCACATAACATTTACAGGGAGCTCCAATCCCTGGCTGATTTATTTGTAGACCTGGCTTTGTATTCCCCACTTGTGACCAGTAGCCCAAGTCTACTATGAGTGAGAGTTTCTTCTGTTGATAAGGAGAAAAGTGGTGCTAGGAACTGAAAGCGATAGACTTCATCTCAGAAACACTAATGAGGAAGATTTTACTTCACAGGCATGATTAGCTCTCACCTGCCTACTGAGTCTGGTCTCTTACTTGAAGCAAAGGCAGAGTCTGGGTTCTCTGCTATAAAGTCAAAGAAGAACAAGAAATCCCATCTTCTCATGAGTAATGCTCCCCAAAAAGGACTGTCTTGAGAGCATCACTGCATACTTTGAGGACACCTTAAGAGAAATCTTCCTGGATAACCCTCTACACGTGTAGCTTTGTATTAAGCACTTCCTATAAATGAGACTTAATAAAAAAAATTTCAGGGACCTTGAGATATATGATAGGATAGTGTTTGTGAAGATAACAATGGAGTAGAAAAGTAATAAATAAAGTTCTAAAACTAATCTCTAAAAAAAAGGTCAGTAAAGAAAATCCATTAGTAGGGAAATTAAGAACACTTGTATTTTCTCAATAAGCAATGCAATCAGAGTCTTCTCCAAATGAATATACCTATGCAGAACAAACCTACGAATTTCAAGAGCTCCTCATGAGAGAAGCTCTAGGTTGTGTTTACAACCTAGAAAAGATATTCAACTAGTCTGTTATATGAAAAGTTTAGGAGATCCTAAACTTTGTTTGGTTTCATATAACAAACCAGTCTGTTATATGAAAAGTTTAGGAGATCCTCAATCCAACTATTGAATAATCGATGAAAAAAATCAAGTCAAAACTTTGGGCTGTAACAATTAGAACAAATCAAGCTATATATGGAGATAGGGTTAGTATTAAAAGAAAGTTCTTAGGTGGGTCACCTGGCTAGCTCAGTAGGTGGAACATGGGACTCTTGATCTTGGGGTTGTAAGTTCGAGGCCCCCCCGTTGGGTGTAGAGATTGCCTAAAAATAAAATCCTTAACAAAAGGAAGTTCCTAGGTTAAAAGTGAGAGAAGTACCTTTAAGATTCAAGTTTAAAAACCCACAATCGTAAACAAAGGAAAAGTCGTGTATATTTCTTGATTACCAAAACAAACAGGAAAAAAAAACCCCACATATGCACTCTAATATCAAATTGGTCAGCACAAACCTTGCCACTAGGAGAAAGACAAGTCCCAGTGATAGTAAATACTGAGTGGATGCTTTATCATCAAAGTTCAACGCACATTCAAGGGATATTTTAGCAATGATCAAAGACAGTATCTGAAAAGAAGTAAAGCGTAGAGGATTCTTACAATACCAAAATAAGCATATTGCTCTATTTCAAGATATAGCATGAAAGACGTTAAGAAAAGGACCTGTGACTCAACACAAAAATGATACTTTACCTGCAAAGCTTCCCACATTGGGATTCTATAAAGCTAGGAACAGGACTGGCTTTATGGGTGGGTGACTTGTGCAATCACACAGGGCTCCACACTTGGAAGGGCCCTGCACTTGGTTTAATGTTCTCCTGTTGCCATCTTTAAATTAATAGTTTTTGCACAAGAGAGCTCACATTCTCAGTTTTCACTGGGCCCCACAAATTATGTAGCTGTCCTGGCAACGTTCATACCCGAGAAATTTTTGAGAATGGGGGAAAAGGAGAAGCAAAAGAGAAAAACAGAGCCTAATAAATACAAAGTAATAGGAAGTTTCTATTATTCCTATGTTCGACTTTCTGTATCAGTTCTTGAAACTAACGGTCTGTGTGTTAGAAAAGTTATCCCAGGTAAAAGACCTTATTCTGATATTTCCCCATTCCCTCACTATTAGGGGCTTTGTGTTTTTTTGTTTGTTTGTTTTTATAGGTCACATCTCGGAACCCAGTTTCTAATATTTTGGTACTGAGAATGGATTTACAATAAAAGATCTATCAATTCCTTCATTAAGTAATGTTTGAGGATTCAGAATCCACACAGGAATGGAAATGACTGAAACCATCTTAGCACAACTGAAGAATTTCTGAAGGAAAAACTTGATGTAGTTGTGTTACAAGAAATACACAGCAAATTGTCCTCTCAGCCACTACTGAATTATAAATAGTTTAAACATCAATTTATTGCTTCGGGGATCTCAAAAGCAAGAGGTGCTACCATTCTAATTGCTTAAAAATTCCCATTTGATGTCCAAGGGCTTGAAACAAAGCCTGATGGGTAATGTCATCTTAGCTAAAGGCAATCAGCTAAACGAATCATTAACGAGATGCTCACGTTAAAGGCTGTGTGCCCCCAGAAGGCATTTTATAGCTCAGTCCTTCGAAAAATTACATAAAATTTGGTGACAGGCAATGGATAACTAGCAGACTCTTTAAAGCCCTACTGAATGCAAGGATAGATCCAACCTCCTTTTCTGTCACTAATATGGAAGCAAGGCACTAGGGATTCTTGTCCTGCGATCTCAGCTCCAGAGTGCGCAGACCCTCTACGGGAGAGTGGTTTTTTTATTCAACAATCAACAAAATTCCTCAAGATGGCATGTAACTTTCTCAGATTGGGCATAGCTGTGTCAGCTTGGGTGGGAACAATAACAGTGGCCAACGTTGCCTGGGTTTCCTACAAGCTTTCTGGAAACAGAAATCGAAAAAGGGCTTAGGATGAACGTACCAAACTCCACTTTGTGAGGTGACCACAGTAGTAGTCGAGCTTTCGGCAACAATTACTCTGTATCTTCCTTCACCCCAAGTCTTCATGTGGGGTATCGCACGGTATGTTTAAGATGCATTTCATGTAACAGTGAAAAGGCTCTGCACTATTGCCATCTCCAAGTGTGAATCGCTCTGAGAGAAAAAAAAAAAAAAAAGCTTTGTTTCTGGCTGGAGAGAGAGAACACCAGCAGGACTTCCCCATAATTCTCCAGAACAACAGTAATACGGGCCAACATGTATTTTTTTGCTTAACCTGTGTCAAATACTTTGCAAACATTAGCTCCCCGAATCCTCACAACCTGACTTTACAGATGAGGAAACCATGACACGGCTGAGACACACCATGACTAAGTGGTAGAGACAGATTTGAAAGCAAGTCTGTGTAACTCAAGCTTCTGCTTTTTTTTATTGAATTATAATTGACATATAATATTACATTATTTTCATGTGTATGACATTTATCGATTCAATATTTGTATACATTATGATGTTCACCTCCATAAGTCCAGTTACCATCTGTCATAATATAAATTTATTACAATATTATTACAGTCCATTCCACCACATCTCACAAAGGGGTATATTTCATATCAGGCAGATAGGGTTTAAAATAATTAAGTCTGAAACATCCACTTGAATTTTTGTAATGTTTATTTTATTTTTTGAGAGAGACACACAGAGAGAGACAGAGAGTATGAGCAGGAGAGGCGCAAAGAAAGAGGGAAAGACAGAATCCGAAGCAGGCTCGAGGCTCTGAGCTGTCACCACAGAGCCCAAAGTGCGGCTCGAACCCACCAAACCATGAGATCATAACCTGAGCTGAAGTCGGATGCCTAACTAACTGAGCCACCCAGGCACCCCTAAAACATCCACTTAAATACCTATGCATGTTGCCACTTCTCTGCTCAAACACTTTTAATTGCCTGGCATAACAAATTTCTTATCTGGAATTCAAAACCCTGTATGATCTGGCCCCAGGCCACATTTTTACACTCATTTCTTCCTACTCTCACATATTTTCTGACTTTATTGTTAATTGAACAAAGAAGCAGTAGGGGTCCCACTAGTTAGCCCCTCAGTTGTTGAAAACAATACACCCTCCTTCTTCCTTCTCCAATCACTAATGAACTTAAGTAGTTAGTGAGCACCAACCGTTTGTCTCCTCAGCCTTTGCCACTAATAGTCTCTGAGGACTATTTAAATCGAATTGTTATTGTGGAGAGAAACATATGTACGTACACTTGGAGTAATTATTTCATTCAACAAACATGTAGTGGAACTAGACTGGGTCCTAAGGAAAAACACAAGCACAGGCTCTACCCTCCAAGAGTCTTCAGTCTAGAATATCACACTCTCTTCCAACTGCTGTCCTAATGTTTGCACTTTTGTAGTTACATTTCTTGAAAAGTGTATATCTGCTGCATACATAACATTATCTTCACTTCTCTCCATAAGCAACGGCAGCACCATTTCTCTCATAGTGAAATCCTTCTTACCAACTCAACAACTATCTCTCCCACCTTTTTAGTATAAATCCAATAGACCTATTTGTTTTATTTTTTTGACATCTCTGGGATAATTGATATTATTGATTTCACTTGCCTACTTGAAGTTCCCTTTCTCCCCGTTTTTGTGGTGTAATGTTTCCCTGGTTTTCCTATCTTCCCCTTCTTGATAAACCCATATGGTTTCCTCTTAAGTAGTGATATGCCCTAAGGTTTTGCTCTTAGCCCTCTTCTATTCCCATTGTACATTATTTATTAAGTTTTATTTATTTATTTTGAGAGAGAGAGTGAGTGGGGGAGGGACAGAGAAAGAGGGAGAGAGAGAATCCCAAGCAGGCTCCATGCTGTCTGTGCAGAGCCCGACGTGAGGCTCAAACTCATGAACTGTGAGCTCATGACCTGATCTGAAATCAAGAGTTGGGCACTCAACAAACTGAGCCACTCAGGTGCCTCTGTACATCATTATTTTTCAAGGTGTGGTTCTGGGAACACATGTGTCATCACAACCTAAGGTGCTCAGTAAAAAGGTAAATTTCATTGCCACTTACTATTTTAGAATCTCACAGCACCCAAGAATCTACATTGTAATTCAGCATCCTAGGTGATCCAGATATACTCCAAATATTGAAAAACAATGTTCTATATAAACAATATCAACTGAACTATGCAAATCTTTCCTATGGCTTCAAGTACCAGCTATATACCGAATGTAGAGGCTGGTACATTTATAGTTGGTATACGAGGAAGTTGAGAACATTTCTTTGAGAAACTTCTTTCTAGTTTTTCTGTAAAACAAAAGTTGAAGTCATATTCTAAAAATGAGGGCATAGGGTTGGAATAGAAATGAGAAAATCAGTGGATCAGTGAAATACATGTCTGATGAATAGCGTGGAAGCCCCAGTTGAGGCCGGGAAAGTATTATGTAATTCTTCTGTATTTTGGAGAGTTTTTTTCATCAACCTTGATATAGATGTATAGAGAGCAAATACATAGATTGACCCCAAAGCTGATTTTTTTGCCAAGAGGTGTGAATAAAAAATTATGGGTCAAGTAGTTGAGGATACTTAAAGAATATAAAAGTTATGGACAACAGGATCTAGGCTACACAGAAAAGGAAGTCATGAGAGAAGACTGACAGCGGTTTCCATGCCACCAAAGTACAGGTGTAATAAGAGCAACAGAATGAAAGAACTGGAGAAATGAGTGGCCATTGATAGTATGGGAGATCTGAGTTTAAGATTTCAGAGATGAAACAATTTTTGGTAATGACAATGTCCAAAGTGTTGACATGAAAGTGGGTAGTTGAAGTGGACAGCTGATGAAGATTAAGGAATAGAGAGCCCAGTGTATTGGAACGGTTGTCCATCGTGGACATTTGAAGTCACCAAGGATGATGATGGCAAGGCTTGGAATGGAAAATGCTGTGTGTGAGTCAAAGTCTCCAGGGAATAAGGAAGAGTGGCCAATGGCAGCAGAAGGGGTTGAATATCTCATCTATTGCAAAACTCTGATTTCTTAAAGTGCCAAATTCCTTATTGTGGTATCCAAGATTTTTCATATTCTGATAGCAGCCTCCACTTCAAGCCTGGTTGCAATCTATTCACCATTACATGACCTCCATTTCAGCCTCAATATGCTGTCGCCACATCCTGCGTTATGTATTTCCTGATCCCTTCTTTGAACTTCGGTAGTACTTTACTGGAGCCATACCTACCATCTAGGGCTTTTACTACAGTTATTTGCATACGTGTTTTCTCTCCTACTACTGTCTTTGATTCCAGGGATGATGTCATATACATCATTGTAATACCCAACTTAGTACCTAGTACAGTGCTTTTCACATAGTAAACAATTGACAAATATTACACTTATAATTTCTTAATTTATATTATACACTTTTAATTGTTTACACTAAATTTATAAATTGAATAAAAATGGATAAGTTCATTCAATTGTAACTGGAATATGTTTGGACTAAGTGTAGAACTGCTAAGTTAAGCAGAAATAGATGTTTATTCACTCATCCTAAAAAAGGAATTTACTTTTAATGACTAGAAGATCCTGCAAGCAAAACAATGGCATAAGAAGAATCTGCACAGAGTCTGCTTCAATAAGATATGAGAGTTTCTGATTGGAGGCAAACAGTCATAAGAGATTAAAACATTCTTGTTGGGGCGCCTGGGTGGCTCAGTTGGTTGGGTGGCCGACTTCGACTCAGGTCATGATCACACGGTCTGTGAGTTTGGGCCCCACGTCGGACTCTGTGCTGATGGCTTGGAGCCTGGAGCCTGCTTCGGATTCTGTGTCTCCCTCTCTCTTTGCCCTTCCCCTGCTCACACTCTGTCTCTATGTCTCTCAAAAATAAATAAAAACGTTAAAAAATTAAAAAAAAAAACACAAAAAACATTCTTGCAACTTGAAGTACAACAGTGATTTCCTAGAATGTTGGCTTCTCTTCAGAAAATGTTATTGACAAGAATGTTTGAAGGTAATATATATCCTATGAATAGATCAAAGCATGATGTAAACAAGATGGGGTGACATCAAATAAAATGAGACATAAATATCCTCTGTGTTATGTTCACTGAATGTTACGGTGCCTAATGCTGCTGGAATTGTTAAGGTATGTTAAGTAGCCTGGATTTTGTTTTGTGTTTTAGTAAATTAAAATCCTAATCAACATATATGTATGTACACACATTTATATGTACATAGATTATATAGATAGTATATATTATATATGCATGTTTTTAAATGTTTAAATGAAAATAACTATATTTGGTATTTTTAGTATGAAATCACTCTTACTGGAAATCTTTATTTCTGAGAGAAAATAATTATATCCCCTTTTAGGATTCTTCCTTGCACCCCAGAGAAATCCAGTAATTTATTCAGGAATACTCTCCTTTGCCTCAAAGCAGTCCTGAAAACACACAGATCAAATTCAATGATAGTGAAAACCAGAGGGTCATCTTTTTATCGTCCACTGCTGTTTGGGATGAGTAAGCTATAGTTGGAGTTTTATTTATTTTTACACCTTTTAAAAATTTATTTATTTTGAGATAGAGAGTGGGGGGGCAGCAGAGAGAGAGGATCCCAAGCAGGTTCCGCACCATCAGTCAGCACAGAACCCAACTAGAGACTCCAACCCACAAACCGTGAGATCATGACCCAAGCTGAAACCAAGAGTTGGATACCCAATCGACTGAGCCACCTGGGAGCCCCTGTAGCTAGAGTTTTTTAAAAAAAACTTTATTGAAATACAATTGATGGCCAAAAAGCTACATATGTATACAACTTGACAAGTTTGGATATAAGTATACATCCATGAAACCATCACCACAATCTATGCCATAAACATCTCCATCACCTCCAGAAGTTTCCTTCCACCCTATTTATTGATTTATTTAGGTGATAAGGGCACTTAACATAAAGTTTACTGTCTTAGCAAAGTTTGAAGTATACAATACGGTAATATTAGTAATTATCTAAAATAGTCAAACTCCTCGAAGCAGAAAGTAAAATGGTGGTTGTCAGGGGCTCTGGGAAGGAGGAAATGAGTTGCTATTGGTCAAAGGGTGCAAAGTTTCAGTGAGACAAGATGAGGAAGTCCCAGGGCTATACTTCCAGCATAGTGTTTCTAGTTAATAATACATTGTATTGTGTATTTAGAAGCTAGAGCTTTGGAATTTTTGTAATAAAGGTTTTGTTATTTGCTAGAGAGGTACTTTAAGCTTTAACATGGAGGTCAGTGTTCTCTTCCCTAAAATAGAAGTTTTAGTTTCCTATCCAAGCTACTAGAGGGCCTTAGAATGTGGGTAAAGAAACGTGGGGGTAGCAAGTTTTAGTTGGGAATTTAAGATAGAGGAAGCAGGGCGGCAGGAGTTTACAGTCATAAAGGCTGCAGTTATAATGATGTATTGACACCAAGAACTCGTTCATATTTCAAGTTGAAACCAATACCACACACGGCCCATCTCAGGTGTTCCTCACATATATCTTCCACATCTAAAGTCAGAGACCATTCATTAATGTTTAACTGCAAATACACGTGGAGTATTGTCTTTGGAATGATATATTCAAAGGAGTCCTGAAACCACCCCACAACTTACTCCTTTGCCTATATCAGAGCTAGTATCTTCTCTCAATGTGTATTCTTCAGAAGGGTCCACTGACCTCCCTGAATGTGGAAGAAACAGGTACCACCAGGGGCTAATTAGAGGACTCCTTTTTGACAAATAAATAGCGGTGAAAATCTCCACCTGAACAGCTAGCTGAGAACCATGGACTCTGGGAAGGAGACATGAGGCAGGTAAGTTTTGATACTGAGGCTGGTAGAGAGAGGCTCAGAGTGCTTCATAGGATGGGCCTGGTCAGCATGATGTCGGGAATCTCACCACATAAGCCTTAGGCAGTCAGGTACAATGGACAGATAGGCAGGGGAGGCCTGAAATGGAGAACAGAATCCCAAACCGAAGTCATGAGCTTTACAGTTTTTTTAAACCAGTTTGTCTGAAGAGTAATTTACATAAAGTAAAATTTATTCTTTTACAGCATACGGATCAGTGAGTTTTGAGAAACAAATACACACACAGTCATGAGTCACGTAACTACCACCACAACCAAGAAAAGAATATTTTCATCACACCAAAGAGTTCATTTGTGCTCCCTCGAAGTCCGTCCCCTCCTCATAACCGAAGCCCCTGACAAACACTGATCTGCTTGCTGTCCCAAAGTTTTGCCTTTTCTAGAATACTGTATAAATGGAATCACATAATGTCGAGTGTTTTGTTTCTGAGTTCGTTTACTCACTCTTTTGATAGTTTTTCTTTTGTTGTAGTAGGAGTTCATTCCTTTTTATTGCTGAGTAGTTTTCTACTGGCTAGCAATGCCACAAATTATTCACCCTTTCCCAGTTAACAGACACATTTGATTTGTTCCAATTTTTTTGTTTTTATGAATAAACCTTCTATGAATGCTTGCATACAGGTCTTTGTTTTGAAATATGCTTTCATTTCTCTTGACTACCTACAAGTTGGATTGATGTGTGTGTGTGTGTGTGTGTGTGTGTGTGTGTGTGTGTGTGATAGCTATATGCTTAAATTAATGAGACACTGCCAAATTACTTTTCTAAAATTTTTTAACGTTTATTTATTTTTGAGAGAAAGACAGAGTATGAGTAAGGGAGGGGCAGAAAGAGAGGCACAGAATTCGAAGTAGGCTCCAGGTTCTTAGCTATCAGCACAGGCCCCAACGCAGGGCTCACACTCACAAGCCGTGAGATCATGACCTGAGCCAAAGTCAGACACTTAACGGACTGAGCTACACAGGCGCCCCTCAAATTACTTTTTTAAGTGGCTTATTGTTTTGCAGTCCCAACAACGACGTATAAGAGTTCCAGCTGCAGTGCATCCTCACCAGCACTGACAAGTTTTTGTCTGGTTGCAGATGTTAGTCGCTGCAGTAGGTATGCGTGGGAGCCCCCTGTGGTTTTCATTTGCACTTCCCTATTGACTAATGAAGTTGAACACCTTTCTATGTGCTTATCGATCGTCCATATATCTTCTTTGGTTAAGTGTCTATTCAAATATTTTACCTATTTTCCAATTTTAAGGTTGTCTTCCAACTATAGATTCTAAGGGTTTTATATGTGTTCTGGATACAAGTCTTTTACCACACCTACTTTGCAAATATTTTCTCCCAGTCTGTGATTAATCCTTGTCTTTTCTTTAGGGGGTTGTGCAGAACAGCAGTTTTTAGTTTTGATGAAGTTCAGTGTATCTATTTTATAGTCTTTTATGGTTTGGGTTTTGCGTCCTAAAAATGACTTACCTAAATTCAAAGTCACAAAAAATTTCTTCTGTGTTTCCTTATAAGGTTTCTATAATCTTAGCTCTGACATTTAGGCCATAATGTGTTTCATGTTAATTTTTACATGTGGTGCAAAATAAAGTTTGAGGCTCATTTTGCGGGTTTTTTGGCCAATTGTTTCAGCTCCATTTGCTGAACAGACATTCTTGTCCCCATGGAATCACATTGGTACCTTTGTGAAAAACCAATTGATCATATAACTCTGGGTTCTTTCTGGACTCCATTCTGTCCCACTGATCTACATGTCTATTCTCTTACTTACTAGAAGTCTTGAAATCAGGTAGTGTGAATCTTCACATTTGGTTCTTTATTAAAATTGTTTTGGCTATTCTGGATCCTTTGATCATTATATAAATTTGAGTATCAGCTTGTAAATTTATAACAAAACAAGCCTTCTAGGACTTTTTTTACTGACTGTGTGAAATATATAGATAAATCTGGGGAGAGCTGACTTCTTAACAACATTGAGTCTTCCTATCTGCCCATTTATTTCAATCTTTTAAAATTTCTCTCAGAAATGCTTTTGCTTACAGCATCTAGTCTTGCACATATTTTCTTAAATTTCTTCCTAAAGTATGCCATCATTGAAGTTATAACAAATGGTCTTTAAAATTTATTTAAAATTGTTTTAATGTTTATACTTTTGACAGAGAGACAGAGTGTGAGCAGGGGAGGAGTAGAGAAAGAGGGAGACACAGAAGCTGAAGCAGGCTCCAGGCCCTGAGCTGTCAGCACAGAGCCCTACGCAGGGCTCAAACTCACAAACTGTGAGATCATGACCTGAGCTGAAGTCGGTGCTTAACTGACTGAGCCACCCAGGTGCCCCTAAAATTTATTTTAAAATTCACAGTATTTCATTGCTAGTATATAGAATTATAAGTGATTTTTGTATATTGACCTTCTATGGAGACTTTGTTAACTCACTTATTAGTGTGCTTTTGTAAGTTTTTCTGTAGTTTAGTTGGGACTTTTATGCAAATGAATATGTTCTGTATGAATACAGACGGTTTAATTTCTTATTACCAGTCAAATATCTTATTTTAATTTTTTCTTGCTTTGTTATACTTGCTAGAACTTCACCTTCAAGAAGTGTTGAGAGTGGGCATCTTTGCCTTGCTCCTAATCTTAGGAGGAGGCATTCAGTCTTTTCCCACTAAGTATGATTTAGCTGAGGTTCTGTATAAATCTCCTATAAGTTCCAGAAATTCTCTTCTAGTCCCAGTTTGCAGAGTTGTGTTTTTTTTAACTCATGAATGGGTTTTGAATTTTGCTAAGTAATGTTGCTGCATCTATTAAGAAGTTCATATAAATGTTTCTTTAACTCTATTAAGGTGGTGAATTATATTAATTGGCTTTTAAATGGTACACTAAATTTATATTCCTGTGTGTATAAGTCTGTATTTTCTGTGCTTTGGAAAAGCATTAATGCCACGATATTAACCTGGATTGGAAATCCCCCTTTTAAAAATTATGCAATAGAGAGAAAGACAAATGCCATATGTTCCCATGTATAGGTAGGCTTTGGAAGACCTAGCAGAGAACCAGGGGGGAGGGGAAGAGGGAAAGGGGGAAAAAAAGCCACAGAGAGGAAGGAAGACATGACATGAGAGACTCTCAAAGAATAAGAAAGAACTGAGGGGAGAGATGGGTGTGGGAGGGGGGAGAGTGGGTGATGGGCACAGAGGAGGGCGCTCGTTGGATTGAGCACTGGGTGTTGTATAGAAACCAATTTGATAATAAATTATTAAAAAATAATTATGCAATGGGGTCACACAAAATGTTAATAATGGAACAGAGGCTGAAATAGAATCAGACCCATGGAAGAGCGAAGGGAGAGGGTTTTTAAAAAATAAAACAGGGAGATGCCAGAATTGCCAGGGCTGCCTGCTTGGTCATCAGACTACATCTCTCTCGTCGCTCTCTCATTTCCTGTTGCCTGACCGTCCATCCTTTGGGGACCCCTAGATTCGCCGGAACTGGACCCTGGCAACTGGTCTGTTTTCCTTTCCAGGGCAACTTCAAGAAACAACCCAAAACACATCCAGCCAAAATGACGAGACGGAAGAATTCTCCTCAAAAGAATCCACAAGAAGCAGTGACAGCTCAAGAATTAATGAAAACAGATATAAGCAACATAACAGAACATGAATATAGAATGATATTCATAAAACTAATCGCTGGCCTTGAAAAAAGCTTAGATGAATGCAAGGGGTCCCGCGCGGCAGAGTTCAAGGACCTTAAAAACGGTCAGGAAGAATTAAAGAAGACATTGGAAGAAATACAGGGGAAACTGGAAGCAGCCACAGCACGGATTGAAGAGGTAGAGGAAAGAGTTAGTGCATTAGAAGACAAAATCATTGAAAAAGAGGAAGAAGATAAAAAGAGAGAGAAGCTGATCCAGGAACAGGAATGGAGAATTCGAGAGCTGAGCGATGTACTCAAAAGAAACAATATCCATATCATAGGAGTTCCAGAGGAAGAAGAGAGAGAGAAAGGAGTCGAAGGGGTTCTTGAACAAATCATTGCTGAGAACTTCCCCAACATGAGGAAGGAAACGGGCATGGAAATCCAAGAGGCACAGAGAACTCCCCTCAGACGTAACTTGAATAGACCTTCTGCACGGCACATCATAGTGAAGCTGGCAAAATACAAAGATAGGGAGAGAATCCTGAAAGCAGCTAGGGACAAAAGAACCCTAACATACAAAGGGAGACATATAAGGGTAGTAGCAGACTTATCTACAGAAACTTGGCAAGCCAGAAAGGAATGGCAGGATATCTTCAATGTGATGAGCAAGAAGGACCTGCAACCAAGAATTCTGTATCCGGCTAGCCTGTCATTCAGAATACAAGGAGAGATCAAGGTTTTTCCCAACAAACAAAAACTGAAAGAATTTATCACAAATAAGCCGGCACTGCAAGAGATCCTGAGGGGCATTCTATGAAGGCAAGGCTGCAAAGAACACAAACTGCCAGGGACAGCCTTACAAACATGAAACCTACAGATAATACAGTGACTGTACGCCCATATTTTTCAATATTAACACTGAATGTGAATGGACTAAATGCGCCAATCAAAAGACACAGGATAACAGAATGGATTAAAAAACAAGACCCATCTATTTGCTGTCTTCAAGAAACTCATCTTAAACCTGAAGACACCTTCAGATTGAAAGTGAGGGGATGGAGAACTATCTACCATGCTACTGGAAGGCAGAAGAAAGCCGGAGTAGCCACGCTTATATCAGACAAATTAGACTTTAAAATGAATGATGTAATAAGAGATGAAGAAGGACATTATAGAATAGTCTCAGGGACCATCCAGCAGGAAGAGCTAACAATTGTAAATATCTACGCACCGAATTCGGGGGCACCCAAATTTGTAAAACAACTAATTACAAACATTAGCAACCTCATCAATAAAAATGTCCTAATAGTAGGGGACCTTAACACTCCACTCTCAGCATTGGATAGATCCACAAAACAGAAAATCTCCGCAGAAACAATAGCCCTGAACGACACATTAGAACAGATGGGCCTCACAGACATCTTTAGGGTCCTTCATCCAGAAGCAAAGGAATTTATGTTCTTCTCATCTGCACACGGTACATTTTCCAAGATAGACCACATTCTGGGGCACAGGGAAGCTCTGAATAAATATAAAAGAATTGAGATCATACCGTGTACACTGTCAGACCACAATGCTTTGAAACTTGAAATCAACCACAGGAGAAAGCCTGGAAAATATCCAAGAACATGGCGGCTAAGAAATAACCTACTAAAAGATGACTGGGTCAACCAAGCCATCAGAGAAGAAATTAAAAAATACATGGAAACAAATGAAAATGAAAATACAACAATCCAAACGCTCTGGGACGCAGCAAAGGCAGTCCTGAGAGGGAAATATATTGCAATCCAGGCCCATCTCAAGAAACAAGAAAAATCAATAACACAAATTCTAACAGCACGCCTAAAGGAACTAGAAGCAGATCAACTAAAACAACCCAAGCCCAGCAGAAAGAGAGAAATAACAAAGATCAGAGCACAAATTAACCATATGGAGACAGAAAAGGTAGTGGAACAGATCAATGAAACCAAAAGCTGGTTCTTTGAAAAAATAAACAAAATAGACAAACCTCTAGCCAGGCTTCTCAAAAAGAAAAGAGAGAGAACTCAAATAGATAAAATCGTGAATGAAAAGGGAGAAATTATAACCAATCCCTCAGAGATACAAGCAATCATCAGAGAATACTATGAAAAATTATATGCCACCAAACTTGGCAATCTGGAAGAAATGGAAAGCTTCCTAAAGAGCCACACGCTACCAAAACTCAAACGGGAAGAAATAGAAAATTTGAACAGACCCATAACTAGTGAAGAAATAGAATCAGCTATTAAAAACCTCCCAGCAAATAAAAGCCCTGGACCAGATGGCTTTCCTGCGGAATTTTACCAGACATTTAAAACAGAGTTAATTCCTATCCTCCTCAAGCTGTTCCAAAAAATTGAGATGGAAGGAAAACTCCCGGACTCATTCTATGAAGCCAGCATCACTTTGATTCCCAAACCAGATAGAGACCCAGCAAAGAAAGAAAATTACAGGCCAATATCCCTGATGAATATGGATGCAAAAATTTTCAACAAGATACTAGCAAATCGAATCCAACAGCATATAAAGAGAATTATCCACCATGATCAAGTAGGATTCATCTCTGGGTTGCAGGGCTGGTTCAATATTTGCAAATCAATCAACGTGATACATCACATCAACAAAAGAAAAGATAAGAACCATATGATCCTGTCAATAGATGCAGAAAAAGCATTTGACAAAATACAGCATCCTTTCTTAATAAAAACTCTCGAGAAAGTCGGGATAGAAGGAACATACTTAAAAATCATAACAGCCATCTATGAAAAGCCCACAGTTAATATCATCCTCAATGGGGAAAAATTGAGAGCCTTCCCCCTGAGATCAGGAACACGACAGGGGTGTCCACTCTCGCCACTGCTATTTAACATAGTGTTGGAAGTCTTAGCATCAGCAATCAGACAACAAAACAAAATAAAAGGCATCAAGACTGGCAAGGAGGAAGTCAAACTTTCACTTTTTGCAGATGACATGATACTTTACATGGAACACCCGACGGAATCCACCAAAAGCCTACTAGAACTGATTCATGATTTCAGCAAAGTTGCAGGATACAAAATCAATGTACAGAAATCGGTGGCATTTATATACACCAACAATGAAGCAGCAGAAAGAGAAATAAAGAAGCTAATCCCTTTCACACTTGCACCAAAAACCATAAAATACTTAGGAATAAACCTAACCAAAGAGGTGAAAGACCTCTACACTGAAAACTATAAAAAACTTATGAAGGAAATTGAGGAAGACACAAGGAAATGGAAAAACATCCCATGCTCATGGATTGGAAGAATAAATATCGTTAAAATGGCAATACTACCCAAAGCAATCTACACATTCAATGCAATCCCAATCAAAATTGCACCAGCATTCTTCTCAAAACTAGAGCAAACAATCTTAAAATTTGTATGGAACCACAAAAGACCTCGAATAGCCAAAATAATACTGAAGAATAAAACCAAGGCGGGAGGCATCACAATCCCAGACTTTAACCTCTACTACAAAGCGGTAGTCATCAAGACTGTATGGTATTGGCACAAAAACAGACACATAGACCAATGGAATAGAATAGAAAACTCAGAAATGGACCCACAAGTATATGGCCAACTAATCTTTGACAAAGCAGGAAAATGTATCCAATGGAAAAAAGACAGCCTCTTTAACAAATGGTGCTGGGAGAATTGGACAGCAACATGCAAAAGAATGAAACTAGACCACTTTCTTACACCACTCACAAAAATAAATTCTAAATGGATAAAAGATCTGAATGTGAGACAGGAAACCATCAAAATCCTAGAGGAGAAAGCAGGAAAAAGCCTCTTTGACCTAAGACACACCAATTTCTTACTCGACACGTCTCCAAAGGCAAGGGAATTAAAAGCAAAGATGAACTATTGGGACCTCATCAAGATAAAAAGCTTCTGCACAGCAAAAGAAACAACCAACAAAACGAACAGGCAACCAATGGAATGGGAAAAGATCATCGCAAATGACATATCGGATAAAGGACTAATATCTAAAATTTATAAAGAACTTACCAAACTCCACAGCCGAAAAACAAACAACCCAGTGAAGAAATGGGCGGAAGATATGAATAGACACTTCTCCAAAGGGGACATTCAGATGGCCAACAGACACATGAAACGATGCCCCATGTCACTCATCATCAGGGAAATACAAATCAAAACCACACTGCGATACCACCTCACACCAGTCAGAGTGGCTAAAATGAACAAATCAGGAAACTATAGATGCTGGCGAGGATGTGGAGAAGTAGGCACCCTCCTACACTCTTGGTGAGAATGCAAACTGGTGCAGCCACTCTGGAAAATGGTGTGGAGGTTCCTCAAAAAAATGAAAATAGAGCTACCCTGTGATCCAGCAATAGCCCTGCTAGGAATCTACCCAAGAGACACAGAAATGCTGATGCATAGGAGCACGTGTACCCCAATGTTCATAGCAGCACTTTCGACAATAGCCAAATCATGGAAAGAGACCAAGTGCCCATCAACTGACGAATGGATAAAGAAGTTACGGTACTTATATACAATGGACTACTACGTGACAATGAGAAAAAATGAAATCTGGCCATGTGTAGCAACATGGATGGAACTGGAGGGTATTATGTTAAGTGAAATAAGTCAGTCAGAAAAAGACAGATACCATATGTTTCCACGAATAGGTGGACTTTGTGAGACTAAGCCAAAACCAGGAAGAGGGGAAGAGGGGTAAGGAAAAAAAGACACAGAGAGGGAGGGAGATAAAACATAAGAGACTCTCAAAGACTAAGAAAAAACTGAGGGTGAGGGGGGTCGGGGGGGAGAGGGGGTGATGGGCATTAAAAAGGGCACATGTTGGGATGAACACTGGGTGTTTTTTGTAAACCAATTTGAAAATAAACTATTATAAAATTAAAAAAAATAAAACAGTAAAACCCATATATGTTTCTATTCTTAAACATTACTACTCTATATTAAGTGTTTCAAGATTGCATGAATGATAGTAGGATTATCTGTTTTGTATCTGCTTATTTTCCACTGGGGTGGAGAGCACTGGAATTCCTTTTTTCATAGACTTGGTGTTGTGCTCAGGTCATACTAATTGGGAAGATGCTCTGAACCTGTGCACAGTGGAGCCAAATGTCAGAAAAAGAGGCACACAATTAAGTGGTGCATTTGATAACATGCGTGTGTCTAGTGTGGTTCCCAGATGCAAATGCATTTGGGGTCCTGTTCTCTATTATGAGTAGATAAAGTCAAACCTATTTTAAAAAATGTTTTCATCAGTTTTGTTTGGAAATGAACAAGTGGAATAAAATAGAAGCGTGGTGAGACAGTGACACGGAATACAGTACAGCTCCTAGCAATAATGGTGTAAATGTGTATTTACTGATATACAGATATACTAATGGATCTTTGTTAAGCAATGGCTCAGGTTATGCAAACAGCATTTAAAAGTGACTCCAGTTCTTTAAATGGAACATCTGTCTCCTGGCATAAAAGCACAGAAAGTATTTTGGATATGTACATATCCCGAAAGATTAACAGTGGCTTTCTATACATTATGGAACCACAGGAAATTTTGGTTTTGCATTCATGTATCTACATTTTCTTACATGCATTTGTGAAACGCATTGTGTATCAGAAAGTGAAAATTTTAAAGCATTTGCTCCACATAAAATACTCTTCAGAAATGTTTAATCTCTTTAAAAATTTAAATCAATAAATAGAAAGACATTCTGTGCTCACACACTGGAAGACTTAATATTGTTAAGATGGCAGTACTACCAAAAGCCATCTACAGATTCAATCTAATCGATTAAAATCAAAATGGTACATATCAAAATTTGTGGGACACCATGAAAGAAGTATTTCAGGAGAAATTTATTGCACAAAATGCCTATAGTAGAAAAGAAAGCAGACTGCAAATCAATGACCTCAGGTTCTAAGAAAGTAGAAAAAAAAGAGCAAATGATAACAAAGTTAACAGAACAAAGGGAGTAATAAAAATCAGAGTATCAAACAATTAAATAGAAAACAGAAAAACAAAAGAGAAAATAATGAATGCAACCAAAAGCTGGTTCTTTGAGAAAAGAAACAAGTAAATTTCTAGTGAGACTGATCAGGCAAAAAAGAGAAGACATAAATTATTAATATCAAGAAAGAGAGGATGACATCACTGTAGATACTAGGGATATTAAAAAGTTAACAAGGACATACCATGAAGAGCTTTATGTCAATAAGTTTGACAGGTGAGATGAAATAAACAAATGCCTTGAAAGATACAAACTACCAAAGCTCATTTGAGGCTAAAAGATTACCTTAATAACCCTGTATCTATAAAAGAAATTGAACCTGCAGTTGAAACCTTCCCACAAAGAAAACGCCAGACCCATATGACTTCACTACTGAATTTTACCAAACATTTAAGAAGGAAATAATAACAATTATACATAACCTCCTCCAGAAAATTTAGGAGAGAAAATATTTCTCGACTAATTCTATATGACCAGCATTACCCTGATATTAAAATACAAAGGCATTATAAGAGAAGAAAAATACTGGGGCACCTGGGTGGCTCAGTTGGTTAAGCATCCGACTTCCGCTCAGGTCATGATCTCACCATTCAGGGATTCGAGCCCTGCATTGGGCTCTGTGCTGACAGCTCAGAGCCTGGACCCTGCTTCAGATTCTGTGTCTCCCTCTTTCTCTGCCCCAACCCCTGCTCACGTGCTGTCTCTCAAAAATGAATAAACATTTAAAAATTGTTTTAAAAAACGTTAAAAAAGAGAGAAGAAAAATACAGACCAAAGTCTCTCATGAACATCAATAAAAACGTCATTTCTGAAACTTCAGCTGGTTGAATCCAATGATATATAAGAAGAATAGCATATCACAACCAAATGGGATTTGTCTCACAAATGCAAGCTTGATTTTATATTTGAAAAATCAATATAATTCACCTTATTAAAAGAATGAGTACCACATGCTGAATTTAACATATGCAGTAAAATAATTTGCCAAAAGCCAACATCCATTCTTGACAGAAATGCTGAGCAGATTGAGAAATAAAAGAGACGTTCCTCAGCTTGGTACAGAGCATATACCAAAAACCTGCAGCTAACATTATAATTGACGGTAGCAGACTACTATCCTCCTAAGGCCAATAAAAACCAAGATGTGTACCCTCATCATTTTGTATTCAACATTGTACTAGGCTACTTTCCTCCTAAGACCAGTCAAAAACAAGACTATGTCATGACAATAATAGAAAACTTGAAGGGAAAAGAAGAAGCCAAGAGGAAAAAAATGAGCCGGGAAGGGTGGGGGGGAAGGAGGGCAAAGGTCAAGAAAGAAGCCAGAGGAGGAGAAGACAGCATGGAGGCAATGGAAGCAAGAGAACAGAAAGCTCGCTCAGCACAAGGTCAGTTTTGGGTTCCAGCAACAGGTCTGGGAGCACAAACAGACTCCATCTCTTCCTTCTGAAGAGAGCTGAGCAGGCTCCTCTGTTCCCATGTCTCCCAACTGGGACTGCACCATGCACCAATGGGCCCGAATCTGTTTTGAGATTCTCAAAGACTGGGATCTTCAGCCAGTGGCCTCTGGGGTACGGTATCAATCAATCCAAGTTGAGCAGTCATTTGCACTTGTTATTTTGTAAGAGGAAATCAATTTGAATATAGACAGGTATCAAATGCCTTCATTCGATTAGACAAAGAGCTAGATAAGCCCCTTGCTTGAATTAACCATTGAGAATGGCATCCTAGTTGCATGTAACTCTAGCTTTTTTTTTTCTCCTTTCCTCTTAAAGGCATAGGATACAATATCCTTTCAGGAGAGACACTCTGTGACAAGGGAGCAAAAGTCTCTCATGAGGCTGAAGATAGGGGCAGAAAATACTCCCCTTGCATTTATTTCAGTACAATTACAGATTTTTGAATTTAGGATGCATTTTGAGAGGCTTTCTTTTTTCCTCTCCAGCCTTCCTCAATAGGGCAAATGGCAGACCAAAATCTTTCATTCATGGTTAACAAATTATCACTCTGTGCTTGTGCTGACTCTGAAGTCTATGGTCAATGGTTTCTTTAGCTCTTTTCTTTGGGGACCTACATAGCATCAAAGAAATACCTATGGAACTACCAACCAACCAACCAGCCTCAGGAATGGAAGATTCAACACAAATACAATGCACCCTATGTCTACAGACACCACTGAAATTGGCAAACAGCCATATCATGTGTGGTGAACAAGTGGGATTAATGGGAGACCCAGAGTTGGGACAGCTGGTGGCTTGTGGACCTACCTAAAGTCCAGTTTGGATGAAAGTGTTGCCCCAGCATCCTTGCTGCCCCGCTGAGCTCACATCTATCTGCTGCTCTTAGAGCAGCTGCTTTCCCTGTAACATCTCAGGATCTGGTAAGAGAAACAGCTGCTCTCAGGCTGACCTAGCCTCTGACGATCCTCAGGGTGGGCCCCGGACTGACTGCCCCCTCTTCCCACAGATGTCATTTCGGCACTGCGCTGGGAAACTTCTAAATTATCAGCCTGCACTCTGCCCCTTGCCCTGAAAAATTCACTCAGATGCTCCCCAGAGAGCTCTCAACCGTCAACTGCACCACTAGCCTCCCTCCTGGTGGCCTCTGCTCTAATCTCTGGGGCTGCTGGGGTGAGGCACTAGAGTCCAACACATGTGTTCTCCTGCTAGGACTGAGAGCAGAACCCTCCCAGGATTGACCCCCTTGAGACAAGAGGCCACCGTCAGTGGCAAAGCTCAGGACGAGCACGCCTCGCTGCCTCCTCAATGTGGAGCTTCTACCTAGGCTATTTGGGTAAAGAATATACACCTTAAATATATACAATCTTTATTTGTCAATTATACCAAAATAAATCAGGGGAAAAGCAAACATAAATTTAAAAAGGAAAGCAGTACTTTCTACTACGGAACTATATACATCTCAAAATGTTAAGATGGGAGGGCACCTGGGTGGCTCAGTAGGTTAAGCATCTGACTTCGGCTCAGGTCATGATCTTGCACTTGGTGAGTTGGAGCCCTGCGTCAGGCTCTGTGCTGACAGCTCGGAGCCTAGAGCCTGCTTCGGATTCTGTGTCTCCCTCTCTCTTTGCCCCTCCCCTGCTCACACTCTGTCTGTCTCTCTCTCAAAATAAACATTAAAAAAATTTTTAAAGTTAAGATGGTAAATTTTATAGAATATGTATTTTGCCACAATAAAATTTTTTTTAATTTAAAATAGTTTATTTTCAAATTGGTTTACATAAAACACCCAGTGTTCATCCCAACATGTGCCCTTTTTTAATGCCCATCACCCCCTCTCCCCCCCCCATCTCCCTCACTCTCAGTTTGTTCTTAGTCTTTGAGAGTCTCTTATGTTTTATCTCCCTCCCTCTCTGTGTCTTTTTTTTTTTTTTTTCAAAAAAAGAATGTAAGAATGTAGCTTTAAGAATAATGCAAAACCATGGGGCGCCTCAGTGGCTCAGTCACTTAAGGGTCTGGGTCTTGATCTCCACTCAGGTCACGATCTCCCAGTTCATGAGATTAAGCCCCGTGTCGGGCTCTGCACTGACAGGGTAGAGACTGATTGGGATTCTCTTTCTCTCTCTCCTTCTGCCCCTCCCCCACTTGGCATTCTCTCTGTCTCTCCCTCTCTCTCTGCCCCTCCTCTGCTCGCTCATGAGTGCACACTCTCTCTCTCAGAATAAATAGATTTTTTTTAAAAAAAGAATAATACAAAGCCATTTGAACAATTATTGGCCCATGTCATTATATAAGAGGCAACACAGTAATTGACAGTATTGATTCTGGAGCAGGCCATCTTAGTTTCTATGCCATCTTTGTTTGACCATGGGCAAGTCACTTTTCTGTGCCTCAGTATCCTCATCTCTAATATGGGACTAATAATTATAATTACCTCACAGGGTTGTTGGGAGCATTAAATGAATTAATACGTATAAAGCACTTAGAATAAGATCTCGGCATTATAAACACAATGTAATTGTAATTATTGTGACCCTTGGTGACCTGTCATGACCTCTCTATGAACCTCCAAGGCCTCATTCAGACCCTTGTTCCTGAAGCAAACACACACACACACACACACACACACACACACACACACACATACACACGAATACACTCTCAGTAGATTCAGTCTCCTATGAATTTCATGAAAAAACTCTGAAGGAAATGGAATGTAGGTCTAGAACCAACTACTTTGTTTATCCCTGATGGACATTAGCCAGGTCACCCTTGGCTGCAGTACAGAGCTCTGCATAGAAGAGGAAGGGAAGGAGGTTTATCCAGCCAATCATAACACACTTAGACTGGACAGATTTACTGAATTGCTTACGTTTGACAGAACATGAATCTTTTAAAACACTTACATAAAACAATTGCCCTTTGAACTCCAAACTACTAATTTAATGAATGACTTCACTATTTCTAGATGTCCTGATAACCAGCGTTAATGGGACAGCCACACCAACAGGCAAGAAGCTGGGTGGAAGCAGGAACTCCCAAATCACAAACTAGGACAAAAGAACAGAAATCCAGACTGTATCTCCAAGGCAGCTCTGCCCATTTAATAATATGTAGAGTACTGAATTTCATATTAGGCAGAGCACAATATTATGTAACTGCTAGGGACATGCGTCAGCTGAACAACATAATACCCAAAAGAGATACCATCGAGAACAAGAAACTAAGCAACAATCTGCAGAAAAGAAGTAGTAAGTGAAACCCTAATAACCAATTTCTCTTTAACAACAGCAAAGACAGTAAGGACGGTAAGAAGCCACAGAAGACCAAGTCCGTGTTCCATACCAGGCTCTACACAAACCTGACTACGTTGATTCCACACAACAGTCTGTAGGGCATTATTATTCCCAGTTTTCAGATGCAGGGACTGAGCTTCAGAAAGCTGGCCAACATGCCTGAGAACACCAAACCAGGAAGTGACCAAGCCGTGGTCTGAAACTGAGTTTTATGTCAAAGCCTGAATTCTCTTAACTACGCCAGCCCACCAGTTCAAAATTTATGTTCGGTAAGCCAGTACTCACTAGAAAGACTCAAAGCCACATGTGCCTTCTCAGTAGCATAATTGTTCTGGAAATTTCACAACCACCCAAGGATTGCCTACAGTATATACAAGTGGTGGGGTGGGAGATAAAGTGGGGTGAAGGAGGATCAGTGAGGCACAAAAGAATCAAAATAAAAAGTATCAAGGAAACAGTAAGGTCATTTAACAACACATTTCTTTAGTGAACCAATTTTGGACTTCGATTACTGGATCTAGCTATAATTTTGAGCCATTACTTGGATCACATGTGCTCAATTATGACACAAGCAGAAACGTAAACCACTGGCATTTTGCTTGAAACACCTGGAATGGTGGGAAAAACACTGAATTTGGGTTCTGGTCCCAGCCTCATCACTGTGTAAGCCATTCAAAATTTCTGTTTCCATGTGTGCTTCAGTTTTATCCTGCTAAAAAAAAAAAAAAAAAGGAGAAGCAATGATGGAACAAGGAGCTCAGCTGACCCTCTCCACAGCAAAACAACTGAACTGCTGAAAATTACATCAAACAGTCATTTGTCATTTTAGGGGCACCTGGGTGGCTCAGCTGGTTGAGCATCTGGCTCTTGGTTTTGGATCAGGTCATGATCTCACAGTTTCACAAGTTCAAGCCCTACATCGGGCTCTGCACTGACAGCATGGAGCCTGCTTGGGATTCTGTTTCTCTCCCTCTCTCTGTCCCTCCCCCACTCATGCTGTCTCTCTCTCTCTCTCTCTCTCTCTCTCTCTCTCTCTCAAGATAAATAAACTTAAAAAAATTAAAAATAAAATCACTCATTTAAATCCCTGCGTGTGGTCCTATGAGCACACAGCTAATGGAAGAACGTTCATAAGTATATTTACTAAATCTCTGTTACAACAGCAAAAAGACTCGCCCACCCTTCCCAGCTCTGTTACGGAAGCCTTAACTTGGTCATGTGCAACCAAAAAGACCAGAATTTCCTCTCTCCACAGTTTCCAGTCTGGGGCTACGGTTTCACCCTGGGAGGGTTGAGATATTACTGTTTCTCATCTCCCCAGCATGTTGATGCAGAAGCTCTATTCCAGGAAGGGGTGGCCAAGAGGACTGGGTCCTTCTTTCCTCACCAAACCCCCCTTCACAGAGTAAAAGCTCTGCGCAGGTACGGCAACCCAAGAATACTGGCCTGAATCATCCCTGTGCCGGCTTGCTCACAGGACAAAGGCTCCAAGCCTGGAGTGACAAAGGAAGAATAGCAGAGGTTGCCGCCCCCTGCCAAGTACCAATCTCATAGGGTGAGGTGTCGCTCCAGGAATCTTCCATCCCTGGCTCCAGCTCTGGCACAGTGGCACAGAGATCCTTCCCCAGGGCAGGGGGGAGGGAGGGGAGGGAGGCAGGCCATGAGGTCAAAGAGCTCCACAGCTATGCTGGAGGGGACTACTTTTACTTGCACTGGAGTATGGAGAAGTCCCCAGAAAAAAAAAATGAATATCTTGGCGGAGAATAAGAGGAGACTGGTAACTCCATGATACGTGCAAAAAGCAGAGCAGCCAGAAGTTTAAGAGAGAAAAGCAGAGGGACAGTTAAGAAAAGCCCTCCTAGCATCATAGTCAAATCTGGCGGGTTGGGAAGGCTGTGAGTGCATGCTAGGCTGCCCCGACTCAGGACCAATCTGAGCAAAACATAAGGCAAATTTGAAAGCATCCCCAGGGGCACCCGGGTGGCTCAGTGCGTTAAGTGTCTGACTCCAGCTCAGGTCATGATCTCATGGTCTGTGAGACCATGCGATCTCTGCGTCAGGCTTTCTACTGTCAGCACAGAGCCCACTTCGGATCCTCTGTCACCCTCTCTCTCTGCCCTTTCCACACTCTGTCTCTTTCTCTCTCTCAAAAAATAAATAAACATTAAAAAAATTTTGAAAGCATCCCCAAGCCACACACAGTTGCCCCGACACAGGGCAGAAGCTTCACTGACACAAAGGCCTTAAACACACATTTGACCAAACATTGAACAATAAATTACTCTGACCCAGGGGTGACTCCTAGGAAGCCAGGCCTACAAATAATATCACAGTCATCCCTGATAGTCTGTGAGACTATTTGCATGCCCAAGGTTGTGCTTTCTCAAAAACTATCAAAGAGGGAACCTCTAAGCTAGTAGTCCCTGGTGGACCATGGACCAAAAAAATGTAAATTCCTTGAAATGTGAGAGTAGCATCCAACCACACACACACACACACACACACACACACACACACACACACAATCGTAGGAAAAAAATGTAACTGGCTAAATGTGCTTAAGCACAACCTTTGACCTATAAGTGGTTTAAGCTCATTCAAGGGTGAGGACAGGTAACCAGGCTAAAAGAAAAAAAGAAAAAACCAAACGGGAAAAAATCTGAGCAGGGACATCAGGGGCTGCACATTGGAGGAGAATAAGACTTTGCAGATTTAGTCCAGCCAAGTTACTAAACAAATAAACAAATGACCAAGCAGTAACAACAACAAAAACAACCTCTTAGGTTAGGTCAGTATCCAGAGTTGCTGCATTATTATTCTAAATGTGTAGTTAACAAAAAAAATTTACAAGACATGCAAAGAAACAAAAAACTGTAACCTATACACAGAAGAAAAGCAGGCCCTACGAATCACCTCTGAAGGGCCTTAGTAGAAAGATATATCAGAGTAGCTATTTTAAAGATGGTCAAAGAAAGGAAACCCTTAAAGAATTACAGAAAGTTATGACAATTACTCATCAAGTAAAAATATAAAGAGATAGAAATTATTTAAAAGAACCAAATGGAGATTCTGGAGTGGGAAAATATAATAATTGAAATGAAAAATTCACTAGGGAGATACAACAGCAGGTTTGAGATACCAGAAGAAAGAATCAGTGAACTTGAATAAGGATTAATAGAGATGACACACTGTCTTAGTCTGTTCTGATTTCTACAAAAAAAATGCCATAGACTGGGTGGCTTATAAATAAGAAAAGTGTATTTCTCACAGTTCTGGAGGGTGGGAGCCCAAGATCAAGGTTCCAGTAGATCTGGTGTCTGGTGAGGGTCCACATCCTGGTTCACAGATGGCCATCGTTTCCCTGGGTCCTCACATGGTGGAAGATGGGGGAGAGCTCCCTGGGGTCTCTTATAAGGGCATCCATTCCATTCACGAGGGCTCCACTTTCCTGAACTAACCCTTTCCCAAAGGCCCCATTTCCTCATATTGTCACATTAGGGGGCAGGATTTCAGCAGGTGAATTTGGGAAGAACACAAACAATCAGACCATAGCATGTAATCTGAACACAGAGAAATTACAAATGACGAAAATCGAACAGATCTTCAGAGAGGTGTGAAGCATCATTTAGTACACCTAACTACTATTGTTGTTTTTGTTTCTCTGCTACCTTCATTTTATGCTGGTTATTCCTTTAGGAGAGAGGATGAGGGGCGCCTGGGTGGCTCATTTGGTTAAGTGTCCGACTCTTGATCTCAGCTCAGGTCATGATCTCACAGGTCGTGGAATCAAGCCCTGTGTCAGGTTCTGTGCTGACAGCATGGAGCGTGCTTGGGATCCTCTCTCTCTCCCTCTCTGCACTCTCTCTCTCTCTCTCAAAATAAATGAATAAACCTTTAAAAAAGAGAGAGAGAGAGAGGATGAAACTATACTAGCAGTCACACTTCCTAATTTCCTAAAAGAGAAACAGTTAAAACACACACATGCTTCATTACATGCTTAAAAGAACAAGAGAGGAGGGGCACCCGGATGGCTCAGTCAGTTAAGTGTCCGACTCTTGATTTCAGCTCAGGTCATGATCTCACGGTTGTGAGATTGAGCCCCACGCTGGGCTGGGTGTGGAGCCTGCTTATGGTTCTCTCCTTCCCTCTCCCTCTCACCCTCTCCCCAACGTGGGCTCTCTCACTGTCTCTTTCTCTCTCAAGAAAGAAGAACAACAGAGGATTTGTTTCTTACTTGCAGCCATCATTGCCTCATATATTTGCCGATTTGTGAACTGAAGGAGCAATTGCTTGGGAGCAGAGCTAAGCTGTAGATTTCTAAAGTTAGCATTTGGGAACTAATTTGCCAAAATTTAGTTCATATTTTAGAATTTAGGTAAGTCAGAAATTTCACTGTCACAGTATCTCGTTAATAAAACTCCAGTAGCTATTATGTATCTACTGTCACCTTTTCAGAATTTATTAATCACATTTAAACACATAAAACAGAGAATGATTGGAATAATCATCTAGTTCCAACCAACGAAAGCAAAAAGTAAAGCAAAAGAGAAACAAATATTTCTAGGCCTCCCCACCTAAATCACTTTCAGAGCCCTATTTTAATAGTTTGCCCAGTGACAGGATTGAGAGTGCCAGTTTTGTCTGACAAAACTATTAGGCCTAATAGCTCAGCCTCAAATTACTGACCAAAGGCCGGTCATTTTCAGAAATGGGACTGGAAACAAAATGGAAAACATTATGCTCCATTTCTTACGTAAAATCATTATTCTGTCACATGTGGACCGCTATGTGCAGATCTGGGGAAGATTCAGAAACAACAACAACAACAACAAGTGAAATGAGAAAGGTTTCTCATAGTTTTACATGAGGGAGAGTAGAAGCGTGATACAAAAACGGAAAGACTCCTTCAATATGAAAAGAAAGAGAGGGTCTAGGGGCACCTGGGTGGCTCAGTCGGGTAAGCGGCTGTCTCTGGATTTCGGCTCAGGTCATGATCTTGTGGTTCGTGTGATTAAGCCCCACGCTGGGCTCTGCACTGACCACACAGAGCCTGCTTGGGATTCTCTCTCTCTCTTTCTCTCTCTCTCTCTCTCTGCCCCTCCCCTGCTGACTCTCTCTCTGTCTCTCTCTCTCTCTGTCTGTCACGCTCTCTCTCTCAAAATAAATAAATAAATTTTAAGAAAAGGGAAAAAAAGAGAGAGAGGGTCTAAAAAAACCCCAAATGACACTGTGTTAATTAGTATGCAAAGGGCCACCATGAGATTGTCACCGAACCCTGGAATATTACTAGTCTAATTCCTCTTCTTAAAACCTGGGGAACAAGGTGTCAGGATACATGAAATTACAGTGAAGCAACAAAAGAAGTGACAATCAACATAACATAGCAGTTAAAAATGCAGATTCTGGAGTCAAACTGCCTTGTCTCAAAGCCTGGACCTACAGCTTCCTAGCAGTATGACTTTGGGCAAGGTAGCTACTGTCTCTGGCTGGGTTCTTCTCCTATAACATGAGCTAATAATAGTATTAACCTCTGTGGGGCTGCTATGAAGATCACGTGAGTCAATGCTGCTACACAGTAAGCGCCACAGCAGTATTCACAAAATTTAAAAATAATTGTAGTAATTACCACTTTCCTTTTTCAGAGAACATTAAGGTTCCCATCTCACTATTACAAGCATTATCTTAGTTAATAGTCTCTAGGGGATGCATAAGTAATCCCATTTCAGAGGTGAAGAAACTAAGTTTTAATTGCCAATAATGACACCAATCACTAACACATACCCAGCATCTCTAACGCACCAAGCACAGTCCTAATCCCTTTACAAATATTCTCTTTAATCTTTAAAATATCTGTGCAAGGTAGGGACCTTCCTACATATGTACATGTAACATATATGTATATAATATATACACATCATATTACATCTATATACACAATATACACGTACATCCTTATTATTTTCATATACATATTATTGTGGCTATTTTGCGGATCCATTTGAGAGTAAGTTGTAGACATGATGGCCCTTTATCCCTAAAAACTTCGGCGTGTATTTCCTAAAAGCAAAGGCATTCTCTGACATAATGGTACTGTGATCAAAATCAGTAAATTAGCATTGACACAATATTATTTATCCATCTATAGGTCTCATTCAGATTTTGCCAATTGCTCCAATAATGTCCTTTATAACAATAAAATACACAAATACGTGTTGCATTCAATTGTCACTTCCCTTTAACTGGAAACACAATCTTCCTTTATGTTTCAAGACGTTCAAATTTTTTTAAGTTTTTATTTTAACAGTCCTTTTTGGATTTGGAGGTATTGGGGCAACATAATGGATTTTTATATAGACATAGATATGTGAATAGAGATGTGTCTGAGTTTGCCTAATGTCGACCCTTGATGATATTTAGGTTGTGCGTTTTGGGTTAAGGATAACCCTGAAGTGACGTTGATCAGTGTCATTATCAGTGATGGTAACTTTGATCATTGGTTAAGGTGATACATGCCAAGCTTTTCTCACTGTAACCTATTTTCCCCCTTTGTAATTAATCAGCTTCATATGGGGGACATACCTTGAAACTATGTAAATGTCCTCAAAACTTTACACACTAGGTTTGGCTGACTCTTGCCTGAATACATTATTACTCTTATGGTTGCCAAATGAGAATTTTCTAACTCCATCACTGCTTGTACAATTTATTGTTGGCTTTCTACTCCAAGAAAGCCAACTTCTACCTTCCCCTTTTCCTTTCATTTCTTCTTTAATTATTATACCAATATGCACTTGTGAATTCTTATTTAATGACATAAAATCTTTTACTAATCATTTATTTAGATGCTCAAATTATTTTCTATTTGGTCAGTGGAATCCCCTTACAAGCAGCTTCTGTTTCGTTTTGAGTTATCCCCCTTGTGCTTTGAACAGCTTCTTACTTTCTGACACCCCAGGTTATTATAGACTCATCTTGTTCTTTTCCTGCCCCAGCCTTAAAAGCAGCCATTTCTTCAAGGAGCTTGGGTTCCTCTGAGTATTTAGAAACCAAGATCTGACACTAGGTGTGCCCACTGTTTCTTGGGTGTCATTGCTTCTAAGCCCCCTTTGTCAACGCAGCTGGCAAGTAGACACCCATATTTACCCGTATTCACCTATATCTACTCACATATCTCTAGCTCTATAAAAATCCGTTAGGTTGCACTGATACCTCCAAATCCAATCTAACACTACAGGGTTTATTCTATTTTTTCCCATTTTCCAAATCTGTAACTCCCTTCTCTGACAACGAGAAACCTGGCTGGCTTTATCCACAATATATCAATGTATTTGGTCAGTCCCAGAATACACAGAAAGTAATTCAGTTATGTCTAACCCATGCCTCAGAAAAAACAGTTTACAAACCAGAGGTCAATATTTTTTTAGAGTTCTTGTCTTTAGCCCGAGGTCGTAGTGCCCAAATACAGTGTTGAAAAGTCATCAGAGGGCAGGGGGATGGGCAGTCACCCTGCAGCCCAGCTTCGTGAAGGTTCTCTGCACTAAGCGGCCTGCTCTCACCCTCCCCGCCACCAAGATGCCCCGGAAGAAGGTCAATGCAGTTCAAGAGGCCATGAAGGGAGAGCCCAAGGGATCTGCGAGGTTGTCAGTGAAACCTGCGCCTTCAAAGGTAGAAACGAAGCCCAAAAAGGCAGTGGGAAAGGCCAACTCCTCTGGCAAAACAAGTGCAAACAGAAGGGAAAAGGGGAACAAAGGGCAAACAGGCCAAAGTGACTGAGGAAAGGAAACATTGACCTGCACAAAACGAATAACTGAAAATACATAGAATCCAGCCTCTAATGAAGCAGGAGAGAAGCAGCTAAGTCTGATTAGGATGTATACCACGTCTTAGTGGTCCCTGTATCCTCGTACAGGCATAGGAGTGTCATCAACTACCTCATAAATGCATGCTTTCTAATAGCTCTAGAAACATTTTTAAAGTAGAGAATGCACTTTACCTCATTTGTCAAGTATAAATACTTTCATTCAACAGGTGAAATCATTCGCTGTTCCAGGTTCGGGATTTTTGTTTTGTTTTTATATCCTGTAACACAAAGCGTGTGAAATGGCCATTTGGAGTCACGGTCATGCCTTTACTATGTCTTCGACATTTGAAATGGCTTCTATTCCATGTTGGGTTTTAGTAGAATTGTTTCTTAAAGAAAACCACTCCTACCTTGGATTTGGCTGTCAGAACAGTGTGCACTCTGTAATGTATTTAGATGTGGAAGTCTTGTTTTCCTAATAATCTTGCTTTGTTCTGTAAAAGATTGAAAATTCATGCATGCACTACTTATGACACTAAATCGTGAATTACTGCAACTTAGCAATTGAGCAGCTTATCAATCATTTGAGAGTATTGGTACTTTATATCTTCTTAAGGAAATTTTCTTCTAAATGTTAAGCTGCAAAGTTCCTGAAAAACTGTTGAGAAGAAACTCATAACTATGTGGCTTTTTAGATTTTTGGTACATACATTAAAATTTGAACTAATTGTTCATAATACCTGTGTAGTGATCCTCAAACAACCAATAAAACCTCCAGTATGAAATAAAAGAGTTATTTGAATTAGTTCTCTTTTTCTGCTTTTCAGTGCAGTTCTGTTCTGCATTTAAAAATGAAGCGTTTAAATGTAAAAAAAAAAAAAAAAGGGGGGGGGCGCCTGGGTGGCTCAGTTGGTTAAGCGTCCGACTTTGGCTCAGGTCATGATCTCACAGTTTGTGAGTTCAAGCCCCGCGTCGGGCTCTGTGCTGACAGATTGGAGCCTGGAGCCTGTGTCGGATTCTGTGTCCCATTCTCTCTCTGCGCCTCCCCCACTTGTGCTGTGTATCTCTCTGTCTCTCAAAAATAAATGTAAAAAAAATTTTTTTGAATGAAGTATAGTTCATTGGTTGTTCATTGTTGTTCCATTTTAGGATTTTCCCCAATCCTTGTTGGTTTCATTGATTTTCTTTTTTTGAGCATGCGACACATTAAAATGGCTCCAAGACTTAGAAATGTTCAAAGAGAAGTATTTCACTCACTTCATTGCTGTCTACCTTTTCTACCAGGTTCCCACCCACGCCTTGTAGGAAACAGATCTCATTAGTGCCTAGCTTATGTTTCCTGTGTTTTATTTTTGCACAAATGAGCAGATGCATACACATGCTCTTATTTCCCCTTTTTTCTTAACCAAAATGAAGCATACTGCATGTGCTGTTTTCCCCTTTGCTTTTCTTCACCTAAGACTATATCCTGGAAATCACCCCACATCAGTTCATAGACATCTCTCCCATTAAAAAAAATTATTTTACAAAGCTGCATAGTACTCTACTATATGGATGTACCATAGTTTATTCAACCACTACAATATTTTGGAATTACAAACAATGCTCTGATGAAGAACCTTGTGCATATCTATTTTTGTACTGGTGGGGGTGAACCTTCACCATACAGTAGGATTGCTAGGTCAAAAAGCAAATGCATATGAAATTCTGTTAGGTACTGACAAATTCCTTGTCATAGAGTTGCACCAATTTGCATTCTGACCTGCAATGTGTAAGAGTGCCTGCTTATTCAGAGCTTCACCAGTAGAGTCACTCTTTAATTAAGCTTTTTATTGTAATTCCAGTACAGTTAACATACAGTGTTATATTAGTTTCAGATGTACAATATAGTCATTCAACAATTTCATGCATCATCCAGTGCTCATCATGATAGGTGTACTCTTTAATCCCCCCACCTCCTCCCTTCTGGTAACCATCTACTTGTTCTCTATAGTTAAGAGTTGGTTTGTTTCTTTGACTCTCTCCCTCTTTCTCTCTCTCTCTCTTTTCCCTTTGCTTATTTATCTTGTTTCTTAAACTCCACATATGAGTGAAATACTATGGTATCTGTCTTTCTCTGACTTAATTTCGCTTAGCATTATACTCTCTAGATCCATCCATGTTATTGAAAATGGCAAGATTTCATTCTTTTTATGGATGAATAACATTTTGTTGTATATATGCCACATCTTCTTAATCCATTCATCTTTTTCTTAATTTTTTAATGTTTATCTTTCAGAGAGAAAGAGAGCATGAGCAGGGGAGGGGCAGAGAGAGAGAAAGACACAATCCAAAGCACGCTCCAGGAACTGAGCTTTCAGCACAAAGCCCAACACAGGGCTTGAACTCATGCACCATGAGATCATGACCTGAGCTGAAGTAGGATGCTAACTGACTGAGCCAGCCAGGTTCCTTATACCACCTCTTCTTTATCCATTCATCTATGGATGGACACTTGGACTGCTTCCACAATTTGGCTACTGTAAATAATACTGCAATAAAATAGGGGTGCATGTATACCTTTGAGTTAGCATTTTTGTGTTTGGTGGGTAAATACATAGTAGTGCAATGATTGGATCATAGGGTAGTCCTATTTTTAACTTTTTGAGGAAACTCCATACTGTTTTCTTTCTCAAAAAGTTTTAATGTTTATTTATTTTTGAGAGAGAGAGCGAGACAGAGCACTAGCAGGGTAGAGGCAGAGACAGAGAGGGAGACACAGAATCTGAAACAGGCTCCAGGCTCTGAGCTCTCAGCACAGAGCCCGATGCGGGGCTCGAACCCCTGAATGGTGAGATCATGACCTGAGCCGAAGTCGGACGCTTAACCTACTGAGCCACCCAGGTGCCCCTCCATACTGTTTTCCACAGTGGCTGCACCAGTTTGCATTCTCAATAGTGCATGAGGATTCCTTTCTCTACACCCTCTTGCAAACACTATAGACTTAATGCAATCCCTATCAAAATACCAACAGCATTTCACAGAACTAGAACAAACAGTCCTAAAATTTTTATGGAATCACAAAACACTCTGAATAGCCAAAGCAATCTTGAAAAAGAAAAACAAAACTGGAGGTATCACAATTCCAGACTTCAAGTTATATTGCAAAGCTGTAGTAATCAAAACAGTATGGTACTGGCACAAAAATAGACACATAGCTCAATGGAACAAGATAGAAAACCCAGAAACAAACCCACAATTATACAGTCAATTAACCTTTGACAAAAGAGGAAAGAGACCATCTCTTCAACACATGGTGCTGGGAAAACTGCACAGCTACATGCAAAAGGATGGAACTGGACCAAGTTCTTTCACCATACACAAAAATAAACTCAAAATGGATTAAATATCTAAATATGAGACCCAAAACCACAAAAATCCTAGACAATAACACAGGCAGTAAGGTCTCTGACAACAGCCGTAGCAATATATTTCTAGATAGGTCTCCTGAGGCAAGGGGAATAAAAGAAAATAAACTATTGGGACTACATTCAAATAAAAAGCTTCTGCACAGTGAAGGAAACAGTCAACAAACCTAATCGGCAGCCTATGGAATGGGAGAAGATATTTGTGAATGACATATCAGATAAAGGGTTAGTATCCAAAATATATAAAGATCTTATACAAATTGACACCCAAAAAACATAATCCAATTTAAAAATAAGCAGAAGATATGAACAGACTTTTCTCCAAAGAAGACAGACATCCAGATGGCCAACAGACACATGAAAAGATTCTCAACATCACATCATCAGGGAAAAGCAAATAAAAACCATGATGAGATATCACCTAACAACTGTCAGAATAGTTAAAATCAATGACACAAATAGCAGAGTCGTTTTTTTATACCTTTTAGTTTTTGACACTCTGGCACGTGAGAAGTAGTATTTCAGTGCGGTTTTGCTTTACGTGACTCATCATGAAGGAAATTGAATACCTCTTCATAGGTTTAAGGTCCTTTTAAAACAATTTTGTAGGGAATTTTCCTTGTGTGTCATTTGCCCATTTTTCTATCGCGTTTTTTGGCCTTTCTCCTCAATTTTTGAGATTTTTTTTTATATTTTAGGGATAGCAGCTTTTTATTTATGATGTTTTGCAAATATTTTCTCTCAGTTTCCCTTAATTATTTTTTTTTATCTTATTTGTGGTGGGGGTTGGTTTTTTTTAATGTAGTCAGACTTATCTTTTCTTTTATTGCCTCTGCATTTTAACCGGTTAGCAAGACTTTCTCTACACTCAGCTTAAAGAGGAACTCACCCGCATTTGCCTCCCTGAGCTATATAGAGTTTATCCTTACACATAATAAAAAAATATATATATAAAAATATATATGAATCTAGTTTTATCTTCTTCCAGATGGCTAACCTGCTTTGTCAGAATCATTTATTAAAATTTCTTTCTTTCTTTTTTTATTTATTTCTTTTTTTAAAAGATGTTTATTTTTGAGAGAGAGAGAGAGAGAGAGAGAGAGAGGCAGAGAGAGAGAGAGAGAGAGAGAGCATGAGCAGGGGAGAGGCAAGGGGCAATGGAGAGAGAGAATCCCAAGCCGACTCTGCACTGGCAGTGCAGAGTTCTGTTTCATGAACCGTGAGATCATGACCTAAGCCAAGATCAAGAGTTGGAGTCTCAACCGACTGAGCCACCCACGTGCCCCTCTCTTGATAAGAACTCTCTTTACCTTCGTTTCCTTGATAAGAATACAGAGGCTTAGAAATGTTGAGCAACTTACCCAGTGTTATACAGCTACTAAATGGAGTCAGAGATGGCCCTATCTGCAGTGGTGACTAAGACCTATGAACAGGGAGGGCTACTGCTGCAGGCATACTCAGGGGAAGAACAGCCCATGCAGGGGTAACAGTAAGTGCTAAGACCCTGAGGCAAAGGTAAAGTTGGCCCATAGAGAAGGATAGTGTGTCTGGAAAACGGTGAGTATGGGGAGAGTGTGTGAGATGATGGCAAGGCAGGCAAGTTATACATAATGTAAAGCCTTTGTGAGGATTTTGATTGTACTGTGTCATGGGAAATTTCTGGAAAGTTCTAAGAACTTAGGTAGTAAGTTCTGATTTATGTTTTTAAATAATCAATGTTGGCAGCTGTCTGGAGAATGGATTAAGAACAGGGAGCCCAGGGGCACCAGGGTGGCTCAGTTGGTTTAGCATGTGACACTTGATTTTGGCTCAGGTTATGATCCCAGGGTTGTGGGATCAAGCCCCGTATTAGGATCCACGCAGAGTATGGAGCCTGCTTAATATTCTCTCTTTGTCTCTCTCTCTCTCCATCTGTCCCTCTCTCTCCCCCTCCTCTAAAAAAAGTGGGAGCCCAAATAAGAGCCGGTTGCAGAAATTCAGAAGTGGTGGTAGTCTGCATCAGCATAATGGCAGTGGAGGTGGAGAGAGATAGACAGATTCATTGATCATTGAATGTAGTGAAATCTGGAGCAACATAGAGCTGCTTTGCCTTGGCAAATAGTGCATCATATCCCAGCATTTCTTCTAGCTGCAGTGGAATTGAATTGAGCTCTAGAATGATACAGAAACTGAAGACACTGGATGTGAAAGAATTTTATTATTACCATCTTCAAGTATGAAATGGAAAACTCATACAATCATGTTCATCTTTGACACTGCATGGTTTATGAAAACAAAAACTGCTTGGTTTTCACTTAAGCAATACGAATATTAGTTTACAGAATATAAGACATGTGAGGCTGTGCAAGCCCTATGACCCAACTAAGAGCAAGTATCTGTGGTAATGACACCCAGAGAAAGCTATGAGAAGAGGATACAGCTTTGAGTAACTTTTCATGATACTCATTTCAGAAGATAAAGACTTTCCCACAGACATTCCATACTTCTTTATTTGCTCTTCTAGATGGAAAATTCATGAATATATCTCTTTAGCATTGATTTTTCTGATCTCTAAACCCATGTACCTATTTTCTTGATGTCTTCATTTATATACCAAGCAGGCAGATCATAACTACCATGAGCAATCTTATGTTATCCCTCACTTCACATTCTGCTTCCCTCAATTTTTTTCTCACTTAACCATACCTCCATCCATGGTATCCATGGGTACCTCCACCCATCCACATATCAGCTAAAGCCAGAAATGTGGGTACCATCTTTGATTATTCTTTCTTTCTGCACCCACCTCGATTCTATCCTTTGGTAGGTTGTCAAGTCTCTATGTTTAAAGTAGAAGTTGAACCCTGTCACTGTTCTCTGCTACCACTGCTACAAGCCTAGGCAATTCCATACTCATCTTTTGCCTGGGCTTCTCTGAAAGTCTCTTAAGTAGTTTACTTATATCCAGTCATATCTCTCCATCATCAGTTCTCCAGGCTGACATCAGACGTAGTAAGACATCAGTCTTAAAATATGCGTAAGATTTGGGCAGTTACCTACTTAAAACCCTTCAACAGTTTCCCATTATCCTTAGAAAAGGGTTTTTCTTGCCTCAGCACTGTTGCCATTTCAGGCCAAAAATTCTTTGCAGTGGGGGGCTGTCTTGTGCATGGTAAGGGGTTTAGAAGCATTCCTGACCTCTACTCACTAGAGGCTAGTAGCAGCCCACTCCCAGGTATGACAACCCACAATTATTCCAGACATTGCCAAATATCCGCTGGGACAAACGGGCATGCAAAATCACTTCTAGTTCATAACCATCACCTCAGAGTAAACCCCAATTCCTTACAATGGCGTGTAAGACCTTACACCAGCTGAGTGTGGCTCGCCTCCCTGATTTCAGTGTGTATCATACTTCCTTATGCTCACGATATTTCAGCCACAATAACCATTTATTGTTGTTGTCCCTGGGATGTGCTCTAGCTACACAGCTCTTGCCTCCACATAGGCTAATCCTTCTTTTTGAAATGCCTTCCCTAAATGTGACCCTGTCTTGTGCCACATTTGCTTGTGTAACATTTGTTCATGCATCAGATTTTCCATGAAGTATTTCCCGATCCCCTAGACCTCAAGTTCCTCATATGCACAAGGTCGGGTCACTGGCACGCTTTCCTTTCAGAACCTCTACAGCTTGTGTCCCATAAGGATAGGGGCCATGGCAGTTCTGGGTCACAACTGCATCTCCAGTGCTGACTCTAGTGTCGACCACCTGGGATCCCCCATGCCCAGTTTTGCTGAGATATACCTGACATACAGCGCTGTATAAGCTTAGGGTATACAGCATAATGATTTGACTTACATATATCATTAAATGTTTACTGCAGTAAGGTTAGTTAACATCTGTCATCTTACATAAATACAAAAAAAAACAAAAGGAAATTATATACATATATGTACATACATATATTTATATATATATTGTGATGAGTGATGAGAACTCTCAGGATTTACTCTTTTAACAACTTTCATATCTATCATACAGCAGCGGTAACTATACTCATCATGTTGTACATTACATCCTTCCTAGTACTTATTTATCTTATAGCTAGAAGTTTGAGCCTTTTGACCACCATGCTCCAGTTCCCCATTGCCACCCCTTGCCTCTGGTAACCACAAATCTTTCATATCTGCTTTCTTTGTCTCACTTATTTCACTTGGCATAATGCACTCAAGGTCCATCTATGTTGCTACAAGTGGACTGCCTGGGTTCTTGACCCAGCTTTGCCACTTGTAAGTGATGGGACCTTGGATATGTCACTTGATATACTTAAGATTTACTTTCCTCCTCTGTAAAAGTGAGCCCTTCCTTAATAATTACTTTATTATATTATTGTGGAGATTAAATACAAACCTTTAGCAGCATGCTTAACATAATAATAATTCAACAAATGCTTGGTGCTATGATCATTATTCCCAATCACTATTATTATCTTTGCATCAAGAACATATAACCATAGGTAGCAACTCAACTATAGCTTTCCAAATAATTATTTCCCCTTTGCTCCAAGAGGACTAGCTCTTTTCTTTTCAAAATATATAAATAGATTGTTCAATTTTATGATTTGATTTTTTTTACCTTTAAAAAGTAATTTCAATATTTTACTGCTGAGAACAAAATAATAATAGTCAATTCAGTATGGTCCTCACTTGGTTAAAAACTTGGTTTCTTAAATCTGACTTCTCCTGGAACTTAATGTCTCCTCTTAGCACCTATCTACCTGTTCTGTTTCTTCAGCACCATCATTAGAACAGACAGCAGCAATTAGATAATACCCTAATCATTTCCTATTAGGGAACACTCCCAGATTCATTTTCCAAGGCCAGCATTACCTTAATACCAAAGTCAGATAAAGCCATTATAGGAAAAGAAAACTATAGGCCACTAAAAACTTTCTGCATGGCAAAGGAAACAATCAACAAGATGAAGGACAATCTCTGGAATGGGAGAAAATATTTGCAAACCATAGATCTGATGAGGGGTTAAAATTCAAAATGTATAAAGAACTCCTACAACTCAATAACAACAACAACAACAATAACCACCAAAAAACTGATTAAAAAATGGGCAGAGGACCTGAATAGACATTTTTCCAAAGAAGACATACAAATGATCAACAAGTACCTGAAAAGATGCTCAACATCACTAATTATTAGGGAAATGAAAATCAAAGCCACAGTGAGATATAACCTCCACCTGTCAGAATGGTTATTGTCAAAAAGACAAGACATAACGAGTGTTGGTGAGGATGTGAAGAAAGGGATCCCTTGTGTCCTATTGGTGGGCATGTAAAATGATGCAGTATGGAAAACAGTATGGAGGTTCCTCAAAAAGTTAAAAATGGAATTACCATATGATCTAGCAATTTCACTTCTGGGTATATATCCAAAGGAAATGAAAACAGGATATTGAAGACATAGCCATATTCCCATATTTATTGCAGCATTATTCACAATAGCCAAGGTATGGCAACGACGTAACTGTCCTCCAATGGAAGAGCAGATAAAGAAAGTTTTTTATATGTATACTGACACATACACACAATGGAATAGTATTGAGTAAGGAAATCCTGACATGTGCAACAACATGGATGGACCCTGAGGGTATTATACTAGCTGAAACAATTCAGACAAAGAAATACAAATACTTTATGATATAACTTATATGTGGCATCTCCAAATGCCAAACTCATAGAAACAGAGAGTAGAAGGGTAGTTACCAAGGGCTGAAGGATGCAGGGAATAAGAAGTCAGTCGAACAGTACAAACTTCCAGTTAGAAAATGATTAAGTTCTTGGAAATCTAATGTACAGCATTGTGTTTACAGTTAATAATACTGTATTATACACTTGATCATTGCTAAAAGAATAGATCTTAAATGTTCTCACTACAAAGGTGAAATGGTAATTATATGATATTAATGAGGTATTAGCCGACTATGGAGGTAATCATATTGCAATATATAAGTGTATCAAATCAATATGTTGTACACCTTAAACTTACACAATGTTACATGTCAATTATATCTCAATAGAGCTGGAGAAAAAAGAATTGCCTTGATACTGTGTAACCAAAATTTACAAATTTAAAATAAAAGGTTGAAGCAAATGTTAAGATTCTTATTTCTAATTTTGTGTTAATCTGAAAACTTAATCATTTCTATTTGTTGATTTTATAATAAGTAAATACAACTTATTAAAACCTTATGCTAAAAAGTTTCCTATTTTTAGTAATTATCTTTTATTATTATTTTAAGCTTAAAATAAGAGGTTATGTAGTAGACAAAATAAGCCCTCCACCTCTCCCCCAAATATCTCTACATCCTAATCCTTAGAACCAGTGAATATGTTGCCTCACATGGCAACAAACTGAAGATGTGATTAAGTTAAGGATCTTCAGATTAGAAAATTATTCTGAATTATCTGGGTAGGCTCAACCACACGGGTCCTTGTAAGAGGAAAGGCAACAGGACTATGAATGGAGAGAGAGAGACAAAATACTCAGTTGGCTTTGAGGATGAAGGAAGGGGCCAGAGGCAAGGAATTCAGGCGGCCCCCTGAAGTTAGAAAAGGCAGAAAAGGGATTCTCCCCTATAGGTTCCAGAAGGAATCGGTCCTGTTGCCATATTGATTTTAACACAAAAGGCACCTTTCAGACTTCTGACACCCAGAGTTATAAGGGAATAGATTTGTATTGTCTTAAGCCACTAAATTTGTGGTAATTTATTGGAGGCAACAGATCGACATCAACAATTCCTTGGATTAGCTGTATGTCATGAGAATCAAAGGATTAGATTTTGCCTTTCTAGGTTAAAATATCAATGTGCTTGAAATTTGGGGATTATACATTCTGATTTATATAACTTTCAGTTTATTTTATTTTGTTTAGTTATGAAAAAATTTTAAACACAGAAAGTAAATAATATAACCACCTATGTATCTACTATCGAGACTTACAAGAGTTTACATTTTTGCCATATTTGCTTCAGACTGTTTTCCTTTTTAAGAAATGAAATATTATTGATAAATGAAAGTTACACTCCCCAACTTTCCTGTCTCCCTTCTTCTCTTGATTTTTGTGTGTATAATTACAACATATATTATTACACTGTTACTACACATGTATAGATTTGTAAACACTTCATTTCTATGCTCAAGCATACGTGCCCACCTGTGTGCTGGACATTTCCATTTAGATGCTCAATTGGCCCTTAAAACACACATGCTGAAAACACAACATAGCCTCTCTCCTTCGAAATGTGTCCCTCTCATAAACTTTCCATTTCTACTTATGGCTCCACCACACTGTCAGTTACAGAGACACAAAGCCATTCTTTGCTTTGTCCTTCCTGACCATTCAGTCACCAGGCCATGTTGATTTCAATTCTTCCATTAAATTAATGGACATCGTTTATTTTAGTTACTACCAGTACTACTTTAACTCAAATCTTTGTTGTACTGTGCCAGAATTAATCAAATGGTCTCCTAATTACTTTCTTCCTGTAATTTCTCCCATGTCCTTGTCCTTACTACACAAAGTTACCAGATTTTCTTTTACACTCCTTTGACCATGTCACTTCGCTGCTCACAAAGCTTCTAGAACTTTCTATTGGGCAAAGTACAAACCATCTGCAATGCAGTTATGTCCCTGTACTTTCTGGCTCCAACCTACAACGCTTTGTGCACACATGTATTAGAGCCCTAAATGCATTGTTGCATAATTATCCCTTAATGTGCTTGTGACCCACACTGAACTGTAAGTTCCCAGAGGTCAGAAACTGCTGTATTCATCTTCGTTGCTCTAGGCCTAGCCCGTGTTGGATGTTCAATACACACAAGCTAACTTGAATAAAATTGCTGTGATATGGGATCATAGAAGTCACATGACAGTGGGGTGGGTGGTGAGGGGTTCGGTACGGTGCTGTCCTTTGTATGAGGAGCCCCCCCCCCCCCGTCTGCCGCTGTCTCACTTTCCCCCTCTCTTGCTTTCTCAAATCAAAAACAAAGTTTTGAGATATTGATCTGCAGTTTTCTTTTTTCATGATATCTCTGTCTGGCTCTGTTATCAGAGTAATACTAGCTTCATGAAATGACTCGAGAAACATATACTCTTCTATGATATTTTGAAAATGTTTGTGAAGTATTGCTATTAATTCTTATTTAAATACTTGGGAGATTTTGCCAGTGAAGCTGTTTGGGACTGGACTTTGTGGTATTTTTTAAATTAGTAATTCAATCTATTTACCTGATAGACATCATTTCAGATTTCCTGTTTCTTCTTGACTCAATTTGTATGTTGATATTCTTTAGAAGTTTGTCTTTTTTACCTATGTTACTTAATTCGTTGGTCTACAATTGTTCATAGTATCCTTGCATAACCCTTTTTATTTCTTTTTTTTTAATTTTTTTTAATGTTTATTTATTTTTGAGACAGAGAGAGACAGAGCATAAGTGAGGGGGGGGCAGAGAGAGAGGGAGACACAGAATGTGAAGCAGGCTCCAGGCTCTGAGTTGTCAGCACAGAGCCCGACGCGGGGCTCGAACTCACAGACCGCGAGATCATGACCTGAGCCGAAGTCGGACGCTCAACCGACTGAGCCACCCAGGTGCCCCCCCTTTTTATTTCTATAAAGTTGGTAGAAATATCCCTCTTTTAATCCTGAGCTTAGTAACTAGACTTCTCTTTTTTTCTTGGTGAATCCACATAACAGTTTGCCAGTTTTCTTTGTCATTGAGCAAACCAATTTTTGGTTTTATTAATTTTCTCTATTCTTTTTATATTCTCCATTCATTAGCGTCTGCTCTAATCTTTTGCAGGCTTCGGGTTTAGCTTGCTCTTCTTTTTCTAGTTTCTTAAGTCGGAAGTTTAGGTTTTTTGTTTTAGTTCTTTCCTGATTTTTAATAAATATGTTTATGATTATACACTTCCCTCTAAGCTCAGCTTTTGCTGCATTGCATAAGTTTTTGTTTGTTGTGCTGTCATTTACATTCATCTCAAAATGCTTTCATTTGTAATTTCTTCTTCAACCCATTGTTTATTTAGTGTTAATTATTTAATCTGTATATATTTGTGGTTTTCCCAAATGTTATTCTATTATTGATATCTACTTTTATTCATTGTTGTTGGAGAATGTACTTTGTATGATTTCAGTCTTTTTTTTTAATTTTTTAAAAAAATTTTTTAACATTTATTTATTTTTGAGAGACATAGAGACAGAGTATGAGCAGGGGAAGGGCAGAGAGAGAAGGAGATACAGAAACTGAAGCAGGATTCAGGCTCTAATGAGCTGTCAGCACAGAGCCCAACATGGGGCTTGAACTCACAGACCGTGAGATCATGACCTGAGCCGAAGTCGGCCGCTTAACCGACTGAGCCACCCAGGCGCCCCTGATTTCAGTCTTTTTAAATTTATTGAGACTTGGTTTCTAATCTAGCATTTGGTCTCTCCTGGAGAATGCTCCCAATGTTCTTGAGAAGAATGTATATTCTGCTGTAATTGGGTGACAAGTTCTATAGATGTCTGTTTCCTCTCCATTATTGTTGTACTGACCTATTCTAGTTGTTATATCCATGATTGCAAGTGGGGCATTGAAGTTGCCAACTGCTAGTGAACTATTTCTCCCTTCAATTCTGTCAGTTTTGCTTTATGTATCTTAGGCCTCTGTTTTCAGGTGCCTATATTTTTATAATTTGTTACATCTTATTGAGGGATTAACCCATATATCATTATGACATGTCCCTGTTTTACTCCAGTAACAATTTTTATATTAAAGTCCATTTTTGTCTGATATTAGGATAGCCATTCTAGCTCTCATTTTGTTGCCATTTTCATGCTATATCTTTTTACAGAACTCTGAAAATTAACACAGGGTTTCAGCATTCTAGAATTCTGAAAAAGTTAATTCCTAAAGTTTTTGCTAGTTTTTTCATTGCTTTTAGGAAAAACATTTCAGAGGTTCCCACTATCATTTTTGCTGATGTCATTTCTTGATTCATTCTGTAAGGACATTTAAATACTTCCCTAAGTTTCAACTTTTGAGTGAACTTGGTTATTAACTTCTGACATTATTGTTTCATGATCTCAGCACCTACTCCCATATGGATAACTTTATTCTGTTAATTGATGGAAATTTTTCTTTTAACTTGGCATTTTAGAATTAGAAGAATCTACAGTTCACCGAAGTTTAAATAGAAGCCCTCTTTTCATTTCTTGCTGAAAATATTTCTTATGCATATGAACCAACAACTTTCATGGGCCACTCAGGACACAGACACTAATGAATGCAATGGAATATTTCTTTTTAATGTTTATTTGTTTGCTTGTTTCTTTTGAGAGAGAGGGCGAGCAGGAGAGGGACAGAGAGAGGAAGAGAATCCCAAGCACTCTCCACACTGTCAGTACACAGCCTGATGTGAGGCTCCATCTCAGAAACGGTGAGACCATGACCTGAGCCAACACCAATAGTCAAATGACTCACCCAGGTGCCCCACAATAGAATATTTCTATGCTAGCTGAGGATTTTGCAATGTTCAAGGGTCATCATTCAGATATATGTTTTGGTGTCAAAATGATCTGGATCCAATTACAGTCCTAATACTACTAACTATGTGACCTTGGACAAGTGGCTCGAAGTCATGTCCTTGGACCAATTACATAACATCACCAATCCTCACTTTCCTCATTTGTAAAATTAAAACATAGAACATCTTTTATAGGGTTATTGTCAGAATTTTAAAAATAAGAGATGCTCAGAATGGCTGGAAGAGTATGTGTGAAGGAATAAGTGTAAAATGTTAGCTGGGGCCAGATCACAGAGATGAGCACATGGAGTGTTTTGTAAACCTTTAATGCTTTCCCTGTTTCCTTACATAGCTGTCATAGTAAGATGGTAGGAAACTGTGCTCAATGTAAAACTAAGATACCCTTCCTCCCTTCCAGAAGATTTGGTGATACTTAGTGAGTAAATTGGCAACATTCCAGTAACTTGAGAGTTCTAATTATTTGAGTTCCAGTTAACTGAGTTTTTACCTACCGTCAATAACTGAATGCTGAGTTTAACTAGAGTACATAATTTTGAAAGGAAAAGAGAAATATTAAAACTAATCACTCACTCAAAGATCAGTGATAAATCCTGTATTTAACTTTATTTTAAGGGTCTTGAGTGGCATCAAGTATTATATTTCTGAAAAAGAAACTCATCTAGGAAACTTTGGTTCAAGTGAACTGAAATTAAGCTTCTCCATTCATTCAGTTAGCTTCCTTTGATTAAATGTGTTTTGTGTTGAAATTCCAGTGTAAGAAGAATAAGAATAAGAATGAATCTTAAGTCAATTGGGGAGTAATTAGGCACCATTAGCAGTTACTGAGAATTCCTCTTTCATTGTATTTAAATGTGTCATGTCTTCAGGGGTTTAACCTTTTTTAAATAGCATCATTTGGCATTAAGAAAGAAAAATTGAATCATTAGTAAAATTCAAGCCACCCTATTCTACTTTTAAATCTGCATTCACCTTTCTACTTTTTGAATCCATCTAAGCTCAACTGTTCATCCCTTTCATTTCCATCCTCTTCAGCTCTTCCTCATGTTTGCCTCACAGATAAAAGACAGGAATACAATAGCATAAATTTTATGTAGTGTGCAGACATGCAAATACTTATGCTCACTTTGCTACACATATATACATCTTACTCTTGAATGTCCACTTTGGGGCCTATAAAATGTATCCAGATAGCTCATGTATTTATCCTAATAGTCCTTTGAAGTTAGTGGTTTTATCCCCATTTTTATCTTTAGAAATGAGAAAGCCTAGATTTTATATCCACTTTAAACTAAGTTTTCTTACCCTTCCTCGCTATTTAAAAAGTATTCCATATTTTAAACATAGAAATAAGTGTTGTCCCTTTGGGGGTCACACAATTATTCTAGTGGGATTCAGGGGCTTCTGACATTTTGACCCTCCTCTTTGGGAACTATCTCCAGAACCCATTCCTATGAGTCTCAGTGGTGTGAAAGTTTTGTCTTTTGAGAGTGGATTTAATTTTTGGAAACGACGTGTAATCTCCAAGAGCCAAGTCTGATGAGCAATGGGGAGTGGATCAAACTGGGTAACGCTGTTTTTGTTCAATGACTAGGTGTGGATCTGAAGGAATGAGTGTGCTTTTTTTGTATGACTCAGATACTGGCTTCAAAGGCATTTCCCCAGGAGAAATTCCAAAACGTAAAGTACTGCCATTGGAGAGGCTACCTTTGAAAGATAAAAGTCACTTGGATATTGTAAATGCTGAGAGTTTTGTTGAAACAAAGTGGTCTGAATGCTTTTTAGGCAGGCAGTGGTTATTACAGGGTAGAGCACCAGTCTGTTCCCTGAAGATTTAAGTGTCATTTTACTTTCATTGACCACATCTTCCACACAACCAAGCCTTCAACTGCTCAGCAGGAGTCCCTTATTTTGAAAACTCTAGGCCCCACCTATTCAAATAACACTTAGCTTCTCAGTTCCCTTAGTGGGCATTCCCTTAGGATCAAAGTGAAAGATGAATTGAATGTCCTTCTGATGTGCAAAAGCATCTTAAGGAAGACAAGTACCTCTATTGATTGGATTGAGGAATCTTAAAAGTTAGATGACTGGGGTGCCTGGGTGCCTCAATCGGTTGGGCATCAGACTCTTGATTTCAGCTCAAGTCATGATCCCAGCATTGTGGGATTGAGCCCCATGTCAGGCTCCATGTTCAGTGTAGAGTCTGCTTAAGATTCTCTGTCTCTCCCTCTGCCCCTGTCCTTCACTCTTCCTCACTCTCTCTCTCTCTCAAAAAAATTTGTTTAAGTTAGGTGATTTACCTTAACTCTTCCAAATATAAAGAACCTGGTCACAAGCAGGTTGTACTGTGCTGACAGAGATGGTGACTCAGTTCAGGACCAAGAAATAAATGTAACTGGCAACATTCAACATCCTTTCAATTATGGGTGGCCACAGTGTTAAAAAGGACTTTAAGCAAGGATCCAGGAACAGAAGCATGCTGAAAAATACATAATGGGACTCAGGAGAAATCACAGGAGTACTAAGGAATAGTCATGGTTCTATGCTGTCTTTCTTCTTTGCTACTGAAATGCAGCTAACTCTTGATGGCAGGGCACACCCCACTTACACATAGTCCATTGCACAGAGGAATGGGACAAGGAGAGGAGAGAAACTGTCAATGTGTTTCCAGAAGATCATCAGATTTCCATACTCTTGTGAAGAAAATCTGATTCTTCTTATAATGCTTTTTATGGAAGGAGAAAGCATCTGGAAATTGACTTTCGTTGGGGTTCTTGGAAGCTATAAAGCCAAGGCGGCCAGCTTTGGGTCTTTCCGTTGCATTATTGCAATGACACAGTCAGGAGATCAGTCCTCGGACCCCTATGCAGGAAAGGAGCACACAAGTACACCTTTAACAATGTCCACTTGTGGGGCGCCTGGGTGGCTGAGTGGGTCGAGCGTCCAACTCTTGATTTTGGCTCAGCCCATGTTGGGCTCCGTGCTGGGCATGGAGCCTGCTTGGGATTCATCCTCATTCTCTCTCTCTCTCTCTCTCTCCCTCTCTCTCCTTCTCTCTGTCTCTCTCCCTCCCTCTCTCTCTCCCTCCCGCTAGTACATTCACTGTCTCTAAGAAAAATAATAATAATAAAAAAAATGCCCACTTGTGATTAGTTTGCTGCTATGGCATATGTTTCCTTAAAAGACAAAGACCCCTGCAGATGGATGATAGTGACCAGAGAGGGCCACCCTTACTGTGTGCTGTGATTTTTCACTTTTACAGTCAAGGCTGGACTTCTCTTCTCTTTTTGGGCTTTGATCTAAGCCTTAGTCATTCATTACACATCCTTAGGAATCATCGATTTAAATTCCACTGCCTTTCCTCATACCTTTCTCCTTTGCCTGCCTTTCTAGGTTCATGAAAGGAATTCTTTGATAGAAACAGTATTAAGAGAAACCAACAGTCCTTCTCTATTTCTATATTTTCCTCTTTCTCCACCCCTTCTCTCTGTGTCCCTCATTCCCACTCTTTCACTCTTTTTAGTAAAATAACCTGCATTAGGAAGCCTTCTATTTGTACCTAAGTGTTTGGCTCTTTAAACTTTCACATCATTCCAGAAGTACATAATAAAAACAACTTTGATAATGAACTACTTAAGTATACTTTATCTTTAAAATTGCTTTTTCCTCTGACCTTATATAAAATGTAAATGTTTTAACAGTATTATAGTCACACTCCCACTTAATTGTCACCAGGGCAACCAGAACCTTCAAGCAATTGGCAGAAGTTGCAGGTGCAGGTGGAATCTGGGGAAGCCTGCACCACCCAGGAGGCCTGCACTCCAAAGCTGGCTACTCTGTTCCTTCCGCAGTGGGAAAGAGATCTACACTGCTGAGAACTATTTCACACATGCTAATTGCAGCCATCAGTGGTATTTGGAAGTGACAGGAAGTGTGGTGGCACATCGTTGGCTTTCATGCATCTGGGGGAAAGACTGCAGGCTGCAGGTTAGTTTCAAAGAGCTGCATTTACCAAGGAAATACTACACCCTATGTGAGCTGTCATCAAGAAGCTAGTAAGGTTTGGGGAGGTTTTGTTTGTTGCTATTGTTTAGAATAAACAGCAGCATAGGCTGATGGAGAACTGCCAATGTCAGAGTTTTCTCTCTTTGCCTTAGAAAGGAGAAAAGCAGATCTTGGCCTGCCAGATAAAGGAGACAAAGATGGGGAAATCTGGGCGGGAGGCAGCATATGAAATATGAGAGACTTAAAGCACCCACCTACAATTTCTTATGTTCTTCTGAATCATTCTGTTATCTCTTCGTGAATCTATACAAAATGCAGTTGTAATTGGGGTGGGGAGGTATTGATTTGGCCTAGAGTGGGGAGCTCTCAGAAGATATCTAGTCGAACTCTTTTCACTATTTTTTATTCTTTCATTTGTTCTTTCCTTCATTCATTTATTCATCAAACACTGTTGAATGCCCACTACATTCAAGGTGCTAGTGATACAAACATAAATCAGACATATCTGACAGAGTGGCACCCAGGTGCCCCCTCTCCCCTTTCTGATGTAGCCAAAGTAAGTTTAAATAATAATAAACACCCAGGGGCACCTGGGTGGCTCAGTTGGTTAGGCGGCCAACTTCGGCTCAGGTCATGCTCTCACGGTCTGTGAGTTCGAGCCCCATGTCGGGCTCTGTGCTGATGGCTCATCAGAGCCTGGAGCCTGGTTCAGTTTCTGTGTATCCCTCTCTCTCTCTCTCTGCCCTTCCCCTGCTCACGTTCTGTCTCTATGTCTCTCAAAAATAAAATAAAGGTTAAAAAAAATAATAATCCAAAGAGCAGGTAACAGCATTACTGATGAAGAAAATGAGGACTGGAGGGGGAAGTCAGCTGCCTATGGTCTGTGTGGAGGCAGAATTTGACACTGTCTTGCCATTGTCATAAAGGAATTTGGAGTCATACCTCAGCACATTACCCACAGGTTGGCCTTGCCCCTGTAAATACTCAAACATACTGAAACATTTGCTCAATGGACTCCACAGAAACAAATCACACTCTCGTGTGGAACATGGGATGCTAGAGAGAATGATCACAGAGAGATTCAGTGTTCCCTCCCCTTTCTCCAGGCTTATTCTGCTCAACCAGAGTCACCCAAGGCAGCCTGGACTCTTGAGTCTTCATGAGCCTCTTGCTAAGTGAGCTATCGCCAGGACCGATGGTCTGGGTTCCTAAAGGATTGGATTTGTAAACATCCGTAACTGAGGGCTTAGATCAGTTAGAGCACATGTCATCCTTATCTAGGAGTACAGAGGAATCCTCTCTTGCTGGGGCAACATCAGCAAGGAACAATTTTATTGCATAAAGGGAAAAAAATTTCCCCTTCTCCTCCATTAATCTGAATGCCTCATTCCCCAACCATGCTACCTTCTAGAAATGTTATTGGAGTTACTTACATGACCGAGTTGAAAGGGCTCCTTAAGCCTGCATTAGAGGGTTTTATTTCAAAGGGCTTGAACATTAAGAAAAACAACAGCAATAACAACAACGTCAGACACAATCTGGCAATCTGTTTTTATCATTATTTGTTAAGAATGAAGACAAGGGTAAGAAATAATTAGCTCACTTCTTTCCTTGAACATTTAAAGCATATTTATGAAATAGACCCATATTGTTTTTAGAGATAAGATATGTGTATCAGAAGGAATAAGATGGTGAATTATTTATCTGAGAATATGCAATAAATTGATAATGGGGGAGGCAACGATACAGACTCTCAAGCCAGGATTTAACTCCTTTTGGGTCACATTTTACTAGTACAAAGTAGAAGTGTACGTATAAGATGTGAAAATGAATATGTGTCATGGGTCAACATTATCTAGCTGGCCAATTAATGAGAGAATGTACCACAAAAGTCTCTTTTTGCACACTGTCACTTAAATGGGAATGCTAGCTGAACAAAATAAAAGGAGATTATGATAGTGTTTGTAACTTTTTCTTCTTACTTAAAAAATTGACGTGGCAAACTCTTTCATTGGGCTTCATATGTACACAGTTTTCTAAAACTTCTAAAAGTTGCAAACTCATTTAAGCCTCACAGCTACCTTCTGAGGAATATAATATTATATCCCCAATCTACAGACATTAAACAAGCTTATTTATTTAAAAAAAATTTTTTAATTAGAGAGAGAGCGCACATGAGCCAAGGAAAGAGGTGGGAGGGGGGCAGGATTGAGAGAACGAGAGAGAGACAGAGAGAGGGAGAATCTTAAGCAGACTCCATGCTCAGCGTGGAGCCCAACATGGGGCTCGATCCCACGACACTGGGATCAGGACCTGAGCCAAAATCAAGAATCAGACACTCCAGTGACTGAGCCACCTGGGTACCCGTAAAGAAGTTTATTTAAAACGCAAATTTGTTAATAAAGGAAAGAAGCAGTTACATGTTTATCTCCCATAATTACTGAAACAGAATAGACTAATTTTTCCCAATAATAATGGTTAGATTCAAAACCATGTGGAAATTAAGCAACCCACTTTTGAACAAAAAAGAGTCAAAGAAGAAATTAAAAAGGAAATTAAAAAAAACATCATGAGACAAATGAAAATGTAAACACAATATACCCAAACTTATGGAATGCAGCAAAAGCAGCTCTAACAGTGAAGTTAATATGAGTAAACACCTATATTAAGAAAAAAGAAAGATCTCAAAAAGACAACCTGACTTTACACCCCAAGGAACTAGAAAAGGAAGAACAAATTGAGCCCAAAGTTGACATTAGGAAGGAAATCATAATTTTAGAGTAGAAACAAATGAAGTAGAAGTTAGAAAAATAGGGCACCTGGGTGACTCAGTCTGTTAAGCATCGAACTTCGGCTCAGGTCATGATTTCACGGCTTGTGAGTTTGAGCCCTGCGTCGGGCTCTGTGCTGACAGCTGAGAGCCTAGAGCCTGCTTTGGATTGTGTCTCCCTCTTTCTCTGCCCCTTCCCCAATCGCACTCTGTCTCTGTCTCTCAAAAATAAATTTTAATAAAATAAAATAAAGTAAAATAATTACTTAAAGAAAAATGATAGAAAAGATCAGTGAAACTAAGAGTTGTTTTTTTAAAAAGATAAGCAAAATTGTCAAATCTTTAGCTAATCTAAGAAAAAAAGAGAGAAGACTCAAATGAAATGATAAATGCAAGAAGAGACACAGAAATACAAAAGATCACAACAGACTACTAAGAACAATTACATGCCAATGAAGTGAACAATCTAGAAGAAATGGATAAATTTCTAGAAACATACAACATACCAAGACTCAATCAGGAAGAAATAGAAAATCTGAACACATCAATAACATAAAAAGTACAAAGACTGAATCAGTAATCAACACCCTTCTAACAAATAAAAGCCCAGGACCAGATGGCTTCACTGGTGAATTCTACCAAACATTGAAAGAAAAATTAATACCAATGCTTCCTCAACTTTTCCAAAAAAATGAAGAGGAAGGAACAGCACTTCCAAACTCATTTTACGAGGTCATCATTGCCCTGATACCAAAGCTAGATAAAAACACACTATAAGAATATGAAATTTCAGACCAATATCTTCAATAAACATAGATGAAAAAATCCTCAACAGAATACCAGCAAATCAAATTCAACAATATATTAAAAGGATTATACATTTATGATCAAGTTGGATTTATTCTTAGGATGCTTCAAACCCACAAATCAATCAGTGTGATACACTGCGTTACTGGAATAAAGGATAAAAATCATATGATTATTTCAAAAGATGCAGAAAAAGCACTTGACAAAACTCAACACCCTTTCATTATTGAAAAAACCTCTCAACAATGAGAGTTAACTCTCAACTCTCAATGGTGAAAAGGTAAAAGCTTTTTTCCCCTAAGATCAGGAACAAAATAAGGATGCTCGCTCTCAACATCATATTAGAATGATGATGGCTCTAGCCAGAGCCATTAGGGGCAAAAAAAGAAATAAAAGGCATCTGAACTGGAAAGGAAGAAGTAAAATGGTCTGTGTTTGTAGATGATTTTAGATATAGAAAACCATCAAGACTCCACCAAAAAACTATTAGAACTAATTAACGAGTTCAGTAAAATTGCAAGATACAAAGTCAATGCATAAAAATCAGTTGCATTTCTATATACTTACTAATATATAGAATTACTAAAAATAATGAAAACGATCCCATTTGCAAAAGCACCAAAACAATAAAATATTTAAGAATAAATTTAACCAAAGAAGTAAAAGAACTGTACACTTAACCTGATAAAACATTGTTGAAAGAAATTAAAAGAGACACAATAAATGGAAAGATAGCCCATGCTCTTGAAATGGATGAATGAATATTGTTAAATGCCCATACTACCCAAAGCATTCTACGGATTCAATGCAATCCTTATCAAAATTCCAATGGCATTTTTCTCAGAAATAAAAAAATAATCCTAAAATTTGTATGGAAGCACAAAAGTTCCTGAATAGCCAAAGCAATCTTGAGCAAGAAGAGTGAAGCCAGAGGCATCACATCTCCTGGCTTTAAATTACATTTCAGGGGCGCCTGGGTGGCTCAGTCGGTTGGGCGGCCGACTTCAGCTCAGGTCATGATCTCGCAGTCTGTGAGTTCGAGCCCCGCGTCGGGCTCTGTGCTGACGGCTCAGAGCCTGGAGCCTGCTTCCGATTCTGTGTCTCCCTCTCTCTCTGCCCTTCCCCTGTTCATGCTGTGCCTCTATGTCTCTCAAAAATAAATAAACATTAAAAAAAAAATTAAAAAAAAATTACATTTCAAAGCTACAGTACTCAAAACAATATGGCATTGGCGTTAAAAACAGACACACAGACTAGTGGAACAGAATTGGGAGACCAGAAATAAACCCCACATATATGGTTAACTAATTTTCAACAAGTACCCAAGAGTACACAATGGGGAAAGGATAGTTTCTTCAATAAATGTTTGTTGGGAAAACTAGATATCCACATGCAAAAGAATAAAAATGGACCCTTATCTGATACCATACACTAAAATCAACTCAAATGAATTAAAGACTTAAACTTATAACCACTAGAAGCAACAAAAGGAGAAAGTTCCTTGGCATTGATCTTGGCAATGATTTTTGGATATGACACCAAAAGCAAAAAAAGCAAACATAAACAACTGGGATTGTATCAAATTAAAAAGCTTCTGCACGACAAAGGAAACAATCAATAAAATGAAAGGCAATCTATGGAATGGGGGAAAATATTTGCAAACCATATATCTGATAAGAAGGTAATACCAAAAGTACATGAGGGATTCATACAACTCAACATCAAACAAACAAAAAACAAATAAATCAATTGAAAAATGTTAGAAACCTGAATAGACATTTCATTAAAGAAGACACTACAGATAGCCAATGGAAATATGAAAAGGTGTTCCACATCACCAATCATCAGGGTAATGAAAATCAAAACTTCTACCTGTTGAGATGTGCTATTATTAAAAACAACAACAAAAGATAACAAGTATTGATGATGAGGAGGATAAAAGGGAATCCTTGTAGCACTGTTGGTGGGAATGTAAATTGCTACAGACATCATGGAAAGCAGTATGGAGGTTCCTCAAAAAATTAAAAATACAACTACCATATGATCCAGCAATCTCATTTCTGGGTATAGATCCAAAGGAAATAAACCTAGCATCTCAAAGAGATACATGCACCCCATGTTCATTGCAGCATTATTCACAATAGCCGAGACATGGAAACAACCTAAATGTCTATCTATGGATGAATGGATAAAGAAAATGTGGTGTATACATCCAATGGAATATTATTCAGCCTTTGAAAAGATGGTAATACTGTTATCTGCAACAAGATGAATGAACCTGGAGGCATTATACTTAAGTGAAGTAAGCCAGACACAGAAAGACAAACGCCATGTGATATCACCTATATAAGGAATCAAAAAGTCAAACTCATTGAAGCAAAGAGTAGAATCATGGTTTTTCAGGGGCAATAGGGGGAAAAGGAAACGGGGAGGTGATGGTTAAAGTGTACAAAGTTTCAGTTTTGCAAGATTAGTAAGTTTTGGAGATCTGCTATACAGTGTAGTGCTTGTAGCAACCAATCTTGTATACTTAAATTTGCTAAGTGGGTAGATTTTATATTAAGTGGTCTTACCATCAAATGGAAACAAGAGCAATAATAATAAAGAGGAAACGTTGGGAATTGATGTATATGTTTACGACCTTGAGAGTAGTGATGGCTTCACAGATGTATGCTTACCCCAAACTCCTCAAGTTGTGTACATTAAATATGTACAGCTTTTTAGGTTAATCATAACTCAGTAATTAAAAAAAAACAAGCTGGGGCGCCTGGGTGGCTCAGTCGGTTGAGCGTCCGACTTCGGCTCAGGTCATGATCTTGCTCATGGGTTTGGGCCCCGCGTCAGGCTCTGTGCTGACAGCTCAGAACCTGGAGGCTGCTTCAGATTCTGTGTCTCCCTCTCTCTCTGCCCTTCCCCTGCTCATGCTCTGTCTCTCTCTCTCTCAAAATAAATAAATGCCAAAACAAAAACAAAAACAAAACAAGCTTATATTGCTTTCACAATAAAAGGTAAAAAAATGCCCATTTTCATTCTTCGGTGAAATCAGTATCGATGGTCTTTGATCCTGACTTATCTCCAACTTTGTCCTTCTCCCTGACAAGGAAAATGTATCATCATTGACTTTTTGAAAGAACATGGTAACTGCCATGTAATTACAGACCGTATCTGAGGAGCAAAGTGGACTTGGCATCCCAACACTTCTGCTCTCTTTTTGGCTAATTGTAGTTGTGTGAAGAAGGAAGACTGGTGGATCCAATCGCCAAGGCCAACAGAGTGCGGACATGCAGTGCCAGCCTCATGCCATAACTGGTGATCACACCTCAGTAGAACCTTGCAACACTTCTTGTAATCCCAGCTGGGCCTCCCCTGAGCAGAGACAGCAATTATGTGTGGTGGTTTTCAGATGTAAACAAATGTTCATGGGGGACTGACTTATAATCAGCCAAGTCATTTCATTTACGGCTTGCATCAAATTGGAATGAAAGTCTCTGATCAGGGAAACTGAGCATATTCATTTACTGTCTCAGCAAGCGTCTTTCGAACCCAGGTACATTTTCTCTTTCCCTTCAGAGATATGACGGTACAGCATATTTAAGGCTCAGAAAGCACTTTAGAAATAGATTGTATCTTAAAAATAACTCTACATCTCTTATTATACTTAGCTCAAGAACACTACCGTGCATTTGGCCATTTTCCATTGCTATTATTTCTTATGACTCAGTGCCATATGCCTGGAAAGGGATAACATAGAAAATTGCATTTTTACGGGAACTTTGGTGGTGCCATATGACTTCTCTGTCTCTCTGACTGTATCTCTTATTAACTATACTTCAGCAAATGCTTTCAAATGATGACGGCTTAGAGAATCATATAAAGAAATCTAGAGAAAAGACATGCTAAAACTTTATATAGAATGAGTTAAAAACCATAATATCATTTCTTTCATTCACTGGTTAGTGAGAAATCAAAACTGTGAAAATGAATGGACAGATGTGGAAAACGTACACTACATTCTGAACCATCACGACCTGCAGTGTGCTTGTCCCACTCAAAAGTTTGTAAGACCACCAGTCCATTTAAGAGATGCAGGCAGTGGGGCACCTGGGTGACTCAGTTGAGTGGCTGACTCTTAATTTTAGCTCAGGTCATGATCTCACAGTTCAGTGGGTTCGAGCGCCATGTCAGGCTCTGCGCTGATGGTGTGGAGCCTGCTTGGGATTCTCTCTCTCTCTCTCTCTCTCTCTCTCTCTCTCTCTGCCTCTCCCCTGTTAATGCTTGTGTGCATGCTGGCTTACCCTCTCTCTCAAAATAAATAAACATTTTAAAAAGAAGCTGTGGGCAGGATTTCAATTCAAAACACAGAGAATTGCTAGGCACTTTGGAGGATGAAAACAAGTTAAGTGACGTCCTTAAGAAGAGGTGTATAAGCTAGTTTGGAAAACAAAATAATGTGCAGGAAAGCAATTCAAATCATTAGGTAAGTAGTCTGTGGCTGGGTATGATGCTTTGAATTAAAGTAGGCAGTGAGCATGGGGCACCTGGGTGGCTCAGTTGGTTAAACATCTGACTTCAGCTCAGGTCATGATCTCACAGTTAGTGCGTTCAAGTCCTGAGCTGGGCTCTGTGCTGACAGCTCAGAGCCTGGAGCCTGCTTCGGATTCTGTGTCTCCCTCTCTCTCTCTGCCCCTCCTCTACTCGTGCTCTGTCTCTCTCTGTCTCTCAAAAATTAAACATAAACATTTTTTTTCAAAGTAGGCAGTGGGCAGAGAAAGTTTCCTGGGGAACTGAGGACCACCAGAAGTCCTTGAAGAGAAGGAAAACTGGGGCTCCCCCATGGATGAGTTAGGCATTGTGCTAAGACTGAAGCATTTGGCCTTAGCCTCAAATTCTGATTCTTTCTAGCCACACAACCTTGGGAAAGTCTATTAATCTTACCTTATAAACATTCATAAGACATTCCATATGTGGCAGACACTATTCATTCATTTAAACCTTATAATAATTCTATGACGTAGTCACTATTATCCTCATTTTTACGGTAGAGGAAACAGAGGAACAGAGAGGTTAAGTAACTTGCCCAAGACCACACAGCTAATAAGTGACAGAGCCAGGATTCAAACCTAGGTAGTTCAGATTCAAGTCTATACATAGCCACTAGGCTATGCGACAATTTGCCCAGATTTTATGATAATCAGTTTTTCGTTTATGAAAAAATAGAGACAATAATTCCTTTTGGCCCTATTGTGAGCACTAAATTAGAAAAGGCCAGTGTGGGGTGCCTGGGTGGCTCAGTCAGTTGAGCATCCAACTTCAGCTCAGGTCATGATTTCACAGTCTATGAGTTCAAGCCCCACAGTCGGGTTCACTGCTATCAGCCCAGAGCCTGCTTCAGGTCTTCTGTCCCCTCTCTCTCTGCTCCTCACCCACCCACACTCTTTCTCTCAAAAATAAACATTAAAAAAAAGAAAAAGATAAGGTCAGTGAAAGTGCCTGGCACATAGAAGGCACTCAATAAAGAGCTGCCACTTTTCTGAATTTCCTCTCTTCAAAACTCCGCTTTCTCCTGGTTCTTGGTATGAATTGCCTTGGATCTTCTACCCCTGATTTGATTCTTGAGTGCCCATCACTATATTCCACTTGTTGTTTGAGTACTTTCTTAGGACATGTTACGTCCCCAGCCTCGAGTGCCTGCCTCACTCTATGGAGCAGGTCAACCTTCAGAACATAACCTCTCCTAGTCAGTAGTGATGGAGCCATGCCTACTTGTGGTCAAGACAGCACACTGGTGAAGCAGTTGAAGCCTTCTGTCCACTCTAGGCACTTATTTACTCAGCAGGCGCTTCATAAATGTCTGTTGATTGTGTGCCTGGCCCGGCGCTACGTGATGTATGGTACACGAAAAGACAGAGAAAATGAAACAGGATAAAGAATGTAGAGAGGACAGTAGGGGTAAGGGAGTTTTCTGCTCCAGCCAGAGGCCCATGCAGACCCTGGCTTTGCTCAGCTTTAGTCCTCAGTAGCCCGCAGGCTGCCCCCAGATTCCCCTTCCCTCTTCCTTCCTTCTCGGTACCATTTACCCATCCCTCATCTGCTGGCTTTTGGGTCCAGTTCGCAGAAGCTAAGTAATCTGATAAAAGTAATCTGTGCTGAAGTGTTCATTCAGCTAGCAGGTTAATGTGTTATTCTTCCTGGGTAATTTGTTCATTTTGAGAGGGGTTTTTTGAAGACATTAAGCATGATGGCAGAAAATTTCAGGTCTCATTGCAGCCCAGAGAGGGAGAGAGTGCCCCCCGCAACCCAGGCTTTCAGGATGAGGTTCATTCTGGTTTCTATGGTCATTTACAAAGTCTCCCTGGTGCCATAGCCACTGCCTTATGGCTTTTATTATGTCCCGCCCACTCAAGTTTGGCTCAAAGAGGAAATGCATGATCCTCCTTATGCAATCCTCCCTGGACCCAGAAAGAAAATTCTCTGCCTCGCAAGAGAAGCTGAGAAATGGGCTCTTTGGGCCTGGATACAAACAGCCAGTACTCATGATCTGGTAGGCAGTGGTCTCATTTAATTGTACCCACAGACCCCATGAAGTAAGTACTATTATTATTCCTTCTCAAACTAAGAACTGGGCCACAGAGAGGGCAAGTAACTTGCTCGTGGTTACACTCCTAGTAAGTGAACTCAGGCAGTGTGGTTCTAGGATCTGTGCCCTTCATCACCATTCTACACCCCTCAGTGTCTCTGAAGCCTGCTCTTCCTAGATAGACCAGACATAATCATTAGCTCATAAAGACTCCCTAGTGAGGCACACGCTGTCATCCCACAGGCAGGATATTGCAGTCATACCCCCATTTAGCAGGGCAGAGGCAGGCCACTGTCTGGCACTCTGACCTTGTTAACAGGAGCCTCAGGTACTCTTGGGCTGATACCACCTTCTTCCTTTCTGTGTTGCAGAAGATTGACAAGGAACTGCCTTGAAAACCCACCCTTCTGCACTCCACCCCAAAATGGGAAGGCATGCCTAAACCTGGTGGCTGAAGGTTTGATAACAAACAGTTGACATGTGACTAATCCTATTTTCTAAAAGTAAAAGGAAGATTTGCCAAATTAACCCTCCAGTAACACTATGGGCACGCCAGTCTCTTCTCTGTCTCTGATATGCCCCCTGAATTCCCGCCCCTAAGCCAATATGCACACCGTGCTTCCAAATCTGCAGTGTTCTTTACCTTTGCTCACTAATGGAGCACTCACCATGTTAGGTGCTGTAAATGCTTTCAAAACCTTAGCATATTTAATCCCGCTACCTGAGCTATAAGGAAGATTCTAGAATTACCTGCATTGTATATATGAGGAAATTGACAGAGATTAAATAACTCACCCAAGGTCATCATAGTGCCAATAGCTTCTTACCCATTCTCAGCATAGGTTCGTTACCATTCAGTTTCTTCTCAGGTTCCATTAAGGGTACCTACCAATATTACATTCACAATATCGTGAATGCAAAATACAATGAGATCGTAATTATTGTATCCACATGTTGCATGGAGGTTAGAGCATGTTTTGGCATGACTAAAAGTCAGACATTTGAAAACTCGAAAATTGGAATAGCAAGGGTTTCCTGTACACGCAAATACGAATCTTTCACATTTATGTTCGTTGTTCTTTCTGTAATGATAAATCTAATAGAATTAGGATATGAAGTGCTTTCCACTTGACATAGTTTAGGGCCTTGCAGAAGCATTTGATTTGGCCTTGGCCACACATAGCTAATTAAAAGACAATCCAATCCAGTGCCTTTTTAAAAAGAGCTTTAATGAATTCAGCTCATTCACTTTTAAAAGGAGTAAAAAAGCAGTGTTTTGTTAAACAGATAAATGAAATACATGTCTGTCCGATATTGTAACCATTCCAAGAAGAGAAGTACAAAAAGAGCTCAGTAGAAAAAGAAAACAGGTAGAGTATGGGGGACGAAGAAAGAGAAAAAGAGAGAGCTAGCTGGAAGAGAGAGAAATGAGGACAGAGACAAAGGGCTGCAGAAATAGTTGCAGATGATAAAAGAGCAGTTGTTGAGGAATGCAGGGGAAGACAGAAATGGCAGAAGGTGAGAGAAATAGAAGTAGTTTATTTGAGGGGTCTAATTCTCATATCAAAACATCAGTGTCTCCAATTTTATAGAGTTTTATTAGACATGTTGCATAAAAAAGCTTTTAAATGTCCCCAGTATTAGCTTTAAAAAAATGTAGATACAAATCTTTGGGCTCTCCAGACCATCATCCTTATGAACACCCATGGGTGCAATCAAAGGGAAAATACAATTTTGCATTCTAACCTTTTATTAATGTTGTTTCCTGCACAATTTTGTGTTTTTCTACACTGTTCAAATAATTTCACTGCATTAATGTATAAGAAATAGCTCAATCATTCCCCTAGTTTGGATATTTAGGTTGTTTTAAGGCTTTTGATATTAAAATGAAGGCTGCTTTTTTTTTTTTTTTCCATATTCTTCTTTTGAATTATTATGTTAGGATAATTTCCCAGAATCGGGCTCCTTGGTTCAAGGACATTTTTTATGATTCCTGACCCATTTTGCAATGGCATCAGTGGCTTGAATGAGCCTGTTCTTCTGCAGCCTGTATAGTACTGGATTTTGTAAATTATTTTTGGCAATAACACTAAGTATCAAGTGGTGCCTCCTAGTTGCAACTATATATAACTATATATATTTCTTCTGGCATGATGATACTCTTTGACCCTTTGTCCCTTGGGGATCTGGCAATGGCCTTGAAAACTGTAGCACCTCTGTATACAGTTTAGATGCTATTCATTATCCACGATCTTCCTAGCATTTCTGCCATTTAATCTTAGTTTTGACAATGGTTTTACATTTTTGTATTATGTTGTACTCTCTGATCAGTCTTTCCTCTGCAATGGTTTCTACTGCTTCAAAATTTTAAAAATTCCTATAGCCGAGTTATATACTCTAGTCTATTGCCAGTTTTTTTTAGTTTTATTTAAATGTTTAATTTATTATTCATGCAGAAAGAATCATTATGTATGGTAAGAGATAAAGGCTTACATTATTTTCTTTCCATATTTATGACCAGTTACCCCAGGTGACTTTACTCAATGATGAGTTCTTTCCCCATTGTTTTGTTATGCTTTATTCATCAAACATTCAATTCTTGCATTTATTACAGCCTTTTCCTGGTCTCACTATAGCATTTACTGATCCATAGTTCTGATTTGCATTGGAATTCTGCCATTTTAACCGCTGTTTATTTATAATACATTCTAATACTTGCCACTACCGTTAGATATCTGTTTCCCTAGGACAGTCATGTACAATTGTTACAACAAATTAATATGGTCTCATTTTTGAAATAACAGATGCCTTAATTTGAATTGTTTGCATCTATCAATCAACCTATCAGCATCATACTATTGGCTTCCCATTCAGAAATGTAGAGTGACTTTCCACTTACTCAAGTTTTTCTTCATTTTCACCATAAAGGTGTCATAGTTTCTCTTTTTCTCGCACTCTTGTGTATACTGACTTATTTCCAGATACTTTAACGTTTTTGCTTTATTGTAAACATGTTACTTCTCCTTTTTGTTGACTTATCGATAGTTATTATATTGGCTTTCCAAGACCACTTGTCTTGTATATTGTGAACTCTTTGGCTCTGTATAAATACTTTAAGTAAATTTTGTGACTTTTCTAGTTATATTCTCTTACTTTATTTTTTTCTTTTCAAGATTTTTTTTTAAATCCAAGTTAGTTAACGTATAGTGTAGTATTGGTTTCAGGAGTAGAACCCAGTGAATCATCACTTACATTAACACCCAGTGCTCATCGCAAGTGCCCTCCTTAATGCCCATCACCCATTTAGCCCATCCCCCACCCACCTCCCTCCAGCAACTCTGCTTATTCTCTATAGTTAAGGGTCTGTTATGGTTTGCCTCTCTCTCTGTTTTTATCTTATTTTATTTTTCCTTCCTTTCCCCTATGTTCATCTGTTTTGTTTCTTATATTGCACATATGAGTGAAATCATATGATATTTGTCATTCTCTAACTTATTCTACTTGGCATAAACACTCTAGTTCCATCTACATTGTTGCAAATGGCAAGATTTCATTCTTTTTGATGGCTGAGTAATATTCCTGTGTGTGTGTGTGTGTGTGTGTGTGTGTGTGTGTGTGTGTTTCTAGGTATGTTCTAATGTTGTCTAAAAATTCTCTATCTTTAAATTCTTCCTTTCCAATATTCACTTCTAATTTATTTTCATACATTATTACCAAAATAAGAATTTCTCAGAAACATCAAACTTATAAATGAATAAAAGCTCCCTTATTTTGGTCCCATTTTTATGGGAAATGACTTTGTTTTTCCAATTGGTAGATTATTTCTTTGTTTTTGAATTTATATTCTTTTTTTGAATTTACATTCTTTTATCATATTAAAGAAGTAGTTCATTATTTCTATATCTAAAAGATGTTGACAATAAAAAGCAGTTTGATTTTTATCAAATGCCTTTTTTTAATTTACTGAGATGATCATGCATTTTTTTCAACAATATTGATTTTTGGCTGAAGTCACCTTTACATTTCTGGAATAAACAATACTGGATGAAGGCTTAAACTTATTTTTTTCTTTTTTTAAAAAAATTTTTTAGAGAGAGAGAGAAGGAGAGAGAGAGAGAGAGAGACAGACAGACAGACAGACAGACAACAAGTGGGGAGGGGAGCAGAGGGAGAAAGAAAGAATCCCAAGCAGGCTCTGCACCGTGCTGAGTGCGGAGCCTGTAGGGGCTGGATTTTATGACCCTGGGATTAGGACTTGAGCCGACCCAATCAAGAGTCTGCCACTAAAGTGATTAAGCCTCCCAGGTGCCCCAAGCCTTAAATTTATTTTAATAAGTTGCTGTATTTGGTTGGTAGCATTTTTATTAAAATGCCCACATCGATGAGAGGAAGTATGGTGTATTGGAAGTACGGGTGTATTGCAATTGTCTGAGTTTAAGTCCAACCGGACCCTATAAGAACTTTATTTGGTACTGTGCAGTAGTTCAAAGCATGGGCCCTATCCTCAGAGATAAGTAACTTTGAATCCTGGTTTTACCACTTAGTAACTTTGTTACTTTGGATAATCCTCACTTTTCTGTTCTTAACAAGGAAACATAATAATCACTTCATAGAAATTGTCGCGAGGATTAAATGAGCTAAGAAACAAAAAATACCTGGCATACAGTATTCCCACATTAAATCGTTGCCATTATTACTATCATATTCCTAAATGAGAACAGGCCATGCTTTACTTTTTTATATCATTCTTACCTTTTGCATTATTCTTACACTTTTGTATCATTTTTATCTGTATCGTGCCTACCACATTTCCCTCTAAGGAGAATTCTAAGAAATATACCATACTTTTCAACGCTCAAGGATAATTTGTATAATATATTCTTAAAAGGCTTGAGGGAAAAATTGTTTTGTAAATCCATCAGGCCTAGATGTGTTTTGGAGGCTGCGACTAATATTTTTCCTCTTTACTTCTGTGTTTATTAGAACATGTCCGGATAATTCTGACCATTTTGCCCAAGTGAAAGAAAAATCTAAATTTCAGGAATTTTCTTTACCACCTGAGGACTGTTGATCAATTTATTATCAAACTTATGATTCATTTGGCATGCAACAGTCTGCATCATTTTGCAAAGGGTTTACCTTGGAAGCCAACATTTCTTTGATCGTCTAAACCTTTTTAACAACCCAATTCTGCTCCTCCTCCCCGCCCCCTGTTTATTAGAACCTTTTCGTGAATCCCAAACTCCCAATCCCCAACTCTGAATGAAACAGGCTCTTCAGAAATGGATGAATAATCAATGTCTCGTAGCTATTCAACCACCCTTAAATGGGCAGAGGCTTCTGTACGGAATGACCACAAATGCTATGTGGGGCTTCGGCCTGTGAAGCCATACCAAGAACACTGTGGCAGCAAATAGTACTTACTAGTATTTGCTAATAGTGCGAGGCTTTCTGGGACTCGCCCAGAAAGAGAAGGGAGATTCTTTACCTTTGGTACATAGCATGACCCTGCCTGTATCCACTGACAACCTTTTGAAGAGAATAATAAATGCGTGGTATGCCTTGACGGGAGTAAAAGTAGCATTTTGACAGACTACGCTGAAAGTGTTCAACAACCCCACCTGTCCAGCAGCTTTAAAAACACAGCAACATCCGTCGGGTTGTTGATTATAATAATCCTTCTGTTGCTAAACCATAACATAATTCTGAGAATTCTTTCCTGCCTCAAAGTTAATTATATTTATTGGAAGGATATGTCACTTGAGAGGCTGTTACATCCTTATCTAGAGTTTTAGCCTTCCATCTGTCTGTGTAAATGCCCATTACTTAATGCTCAAGCATGAAGACGCAGTGAGAGTGCGGGAGCATGTGCCCTGGGTGTATTTAAATGGTCACTTTGCACACCTCTGTTTGACTGGCTGGGGGCAGAGGGACAGGACTGAAAATGTAAATCCAGGTGTTTCGAGGTACTTACCTTTGAAGATTCCTCAGGAGTCGTGGTTCTGGGACTCGCCCAGAATGCGAGGGGGGACACGTGCAAGATTTCAGAGACCAGACTGTATATACATTAAGAACTCATCTTGTGGATCAGTGTGCAACTCGATTTTTCCTGGGTCGTGCCCCCAATCATGCCTCAGGGGAAGAAAAGAAAAGAAAATGTTGGTTAGCTCTAACTGCTCTACTAAAGTGGGAAGTAATTTCAAGGTGAATCCACCCTAAAGAGCAAATAAGCCCTTTTAAAATGCCGAGGGGAGGGGACAGCAATTTCCACTCTCTTTGAAAACACTCCCCAGTGACGTGGTGGCAGGGAAATTTGCCTGGCTTCATTTGTGGAGGTTGTACCACCCTGGATCAAAGGAGGACACTTTACTAGGCTAAAATTTGTTTATAAGGCTATTTTCCTCTCCCGTGTGGACATTTGTGATTTTCACTGGTCAGAAATCTCAACCAAATAATATGTTAAAGCTATGCAAATTAATTTAGACCTGACATTCATAATAAAACAATTATTTCACCAATGCAATAACAATAAAATCGAGCCAGTTTGTGTGGGATTAGGGGGACCTGGAGTGCCCCATAGGAGATGTGGTTTGCAATGGTGGACAGAGGTAAAAGCACGGGTGTTGACCCAAGTTATGCTTAGTATAAAGACTCCTTTGTTGACTCACGGTGATAACAGTTCCTCATTTGTTAGATCATTGGGTATAAAGTTATATAATTCAGCCTTGCCCTTCTCTCCAGACTTCTGCGGTAGCCAACACCTCCTAATTTTAGTTATGGTAGTTCCTGGACTGCCAAAGCCACTTCCTATATATCAGCCAAGTTTGACTTTCCGAGTAGTGCAGGTAATTTGGCAGGTTCGAAAGGAGGTGAAGAGATGTGGTTAGGAATTCGTTTTTTTCTTTTTTCCTTTTTCCTTTTTTTTTTTTTTCAAATATCTAGAAACTCCTGCCTTCTGTCTGACTTACGCTAGGATTCTACCCATTCCTACAAAAGTATCAGATGCTGTCCCTGCACATTGTCCTGATAACTTTCACGATGCTTGCCAATTGCCTTGGGGTGGGGGGGGGGTAGCTCAATTATTTAAAGGGCAGTTTGTGCCAGTGTTCTCCTTCCAACCCTTATGATCCTGCTCCTATTATCTGGCATTTAACAGACATTGATTTCTTGCCTAAAATCAGCTGGAAAATTCTATTTGGTTCAGTACTGCAGAATTAAAAAATAGAATTAGCCTGAGATTTCACTGTGCTCCTCAACCTGTTACTCAAATATCACCTGCGATGTTTTTACACTTTCTGGAGAGCATGCAGAACTCTACTGGGGTGAAGCAGTTCATGGCAGGAGAGCAGCCCATGAATTACTATGAGCTTGTCACCGAGGATCTTGCATATGCGTATGTTATCAGCTACAATTGTCCTCATAAAATTAAATAAAAGCACGCATTTATTATTGTGGGGCTCCAATTAAGGGACAGCTGGTGTTCCTATTACACTTGCATTAGATTAAAACTGGTAATTTAGCTGTCCAGATGCACGTTTTTTAATCAAAATATAAAACTGCTTTGGCTGTGTTCATTTCCCATTGACAAGTATCTGGGACCCTACCTTAGGGCTCCTGCCACCCTTCAAACTCCATCGAAGTAGGGGAACCATTAGGACGGATCGACCTTTCCCTGTCTGAGGTTCTTACAGGGAAATCAAGGATTGGGGCACTCATAGAAGGGACATCCCAGGAAGGCAGCTGGTGAGTTGTTTTGTTTTTTGGTTTTTTGTGGGGTGTTTTTTTTTTTTGGCCTTCATTCAGCCGATATATTTATTGACTATTGTCCTCTTTGCAATGACCTGTTTCACTTTACCTGTATCTGAAGTGACTCTGAGCATACAGCTGTGAAGCACACTGCATTTCCCATTGGCACTCCAGTTTCTGAAGCTCTAGAAACTTTGCCGCCTCCCTCCCCCGCCCCTGCGGGGATGTGTGCGAGCGCTGTTTGTTTTCGCCTTTGTAAAACCTGAGCGTTAAGATTTGTCCCCGTTCCCTTAATAAAGAAACGACAGAGAGCATTTGCGGCGGGGGCTGGGCCGCCCGGTTTGGGGGGAGAGGCGCCACACCCCCTGAGAATAAAGCCCGCGCGGCGCTCTCCGAGAACCACGCACGAATGAACGGAGCACACAAAGAATACACTGGGCGACCGAACAGCGCCCTGCAGGAAGAAAGTGCCCGCACTCGGCGCGGGAGCGGGAGAGCGACTTTTGGCGCTCTTTGGGAGCGGCGGGAAGGAGGCCGAGGACAGGCACGGGTGGGCGCGGGAGCGGGGGCCGCCCGCCGCCTGACTTGAGCCCGGTCGGCAGCGGCCAGCCGGGGCCGGGAACCGCTCGCCGAGCCAGGTGAGGTTGGCGGCGGCAGTGCGGGGCGCGCCGCGCTTACCTGGCCGGGCGGGGCGGGGCCGGGCCGGGCGGCCGAGGGCCGTCCCGCGCTGGGGCCGTCCCGCGCTGGGGCCGTCCGCGCGCCGCTCGAGCGGCTGGCGGACTTGCGCGCGAGTTGCAGTTTTGGCGCCTGAAGCCCTCCCCCCTCCCCGGACGCCCGCCGTTTCCGCGGCGCGTCCTACTGGCCGGGCGCGGGGCACCCGGGGTCTCGCGGCAGCGGCAGCGGTGGCGGCGGGCTTGGCCGCGCCGGCGGGTGCAGGGCACGCCTTTGGCGCGGCCGGGCGGGGTTGGGGCTGGGGTTGCCATGGCAGCCGCTCGCCCGGGCGGGAGCCCCACGCCCGCCGCCGCGAGGGAGCCGGGAGCTCCGAGGTGTGCTCCGCGCGGACTGAACCAAGAGCCCGGGAGAGCGGGGGGCGGGCGGGGGGGAAGGCCCCAGCCCGGGCGCCCTCAGCCCCCCAGCGCACCGGCCGGCCCCGACCCCGGGGGTCCAGCGCTGGGAAGAAAAGAAAAGCCCTTCGCTTTGGGGTCCGAAGTGGAAGCTCGCGGGAGCCCGGGGCGGGGGGACAGGGGGGCCCCGGGGAGCGCAAGACTCGTTGCCACCGTCCAGGAGTCCCCGTGCGCGTGTGTCTCGCCTTGACATTTTACACCCCACAGCGGCGACTCGGAGGAAGGTTTCACGTCCCAGCCCTGAAGTTCTGTGGGTGGGGCGGGCTTTAATTTGCTTATATCTAATGATTTCAGGAGCCTCGCTTTAAAATGGCGGCATTCAGTACGCACCCCTGCTAGAGGCTCTCCCGGCACCGGGGCTACCTCGCGCAGCGCTGCTTTTGCTTCTGCCGCTAACAGATGGCATGTGCCGCTGTCGCTGCCGCTGTCCCCGCCGCTGCCGCTGAGAGCAGGACCCCTTAGCCCCTGGCCTTTCGCTAGCAGCAGAAGGTAAGGCTGGAGACGACTTGGGGTGTGTGAGAGCGGCTGCCTTCCTAGGACGCCAACGAAATCACATGCCTTTTAAACTTTAGTTTTCAAATGGCAAGTAGAAGGAAAAGTAATCCTACAACTTTGTTGTTAGGATGTTTAGGGCTTTCACCTTTTCTTCTTCCTGCCCTTCCGTCTTTTTTTTTTTTTCTACTTTTTCCCGCTTCGTGTTCTTCTTTCATTTTATGTTTATATTTGTTTGTAATTCAAAGGGACTTCTTGCGTGGCATATCCTCGGCAGATGCTTTTACCAACGAATTTCCCCATGTCTGAGCGATACCGTGAGCAGTGCCATAGCTTCCTTGCAGAGCCGTGTCTTTTCCCGCTCTGGATCGACACGTTTGGCAGCTCGCTTTTACTACCGGCATCTGAAGGGCAGGAGAATAGATTTTAGGAGACAGTTGAAAGGTAACTTTATTTTTAGCATTCACACAGTAAGCTGTTGTGGTAAGAAAACGAAATTAAATCAAGATGAGTAAGAAAACTTAGCATTTAGGTGATTCATTGGTGTAGTTTTAATATTACTGTAGTGGACCTGCTGTTTTTCGGACTCTACTGTTCATTGATTGATACATATACACAACAGTGAGGGTGAATTTACTGTGTTGCTGTAATTACGGTAGTGTGTTTTAAAGGAGTTCCTTTTTCCTAGATGTTCCTAAATTGCTTAATTGGCCATGGATCCCCACATACGGGATAAAGCCCATGATGATTAGCTGGTATCAGAGCTCTACACATGTATTAACTTCACGGGAAAGCATTAATTAAAACAAAATTATGGCAAGATTTAATTTTGAAATGACTGCTAATTGTTCACTGCATTGACTCCTTGGTTTGATCTGTAAGTCTGGGTGATTACTGATAGGACGGCTGCAAAGTGGACTGTTGAAATAGCGGTACAAGTGACCGAGTGAGTGGACATCCTTAATACAATTCATCCAAGGTTGGTTTTTTTTTCCCCCCTCTGAGAAAAGGCATATTGACGGTGAGGCTTTACCAGAGACCTCAGATTTTTCTAATTAGATTCATATTTTCTTTTTTGCCTCTGCAAATGTTTAAATACTTTCTAAAGTTGTTTTTAAAAATTTTTCTCAATTTTCTCCAATACCTCTGGAGGATGCCTTCGTGTTTATGGAAACTTCCCTAAACATAGTCTAAAAGGGCTCTTGCCCATAGCCAGCTGATGTTATTTGCCTGGGTCTGCTTTTTACTTCTCCCCAGGCAATAGAAGCTACTTGGCTGGGCAGACTCTCCTGCTATTAAATTTAGCAAGCTTATGGGAAGGGGTGAAAGAGATTATTTTGCACCTATTAAAGGACAGTGCAGTTTTCCTGCCCAGGTGCTGTGGTGTGCCTAGAAAGAGCTAAACTGTTTACAGTGGAATTTGCTACATAATAAATTTTGAATCAGCTATGCCAGAGGATTGTTGAGAGAAGTGTGTGGGGAGTTCATTGTTTCACAGCCAAAAGGAGAGTTCCTGCAGGGAAATAGATACCTGCATTGTTGCCCGGGGAAAGGGGTGGAGTGTGACCCAAAACAACTCCCAGTTTTAGAGAGACATACCTGGATCCCAGTTCTGCAAATCCTGCCTCCTGGTGTGCTGCTTTGTTGCTGAATGACTTTGAACCAAATGCATCCTTTAAAAAAAAAAAAAAAAAAGTGAACAAACTAAACCTTGGGGCCAGAGTAGACAAGCTAAGAGAGTGTCAGAGACATCAGGGGGAAATTTTGCCAGTGAACATTCTGCAGCTTTATGTAGTGACGAGATTAGAGACCCCGTGTGAAAACATCAGTAAAGGAGTTTGCCAGGAAAAAAAAATATTTTGAGAGAGAATTGATACAGTGCTAGGCTAGAGGTGGCGGCTGCATGTTTTGCTCTAAGAGCTACTTCATTTCTCTCATTTCCTTTGCTGCTTTAAGCACTCCAACGATTCCCAGGACTATTATAAAGTACGTTTTTTCCCCTCAACTGTTCACTCCAGGCATTGTCACAACAGCTGCTTTTTGAGGGGGACAAAAACCGACGATTATCAGCTGGTATCCAAAATGTCTTTGGTATTCCCTTCTGCCCACCCTTTACCGAAGCAGTGCTTTGCACAAAGCAGCTACTTCAGAAATAGTGACTCAAAGAGAAAAGCAAGTAATTTGGAAACTCACAAAGGAGCAGGTTTCATGCACAGCTTTTCATTGAAACAGTCCATTTTTTTTTTTTTCGTGTCCTTGCAAGAACCTGAAAATTTCAAGTAGATGAGCATGTACGCTTTCCCAATTGTTGGCACTCGATTCGCTTCTCACTCTGTACCTCTGGACACTGGTGTAATTCATTTTCCTGACCAGTAGGTATATTGTTATTTGCCCAGTAACCACAGCAGCTTGGGGGTAAAAGAAAAAAAAAAAAGGTTCTGTCTTTTGAGGCTGTACAGTACTGCACGTGCTGGACCAGTGACAGTCTCTTGGCCGCTGTGCAGATGCTGACAATATAGTTTGAGGTACGATTTTGTTCTCTGCCCAGCTGTCTTTCGATGTCAGAGGGAGAGGAGAGGAGGAAGGGGGTGAGAAGCCATCCATGGATGAAGATTTTCATTCCTAAAATTATACATTTCTCCTACTTATAGCACAATCAATTCAGGAAGAGGGCAGGATGTTTCCATTTGGAAATAACTCGTGTTGTCCGATAGGATGACAAACAGGGATTGAGGCATAGCAGGCAAGAATAAGTTACAGTACATGTTTGACAAGTAATACGATCCCGTAATTAAAGGTAGATAAAAGTCACTGCCATGTTAACACTGTCAAGTGGCTGAAAGAGTACGAGGCCACACTCACCTTTGCTTGTTCAGTTTCCTTCCGTACTGTTGAATTTTCTTAAATAGTGTCTCACAGGCTGAAGCGATGGATCCCCACCACCCAGTTCTCAATGTATGTGATGTCAGAAGACAGAAATCAGAAGTTGTGTTTCTTCCTGGGCTGTTTCTGCGTCTCCTTAGGTGTGATACCGTTCTCACTTCAAAAATAGAAAGAAATTTATACCTCAGATAAAATGAGGTGGGAATTTTTTTTTTCCTCTAGAATAAACCATGTTTAGGAGCAAGTAGTTTAATTTTGATTACTCACCAAACAACAAACAAACACGAATTATGACCGAAAAGAAAGCAATTATGTCTGTATTCACGTGGGCTTTCAGAGCTTAAGGAGACCAGATGGTTCCGAGGCATCCTGCTCCTCCTGAACGGTTATATATGGCCTCAAGACAGCCAAATGACGGTGTTGGAAAGACAACTTTGAGAATTAGGATAAATAAGGTATCAATTACATTATCAAGTGTTAATGACATCCATGTGACCTGCAAGGAATCAGATTTTTTCAGATCATTCTAGTAAAAACACAGTATCAGTCCATCATTTATTTCAACTTTGTATTAAACGGAATGACAGCGGTTTTAAAAGATTGGCAGGAAGCATCATACGATCTGGGAAGAGGGATCTTGTTTTCATGTGAGAAATAAAGGTATTCCCAAGTTGTCTGGGTACATCGAAACGAGCATACAACTGCATGCGTGCACAAATGAGTTGTCATTTTAGAGCAATTTGTACAGCTATGCATTGATTTCTGCCTGGAAGATTATGGGAAAATACCTATTCAATTCCAGGCAGTTAACTTTCGTAAAAAGGATACTCAAGAGGAAGGAAGAATGAAAGGAAACCTAATTTAAATGCATGTGCGTGTGTGTGGTGTACGTATGTATATGAATGCAAATACATGTACATCCACGTGTATATCCATGGGCATACATCTGCAACACATAGAGATTCTCCCTTTGCATGTGTATGATGCTTTTCAAGAAACTCAAGCACAGTCATCCCAGAACTCTATAACAGCTGTGAGAACAAAGTGTTAAGGGGAAGACCGGAGCCTGGTTAGAGATTTAGGAATCAATTAGGCACGCTTGTTAAACGTGATGTCCGCTCTCAAGGCCCGCTTCCATCGGCGCTAAGTTGGTTTATGAGTAGGAGTGATTTCTTTTCAGTTTTAGGCAGGAGTTTGTTTTATGCCTGCACAGTGGGTGAACTCAAAGGGCCCAGAAAGAAGGGGCTTCCAATTGAGAAAAGCAGTCTGGACAGAAATGCAGGGGCTTGGCTATTTGATCTCCAGAGGCCATGGGAGCATCTAGAGGCTGGCAGTTAGCTGGCTTTTCTTTTCCTTTTCGGATCACTCAGATGGCCTCAAAACCATCCCCGTCGAATTCTTTGAATCCTGAGCTCCTTGGCATTCCCTGCAATTGGCGTGGAAGTTTGAGAACTATTTCTTCAGGCTTCTTCAAGTTTCCCTGAACATACAGGTCACTCATTAGGTTGCTGGGTCTCCTTACCTCACAGCCTCCGTGCCTGGCACATAGTAGGTTCTCAGGAAAAGTGTGTTGAATACACAGAAGTGTAGATTAGTCTAACTTGCTCTTATATTTTATGAACATCTTTCCCATGATTTCAGGTAGCAGTCCCTCTATCTTGTATTGTCCAAACAAATCAGTGACCACAACAGCCGCAAACAGACTAAAGCCTGGGTTGAATGTCCAGTGGCAACTCTAACAGGTTCAGGGAAGAGCAAGAAGCAGCAGCAGTCTTTGAGCTGAATCCTCAAGGAGTAGCCTGCGAGCCAGCTGCGATTTTTCTGCCACCTGCAGTTGCATTTACCGTGCCTCCCTCCCATCCCAGGAAAATGAGTCTTCAACAAGAAGTTATGTAGAAGTAGTTCTTCAAACCATTGCACCAGAATTTAAAAAAAAAAAAAAAAGGAACAAAATGGAACTCAGATGCCTCATGCCGTGTATAGTTTATAAAGTGATGAAGTCACAGACACAAATGAAAAAGACACAGAGAGCTGTCTTGTTTTCAGTTAAGCGCTGATTGCCTGTTAGCAGGTTGAATTTGCATAGGTTCTTATTTACCAAGATACAAGTATGAGTGGCGCCTCTTTTTACCGTATCCAGAAAGCAGAGTCCACACGGTTGAAGAGACCAGAGCTGCCATTTCAGATCCACCACAATCATCTTTCGTACCCGCAGGACCATCGGTGTTTAGGTACAGCCTTTGCAGTCTCCCCTTATGTGGGAATATGAAGACACCAAGCAAGGGAGTAGGGGTTTTTTTGGGGGCGGGGGGAGGTAAGTCGCCTGTTAGCAAAACAAAACAAAACAAAAAAACTAGCAAAACAAGCAGAGAGCTTGTATTTCACTTTTTGTTTTGCAGTCTTCAACCTTCAGGAGGGAAAACAAAACAATGCAAAACAAAAACGCTGTGTATATATTAGCTTGGGCATATATCCCTCAGTCTAATTTCTATTTCTTGCCTTACAAACTGAAAAATGAGATTGTCACATGCTATTAAGGTAGCTGCTTTATTATGATTGGATTCATGTATTGTGTAGCACTTTTCCTGCGTCGTTGAGAAAAATGCATAGGGACACATTCAACAGGACCCACGGCACAGCGGAGACCACATTTCCCCTCAGCGCCCCTGTGGAGGTTGCACTCCTACTCCGAAAAGTCGGCGTTCAAGAAATGGTCCACTTGTGGGTGCGCTTTTGTTAAAGGGCACAGTGATGTTTCCCAAAATGCTTGCTTGCTTGGTGGATGAGGATCCCAAAGAAGAGGAGTGTATTCTTTTCAGAAGTGATTTGGACAAAAATTTAAACTCTTAACTCATTTATGTCAGTATTTTTTCCTAAGTAATTGGAGAGATAAAGGAAAGACCTTATTATTTCACCCAAAAGGATGAAGCAAAAAAGAGTATAGGGTCCCATTTTCTCTCTAAGGGCTTCAAACTACAGAAAACAGGAGAGGGGAGGACCGGGGTACCAAGTAACCCAATCTGTTTCACGAATGCCTCTGGCAGTGACCTCAGCTTCAGACAGGCCGTATCAGTAAGCGCTCTGCCTGCTTTCTGAATCCAGGGTCTGGGCTCTGATTGACAGGCACCCCAAGAGAGGGCCTGTTTGAGGAAGACCTTAGGTTTTGGCAGAACTTTGGACTGGGGGAACTCGCTGTCTTGTTACCATGTATGAATCCTCCCTCTCAGAGATAAACCTGGTTTTGCTGGAGGACTCATTTTTACACACTGAGAGCTTCAACGTACCGATAATAGAAGGGCAAAATGCTTTTACTCTCTGGCTAAAACTCCCCTTCCAAAGCTCCTGCGAATTGAGAAGTTGACAGGCTGGAACAATGTGGCATAGGCCTTGGCATTTCACACTGCTGGAAAAAGACAGGACTACCTCCACGTGTTGCAAAGAGTGTGATAATGGTAATACTAATAAAAGGACCTGAAATACGTTTCCCTTAGAAAGCTCTCATCCATGCACACCCTTTGAAGTCCCGTCATGGGATGGTGAGAGAGAGGCGGGGGAGAGAGAAACCAACTCTAAGAAGTGAGTGCCTCTTCTCTGGAACATTGTAGTCTGCCATTCTCTCCTTTACTAATAAAATTGCGATTCTGAAAATTGATCCTAAATGAACAGGAAAGAACGAGGCTGTCTAACATCTGGCTTTAAAGGCTTATTTGACTAGTGTGGCCCATTCCCATAGGCATGAAAACACACGCATTCAAGTGGTTGTGAGGCTCGTGCTAAGTAAAAAAAAAAAAAAATTGGTAAAAATCACATTTTTCACTTTTAGACCTCCTTGTCGCCTCCCATGTATCCCCAAAGAAATTTCTGTATTTTTAGCCATTGAAAAAAACAGTTCAGACCGAGGCACTTAGAAATGGTGACAAGCAGTGACAGGAAATGCTGCTTGTGCTGGTGTCCTTCATAACTTAGTGAGACCACAGCTGGCCGATTTGCCCTTAACTTCCTGTTTGGGGGCTATTTGGGTTAAAAGTAACAGTGTTTTCCATATAGAATTCTTTTTTTTTTCTCTATTCTGTAAGGCCACAATAAATCTGTCACTGGACTGCATGTTTTGTATATTTTATGGACTGTATCATGTGGTTTGAGTTTAATTTGGAAGGCAGTACTTTTATAATCAGGAGTCCCCCGTCCTGCCCGCCCTCACTCCCCCACCCCGCCACACACACGTGCAGCTTTAGGGTCTGGGATTGCACGGGCCTTCAAAAGTTTATAGCTCTATTTACACAATAGTGATTGCTGAGGAGGGCATTTCCTGCCAGTTAATGACTGGTTGGAAAGGCCAAAAGTCCAAAGCCAGGAGGAGAGGACCATTCATTAAATGCCACGAAGGGACCAGGGCTCTTTTATCACGAGGCGGTGAGGAGAAAATGAAACCACATTCTGCTTTTTGAAGAGCCCAGAGCCACATGTGGATGCGGTGCCTTGTGGGATGGAAAATGGAGCTTCTTTCTGACAGGAACCAACCAGCTTGCCCACAGATCACCAAACCGAGACTCCAGTGGGCAGGGCATTTCCTTTTGGTTGATGACCCAGTGGAGAAGGGACAAATAAAGATAATGGCCCCGAACTTGCCAAGTAGTAACTGGGAAAATGCTCCACTCATAGGTGTTACAGCTACCTTAAAAACCTTTAAGGGGGCACCTGTGTGGCTCAATCGGTTGGGCGTCCGACTTCAGCTCAGGTCATGATCTCATGGTTCGTGGGTTCGAGCCCCCGCGTCGGGCTCTGTGCTGATGGCTTGGAGCCTGGAGCCTGCTTCAGATTCTGTCTCCCTCTCTCTCTGCCCCTCCCCCACTCATGCTCTGTCTCTCAAAAATTAAATAAACTTAAAAAAAAACAAACCTTTAAGGGCACATGACTGACTTTCCTGATTGGGTGAATAACTGATTGTTGCAAAGTGGACAAGAACTTAGAGACGGAAAGAATGATGTCTTTTCCAAGTCAGTTTCACGGGACACCAGTATCCCATTTTGATTCCCTCATATAATGAAGGTAAATAAGGTACAGAGGTACTTTGCCTTGCATGGAAGTACCTTTGAGGGCTGTAATATTAACCATTTAACCTAAGACATTCCCAGGAAACAGTTTTGTCCCCAGTATGCTTCTTGTGTGTTATAAAGCAGCTGAGGTGTGAAGAGTTTGGCATTGATTTAGAGCAAAAACAGGGTAAGACTGAGATTAGGTTCACATCCAGGAATTCCTGACTTCCTGGCCTGTCCTTCACTCCCTTAGCTTCCTAAGCCTTCAGTTTGCCAAAATGTTCAATGTTCATGAAAGATAAACATCTGTTCCGAATTCTTTAGTAGATACCACTACGCAAGGGAGGTGTATGACACCCCCCACTTCAGAACTTAGCTTGATCCTTTACCTCGAGATGTTAATTTCTTTCAAATACAGGCAATCATTATAGGCCAGACACCTGGGTTTCTTCATAGGATGGAGCAATCTGTCACATGCACAATAAACCAAATATTAAGTTTCATTTTTGGGTCTGGCAAATGTCATTATACGCTTTTTAAAATCTTCAGTAATCCGAGGGGTTCTGGTCCTTACCAGTTCACAAAAGAGTTTTCTGAAGTTTAAAACACCCTGCAAATGAACTGTATACCCATTACCATTGTTATTATTAGATGATACCATTAGAAGATACCGGGAGCCCATTTGTAAACAGAGAGATGTATGAACTAAAAAATAAGCTTGTTTAAAATGTGATTTTATTTTTTGAACATTCTTGAGTGTGAAAGTTAAGATACACTACAATTTTGCTAGCTCAGGTTAAAGACAATATTCTGATGTACGAAATGTTTTTGATTAAGAACGAACAAGATTTTTCTAAAAAGATATTTTATTGGCCTGAATATTAACACTCATTGCTAATTAACAACATAGCTGCATTTAAATAATGATCCAGAAACGTAAGACACGTCCTTCCATCTTGACATTACTATTTAAATAATGATCCAGAAACGTTAGACGCGTCCTTCATCTTGACATTATTATTTCGTTTAGCAGAATCTCTCCTTATTGGTTATTCAAAAATATATTTCAAACTGGATCAGGCTCAGTTACCACAGTGTACTAATGGCATCAAAATTAATGAAGATTTACCCTACTGCGTACGGATCCAACAACATTACTTGCGACATGAGAAAAGTCTATTCATTTTATCATCGTAGTTTTTAAGTGGTGGGCAACAGCTCAATAGTGCATAATGAAATTCATTTAGTAGGTTGTGACTAACATTTTTTTAAAAAACAAAATTGAATTAAAAAGTAAGAAAATGTCAGAATATATCATGTAGTAAGGTTAGATATTTCGGACAAGACTTTTTCAGATCCATACCCATATGTACTTAGGATATGAAGTGTGTTTCTTACTATTTGTTGCTGTCAAAAAGGTTTAAAAGTCAGCGTTTTAGTGGATGTTCTTTCAAACTGTTTTGTCCTCTGTTTTTGAGGGGAAGGTGGTCAAGATACTGGGGCTAGGGTGCTGATATACGGAGCGGTGTTAGTTAAGTACCTTGAGAGTTATGGTGTCTGGTTTTCAAACTGAGAAGTGGGATGTATTATTATCAGAATGCTGTAAGGTTTAATGTCTATGGGACTTTGTAATCCTGAGGAGATACACTTTGTGCAAGTGTTATGTATTTACCAAGTGGTATTGCTAAAACATGAGTAACAGAAAAGAGTGCTCGCTGGGAAAGAAGCCAAAAAAGGGCATCTTAGGGAGAAAAAAAAACAACTAAAGATCTTGGGATAGTTGGGTCTGAGTTGCTTTTAGCAGCAAAAGAATTGTTAAAAAAAATTTTAATGTAGGAAAAGGCGCACCTTAGGGTGAGTTAAATGTTAAGTTAAAAGAGTTCAAAAATTGCTTTTGGTTTTTGCAAATCAAAAATGGTCATATCCAGAGAGAATATGTTTGCAAGAAGAAAGCTGATTTTTAAACAAATATAAATGTACACATTTACCATACATTGGAAGAAAACCTGAGTATGGCTGTGTTTTCTGCAATGAGCAAAGGCACATATTAAATGAATTTGAAAATTGTTGATGGGAGGCAGAAGGCGAGCATCTGTTAAATATATCTAGGATATTGATGCGAATGATTATACAAATAGAGAAGACAATAGCCACATAGCTTTCATTACTGGTTTATACTAATGAGAACTAAGCCAAGTAGAAGAAAAGAAAAAAGATTTACTCATACAAAGTACTCAGTGTGATCTATTAGGAGATTGGAAACACCCTTAGCAGCCTGTACAATTTCTGAGTGTTCCTTTGACTTCAGTAATTGTTAGAAGGAAAGAAAATATTGCTTTCTGGGGCACTTTGCATCTCCATCCTGTTGGATCATAAGGATCTTGTCTTTGTCCCCTCCCCACCTCCCCAGTTCCTTGCCAGTGCCATTAAATCTCACTGCCGCTTTCTCAACTCGGAGAATTCGAAATGAAATTAGGCTTTTCATCATAGACATTTAAATGTTAAACTTAAGTTACTGCTCCGAAAATAAAATATAATCTTAGCTCTAATGAGTTGGTAACTAAATTCTGTCATTGTAAATGAGTTCTCATCTCCCTCTTCAGATAAGCCATATTTAAAATTTAAGAATAGAAAGGAGTTACATTGCTAATGGTTGGGTAATTAGCAATCAGTTTATGAAATGAGATGTAAAACAAATTAAGCACAATAAAGTGTTACTCCATCACAACAACAACAACAACAACAACAACAAAACCTCATAACAGACATTTCCAGATCCCGGGAGTGACAGCTTTTAGCTATTTCTTTACTCTGTTAAAGTTGTTTAGGAAGCACAAATATGTATGTTTTTACGCCAAAAGATAGCTTTGCTTATAGCGTCCATTTCACCATAAACAACATGTACAGAGTGGCATCAGGTAGGTGCAATAGATCCAGGCGGTCAAAGCGTGAGTTATTCAGCGTTTGCAGCTGCAGCGAGCATATGGCTGGTTGTGCGTTTTAGACAAACAAGATTAGTCATTGGTTTGGGGTATCATCTCCTTCTTTTACTGAAGCCCTCTGGGCTTTTTGTTAGGGAATACTTGGCAAATGATTGGTGATAAAAAGTTATGTAAGAAGATACGCTAAAGCCAACTAAACCCCAAGCGACCACTCATTTCATGTGACCTTCTACCTTTCCTCAGTCTGTTTGTGAGATATTATGATCCCTCACGGGACACATCTGCCAAATTTTAAACTTTTTAAACTTTAAACATTTTAAACTTTAAGGTACACACAGAACTCAAGACCTTTAACAGGCGAGTTCATTTTGTTTTTTGTGAACAAAAATCCACCCCCAGAAGGCAATGAGACTGTGAGGGCAAAGTGTCTTCTAGAATGAAGAAGGAAGACAGAAGGGAAGAGAAATGATAGATTTGCTTGTCTTTGACTAGGATAATCCCTTATACCATATTCCTCATTTGGGGGGAACCTACTGGCCAAGAGAAAATTAAGACTTTAAGATTGCTGTGGGCAGAGGTTTTCCTAACTGATAAGTGAGGAAAACGCTTTGGTCTGAAGAACTGTGACCATTAGCACTTTCGGGAAGCCTGCAGTGGTTAGGCATAAGGAAAGCAAAAGCCTGATCATGAATGTGGGCTTCAGGAGAGGAGCTCTGGCTCATACTGTTCCTCATGTTAGGTAACAATTCAAATGGAACAAAACCCTTTTGAACTGCGAGGTTGGTTGGTTTCTAGGTGAAAATGAAGGGAATGTCATGAAGTGCGCATGCAGACATCTGAGGCGTCATACTTTCAGCTTCCTAAAGCAGAGCCGACTTAGGAAATAGGAAGTCAGAAAATACAATCAACAACGATTGCTTTCTTTTGTGTCCTTAAGGGTCCCTTTGCTTGGTGTGAATGGTGGCACAGAAGGTAGCGAGGTGAGATGTCAGAGGCCTGTGACATCCCTTGACACTTCCTTCTTCTGGTAGGTCCAGACCAGGTGCCACGGGCTCTTGGAGTTCTTGAGGGGCAGCACTTACTACCACTGCCTCCAGGAACATCTTCTACTTCTAAATCAGTCTTAATATCCCTAGGCAGGAGTTTATATCTAGGAATAAAATTTGAACCCCCATTCTCACCCCCAATAAAAATGTCCGTTATTAGGGTGTTTATTTAGAGTCAGCTGACATTTATCGAACAATTACTTTATGCCAGATGCACTGCTAGGTGCTTTCATTTTGTTATGGCAAAATTTCCTGTAGCTGTGAAATACAAGTGCTCTCCTTGGTCTGATAGTTACCAAGATAATAATTATACCTTCAATTCTTCACTCACTTTTCAAGACCACCCCCTCCCCAACACACAATAATTTCTTCTTTATCTAGTCACAATTCTCTTCCTCATTTGGGGACCATCTCATGTCCTATGGCCTGCCTCTTCTGTCAGCGGAGGCATTTATTTCCTTATAAGTCAAGCCAGCATTAATCTCTTACTCATCTGGATAGAACTGAAAAACTGGTTTAGCTCTCTGGTCAATGGTGCTCCAGTAGGACAGGAGAGATCAGAGGATGGAGAGTGAAGAGTCAGGAAAATGATGTCGAGCGAAATAGCATGTGGAAACCCCTAGAACAAAGTGGATTAAACTTGTCCAGAATGTAGAGAAAATAACAGAGCAAGACTTTGGGAGTCCATCATGTACCCCTTGGGGTGGACAAGACAGCCTAAGGAGAAACAGCAGTGGAGGACACTCTTTGATTAAGGGCTAAGAAGAGGAATGTTGGAATTTCACAAGGAAAGAAGATGGAGGGAATTAAGAGTTTTGTTGTGTTTTTAAGGTAGGAGTGACTTAGATAATGCTCACCTGCTGACGAGCAGGCTTAGGTGAAGCAGAATGTGATCTTTGATCCTCCTTTCGCTCACCAAATGTCAAACGTAAGAAGCGTGTGTAAATCACCAACTATGTATGGAGTAACTCCCTTGCTGGCACACAGCCTCTGTGGTAATATGCCCAGTAGTACTTGTGCAGTCTGAGTAAGTAAACCATGAAGAACTCTCCTGTTTATTCTTTTTGCCCTTAAGGTATAGGATTAAGCTTGTCACAAAAGAAGTGGGGTAGGTTTGAACAAAACAACACTGAGAAGGTGGAATTCAGCCAGAGTAATAGATGAGATTGTTTTTAAATGGCTTTAGAGACCTGACCTTGCTACTGGATTTCTGTAAATGTGACTGACATCTTTCTATGGGTCAGGCACCAGGCAAATGAACGACAAGGTGAAGAAAGCTATAAAGAATAATGAAGATTCGAATATAGCTGCCAGGGATGTACTTTTACTTTATGATTTACCTTTAGACTAGGATCCTGTGTCAGTCCTTCATAAAGTTAGAAATTTCAACATGGGCAGCACCTTCCCTGTGTTGCATTTAGCAACTTCAGTTTTTCGTGGATTTTCTGTTTTAACATGTAATGAAAAAAATAAGCATCAGGTCCAGACTCAGGTCCCCTTATTGTAACCATCCTCCCCATTTTCTCTTTTAGAACATAATCTTACTCGTTTCTCGGAAGCTGACAGTTACTGGTACAAAATATCTTGAACACAAGCTTTGTATTTAATGTCTGGATCAATGTTGATTCTAGTCAAAGAGAAAGGGTTGTTACTTGGAGGTTCTGAAAATACTTTTTGTCCTAAAGAAGAAAATGATGCAAATTTGGCAACGTGTTGAAAAACTTAAATCTTTGAAGTTATCGTAAAGGTACTGACGATCTACGCCAGCATTTCCCACTCTGTTTATTTTGCCACATATTCCAGGTAAAGAATTGGGGGGAGGCAGCGGGGATTGTTAGGTAGAATGCCTGGGAATTGATGGCTAAAATGAATACCACATTCTGAGGATTAAATTGCATTAAAGCTATATTCTCTATCCCCCCAAATATCTGTGATATTTGTGATAGCATACCTATATGATAGCATATGCGTATATACATATACATAAGATTATAATTTTAGCTTGTGTTTTTTAGGCTGCATTTCAAGTTACTGTGCAAACATTACTTGTTGATAAGAATTTAAGAATATTCCACCAACAGGGATCAAAATAGTTTCATAACATCTTCCTGCCAGGAGAGTATACTGCACAAAATTAAGAGTGACTTAGATTAAAAGACCCGCATCCCCAGGAAAAATGTTTGTTAAATAGATTTCAAAAATAACTGAAATTTTTGCTTTTAATTTCCTGTTTATGATTTCTACTTTATAGAAGTAGAAATCTTCTTCCTTACCATTTGAGCCTGTAGAAAATAGGTATCTATAGTATCCTAAATAGAGAAGCAAACCAAATGGTTTTACATTTAAGTTATTGGGGATATCTTTTTACTTTGTTCAAGTAAAAATATCCGGCATATCCAAACTTAAAATAGTAGTATAAAGGAGCTTATTCAATCTGTGATCAACATTTTCCAACTCTTTGCTTGATAATTGGAAGGATCGCACAAGAAGGCAAGTTCATATGGTCGGTTTAAATTAAGGCTATTGTGTTGAGGGAATCAAACAGCTTTGCAATCAAGTTGTGAACTCTATGCCTCTATAACTAATTAATTTAGTTTGATACCTCTTCAGAGGTCTTGTTCCATGTTCCCAATTAACTAGACCTCTCCGGTATCTCAGTTCCTCCTCTGGGGTCTGCTCTCTGGTTTATTATTATTACAATTACGTATTGGATTCAGTAGAGAAATTGAATTTGCAAATGGATCCTTTTTGGGTTTGACGAGTATCAGTGATAACACATTATCAGTGAACTTGTATTTTGTAACAATGAGGTTTTGCACAGTGAAGTTAAAATAATTAAAATTATTAATAATTAATATTAAAATAATTAAAAGCAAAATAATATAGAAAAATGTGTTTTCTGAAAGTCAGTACTGTTATCTTTGTGGGTATGCATGATTAATATTGTAACAAATACCAGAGAAATGATGACTTGTTCGTTGAGCTTATCATGGGGAAAAATCCAGCAAGGAAGATGAAAGTGAGTGATGACAGAAAACCTTTGCCTCCGCTTCTGCCCAGCTGTGTTCACTTGAGAGGAACATTTATGTTAGGATGCCAAGTACCTTGTCTTTTTCAAAGCTAGGGGAGTCTGATTTTGTTGGACTTGCTGTCTCTGAGAGGTATTTGCTTCTTCAGATTCGAATTCCATTTGATTTCTCTTGTGTTTGTTCATCATTGGAGCTCTCTCTCATCTCAACAGGTTACCTTCCATTTGGCCTCAGTTCCTGGTACAGCATTCATGTTCCTTATGATGCATGTTGACATTCAAAGGTTCTGTAGCCTCTTTTCTTAGCAAGAATTAGATTCTCCTAGTATTTGAATTGAAAACTGCAGCCTTGTATGTGGAGAATGGTTGGCAAAAAGGGGGAAGGAGGCCAATTTATCTGACTCCAGTCCACAAGCTACATAAATTCACGTGGCATATCGACCCTGGCATCCTTCCAGAGCAGTCTTTGACCAGATAATCACTATACCTATAACACTGGAAAATTGCTCTGGGAATAAAGTATAGCAGACACCATGTCTTCTTTTGGTTTGGAAAGCGTATTTACAGACTACATATTTATTAGTTTATAACAGCGCATCCTAAGTGCTAAGTGCCTTTCCCCTGTCATGTAGGCACAGAAGCGCACACAGGGACAGTTTTGACTGATATTTAAACCCGAGCTCTGTAATAGAGTGCAGTTGTATTAGAGATATGCGGTGGCGGCGGACCTTCTGCAGTTGTACGTTTCCATATAAAATCTGGCCTAAAATCAGTCAAGCACACCTTTTCCTTTACATTTAATATTGATTACAACCAGCTGTTAAGATCATATTAAGAAATGATAGGAAGGGACACCTGGGTGGTTCAGTCGGTTAAATGTCTGAGTCTTGGTTTCGGCTCAGGTCATGATCTCCCAGTTCATGAGTTCAAGCCCCAAATAGGGCTCTGTGCTAACAGTGCAGAGCCTGCTTGGGATTCTCTGTCTTCCTCTCTCTCTGCCCCTCCCCCACTCGTTCTGTCTGTCTGTCTGTCTCTCTCTCTCTCTCTCAAAGTTAAACATTTTTTTAAAAAAAAAGAAGCGATAAGAAGAGGTAATATAATTTTGTGCTTTTTAAAAAAGTATATTTAAATAACCTCTAGATGCAATGCAGGGCGCAAACACACAACCCCAAGATCTAGAGTCACACACTCTTCCAATGGAGCCAGCCAGGCGCCCTGTACTCCTTTCTGATAGAAACAGTTATTTACTCTGTGTTAAGCACTATGATAAGCACGTTGCACACGCTCTCTCATCTAATCCTTACTGCAACCCTGTGATGTTGGTGTTATTATCTATCTCCTTTTTACAGATGGGGACCTGAGGCTCAGAGAGATTGGTAGCATGTCCGAAGACATTCTGCCAGTAAACGGCAGCATCAACACTTGAATTTAAGCCACTGACTTAAAACCAACCAGGCATTTAAAATATGCCTCCACCGTCTGTGCTTAAAATCTCCGTGGTTATATTATGGACATATAAAAAGGTTTCATTGGGAACTTGAGTTTGCTGTCTCTTTCACAATGCATTAGTGACCTCAGACTGAGCACTGGATAAAGACAGTGATGCGGGACTGAAGTAAACATCTGGAATGTCCAAAAGCTACAGACTTTCCAAATTTTAGAACTATAAACTCTTAGAAGTGGAGGGGAGAAAGCATCATTCAGTTTACAGTACCCTGGTGCAGGATAAGTCTGCTCTGCACACTACTGTCGGTAACAGCAACCAGACTTTTAGAAGTTATATTGTGGTGAGATATACTATTATTTAGTAGTGGTGGTGCTTGATCCTTTTATAGGAACCTTTTGTTTAGGAGATCTTAACATAAACTGTGCTGAATGCATGCAGCTATCAGCACATTTTATTTTATTTTATTTTTTTAAATTTTTTTAATGTTTTTAATTTTATTTTTGAGACAGAGAGAGACAGAGCATGAGTCGGGGAGGGGCAGAGAGAGAGGGAGACACAGAATGTGAAGCAGGCTCCAGGCTCTGAGCTGTCAGCACAGAGCCCGACGCGGGGCTCGAACTCACAGACCGCGAGATCGTGACCTGAGCCGAAGTCGGATGCTCAACCGACTGAGCCACCCAGGCGCCCCCACAGCACATTTTAAATGCCTGGTTGGTTTTTCTGATATTCGACCTCACAGAACTTTTCTGTTTCAGCTTTCCATCCCACTTGCAGTTTCGTTTTGTTCCTTTCCTTTCCTTTCCTTTCCTTTCCTTTCCTTTCCTTTCCTTTCCTTTCTCTCTCTCTCTGTCTCTTTCTTTCTCTCACTTTCTCTCTGCATTGGTTGTTCATTCAGCATACCCTTATTGAGCACATTCCATGAGTCAGCCATGTTTCTAGATCCTGAAGATATAACCCTGAGCAAGTATTCAAATAAGTTTTAATATTAAGGTCAGGAACCTAGGCATTTTTCTATAAAGAATTTCCAAAGTAAAGTAACAGCTAAATTGAAGAAGTTGTTGATCTAGTTTTAAAGAGAAGCAATGAATTGAGACAGCTTTGGACTCCCACTTAGTCTGTTACCTTTAAGGAGAAAGTTGATTTCTTACATGAAGACCCGCACTCAGCCTCTCTGTTCTTTGCTTTGCCTCCCTTGCATGTGGACCACCAGCTAGCACAATGTCTTCCATAGAGCAGGTGCTCACTACTTCCATTAGTTTAGCAAGTATTTGTTGAGAACTTAGTATATATGAGGTATTGAGCCAGTGACAAGATGAATAAGACATGTCCTTGAGTCGCTCACCGTAAAGCACCCAACTAATCCAAAGTTCCACTACTGTGTGACAAGATGGGCAGACGTGTTTGGGAATGCTAAAACCCTGAGTGGCATTCCATGCTGGATCTAATTTATCCACTCATCTGATATGCATATCTCTTCTGGGGCATTGACCCATCCAATAAGAAGGCACAGTGAAGTTAATCTGCATTTTTCTAATCTCAGATGCCCGCGTACTTGACTTCAAATCTACGCATACAATGCAAGTACACATTTCACTGGTAAATAAAACTTAAGTAGAGTCTGTTGTTGATATTGATTGGTACCTCCATACATCACATCTTAATAGAACTTTGAATAATCTTTTTTTACACTTATTTATTTATTTAGTAACCTCTATGCCCAATGTGGGGTTGAACTCATGACCCCAAGATCAGGAGTCACATGCTCTACTGACCAAGTGCCATACCAGGCACCCCAATCTTTACAGTTGTTTAGAAAGTACTTAGATTCATTATCTGCCCAAATCCCTAGTAATAAGCCTATAAATCTTAGGTTATGTTTATGCATCTTTATGCCCACAAGAGGCAGTAAGGGTAGAGAGGGGCAGCAAGTATTCTGGAGCATGCTTCTCATCCACTGCGTGACCCTGGACCAAGTTACTTAATCTTTCTCTGTCTCACTTTCCTTGTCTGGAAAATGGGGACAATAATGGTCCCTGCCTCGCAGGATTGCCATGAGCAGTAAATGCATTGATGTATGTGAAAAAGCTAAGATTAGCACCAGGCACATGGTAAACACTGTGCACATTTGCTGTTATTACAACTTCAATCCAACTGAAATTATATGCTTTACTCTGTTTTTCACAAATCATACATACTCATCTTTACATTTTCTTAGGTTTTTTTATTTTGAGAAGAAGCATGAGCAGAGGGAGGGGCAGAGAGAGAGGGAGACAGAGAGAATCCCAAGCAGGCTCCGCACTGTCAGCGCAGAGCCAGACATGGGGCTTAATCCCACGAACCGCAAGATCATGACCTAAACCAAAATCAAGTGTCGGACACTTAACCGATTGAGCCACCCAGGCACCCACATACTCATCTTTAAATGACATTCAAGCCATTGGAGATTGATGTGAGGGTTTCTCTTACATGGAGTCTATAGTCCTTTGAGTCTTTTCACCCTAAAAGACAAGTAAGTTCACTTTTATCTATACTTGGAAATGAGAGACCAACTTTGACATTACTATCTGCTCCTTTTACATGACCAGAATTTTACAACAAATTACATGGCTATATCCTATCAGCTTGGTAAAATCTCCGTGGCTCACACATTATCCCATGCTGAGGGATCAGTGCTTTTAGAATGCTTGATGTGTAGCTTAAAAGCTACAAAAAAATAAGGCATACAACAGAATTGGATTTACACTTTTTGACTGCATTGATGCCATTCTGCTGGCCAGCCTTGTCATATATGTGGGTATTTCTTTAGTCAAGCAGTATGCTGTCTAGGGGCCAAAATTTAATGGTGAGTTTCAGTCTTCTGCTGATAACTGGTTTTGGCAACGCTCAGGAATTCTGTGCGGCCAAGACAAATGGACGAAGACAAAGTCATTTAGAGCAACAGTGAATTAACATTGGGATTACTGTTTTGGCCTCAGTGTGGGTGATTGTTCGCCTATCATCTTTCTGTATTGTTTCACAATCATTATTTCCAGGGCACCGATGATATAGTCACTTTCAGGGTTAAGCACGGGGAAAAATGCTGAAAGTGGCATGAAGGAGTGAGTGAGCCAGTCTGGCACAGAAAGCCGGACACCGGTGGGACTAGATGCCATACAAAGTACAGCTCAGGCCAGGGTCCAGGGTCAGACCCACTTTATGGACCAACTTGGTACAATTTCTTCATCGTTATATTTACATTACAGTTTATCTTTGTCATTAAGTGACAACATAGTAATACTGTGCCCAACAAGAAAGCTTCCTCAGTAGCAGTAAGTAGATGGGTTAATTAACTCTCACATGTACAGTTGTTCTCCATTTTTATTCAGATATCCCCTTACATAAAATACACAAGCAGTTAAGTTGCGTTTAGAAATTCACCAACAAACAGCCTCTATAACCTACTGTAATTATCTCCAGAAATCATCATGTGTTCAGTGACTAACTCTCCAGAGCTTTTACTAAAGATAAATAAACAGAAGCAGCACTAACCAGTTCCCTTGTATTTCCTAATCTTTGGCATGCCTTTTAGCCATATTTTAGACCTAAGGAGGACTCAGTCTCTCCCTAGGAATCCAGACTATGCTTTCTCCTTGTTGGCCTGCTGGAAAATGTAAACCTCCCTCTTGCTGATCAACCTCAGTCCAACCAGGCTCTTGGACATCCCTTTACATTGTGCACATGTCAAGAGATCTGAGCATGTGGTGTGCGTTAGCAAGCACCAGGCACAGAACAACTGTGGGATAGGCCAACAGTACACATCTGTATATTAAAATACCTACTGGAGAGGTAGGCACCTGGGTGGCTCAGTCGGTTAAGTACTGACTTCAACTCAGGTCATGATCTCGTGGTTCGTGGTTTTGAGCCCCGCGTCAGGCCCTGTGCTGACAGCTCAGAGCCTGGAGCCTGCTTCGGATATGGTGTCTCCCTCTCTCTCTCTGCCCCTCCTCCACTCACACTCTGTCTCTCTGTCTCAAAAATAAAATAACCATTAAGCAAAAATTTCATAAAATAAAATAAAATACTTACTGGAGTACTGCCTTGTTGGTTGGAACATAAACACTCACCAGAGCATCCCTTCCACTGCACACTTCCTGGGCACCCCGGTGAATCAGCAACAAAAATTTAGCCATGTGCCCAGTATATCCCTCAAGGCATGACTGGTGTTTCTAATCGCGAGCCAGAATTACCCAAAAAAGACATGATTTTGTTTGTACTATTCTATGCCTAAGGGGGTAACAAAAGTTTGAAAAAGCATTCCAGAAAGATTTCTCTCCAGATTGATTAAGAGAGACAAATATTCATGTGTAAGAGTTTCTTTTTTTGAAATCGCATTTTTATTGATTCCCCCTCCTTGCCTGATGGTTCCAATAAATGAGGTGTTAATATAATAAGACCTTAACATGAATTTATGGACTTTTGTAGTATCTTGATGGGCCAACAATACTAATAAAAAATTGTCATAGAAATTATGGTGTTGAGAAAATTATTTGGGGATCATAACCAACATTATAAACAAGTAGCTACTTTCAGTGAAAGCACTTCCAAACTCATAGAGTTGGTGGGGGGAAAGAATATAGAATATTAATCTTCTGTGTTCTCTTTTTTAATGAAAAATAATGGAAGAATTATTTTCTTATTAATAGTCTTAAGGGAGCCTGGTGAAGAATTCTAAAATGAACTGGTGTCACCACTGAATTTTTGCACGTGCACCTTTTTTTTCTCGTAAAAATGCATTTGTATCTGGAGGGAAAATTACTCTCTCGTCAATATCATGCATGCTTCAAAATACTTCTGCATTTTTTAGAAATAGCAATGTAGACTAAAGGAATGATAAAGATGAAGAACACTTTAAAATGTTTTTTGAGGTTCAGGGGCGCCTGAGTGGCTCAGTCAGCTGGGCGGCCGACTTCAGCTCAGGTCATGATCTCGTGGTCTGTGAGTTCGAGCCCCACGTCGGGCTCTGTGCTGACGGCCCAGAGCCTGGAGCCTGCTTCCGATTCTGTGTCTCCCTCTTTCTCTGCCCTTCCCCTGTTCACGCTGTGCCTCTATGTCTCTCAAAAATAAATAAACATAAAAAAAAATAAAAAAAAATGTTTTTTAAGGTTCAATTTGCCAGTGGAAATTTTTTTCCAAATTTAACGGTGACACTTTGCTTGTCCCGCAAGGATTTGTAAATGCCATATGGAGATGAATGTTCACTGCTACCCTCTATTAGAGGTAGGATTCTCCTGAAAAGAACATTATACAGATGGAAATGTTGCTTGCGTGTGCTTAGGGGAAAACTACATCAATTTCTTCAAAAGCATAGCTTTAAAACTTAAGTTCAGCTTCGTATCATTCAGGGTAGTGAGCAACAAATATTTTAATTTATTTAAAAGATTTACCACTATCATGACAAAATAAATACATAGTAGCTTACAAAATGTGCCCGAAGTAGAATTTTCTATGTGCAAATATATATACTTAAAGTAATTTCCTCGAGGGGACCTATTTGATAGGCTCCATGTTAAAATCCAATACTTAAGCTAAGACATATTTTTGAAAACCTACTATGTGCTCAGCACCAAAACTATTTTGGTTGCTTTTTTTTTTTTCCCATATTATTCCTTTTCCATTTCCTTGTTAAGCCTGTTCTTTCATTTCAGCTTCCACCTACTTTTAGAAAAATGGCATTTCAGTTGCATCAGATGGTTTTTAAAGCATGTTCTTCTTACCTCTTTTTAGCATAACTAGTGTGCTTGGATAGCCAATGCAATCGGATATTTTGTGTGTATGTGATTCATCTTTAGCTTAGAGAGTACTGTCCCACTTATCACTAATCGTTTTCATGATTTTTCTATTGCATCAATAACCCAACAAAGGAATGCAGTATGGAATTAGTATTTTCCTTGGGTTTTAACTGTCATTTCTAGTTTTACTAGAATGTGAAAATGGAGAATGCCTCCATTCTTTATGTTATCTGATCAACATTTGCAATTGTAAGGAGCAGGTTTTCTTGATTTTAGCCGACAGTGTATAAGATATATTCGATTTTGGATTTATATTGGAGCATCCTATCTTTCTACTTACTAGGAGTTGCTGATAGATTTTCTCAGATACAATGAAATATTAATTAAGTGGAAGTCAACCGTCTGAAACCCATACTCAATAAGAATCTTATCTACATTTGGTCATTAGGAGATATAAAATATGAATTTACCAGAGATTAAGTATATGAAAAAATAACCTGTATCGTAGCCTAAGGTCAATTCATCTTGAAGCCAAACCCCAACAGCTTCTATTAAACTTAATAAGAATCGATGTCTAGGGATGCTTAAGGCATTATAAACATCTCTAGTAATGAGATAAAGATTTAATTAGGTTTATTTTATGTTTATGAAGACAAAAAAGGACTTGTATTGAAAAGATTTCTACCAAAAATGGCTTCTAGAAGCCACGATTAAAAAAAAAAATTCTCCCAGTATTTCCATTAATTGAATCTATATGATCTGATTTCAGGCAACAACGTCGTTTATCTTTTCATGAAACTGATGAAGAAAAGCTGTTTCTTCTCATGCATCCACTTTTTGTGTTCCTCATCTCAATGCCATATTTCTTTTCTCTCATCACTTAAAAAAATTCAGTCAACCTCTTTTATTTTGTATAAAGATTTTATTTTATTTTTTAAAATTTATTTAAGTTCAAATTAGCTAACAGACAGTGTAGTATTGGTTTCAGGAGTAGAAACAAGTGATTCATCACTTACACATAACACCCAGTGCTCATCTGACCAAGTGCCCTCCTTAATGCCCATCATCCATTTAGACCATCCCCCCATCCATCTCCCCTCCAGCAGCCCTCAGTTTGTTCTCTGTATTTAAGGGTCTTATGGTTTGCCTCCCTCTCTGTTTTTATCTTATTTTTCCTTCCCTTCCCCTCTGTTCATATTTTATTCCTTAAATTCCACATGTGAGTGAAACTGTATGGTATTTGTCTTTCTCCGACTTATTTCACTTAGCATAATACACTCTAGTTCTATCCATGTTGTTGCAAATGGCAAGATTTCATTCTTTTTCATCGCCAAGTAATATTCCAGTGTATGTGCGTGTGTGTGTGTGTGTGTGTGTGTGTGTGTGTGTACCACATCTTCTTCATCCATTCATTAGTCGATGGACATTTGGGCTCTTTCCATAATTGGGAAATTTGTACATTGGGGTGCATGTGCCCTTTTGAATCAGCATTTTTTGTATCCTTTGGATTAATACCTAGTAATGCAATTGGTGGGTCATAGGGTAGTTCTAGTCTTAATTTTTTGATGAATCTTCGTACTGTTTTCCAGAGTGGCTGCACCAGTTTGCATTTCCAACAACAGTGCAAGTGGGTTCACCTTTCTCTGCATCCTCACCAACATCTGTTGTTTCCTGAGTTGTTCATTTTAGCCATTCTGACAGGTGTGAGGTGGTATCTCATTGTGATTTTGATTTGTATTTCTCTGATGATGAGTGATGTTGAGCATCTTTTCATGTGTCTCTTAGCCATCTGGATATCTTCTTTGGACAAGTGTCTATTGATGTCTTCTGCCCATTTCTTCACTTAAAGATTTTATTTTATTTTTTTTCTTAAAAAAATTTTTTAATGTTTATTTTTGAGAGAGAGAGCGATAGAATGTGAGTGGGGGAGGGGCAGAGAGAGAGGGAGACAGACTCTGAAGCAAGCTCCAGGCTCCAAGCTGTCAGCACAGAGCCTGACATGGAGCTCGAACCCACAAACAGTGAGATCACAACCTGAGCTGAAGTCAGGTACTTAACCGACTGAGCCACCGAGACGCCCCAAAGATTTTATTTTTAAGTAATCTCTACACGCAACTTGGGACTCGAAATCATGACCCCGAGATCAAGAGTCGCATGCTCTATCAACAGAGCCAGCCAGGTGCCCCCAACACCTTTTAGGTACAGTGATGGATTTTATCTATATCTTTTACATATATATAAATACACACACACACACACACATACACACACATGTACACATATATAGAGAGTTTTTATTTTTGTTTTTGTTTTTTAATATAATTTATTGTCAAATTAGCGTGTACAGTGTGCTCTTGGATACGTATTTCTTCTTAAATTATGCTTGCAGATGTAGCCTTAGGCAGGGAAGCTACTATGCTTGTAATTCTATAAGCTGCCACCAGGTGGTGCCTGATTGTAAATTGTGGCCATCTGGGCTTCCCATGTGCAGATAACAGGTTTATAGCACTCAACTGAATCAGATTTTTTTCAATGAAAATTAATTATTAAAATGAGCAATATAAATATTCACTTATCAATTATAGGCAGATTGATACACAATTTAAAATAATATTTAAAGAGATGAAAGTGCATAATTAATGCCTTTCTCTCACCATCTTTGTTGTTAATAACCTCATGTGCTTTCTTTGTTTTTTTGTTTAGGGAAAACTTTTCTTTTAATCAAAATACTTTCTGTACTAAGAAGCTCTGGGCCATATGCCTGTATACAGCTTCCTGTAGGTTTTCTGTGTATAGATTTCCCTTCCACTGCTCTAGTTAATTGCTTTGCTGCTGGTTCTAATTGCCCTGGATGACTGAAGTCTGATATCTTTAGGTTTCAGGTGAACCATTAGTTCTTGGCACTTTTTATATAGGAAAGAATTGTGTCATTTGTTCAGTACAATGTCTCACTAGGTTTAGCTCCTTTTTAGCTAGCAGTCTTAAGATTCTGTCCATTCCCCTAATAACACAGATACTCACACATGCATACACAAATGTACACATGCACAGACACACCCCAGGTGCGCACACATGCACACACATACCCCCCACACACTGGTTTCCAGCAGTGTAATATACGTGCTAGATACATGGCTGTATCTTCCTTTGGTCTCTGAAAAATCCTGTGGTGGTCTTTCTTCCACCAGCCAGCTTTTATAACTCACTCTAACTCCTGCTTTCTTTTGGACTTTGATGCTTGGATTGTTTTAAAAGCTAATTTGCATCAAATAGTAAAGATTATCTATTAACTTCCCTAGCAGGTTGCGGGCAGTTTTATAGTCTGCTTTGTAAAAACAGTCCATTACTCTGTTTCTTCTGAACATTTGAAAGCATTTATTTCAACATCCTATTCAGATAAAAAGAATGGTTTTGAGTAGAGACATAGTGGCTTTGGTTCTTATGATCATATATATTCTGCCATGAAAATTAAGAGTTTAAATGTGAAGAAGGAGTACAGACAGAGGGAGAAAGAAGGAATTAGACACTAATGGAGGAAGAGAGATATTGAGAGATTGAGATGAAAACTTCTCGAAGGTATAGAACTAAGTATTCAGCTCTGGTTATTAGAACTGAGCCCTTGTGCTGGCTGTGTCACTGACTCTCTCTTTGTAACTGTGACCAAGTCATTTATTCTTTATAGTCCTATTGTCTTGTCTGAAAAATGAGGGAATTAGCCTGTAGGTCATCATTGCTCACATTGTGAGTCCGTGACTCAGGCTCATATTAAAGCAGAAACGTGGGGAATGCATCTTTGCTTCAGGTCTTGTTTGGGTTCATGATTGAACAACTCAACTCGCAATAAAAAGGACAGATCTTTACACATAATGAAAATGTATAGGTACGTTCTCTTTATTTTTGTTTCTGGCATTTCCTGGACCTGCTGCTATCAATGTAGCACTCTGCATTTGGGAAACATTGGTAGATATAACAATTTCATATGCACATTAAAGGAAAACTGGAACTCTACGGTGGGTATTTTTTTCTTTCACTTGCATAGATCCAGTCACCGTGATTGACAAGAAATACTACCTTTGGATAGGAGTAAGTATTCTAAGAGGGCACAGCTTGTCATTCTATATTTCTAGGAGTTTGTGGTTCTAAAGCAAGTGAGATTCAGAACTTAATTGTATGCTACCTCTAAGGATTTGGGGATGTGAGATTATGTCCCCCACTAGAGTATAAGCTCCTCAAGAGAAGAGACTCTGTCATGTATGCGTTCCGTGGCATCGAAGGACGCAGCGCTGTGCATGCCGCACACACGTTAGCGATGCAGTTCCTCCCTGATACTGTAACAAAGTTACTGACTCATGACATCTTCGCCTGCTATGGTGATTTCGATATTTCTAGCCCAGTTTCCCGTGCCATGTGATAGGAACCTGGAGAAGAGGAGGGTACCACCAAGCGAAGCAGTCCAACATACTGTTAGACAGCTCAAGCTGTGGAGCCAGCCCTTTGCTGTGTTTAGCTAAAACGTGCCTCTCTGTGACTCTGTAGTTTCTACCTACAGATCCTTCTAGAGAAAGAGAAAACAGGTCGACCTCTTGCGTTTATTTTTCCTTGTTCATGTCCAGAGTTCCTCATTTTACAAAGAATTTATATAAGGAACTGGATGGCTTCAGAGTAAATACAGAGCAAAACATTTAAAATTTTTTAATAATTGTTTTAAAGCAATGGGATGAAGGTTGTTAGATTCTTATTTCCATATTGAACATGATGAGGTGATTTATTTCAGAAGCACTTAATTACTGCTTACTTATTTTGTGCCAAGCACCATTTGTAAGTGCTTTATAAATATTAACACATTTCAATCTAGAAAACAACCTTATTAGATAGGTGCTATTATTGGCACCATTTTCTGGATGAGGAAATTAGGATTAGGTAATTGGCCCAAGGTCTTCCAACTAGTAGGTAAGAGGTAGATTATGAACAAGGCCCTCTAGCTCCAAATCCTGTGCTCAACCACGGTGCTCCAGTGCGGTATCTCCAATGGGTTTATAAAAAGGCAGGGACATTTAATCGTTCCCTTTTTTTGTTCCCATAAGTAAATACCCAGTTGTTTAAAGTTTCCCATCTTTTCATGGCACTTCACTTTTTATGAAGTTAAGTTTCCTTTTTAAAGATCTGGGGAAAGTGCAGCTTAAAGACCTGGATGGAGAGCATTTATTCTGTTTGTTTTTGCCACCTTGAAGCACTATACTTTTATTTGAATTATATAAAACTTTTTCCCTGTTTAATTAACTGACATTGCTAATATCTGGGCACGTTTTACTCTAGCCTCTGAGGATGCTGTTACATCAGCTCCGTTTTCTGTCCCTCGGGCATCCCTTCACTGTTTTGCATCTAGGTCCTTCGCACTCTCCCACACTGGATTTGTTTAAATGTTTACTTTGGCTAAAGTCAAGCCCGAAATGTCAAATAAATACCATGATTTGCTCATTTATAATTTTTCATTGTCTTTAAATTCCCGACAACCCATCTACCACATCTAATTCCAGCATGATGCCAGTGTAGGTCCTGCCCCGAAGCAGTTCACAGAAATAGCTGCACAGCTATGATACAATGGGCTCAGGGTGGAGAGTTCTGTTTGACCAGTGCTTTGAGAGCCTGATAATCCCCTTCGCTTGGTGGAGGTGAGAAACTGCCCTTAGGAGAACAAGTGGGATTTCTCCCTTCCTAAGGAGGCACATTTCATAATTCTATAAAACCCTAAAATATGTACATTAAAAAAATTAAGTGTGTAGCATTGAAATATTTGTAGACCATTAAAGTCCGTGAGAATAGGAACCATGCCCAATACCTTGTACATGGTACTTAATACATATTTTTAGAGCAAACAAAGAAAAACTTTTTAAAAATATACTCCTACTTCTCCACGGCTGACAATTCAAGATTTTTAATGAGTAACTACTATGTTATGCATACCACCACCTTTATTATTTATATAATATTCAACTCAGCCACTATTTATTGAGAACCTAGTTGTGTCAGGTACGGTGCCAGGGGAGGCAATAGAAAATATACCTACAGTTCTAGCAATTCCTAATCCAAATTAGTGTTGTTCTTGAATGAAATCATTGAATTTAGGGGGTTTTAATAGAATAATGTGGTTGGAAGCCTTATTGTAGTCTGTGCAAGAGTGAGAGTGAGGAAGATGAGGCATCAGGGGGTGAATATGGCAGCAGTGAAGGCTTAGGAAGCCCTCCTTGGGAAAGAGGCAGAACTGAAATATAGAAGAGTCACGTGGATATTTTAGGGGAGAGAGAGAATTACAGCTTAAGAGATAATGAGAAGATACCCAAGGGTGATGGTCAAGGAATGGGAGGTTTCCTAACGATATTATGGTTTGGCTTATTCATCAGAAACCCTTGCGGGTTTAAAGATAAGTTTTTAAAAAATGAAGGGTATATAACATCTGGTTTCCTAAAATTATGTCATCTATCCACTCAGATTATCTTTTGGAAGTTTGTTTGAAATTTTGAAAGTAAAATGTAACATGAGGCCCCAAGTTAGTCGTTAATAATTGTTTATTCAGAGAATATATTTATGAAAGAGAATTTATAGAGAACTATTATTGCTATGCGTTCTGTAATTGGATATGAGCCATTTACCCTGGGGGGCTAGAGCCTTTCATTTACTTCCCTGAATGTAATGTGCTAGCCTGATCTTTCAGGATTACTTGTAATTCTAGAAGTCTCAAAATCTGTATTGTTCCGTAAGAGAGTTTTATTTGACTTTTGGCAAACTTGATAACCCAAGTTGTGTTGTTTCAGTGATTACTCATGTGGAAGCTCCTTTGTTGCTTGAGGCTTGAATGTTTTTGGTGGAACAGTGTTTGGTAGTACACGTGATTGATAATGCCATCCATATTTGGACCCTGGGAATTTAAGCTCTGTTTTATGTCAGCGTGAAGTGAAGAAGTTTCTATTATTCTGAGGACCTTTATGATACTATTATTCTAAACAGAATCAAGGCGTTTTGGTCTCCACTGATATATTAAATTATATGGCAGTCAAATTTAATCATGTCAGTCCATCGGTACTCGGTGATACAGATGCTATAATGTTAACTTTAATTTCAGCCTTATCTCTATAAGGCGTACTTAAATGATTTCAAACTGACAAGCATAACATGGTAACTACAGTATAGAATTTCATCAGCTTCGACGAACATTCTGTTCACCTTACTATAAAATGTAAGTGCTCTCTTTAACTCAATATTTAGGCCATTACTCCTCTTCGTCTTTCTCTTGGCCATTTAAGCTGAGTTGATTCTTTTTTAATGATTCTTTTTTTTTTAATTTTTTTAATGTTTATTTTTAAGAGAGAGAGAGCGAGCAGAGGAGGGGCAGAGAGAGAGGGAGACAAAATCTGAAGCACGCTCCAGGCTCTGAGCTGTCAGCGCAGAACTCGATGTGGGGTTGGAACTCACAAACTGTGAGATCATGGACTGAGCTGAAGTCGGACGCTTAATCGACTAAGCCACTCAGGTGCCCCACTTTTTAAATGATTCTTATTCTATAGGTATGTTCTTACTTTCCATATATGTTGGTGCTTACCTCAGTGTACAGACTTCCTTGCTGGTTTGACTCCAGCATTTTCCTGGAGTTTTGCTTTTAAATCCCTGATTTCTTTTCAGATTCTTATTCAGATCTGATCCTGAAGCCCTCGTGTAAAGAAATCTGTTTTATTTTTCCTTCTCTTTATGATCAGCATGCTCTAGATTTTGATATAGAAAGCTTACAAATTAGCAACAGAGAGGAGTTTTTGAAGGTGCTGGCTACTTTGTTGTAGTGTTACAGCTTCACAGTTTTTCATAGTTTCTAAATCTTGCTTCAAAATTTTCACTTTCATTTGGATCACTTTTTTGTACAGAATTTTTATTTTGGGGGGAGGGATTTAGTGGGCCCAAAGGCTTTTAGTGCTTCCCTTCTGCCAGCTGGATGCCAGATTTCTGGATCACGTGTTTTGTTGAACAGGTGATTTTAAACCCTACGTATCAAGCACTTTTTATTTGCCTGACATGCATGAGAAGATATATTCAAAAAGTCATGAGCAATTCAAGATCCTCTGGCAATAATGAGCTTTCATATTATAATTACAGGAAGCTGGGAAGAAAATTGAGAAACTGGAGATTTTTTAATTAGTGTCCGTGACTCTATTATTATGACATCTGAGGATTGTAAATATTGAAAAACTCAGTACCACTATTTGGTGACAAGTGTAGACTTGAGATTTGTGACAGATTTTGTTTCGAAATTAGACTGTAATGTTGCTCCTTAATATTCCCTACTTCACAGGGTATTGGAATGGTCGAATAAGATAATGAATATAAGACACTTAATAGAGTGTCTGGAACAGAATAAGAGCTCCATAAATGTCAACGATTATTAACATCCAGGAATATCAATTGTTTAATAACCAAGATACTGCTTTAGAATACATCATAAAATGGGCTCAGCAAAGCAAATTTATCCTCCTCATTGTGTTTTTAGTGGTTTTTGGGTGAACTCTATACTCACTCTTGGACTTTTTACTCGATAAAACTCCCCAGTATCCCCATTGATTAGAAATTGACGCAGAGACTATCTTTATGGAAGGTTTCATATAATGTTCTTCCTGGCCAGAGGACAGTGGGAGAAATGGGCTCTCCTGGGTAGAAATGTAGAAAGCGAAGCCCGAACCAAACATTTGGTTAAAGGAGAAATACGTGAGATGGTATGCTTTGGCTAGCAGCAGACTGTGGCCAGGAGCGTCAGATGATTAGAAGCAGGTAAGCTGAGTCTGATTCTAAAATATTTTCTGAACTACAGAGGATCAGGTAGACCATGGTAGAAACACAGAGTCCGAAGTTTGGGCAGCCTGCAATAGAGAGGCAGCTGGGACAGAATCACGTGTGCAGGGAAGGTGGTATTCTCTGAAAGCGGAAGATGTCAAAGCAGTTGCATTGCAATTAACGGAAGACACAGACCCATAGGGGTCAATAAATCTTTACAATCTCAGAGGCAAGGGACTGCCTTTCCCCAAGGACTCAAAGCTACAGAGAGTACCCTTCTGGTTTTCAGTAGTATGAAATGCCTCCACACAGTGACAGAAACTAAATGAGACAGGACGGTTGAGTTCAACTTCTGATCACAGGTTGCCAAGGTAGAAGATATGATGAAATTGGATCATGAGCTCTTCACGTGTGCACTAAAAATTTCAGGCATTTTAGCCAAATAGATGAACCTTTCTGGGCCTCCATTCAAGGTCGAAGTAATCAATAGGTTACTTTGTTCCTCACTGGCTTTGATAACTGTTGTGAGCTCATTCAGAGTTATTTGGAGTATTTTCATAATTGATGTGAATTTGATTTTCCACACCCTCGTTTTTAAAACCTGGAATCTGGATTTAAATTACACACCTTACAGAAGGAGGCATGGAAATGATTTCCCCCATTTTTTGAGGCAAACTGGAATTGAAATTGATAGATTTCACAGAATTGTTCTTTTTGAAGATGAATACTCCATTTCACGGTTAAGGTATTGCTTTCTATTTTCAAGGGATAATTAAACCAATTTTCTCTCTAAATCTCCTCTACTTGTTAAGGTTGACCTTGAGAGATAGTTACCCATCTTTCATTGGTGTTAGCAAAGGCATTGACTGCTTGGCCAAAATGCCATTAAAAGATGTTAAAAAGTCATCCTGGTTTACATTTCCTCTAAACTTTTCCATAAAGAAAGGCCCCTTATTTCTAATCCAGCTGAAATCTCTCTGAAATATCAAGAAAAAAAAATTGAATTCTTGTTTTAGTTTTTAAATTTTTAAAAAAAGATTTTATTTTTAATTAACCTCTACACCCAGCATGGGGCTCAAACTCACCACCCGGAGATCAAGAGTCACGTGCTCCACCGACTGAGCCAGCCAGTCACCCCTGGGCTTCTTATTTCAGAGGCCTTCAAGGAAGGATACTTTCAGGCCTGTGTGGAGATTGAGAGAAGCTGAACTCAAGATTCTGTCCTGGCTGTGCTCCCAACTTCTCACTACTAACCCTTTACGAAAGCAGCCGGCTTCCCGATCAACTGTAGGCAATTGGTTTATAGAGACATATTGCAGTCAGAATGAGAAATAATGCCTCTAGCAGAAGTAACTTCAGACAAAAAGGGTACAACTCGTATGTACATGTGCCTAGAAAATCTACTTTCAGATGTTTTGACTGTGATGTGTTAAACTACTGAGTCCTTGAAATCAGAATACATTTGTTCCTCTCCCAACATTTTCAGCCACAAAGATTTGTCCTCTATTCTTTTACTAGTTTTATAAGCACTTGTAATAGGGTGCGGAGATTTTGTATTGAGATTGAGAACCTTAATTTATTGGCTATAATGCCAGTGATGAATTCAGGTAAGGAAGCCCTCACTAGATGCCTGCTAGATACAGTGATGAATTCCTTTACACCATTAAATCACTTAGATGCTATTTCCATTTATTTCTCTGATAAATGGTCAGCCTTATGTGACTCACGAGTTTGCCTAGACTGTTACTTGGCTGTTTATAAGTATTAAAGGATAAATAAACATTTAGTGATAGCCTTTGATTATTGTTTTGCAGTGTGTGTTTGCGCGCACGCGCTTTTGTGTGCGTCTTGGTGAATAGGAAATTTTTGACCAAATCTTATCAGTGATTAATTAGCCTAGAAACTTCCATTGAATTCAACTCACTATGTAGTTTGGGAGAAGCACAAACACTTTCAAACTACTGGGGGGCTAGTTAAAGTCCTATAGCAGCAACTTACAGGATGCCAGTTTAGCCAAAGAGTTACTATGTAGATTTAACTCCTGGCACCAGCTTTCTGTAACAAAATGTAACTGGAAAAAAAAAATCCTCACTGAAATTTTTACCACAGTCATTAAAGGAATTTCCGTTATAGAGATTAAGACTGAAAAGTATTTGACTCAGGTCAGAAAATAAGAATTGAGTTATGTGTCCTTAATGACCGGGGTCACTGACAAGCAGGTAGTTAGCAAAATGCCAACAGGAAGCTGCACTTTTCAGTTTGTTTCTCTACCTGCTTTTCACGCAGGCCTGACTTGAATCATTGCCTGGCCTGGCCTAACACTGCCTGTGAACTGGGGAGGATCACTATGAGCTTCCAGTTCCCTTTCATCTTCTGTTCTTCCCGAGTATGTCACATGCATAAACTTTGCTCTGACTGTGTTGTGGGCTCCTTAAATAAAAACAGTTTTCAAAGGGCACATCATTGTCAGTACTACATTTATGGCCACTGAGTGTCTACTATGCTTAAAATCTTTGAGGGAGGCTTCCTACCTCCGTAACGAACATACACTCCTCAGGTGGCTTGCTGCGTTCGTCGGAAACCACCCACACATTATTTGCCTTCCGCAGTGTGAACTAACCATTCTAGCCTGCCCCTGTCTGCCTACCATCCTACAGAAACCAACCTGGCAACTAGTGTTCTCTTTCCTTGCCCTCATTCACATGGTTTCTCTTTCCAGGAATGCTCTCTGCCCCACATCTCCCACCTAAATCCTTCTCATTTTTTAAGGGCCAGCTCCGCTTTCTCCTCTTTGAAAACTCTGGTGACTATACCAGGCCTGACTGACATTCTCCCCTCAGAATTCTCACTTCATTTGTTGTTAGTGTTCCTGAGGTTTGCTCTCAATTATCTACATTGTTTGCTTTTCTTTCACATTATGTTGTTCTTGCCTCCCCAGCTCAATAGAGGCTTCTTCCATACAGAGGCAGTGTCCTTCACCTCTCCTGATTCCCCAGAAGCATGTGACACAAGTCTGTGCATACAGTTCATGTACGATAAATGTTTATTGGATGATTGATATTTTCACACATGAACACTTTCGAAAGCCTCATTTGCTTGAATTTTAGGGAGTGATAATAAGTATTTTTTGTTAAATTTTTTAATGTTTATCTTTGAAACAGAGAGAGGGCACAGGGCAGGGGCAGAGAGAGAGGGAGACACAGAATCCGAAGCAGGCTCTAGGTTCTGAGCTGTTAGCACAGAACCTGACATGGGGCTCTAACCCATGAACCGTGAGATCATGACCTGAGCTGAAGTTGGACGCTTAACTGACTGAGCCACCCAGGTGACCCTAAATATTTCTTAAATGGATATAATGAACAGTGGATATGGTTTTTTGTTTATTTCTGCTCCTCCACTCCCCATCCATGGCCAGCCAATACCTAGATCCATGCCTGGTCATATTAGATGTCCAATAAATGTCTGTTGAATGAATCTTTAGCAACAGCATGCTGCATATAATTAGATGCCATCAGTCTTAGGACTCATTTCATATCTGACTCATCTCAAACACTTGAGCATTATAGGACTTGAATTGCCAAATATGTTGCATTCCCATTGACTTTAAGTTCAAATCCAGTTCATGAGTGAAGAACTTTTAATGCCACTGGGACTTCTGTCCCATGAACACAAGCAAGCAATTAACCGGTGTTGTTTAATAATAACTGTGTTTAGAATCTAGGTTTTAGTGTATTTATATTTAATTGGATTTGTTTAAACTATTGAAATGGCATTTATTAGTAAGTTCTCATAATTTCATTTATTATTAAAAAGAGGCATCCCTTTAAAACAAAAAGAGGGGCACCTGGGTGCCTCAGTTGGTTAAGTGTCCAACTTTAGCTCAGGTCATGATCTTGTGGTTCATGAGTTCAAACCTGCATCAGGCTCTGTGCTAACAGCTCAGAGCCTGGAGCCTGCTTCAGATTCTGTGTCTCCCTCTTTCTCTGCCCCTCCCCCGCTCACATGCTGTCTCTCTCTCTCAAAAATAAACATTAATTTATAAAAATAGTTGAACTCTTCTGCTAGACGAAACCATATATGTGAACTGAGGTTGGGGGGGTCTCTTAATTGCTTTATGAAATGGAATAACTTGGCTTGCCTGTTTTTTGAAAAAGGTATATTAAATGTATTACCCTAGGAGTATTGTGGGGGAAATGCAATGAAGCTTTAAAAAAGAAAAATCTGGAGGCACCTGGGTGGCTCAGTCAGTTAAGCGTCGACTTTGGCCTAGGTCATGATCTCATCATGCCTGAGTTCAAGTCCCGTGTCAGGCTCTGTCAGGCTCTGTGCTGACAGCTGGGAGGCTGGAGCCTACTTCCAATTCTGTGTCTCTTCCTCTCTGCTCCTCCCCCATCCGTAGTGTGTCTCTCTCTCAAAAATAAGCAAACATTAAAAAAAATTTAATTTAAAAATGTTTACAAACTTAATGAAAATGTTTTGCACATAGGCAAAATATCCTTCTTTTCACAGCCTTTTCTTCTGGACAGAAAACTCCATTTTCCATAGGATGCCCGTGAAATTATCTGCCTTAAAGAACGTGTATTGGTGGACCACTCACCAAAACACGTGAGGGAAATAGAACTGGAACCAAAATCGAAAGCTTGAAAGCTTTTCAACCTTGTCAACTTGCCAACTCAAGCAGTGTGTGGCAGGTGTGTCATATATTCGTAGAGCCAGAATAAATGGTCACAAGAAATTCCAAGGTAGTATAGATGTAAGGAAAGCTTAAAATAGAAGGAAAGAAAACATGGTTTTCACTGTTTATTCAGGAGGTTGATAAAATGCATCGGAAGAAATGCCTGTTCAGATATTGCTTTAGGTGCCAAATAGTATCTTTGTGATCCGCAGGACCAGGCTTTGGCAACGTTTCCCTGTTCTGTGCTGGCTTGTGCAGGGGAGGGAGAAGAGAGGAGGAGACAAGGAAAGTGTAGGAAAAATGGCCTTGCCAACAGCCTTGGAACAAGTTACTATTTCCATCAGATCTATCAGATACAAAGTATTTATTTCTTTTGTTTTGCCATCAAGGCTAACTTCCATGAGAGAAGGTATGGATCAGTTAAAAAGCAATAATCTACTTTTCCAAACGAAGCACTTAATAATGAATCTAGTGTCTCTATAATTATAAACTAAAAATATTTATAGTTTCCTAATGTCTTCTCTAGAATTCTTATAGATGAGCATTAATTAATAGTCAAAATGAACTCTTTTATTTCCAAAGGAGAATACATAGGGAATGTTTCTTCTTGTGGATCCAAGCGAAATCACCACCCCCCACTCCCAGGTCAGTTTCATCACACCGATTATTGGGCAAAAACATGGCAAAGATTAACCTACTCTTCGAAGATAATAGAAATCATTTCGGTATCCCATATTTTTACTCTAAATCCAGGATAAGATCTTACCACAATCAAATGAGCAGGAATAGACCACTCTTGATGGAAACTGAATGCTCTAGATAATAAGAATGCCAGGTATCAGCAACCCAATTTGAAAGCTAGAATTACGAGAAAATGCTTGACTTTCCAGGTCCCATTGATTTAAAACCGACAGAGGTGGCCAAAGCTCAGCCAGCCTAGAGGGTGTTCAATTGACAAAACTTGCTTGCCGGCATGGTAAACAGAAGGGTTAATGTTAAATTCCCGTTTACTCTCTGACCTTTCAACATAGGAATGCTGGGGAAGGCTGCATGGCTGTAACTTCCCACGAGAAGATGGAGCCAGGAGAACTAAGTAAGACATGGTATCTACCCTCAAAGAATTTACAGTTTAGTAAGGGAGAACAGTTAAGGGCCTATAATGAGGAAGAATGTTTACCAATGTGGTATCTGCCATAAGACAGGCACAATATCGTGACATGGTTAAGAGGGGACTCCGGACTCAGACTGCCTGGGTTTGAACCATGGCTTGATCCCACCTATGCGCTACGGGAAGTTGTACCAGTTAAATTAATTTCTCTTCCTCTCCTTATGTTTCTCCCATATGTAAAATGGGACCATAATACCATCCCCAAGAGGAATCCAGAGAGCAGTAAGACTTGGTGTGAGTAATTCTGAGGTCTTCCTTTTGGGGATGTATTTTGATGCAGTCGTAGTGTTTGAGTGTGTGCTTAAGAGTGTTCTTAAGTCATAGTGCTTAGTATACCGTTGGTGGTGAATTAGAAGCCTGTGTTGAAGTCAGAAGACCTAGTGTCTGCCTCCAGCCCTTCATAAACCCTCACAACCATTTCACTTCTTGGCACTTTAGGTTTCTTCTCCATTTAAATGAGCCTAAGAGGGCACCTGGGTGGATCGGTCGTTTAAGCATCTGACTTTGGCTCAGGTCATGATCTCACGGTCTATGGGTTAGAGCCCTGCATCGGGCTCTGTGCTGACAGCTCAGAGCTTGGAGCCTGCTTTGGATTCTATGTCTCCCTCTCTCTCTGTTCCTCCCCCATTCATGCTCTGTCTCTCCCTGTCTCTCAATAATAAATAAAAGTTAAAAAAATTTAAAAAATAAATGAGCCTAGGAAGCTCCAAAGCTTGGACCTTATCTCATTCAACAGCTAAAATAGTGCTTTGCTCATAGTAGATGCTGGATAAATGTTGGTGCAGCACAACTCATGGAAATTAAGAAGATGTTGATACAACAGACATGAACATAATTTTGAGAAGGAATCATAAGTACTACACAAGATGACTGATTTTGTTAAGATTCCCAAGAGAGGAGCACCCAGGTGACTCAGTTCATAAAGTGTCTGACTCTTGATTTTTGGTCAGGTCATGATCTCACAGTTGTGACATCCAGCCCTGCATTGGGCTCTGTGCTGACAGTGTGGAGCCTGCTTGGGGTTCTCTCTCTCTCTCTCTCTCTCTCTCTCTCTCTCACTTCCTTTACTTTCTTCCCCGTTCATACCAGCCCTTAAAAAATTAAAACGAAAGACTCTCAAGACAGATGAGAAATAAGAAATGATCTCTACTACATTTCTCTGCCAGGATCTCAGCATGAGATTTGAAGACAGATCTTGCCTCAAGTTGCGGCTCCACCACTTAAGGCTTTGTAACTGCAGATAAGTTGTTTAACATCTTGGGGCTTCATTTTCTCATTCGTATTCTTGGGTGATCACCCCTGCTTTCTATTATTTTTTTAGAGCTCCCTAAATCAAGGAAATAAAAGCACTTGTGAACTAGCAAACACTAAGAAATGGTAGCTCTTCATGTTCTATATTAGAGGACTGTAAATCATAAAAAGCAAAATTGTGGGGCATCTGGGTGGCACAGTCGGTTGGGCGTCCAACTTCAGCTCAGGTCATGACCTCATGGTTGGCAAGCTGGAGCCCTGCATTGGGCTCTGTGCTGACAGCTTGGGGCCTGGAACCTGCTTCAGATTCTGTGTCTCCGTTTCTCTGCCCCTCCCCTGCTCGTGCTCTGTGTCTCTGTCTCTCAAAAATAAACATTTTTTAAAAAAACGAAATTATATTCCTGTTACTCAAGGGTAAGGTAGTGAAAGGAAAGCTGTATTTTCCCCCAAACAAAGTTTATCTTCTTTAAAATACGGGGACAAATGGCCCCCTCCCCGTCTTTTATACACAGACAGAGGAGCAGAACTACGCAAGAGAACTGCTCTCTCGGCACACCAGCTCCCTTTGACCGTTGTGCCTCGCTTCTTCTGTGCCAGCTCCAAATCCAGTCCCAAGTCTGAAGGAGGACATGTCCTGGCTAGGCCTTTTTGAAGAACTGGCCAGGGTCCCCTCAGAGATGACAGGCCAATTTTAAAAAAGAAAATTCTTTCTCCCATTGCCCCATCTTACATGAAATGAATGGCCAGAGTCCAATTTCTGTTTGCATTTTTCTTTTCCAAAAGTTCAAAACTCAAATTCATTATTTGTTATCTGTTTCTATACTTGATGGACCTCTGGAGAAAAATCTTCCTCCAGACCCTCACTGTTTATGTTCTGAGCAAATCGTGTGTGTGTGTGTGTGTGTGTGTGTGTGTGTGTGTGTGTGTGTGTATTCCTTTTTGGTTATTTTTCTTTCATTCAGATGTGTTCAGGCAGCCTATATAATTTAGTTGTAGGATTAAGTTTCAATCTATTTTTAAGCATAAACTTACAGAATATTTTCTTTTAGAGTACTTTTCATAATATACTAAGTCAACTACAGTATGGAAACTAAGTTGCTCTTGAAATTCCACTTAGTAACACTACTTAGAATTTGTGTCTAAGGAGAATCTAAGAAAGAATCTAAGAAAAGAGAATCTAAGGAGAATTGGTGGTAGCCAATTCTATCACTTATGAGGCTTTTTTTTTTGGTTATAATCTTTCTTTTGACTTCTTTTTAATATAATAGCTTTATTGATATGTAATTTGCATACTATTCAATTTACCCATTGAAAGTGTACAATTTAGTGAACAGGTTTTAGCATATCTTAAAACTGCGCAACTGTTACCGCTATCTAATTCCAGAATATTTTAATTACCCCCCCAAGGAGACCCTGTACCCATTAAGCAGTTACTCCCACTTTCTCCTCTCCCCATTGTCCTCACAACCACTAATTTGCTTTCTGACTCTGTGGATTTGCCTTGTGGCTATTTCATATAAATGGAACCATATAATATGTGGCCTTGGTGACTGGCTTCTTCCACTTAGCGTAATGTTTCCAAGGTATGTCCCATGTTGTAGCATGTAGCAGTATTTCGTTCCTTCTAATGGCGGAGTGATAATCTCTACTGTGGGTATATCGCGTTTTGTGTATGCAATTCATCTGTTAGTAGACACTCAGGTTGTTTCCACCTATTGACTATGGTGAATCCTGCTGCCGGGAACATGAGTGCTTAAATATCTCTTCAAGACCCTGCTTTCAATCGTGTGGGGTGTATACCTAGGCACAGTGCTAGGTCATATGGTAACTGTTTAATACTTTGAGGAACTGTCAGACTGTTCACCACAGCAGCTGCACTATTTTACATTCCCACCAGCAATGTATAGTCGTTCCAATTTCTCCAATTTTTCTCATTTTTACTGTAGCCATCCTAATGCATGCAAAGCAGTAGCACGTTGTGGCATTTTTCATTTACATTTCCCCCACCTGGCTAATTTTTTAAAAAAAAAAATCTTGTAAATATTTCCCCAGAGGTCGTTTGCCTGACAACCTTAACCTTCTAGAACATGATCCCACATGGAACATATTGCAAAAGGGCCCCCAAACCAGCAGCAGCAGTCACAGACTTTCCGCACGAAAGCCCTGCACTTTGCCCCTTAGGCCCACATTCAGTGAGTAACTAACTCCTATTCAACATTCATGATCGGCTGTTATGTTTTCCACTATGGCAGATACTGTGGCAGGAAGAGAAGTGACAGTAGAAGTGACAGTTCACAATCTGCCACTGAAGGAGGAAAACTGTAATACTTTCTAGGACATTTATGACCCAAAGTCTTCAACTAGAGGTCAAATTATGTTCAGTATTTTATAAGAAGGCAAAGCTACCTATAATACATTTCATTTTTTTTAAGTTTATTTATTTTTGAGAGAGGGAGAGAGAGTGGGAGGGACAGACAGAGAGAGACAAGGAGAGAGATCAAGAAGGCTCCACACTCAACACGGAGCCCAGCTTGGGGCTTGATCCCACAGCCGCGAGATCATGACCTGAGCCGAAATCAAGAGTCGAATGTTAAACGACTGAGCCACCCAGGAGCCCCTACCTATAATACATTTTAGAAAGGTTTCCATGAAGGATGACTCAGAGAAACACATGTTTGCCCTTGAATGATCGGCTAAGCTTGCATGAATTGTCTAGATACTTAATTTCCTGGTGATATCTAAAAGCTTAGGTAATATTGACTTTCATCTTGAATGCAGAAAAACAAACAGAAAATTCATATTCTGTAAAGATATTGTTCAAAAAATTAAATGTTTTCAAGAACTTTAATTCTACTTTTTGGATGAAGTTGACAATTAGTTGGTTTGCCTGATATTCAGAGCTTACTTTTACTTTACAAAATCCCTGTTATTTCAGTATGTGTTCACAGCATGATGCCAATGAATTAACTTTTTATCTACTCTCTCAGCGGAGTTGCTGAAAATTGTTGCTGGTTAACACTGGGTTAAACTGCAAACCTTAAAGCTGCACAGTACTTCATGTATGACTGAACCGTGCTTTCTGTCTCACTCATATGTATATCAGAAACTTCCTTCTGATTTGTTCCAATATCCCTTTAATGAGACTAAGAACTAATATCATACACAGAAAAACAAAAACAAAAAAACAGGCACCTGGGTGGCTCAGTCGGTTAAGCGTCAGACGTTTGGTTTCGGCTCAGGTCATGATCTCATGGTTCGTGAGTTCAAGCCCCGCATTGGGCTCTGCGCTAACAGTGTGGAGCCTGCTTGGGATTTTCTCTCTCCCTGTCTGTGTCTGCACCTCACAACTCGCACTGTCTCTGCCTCTCTCAAAATAAATAAATTATCTTAAAAAAAAACCAAACAGCCCAGTGTCATTTCACAGGATTTTTTTTATCTGAAGCGCATTTTACATGTTACATCCTCTCCCCTACCACACTGGCCGTGGGTGTGCAACAAGTTATGTCATGACCATTTTATGTGATCGTCAACAGTTGCATCTCAAATACACAGAGTTACCTCTAAGAGTAATTTAAATTTTCATAGAAATTCCTATGGGCTTTGAGAGCAGATAATCAAGCCTTCCTTCAGTCAGACCAGAGTAAAGCCAGTATAATGACAAGTCTTTAGTAGCCTCTGGAAACTGGAGACGCACATAAGGGGCTGTCCTGTCCAGCTCTGGCATTTTCTGTGCAATGAACCCCCAAATGAATTTCTGCCCCCAATCAGATCAAAATGAAACCATCATTTTTCCTTTTTAATTGGGCTTTTGCCCAGTCTCATATTTCAGGAGCAAATCTATGTGGCCACCTCCTTCTACTCTGTACTGAGAATGCTCTTTTTATTGACGATGGCCAACTGTGCTGTGTTGCACTGGCAGTATCTAGATGCTTCCTGTTTTTTTTTTAATGTATATTTATTTTTGAGAGAGAGAAAGAGCAAGCTGGGCAGGGGCAGAGAGAGAGGGAGACACAGAATCCGAAGCAGGCTCCAGGTTCTGAGCTGTCAGCACAGAGCCCGACGTGGGGCTCAAACCCACAAACTGTGAGATCATGACCTGAGCCGAAGTCAGACACTTAACCGACTGAGCCACCCAGGTGCCCTTATGTGCTTCCTGTTTTAAATAGGCTAAGATACTTCTTTTCCAAATCTAGGGTTTAAAACAGAAGTATTATATTAGCTAATTTTATTTTTGTTTTCTTGCAGGTTTCTGAAAAGTGCCTTTTCTGAAAACTGCTTGGATTCCACTGTAGAGCTGTCTCTTTATAATCCCCCTCCTTAACTGTCCCTCTCCCAACCTGGTGTGCTTGTAGTTCACTCTCAGCAACGTGCCCATTCTTTTTTCCCTTTGATTCTCCATTTTTCACAGTCATTTTCCCTCCTCCTGATTTTGCAGCAACTTTTTTTTAACAGTCCTAACATCCTTACCAATCTTAATCATTAAATCCAAGAAATAGGAAGAAAAAGTTTTCTTCCCTTGATCTGAGACCATTCCACAAATTGAAGGGCAGCCAGCAGCATATGCTTTTTGCACGAATAATTGAAAACATCAACCAGAGAGCACAGAATTCTTTTGAAATCCTGCCAGTGATTTGAAGGAACTTCGGCAGAGGAACAAATTAAACACTCAATATCTTCACCTTTCTGGTTGCCTTCTGAGGAGTTGGTCTCTAATTTGAGTTTTAGTTACTCCAGCTTTACAAGTTGTATTTTGTGATTGGCTTTTTGTTTGACTCCACCAAATTTTGGCTTAAATGAAAACCTAAGTGCTAACAAAAGAAGCATTTCACCAAAGCAGCCTGTTATCTCTTCACGTTGAGCTTGAATTCGTTTTTAACCTTTTAACAGCAGTAAAACTGCCCTAGAGAGGGTGCCCTTGATTTTAACTTTGCTTTCAATATGACGGCTGTCAATGTCACCCTGGTTCGTGACACCAAGTGGCTGACTTTAGAAGTCTGCAGAGAATTTCAGAGAGGAACCTGCTCTCGAGCTGATGCAGATTGCAAGTTTGCCCATCCGCCAAGAGTTTGCCACGTGGAAAATGGCCGTGTGGTGGCGTGTTTTGATTCTTTAAAGGTGAGTCTCCTCTACACGCACATAACACTTAACTTAAATTTACTGATGGCTGTGTAATGTGCTTTGAAATTAGTAAAGTTTATAATAGCATGGAAGTGGTAAGTTTTGTTTGTTTCTTAAGACAGGATGTGGACTTTGTGTTTGTAGAACAAAGCCAGATTACAGCTCAGCTCATCAAAGCCCCCTGATCAAGATAGAGTCGAAGAAAGAAAAAAATAAAGAATTTCCGTAGAAGTGAGAAATTGCAGCCTTACCATACTTTTACTTCTTTGTATATGGTTTAAATTTTGAATGCAGTGGTCATAATTCTCATAGAACCTGAAGAAGCCCTTTACTGAATTATAGTTTATTACCTGTGTTACTAAATATACTTGACAGGGGTCAGTCAGCTTTCAGAAGACAAGTAAAGTCAGACTGGAAGAGTAGGAGGTGAAAAGCTTGCCATCCAGGAAGAAAATGTCTTTTAAAATTTATTTTAGTAATCTCTACACCTAACGTGGGGCTTGAACTCACAACCCTGAGATCTTTGTACTGAGCCAATCAGGTGCCCCAAATAACTGATAGTTTTATTTCATATTTTTATTCTCTTTTTGAGTAAGCTCTAGGCCCAGTGTGGGCCTTGAATTCACAATCACGAGACCAAGAGTCACATGCTCTACCACTGAGCTGGCCAGGCGCCCTCCAGCATTTTAAAGTTTCTTAGTCAAGTATATTTTGAACCTTTAACTTAAACATTGTTAGCAAACTAGGTTCACTTAATTTTCTTCCTGAACTGTTGATTAATCAATTTCAGATTTATGAGGACATTTTGTTAGGAATGTCCTGTTGCCAAGGTCATCGAACCTGAACATTATGTACTAGAGTATAAACGAAATGTGAGGGCCAATGAGATATTATGTAGAGTAGAACATATATGATTGTGGAACAAGAGACTGCACTGATTTTCATGTTTTATTCATAGTTATCTTTAAGGATAAAGATGCATACATTAAGCGTAGAAGTAAAATGGTAATAGATTCCTGGTTTAAATGAATAAGATTTGCTATGAAGCCTTTGAGATTTTTTTGGTCAAAATATGTCAAAATGAATTAAGCTAAATAAGAACCTTTTCCATTTCTTGATATTGTTTTAGCATCATCGTGACTAGTTTTACTTCATTAACATTTTTGTTTGGGGCTGCATCAGCTAACAGAGACATACGCCTTTATGCGATCATTTGTTCAGAAAGCATTTTATCAAGTGACATCCTACATAATTAGTTACTTTAACTTATTTGGTGGTCACTAGTTTTTGTTGCAAATCCTCCCAGTTCAAGAATGGAAACTTGTTATTTTTTTAATGTTCATTTGTTTCGAGAGAGAGAGGGGGCGAGAGCAGGGGAGGGACAGAGAGAGAGGGAGAGAGAGAATCCCAAGCAGGCTCCATGCTGTCAGCGCAACATGGAGCTGGAACCGTGAGATCATGACCTGAGCCAAAATCAAGAGTGGGATGCCCAACTGAGCCACCCATGTGCTCCTGGAAACTTATTTAAAAAAAAACAAACAAACAAAACAGTAATTTTTACCACTGAAAATGTCTGAATTGGTCGTATTTGCAGCACGAATTATGATTAAAGAGCTTATTCTCTTTACACTTCAGTATCATTCAAGTTTCATCTACAGTTGTTTCATGTAGTATTGAAATCTCCTGCCACATCACCGGGCAGTGCCTTGAAGCAGAAAAGAGCGTGGGGCTCGTTTTGTGGGGGAAAGGAGATATCTTTCATCCAGTCCACCTAGAGGGTCTGGCACGGCACTAGGCAGTGCGCGTATGTTGTTTCAGGAGATCTGGGGTATGGTCCCAGCCTCACTGCTGTGGCTGACCTCAGCTACTCCATCTGGTAAATCTTAAGTTACTTCATCTCTGCTGAACTTCCAGAATTACTATGGAGATTCCACAAGGTTCCATAAATGAGAACTCATGTATCACTCTAAGAGTGAATTAAATGAAAGATTATTTTCTCATTCACTAAGGTGTTTGTTTTAGGAGTACTTCAAAGCAGTTCTATTTAGTTAGGGCTCGTTGTTGAAAACCTGCAAACTCATGTCCCAAATGGACATGCCCTAACCCAGTTGCCACAGGTATCTTCTTGGTTCTTCGTGCCGAGTATCACCATTTTTTTTTTTTTTTAGTTTACTCTTTGATAGAGAGTTCCTTGCAGGCTTTGCAAATTCTGTCTCCCTAGACGTGTGGTGGAAAGAGATATGTGATCCTTCTAATCACTGGTATATGTTAGATCAGTTCGCCCACTTAAAGAGTGCCATAAATGAAACATTTTGAAGAAAGGTAATGAGCAAAGCAATTATTAACAAAACACATACTGCACTACCACTTCAAAGCTTGCAAAATGTTTAATTCACAGACCACATAGGTAATGGGCAATGAATAGTAATAAGCCACTTAATTATTTAAATACACTGTCTACTCACTGCATCCAGTGTTTTTAAAACAATTTTTGCATTATGTTAATATCTTGATGACCAATCACACAGGATGAAGACGATTTACATAATCCTCACATTTTCAAATTTTAATGAAAACTTTAATGTTTCAAATACACAAAGCCTTCAAACAATTAATTAATTTGCCACTTAGACGGCACATTTGTCACAGTCCCATGTCTGCACAAAAGCTTTGTGGTTCTCCGCTTTTATATTATTCCTTATCCATGACATGCATGAGCGCTATACTAAGTTGAGGGTAACTGACCTATGTGGATTGTATGACTATCATATCTATAATTCACAAATAACATACCTCAGTGTTTATTGCAACATTTGCTACCCTCCTTGAGTTTGTATAATTGAAACACCTTTGAAATGCATCTGTGCACTGTTTCTATTTCCATGAGTGGTTAAGTAATTGAAGCAATCATTTGATGAGTTTGGGGCTGCTGCTTTTGGTTTTCTGTGTTTCATTTTTGTAAGGATTCTATTAGTACTAGGTACTCCACCAGATGATGATGGTTCTTTACCTTCATAATGGGCACAATAGACACAATGTTCTATACTCACCTCATAATGAGGGAAGGTTGTAAAAATAAGGAGGGCAAGCTTGACGGCTAATTGTGCATTGTGCTGAAGTGCTGGGCCCATCACTCCATGAAGGTTGAGTGTTCATTGATGAAGGTTGTACCATCTTCAGATGGAGATCTAGACTATGCATCCTATAGATTAATTTCCAGCTACATAAAAGAGTCTCATGTCATGTTGATATGCAGCTGTTTTAGGCCCAATTGCCTTGTCTGTTTGGCACAATTTATTTCAAAATCTCTCCAAAGCATCGCTTAACCCATTCTGTGCCAATTTCTTGATATGACAGGTTGCCATCGATCTATCTTGATTCTTTCACTGAATGTCCCTTGCATTTAATGCAAGATCCTCACTAATAATACTACACGAGAATCTTTGTGGTTATTTCCATAGCCAAGACTGTTATCTTCATGTATCCTGCTTCAACAACATCATGATGTTGTGACCTCTCCCCTCCATACTTGAAGCAGTGTGACATTGGCCACTCGTTATCCACGAGGAATAGGTTAGCAGGAATGCTATTGTTATTTCATTACTATTTCATTACGGCAGGTCACCATCCATTATATCTGCCCACCCTACTCCCCCGTTTGAGTAGTTTTGTAACAAAAATTTCCCGACAAAGGCCTTAGCAGCAGGCATAGTCAGACAACAGTCACATCAACCCGTCTACATTCCCGAAAGACGGGAACTGAACGCACAACACACATAAAATAGCCGCACACTATGTCTTCCAACATCACATATGATGACAAGCATAATCCTGTTCTGACAAGCGAAACGTGTTGTGTAGGCATATGTATGTGAGTCCATCCTTGTAGGTCAGATGGTCCTGAGTTACCTGTATAGTCTGCACCAGTATCGCTAGTCGCAGCAGTTGTCACTAGTTGAAAATTTGACTGAATATTTACTTCATCCCTGTTTGCTAAGGGAAAGCTTACTGGGAGCAGAAGACTCCTGGCAGCATAATCCCAAAGGCCACTGGATTATGCAAGACTTAGAACCATGGATCAGAGAGGTCTGACTGCACTATGAAGATGCATAGATGGCACCTGTTGTCCTGAGACCAAGGAAAATAACATTATCCTTAAGGATCTCTACCTTCTGTAATACTGTCCTTGAAAAGACAGTAACTTTGACTGGTAGAAGTCAATGCTATTTTGGACATTTCAAACACTTCTGTTAAAAGAGAAATGGAATTACAATTAGTATCTAAACAAGTCATATTGATAGCTCGGCCTAACTTTTTAAATTTTTTTATTTTGAAATAATTTCAGGCTTAGAGAAAAGTTGCAAAAATGGTAGAAGGAGTTCCTGCACACCCTTCACCCAGCTTCTGGTAATGTCAACAACTTACATACCTTACATAGCCCAGTTATCAAAACGAGGAAATTAACACTAGTGCAATATTATTAACTAAACTAAAGACCTTATTTGAATTTTGCCAATCCGCCCCCCCCCCCAGTGTCCTTTCCCTGTCCCAGGATCCAATCCAGGATCCCACATTGCACTTATTTGTCAAGTCTCCTTAGTCCCCTCCAATCTGTGACAGTTCCTCAGTCTCTCCTTATCTTTCATGACCTTGACACTTTGGATGAGTACTGGTCAGTTATTTTGTCGAATGCCTCTCAATTTGGGTTTGTCAAATGCGTTCTCATGATTTAAGCTCATGCGTTTTTGGCAAGAAAACCACAGGGAAGGGGTACAGCATGTTCGAGAGCACATGATGTTGGTGTATCTTATCACTCACTACGTTAACCTCGATCACTTCATTAACATGATGTCTGCTGGGTTTCTCTGCTGTAAGGCAATCGCTTTTCCTTTTGTGCACATTGACAACTATCTTCTTCATTTATTCGTCATCTCCTACAACATGCTGTTGATTATAAGGGGCACGCTAATATCTAAGCGTCAATGTGAACAAGTGTCCATCTTGGGAGTGACGGGTAATTCATTTCTATAATTACGGTCAATCAAAAAGCGGAGGGTGGGGAAAATAGACCAGGGCAGGACTGAAACAGAAGCAGTGACGGGCCACCAGGATGACAGAACACTGGAGAATGAGAAACCCGAGAAGTTTTGTGATGTGTGTGTCCCCGTCATGTGCTGCTGAGGGGGGACCCTGGTGCTGAAGTCAGTGCCCCTGGCCACCTCTAACTTATGATCCTCTTGCATCAGGAAACAGGTGTTCTGCCTTTATTTCCAAGATAAGTAATATTTCCCTGGATTTTAAAAGTTATCTATCTTTATGAAGGGGAATAAAAATACAAAAGAAATCTTAAAGATCAGACACAAGAAGATAATAAAAATAAAATGTTAAGAAAGGTAAGAAAAATGTAAACATCATCCCCACTACACCAATATCATCGTTAACATTTCTAAGTGTTTCCGTGTAGTCTTTCCGTTTTTTATATGATTCTATATATGTCTCATTAACTTTGCCTTACCCCATGCGTCCTCACAGACCTCAGTCCCTCACTCCCTCCCCCGACCATCCTGGGAAGCAACCTCTCCTTATTCCTCCTGCCAGCCTCATGTTCTTCCCAGGGTGCCAAAAAACAAAAAAACAAAATCTGGATACTGCCTGATTTCTCATTAAGAGACTTATAAACAATATACCACTTACTGGGGTGATATTTCTGGTCAGAAAATAAAAACATCATTTCTAGAAAACTTTGATAAAGAAACAAAGACTTTTTATTCTAGAGAGAGGGAGAGTGCATGTGAGTGGAGGGAGGGGCAGAGAGAGAGGAGAGAGAGAATCCCAAGCCGGCTTCACACTGTCAGCACAGAGCCTCAATCTCACGAAGTGTGAGATCATGACCTGAGCCAAAATCAAGAGTAGGATGCTTAACCCACCGAGTCACCCAGGCGTCCCAGAAACAAAGACTTTTAAAAACAAATCTGGGGCGCCTGGGTGGCTCAGTCGGTTGAGCATCCGACTTCGGCTCAGGTCATGATCTCTCGGTCTGTGAGTTCGAGCCCTGCGTCGGGCTCTGTGCTGACAGCTCAGAGCCTGGAGCCTGCTTCAGATTCTGTGTCTCCCACTCTCTCTGCCTCGCCTGCACTCATTCTCTGTCTCTCTCTCTCTCAAAAATGAATAAATGTTAAAAAAAAAACCTGTAATTTCTGAATGAATAATATATTTTCATAATTCAAAAAATTTAATAATATTTCATTGTTAAATATATATGTCACATATATCATCATGTATGTGATATATATCATCACATCAATTGATGAATAGATAAAATGTGTTTTATACATGCAATGTAGTATTATTTAGTTATAAAAAGGAATCAAGTATTAATATATGCCCAACATGGCTCAACCTTGAAAACGTTATGCTAAGTTCAAAAAGCCAGTTCAGAAAGACTACATATTGTATGTTCCCATTTATATGAAGTATCCAGTGTCAGCAAATCCATAGACAGAAGGCAGATTAGTGATTGCCAGGGGCACTGGTGGGCAGGAGAGAATAACTGAGGGAGCAGGGGCATGTGACCACTATTGGATACAAGTTTTTCTTTTGGGGATGATAAAAACGTTCTGGGATTAGACAGTGGTAATGGCTGTACAACTTCATGAATACACTAAAAACCACTGACATGTACACTTTAAAAGGGTAGTGGCACCTGGATGACCAAGTCGCGTAAGCGTCCGACTTCAGCTCAGGTCATGATCTCATGGTTTGTGCGTTCGAGGCCCAGGTTGGGCTCTGTGCCGACAGCTCAGAGCCTGGAGCCTGCTTCGAATTCTGTGTCTCCCTCTCTCTCTGCCCCTTCCCTGTGTGCACTCAGTCTCTCTCTCTCTCTCAAAAATAAGTAAAAAGAAAAATAAATAAAGGATAAACTTTATGGTATATGAATATCTCAGAAAAGTAAAAACTTAGTCAAAACTAAGTATAAAAGGTCTGCAGTGAAAATAATAAAGGGTGTGCAGTGAAGTTTACATCTCTCCTTTTTTCTACAGCTAATCTGTTGACCTCCCAACTAATATATTTAGTTTTCTCTCTTCCATAGATGTTTTATGAATATACATGAAATATACACATACTTATTTTTACTTTTTTACACAAATAGAAGCATACTGTTCTTATCCTTGCTTTTTTTAGGTACAATGTTAAAAGGATAGGAAAAGATATACCATGCTGACATTAATGAAAAGAAACCTGGAAGTACTATATTTATATTACAAATATATATATATATATATATACACACATACAAATATATATATGTATTACATTTATATTAAAGAAAAACATAATTGCACACAAATACTGGGCTCTAGTTAGTAAATCTGTTACCCCCAGGCGTTATGTTCGTACTTTATATGGATGCTGAGGTTGAACAAATAGGTGGATAGAGAATAGATAAAGATAGCCAGGTTCCTCACCATCAGAGAAAGAATTAAAAATAAGGAAAAGGGGAAGGTTAGAATGAATCCTGTGGTGTGGATCAGAGTGGAGACATTGGTATGTTCAATTTCATATGTACACAGATAGATACAGAAATAGACATGGACACGAGTATATGCATGGGTCACTGTACATGCTTACATCTCCTAGCTCTATCTAAGGAGGACCTACAAGCAAGGACACCCAAATAATAATAAGCACCCAGATCTTGGTTTCTAATACCATTCTTATATAAAGGGATCAGGGCTCCTTGGAGTCAGAACTGATCCTGGACCGAGGCAGGGAAGATTAAAAATGAGTCTGTAATATCTTGTGGTGCCAGAAAGGAAGTGCTCAAAAAAGAATGGGGCATGACAAGAGGACACAGGAGTCAGTCTGAAGGAGCTCGTGATGGCCAAAGTGTCAAGGTCATGAAAGACTGAGGAATTGTCACAGAATGGAGGTGGCTGAGGAGACATGGACAAGTTAATGCCATGTGAGATCGTGGATTGCATCCTGGAACAGAGAAAGGACATTTGGGGGCAAATTGGTGAAAATCAAATTAATTCTCTAGTTTAGTTAATATTGTACTGGAGTTAATTTTCGGGTTTTTGATAACACTGCTATGTATGGTATGTAAGTTGTCGACATGACCGGAATCTGAGTGAAGGGTGTGTGCGGACTCTCTGTACTATTTTTGCAATTTTTCTGTAAGCCTGAAGTTATTTCAAAATAAAATGTTTCTAAAAGTTAGCTTTTTTCTTCTTACACAAGCATCTCCTGTCTTCTGATGCTCAGAAATACAGTGGGATATTGTTTCTTTTCATTTTGCTTTCTTCTTTTTTCTTTCTTCAACTTTGAGTATGGTAAGGCAAAAAACACTAAAATTCATGCAATGGCTGATCCTGGGACTGACCCCAACTAGTTGGATGAGTCAGATATTTAAATAGTTAAGAAAGCATTCATTCCCATGGTAGCACTTCACAAACCTAGAAAATCAAGAATTTCAGCTGTACAAGGAAGACCACTGAGTTCAAACTGTTAGCCTTTACAGATAAGGAAATGGGAGATGCAGTGAGGGAGAGCAGATTGCCCAAGGTCACATATGCAGTCACCAGAGAGCCTGAAGACTCCAGCGTTCTTATAATCATTTGAGGTTTTTCCCCCTGTAGAGAAGGAAATGGAGAAAACACCAATGGGATTATTATTTTACTAAACCAAAGTCATCATGCCTTTTCTTCAGTCAGACTGTGTCACATGACACTGGGGGGCACTGTCTGCGAAGTTCTGTGGTTCCCTTCCCACTTTTTGTACTTCAAAAGGTCGGGGGAAGCCAACTTTGCCTTCCCTAGTCCTTCCCTCATTTCTTGTTTCATGGCATTGCGTTTAGATGAAGACTTTACATTAAGGCTCATATTTAGGTCTTTGACAGTCATTGGATCTATACGTTTTGAAAAGACGAAGAGGGGCTGGGTGGTTTTTATTTGTAGACCAAGTTACGTAACAGTGATTAGTTTATTTAATTGCTTTATTTCATGGCTGAGAGTCAGAACACCAAGCTGTATCAACTCTCTTGTCTGTCTTTCTCCCCAAACCCTGCTTTGCCAAGGTAGTTAGCTAGAGTTGGGGATTATAACCGGCTGTGGATCGTGTACATCTTTGCTGCATGAAACTCTCATGTCTGATTCTATTCTATACTCATTAGTACAATGGCTAGCTAGGGAGGTACCTGTCACAGTGCAGCTGAAAATATTGTAGTAGTAGTAGTGGTTCAGCCTTATTATGGGTCAAATATTGGTTTATAGAAATCACTTGGAATCTAACCCAACTCATTTAAAATGGTGGTTTATGGGAGCATAGCTCAAGATCATCTCTGTCTCCACCTCAAATCCAAGATTGCCATTGGCTACCAGGTGGGAAAGAACTTACAATATGGCCACGGTTGTATTTTTCCACCAGTTCGATGCCATTAAGACCCACCCCTTCCCACAGGAACCCTGATTACTATGAGAGATCTGAACATCAGAAGTTTGAGAGCTATTTATTATATGTCAATTCTTGTTTGGAAGAAACTCTTACATGTTCGAGAAACATACACCTGATCCTACTTGATCGTTAAATAAGTCTCTTTATGTCGTGGAGCTGTGTGAAGTCATTAACAGATATTGTCTTTTTCTCTATTGTAAGTTTTTGTGAAATGTGGATACCAGGTACTTCTGCGCATCTGGAAATAGCAATTAGTTTTTCAAGGAACCTGACTTTATTCGTAGAACATCATTTACTTACTGCTTTTTTTGCCCTCACAGATTAGCTTTCTGCTTGTCACATCCCTGAGCTTACCCTCTTTTCCTCGGTCTCAGTTTGCGAGGAATCTTAGCTGGCCGCTCCTTCCTCATTATCTCTAAATGATCTTTGTATTTTCTCCTCTCCGTAATCAGTCTTCAGTTTCTTAAGTTGATGTTTTTTGTACTTGCTGCTGTAGAATCCAGATTTGCCATCCTGCTTGGGTTTTCAATGATTTTATTTCTGTGCCTTCGGTTCTCACCACAGGGTCAAGTTTTACTGCTAGATGTAATTAGAAATGTAATTTGCTCGTTTTCCTGTGTTTCTTGATATTGTTTTCTTAAAAGTCAGTAAATGATTCCGTTTGTTCTTCAACCTTTTATTCTTTAAATCATCTCCAATAGTTGGACTTGGCTATCTTGTCTCCAGAATAAATTATTTTTTTCAGTATCTTGTTCGTGATGGGTTTGTATAATATTGCTTCATTTAATCTGTGATTTATGTAAGTAGGGTAGATACGGCTGGAGAATCCATTAATTTTTGCAGATATAACTTGATCATAGGCATTTAAATGTTTGCTGTAAATTGGATTCTTTTCTATCATAAATGGGCATGTGTTTTTTTGTTGAAACTCAGATTTTTATTTACCCACTGGAAATTGGTAGAGAAGAAGTTTGCCTTTGGCTCCTACTCATGTTCTTGTGGTTACACGGTGGACAGTGAAAGCAGTTTCCACACTGTGAAAACCACCCAAAAGTTTGAAAATGTAGGGGTGCATGAGCGGCTCAGTAAGTTAAGCGTCCAACTCTTGATTTCAGCTAGGTCGTGATCGGGCTCTGCGCTACTGTGTAGAATTGGCTTGGGATTCTCTGTCTCTCCCTCTGTCTCTGCCCCTCCCCCACTCATGCCGTCTCTCTCTGTCTGTCTCAAAAATAAATAAATGAATATTTTCTAAAAAGTTTGAAAATGTAGATTCCACAGTGATATAACTGTTAAATATGACAAATTCCCTAAACTAAGACATATCCTTTGTGTCAGCCGTGATTTGCCAGCTAACTATATAGAAGTAAGGTTCTAATTTTTGTCTTTAGCACACAGAAATGCAAACAAGAAACCTTTTTGTCTGGAACTTTAAACTCTTCACCTGTCTTTTATCTGCATCTAGGTACACTGAGTAGGCGGCAAGCATTGTAGTATCCATCGGCTCTTGCTCGGTTCCAAATATTTGTTGGAGACCCCATTTTTAAAGGTGACATTTTTTTTTAGACCGACCACATTGTCGTGCTGCCTCGAAATTTTTGCTCGTCCTATTCATGAAAGATAGTAACACTGAAGGAACACTTCGAGAATATTTGATGTCTTCAGGAGCTCTGCGTTCTTATTTGAAACATTTGATAAATACCTATCTCAGAAGTTGTTTCTCTGTTGTTACTGTTTATGCGTATCACGTGCTCCATTAAACAAACTTAAAATTTTTGCAGCGTCTGTAGAAATATGATTGGTAGAGTTTTTGAAATTTCCTGGTTATTTTGCTTTTTCTGTTAGCCAGAAAAGCATTCTGTGCAGGAAATCTTAACATATGAGTAACCGAAAATTTTTGAAACCGTGTTTGTGTTTCTTTTGCTAGTACCCCAATGGATGAAGGATTTATATTTTCCCCATTTTATTAAGATATAACTGACACACAGCTGTTTAAGGTGTACAACATGATGATTTGACACAAGTATATGTTGTGAAATGATTACCCCAATAAGGTTACTTAACCCTTCTGTTACTTCCAAAATTATTTTTTTTTGTGGTGAAAATATTTAAGATTTATTCTCTTAGCAACTTTCAAGTCTGTAAGTCAGTTATCATTCAGTGAAGTCACCATGTGGTATATTACACCCCCAGAACTTCCATGTCCTATAACTGAAAGTTTGTATCCTTTGACCACCGTCCCCATTCCCCCTAGCGCCCAGCCCCTGGTAACCTCCATTCTATTCTCTGCTTCTGTGAATCTATCTTTTTTAGATTTCTTATATAAATGAGATAATACAGTATTTGTCTTTCTGTGTCTGGCTTATTTCACTCTGGGTCCATCCATGTTTTTGCAAAGGGCAGGATTTCCTTCTTTCTCGTGGCTGAATAATATTCCATTGTATATATTTTGGAATATTATCTTATTTTTCAAAGAAGCCTTAGAAGTCATCTTGATAGGGCCGCTTGGGTGGTTCAGTTGGTTAAGTGTCTGACTCTTGATCTCAGCTCAGGTCTTGATCTCTGGGCCTTGAGTTCAAGTCCTGCCTTGGGGTCTACATGGAGTGTGAAGCCTACTTAAAAAAAAAGGGGGGTCACTGAGTCACCTGGGTGGCTCAGTCGGTTGAGCATTCAACTTCAGCTCCGGTCATGATCTTGTGATTCGTGAGTTCGAGCCCCGAATCAGGTTCTGTGCTGACAGCTTGGAGGCTGGAACCTCCTTCAGATTCTGTCTCCCTCTCTCTTTGCCCCTCCCCCACTCACACTCTGTCTCTCTCTGTCTCAAAAGTAAATTAAAAAATTAAGAAAAAAAAACCATCATCTTGATAAATGCCAATTTCTTGGGGGGGGAACTACAGATGTAAACATGGAAATATCCAAAACAAAACATAGTATCAGCAAGTAGCCTAAACAGAAAGTGCTGCCTTGTAATAACATCTCAAACAAGGGCTCCTTGTGTGGCCTTGAGCAAGAAATAGGAATCCTACTACCTCTGTTTCTCTTCCTACAAGAGCAAGCACTAGCACTCAATTTGTAGGACTATTGGCTGTGGTTTTACCACAAGGATTTTATAAATGTCAAGGGTCATTTAATGCTGAAGGTCCTGTTAAATCCATTAAGAATTCTATATACTTTCAATTCCCCAAAGACATGATTCATTCAGCAAGCATTTATTGAAACCCATTACTCGCTAGGCACAGTATGGCACAGGGCTCCATACTGTGCAGAATACGGTTATGGAAGACATGGTCCCTGCCTGACCTCTTAGTATGGAGCCACTTGTGTTACGTGCCACAAGCCAGGTACAAACTAACCGCTAAAAGAGTCCAGGAGGAGAGGCAGGGACTGGGATTACATGCAGCCGTGGTGTTGAAAAATGCAGTCATGGGAGAGGTACTATTCGAGGTCTTCTTTGAAGGAAGGATAGGAAGATATTCCAGGCAAAGGGGATAACCTGAGCAAAGACAGAGAGGGAAAGCTGTGATGTGTGTGGAGGGACTTAAGTGTTAAGTCGGCCTGGCTGAAGCTAGAGCTTGTGTTGGCAGAGGAGTAGCCTTAAAAGTCAGTGAGGAGTTTGAACTTGATTTTCTAGCTCTGAGGGATCTGACAGTTTTTAAGTAGAGAAGTGACCTCATCTGGCCCTGTGAGATGAATTGGTAGAGCACAAGAGACTGGTAAGTGGCAGGGGTGGGGGCAGGGAGCATCTTAGAAAACTGGTGAAGTTTGGAAGGTATGAAATGGTAAGAATCTGAACGAAGTTGTGGCAGTGGGAAGAGAAAGCCAGCGATGGAATTGAGGTGTTGCTGGAGTCAACATGGTCGATTAAGAGGAGGTTGACAGTCTACTCCAGCCTGCTGCCATTGCGTTCACTTGAATATCTGATTTCATTGAATATTTTTAAATGTTTATTATTTGTTTTGAGAGAGAATGTGTGAGCAAGTAGGGGAGGGGCAGAGAGAGGCAAGGAGTGAGAGAATCCCAAGCAGACTCCATGCTATTAGCACAGAGCCCGACGCGGGGCTCAAACTCACGAACCATGAGATTGTGACCTGAACCGAGATCAAGAGTCGGATGCTTAACTGACTGAGCCACCCAGGTGCCCCTGATTTCATTGAATTTTAAGTGAAGGTCTGCTGTACATTTTTTGGCTTCACATTAGATTCCGTCGTGTTTGCCACTGTATCTTTTGTGCATAGCAAATGTGTAGCACATATTGCGAGCTTGGAAGGTATTTGTTGAATGAAACACAAGCTTGTTGAATCACTCTGAGAAAGGGGGAATAAATATGGGCTCACGTGCAAGGTGCCCTGTCACCTCTCCTTCTGCATCTGTACTTCTACCCCCTATTCAGTTTTTACTTAAATATGAATGAAAATTGTATACACCCATGTGCTGACTTTCTTCACTTAACCACATTTTAACCTAGATTTGATGGCTTACACATTGCTGATTTTTGCAAATTTAATTTCATCCCTTAGCATTATAGAAATGTTCTTTGGCCAAACGCTGTTGGATGCTCTCCAAATGTTGCATTTTGAATGCTTTTACCCTATATATGGATTTAAAAAAATTGCTGAGTGGCCACTGTTAAATATTATTGCAAAGTAATTAGTGTGATAATCTAGTAATATTCAAGCATTATTTTTTTTTTGCCTTGGAATGTTTGAAATAGAATTTTATACCAGATGGCTAGCTTGCAAATCAAAGTATTCTTGGAAGCATGATTAGTGCTAATAAGGTCATTCTGAGTCAAGTACAAGGTTGTAATCTGCAGAAAAGGGTTTTGTGTAAAAGGTGACTGCCTAGTCCAATAAAAAATATACTCGAAGTTTAATTAATAAGTTACTCTGAATGTACAGTGATATTTTAAAAGTCCAAAGAGGTTGAGCATAGAAAGGCAAAGAAAAATTATCATAGAGAGAGCCCATGCCCTGAAATTTTTACATAAATTTAACTAGAGCCTTCAATAGCTAAAACTTAGTCCAAGTAATCTTCTTTGAAAAGAAATGGGAAAATAGCAAGAAATGGGAAAACGATTTCAAGATGTGTTTTTAAAAAGGTTCTCTAGGCTTATGAGCTCTATCTTGGAGTTAGTGTAGTCAGCCCAGTCTCTTACACCTTCACCTTCCTCTGCATTTCTGCATAGTGATACCTGTTTTTCAGAACAGAGGTCGCTGTGGGTGCAGTCGTCAGCAATCAGGACATTCAGGTTTGGGCACCTAACTCTATTTCCACGCACAGGAAAGTTGCCTGGAATGTTTTAGAAAAATGTTACAACAAAGAAGGAAACTTTAATAATTGTAAGTATTCAGCAGCATTCAGCTGGTATATTTTGCAGTAACATCCGTAATTGTGACTTACGTATGTTAATGGACAACTTACAACTACAACAAACCTAAGACTCATTTCTCCCCAGTTCTCAAGACCTCACTCTTGTGGCACGTGACATTTACTTCATCTTTGAGGTATTAGTGACAAAACATCCTGTGGCATTTACTCCATCTTTGAAGTATTAGTGATAAAACACATTTAATCATATTTCACTTGTTTCTCCCCTAAATTTCCTATTCTCCCACCGGAGAAGCATATGAGAAAAAAATGACATTGATTCCCAGAGACTGTAGAGAAGAAAGAGAAGGAAGGGAGGAAGGAAGGAAACTCCACGACACCTGCTGAGAAAGGCTTTTCATTCTGAAATACTTCAGCTCAATAATACTGTTTTTGAAACAAAATCAGACTGAAGGTATAATGAACAAAATAACATACTAATGAAAAGGGGCAATAGGGAAAGTGAGACCCCCCCCCGGAGAGCATTATTTGTGCCATTTATCACACATTTTCCATGATAAACTCCTTGGCTTTCCTCGAAGCAAAAATTAAGAGCCATGATTGACTGCAGCTCAGTGGAGTCTCATCCTCCCAACCAGACTTGCTCCTCCTTCGCGATAGCACTGTCACCCAGTGCACGTCAGTCACTTTGATTTCTACCCCGTGGCTTTTCTTGGATTTCTACCACCATTAGGTCAAGTGCTAGAGCCCTTCATGGCTCTGCAATCCCAGGAGGGAAAGATTTGTAAACTCCTTGTGAGCAGGTTCCATGTCCTATTCTTCTGTGTGCCTCACGCAGTACCCAGCAGTCTTTTTAGGGAAGTGCTTATTAACCACCATTCTTTCTTTCATTAGGCAGTGAGAACAATGCAGTTCAATCTATTTTCCTATTTACAGTGGTTGCCAGGAAGTTCAGAGCTACATTCAGGGCCCAGCTGAAGCAATTAACCTGAGTCTAGGGTTTTGAAGTTTTTCGTATAAGCCTTCCTATCATCCCACCTTCCCCATTACAACATGCTTACTCTTTAGGCGTATGATAACGATCTTATTGGAAATGTATCATTCTTGTAAATTAATTCCAAGTCTTTAGGGAAGCATGTAGTTTTCTAAGTAGTGAGAACATAAGGGAGCAACAAAAGGGGCTAATTTTATGTCCGAATTTATGATTTGCAGCTTATGAAGGTATGTGGTTCGCATTTAGATGTGTTCGTGCATTGTGGCCATTCCAGTATTGGAAACCGGAGGCCTCGGTTGGAAATGGGCTTCCAGCAATACTCAGAAATAAACCAAGTGCTGCTGAGAGTACTCACCGTGCAGAAAAGGGCAAGTAACACCCTTAGTTGGGTGTTTATTTTCTCCCAGTGAAAAGGAGGGCAAGTGTTGTATGAGATGTACTGTTTCCTTACTGAATCATTGCACGTACAACTGATGAACTTTGTATTCGGTGCTTGCTTTGAGGTTTGGGAATCTATCAATACTTCAGCTTTTGATTATACATGCTGAAATGCCATGGTCAGCATTGGGTTGTTTGCTTATTTGATGTGAAAAGTCTCCCCCCTTTGGGCTTTCTTTTTCCAGAGGTCTTTTGGGGTGGGGAGGGGGGATGAGGAGAAGGGGTAATGCTTCCAAACGAGTATCCTTTCTACAGTGAGTAAAGGTATTTCTTTCTTGGAGAGCTGAGAAGAATTTACTAGAAAACTCTTCGCCATTTACATTTGGGTACATAGCAAACATTTAGAAAGACACTCTGGGGAGGCTTGTAAAGCAAATGCAAGCAACATGTAACACACAGCTCTTACAGTCTCACCTTTAGAACTAATAGCACTACTCTGTACACCGAAAATGAATGTTTTCTAAGAGTAATAGAATACAATTTCAAAAGCCCAATCTTTTTACTCCATGACTTGGACTGGCCTTCTTTTTGTTTTTGTTTTTTTCAGTAATCTACACCCAACATGGGGCTCAAACTCACAACCCCGAGATCAAGAGTCACACACTCTACTGACTTGAGGCAGCCGGGGACCCCAGGACTGGCCTTCTTTTATATGACAGTTAGCATCATTACTCAGGTCAGAGATGTGGAATTCAAATATCAAAATCCCTTTAATATGACCTTTTAGGAAGTGAATTATCAGTAACATAAAATGATTAATAAGTAGCTAACTTCATTGTTAGCTAGGACAGTGTTCCCATAGAGTGGAACTTCTCAAAATTGTTGTCGGCAGGCTAGCAGCACCAGCTTCACCTGGGAACTTGTTAGAAATCTAAATTCTCAGGGCGCCTAGGTGGCCCACTGATTTGAGCGTCCAACTTTGGCTCAGGTCATGATCTCCCAGTTTGTTAGTTTGAGCCCCACATCAGGCTCAGTGCTGACAGTGCGGAGCCTGCTTGGGATTCTTTCTCTCTCCCCCTCTCTCTATTATTTATTAAAAAATAATAATAAATGTAAATTCTCAGGCCCCACCTCTGACCTGCTGTATTCAGAAACTCCGGGGCTGGGTCTCACAGTGTTTTAAGAAGCCCTCCTGGTGATTCTGATGAACACTAGGTTTGAAAAACCATTGGTTTAGAGAATTCTCAGCACCCTGCATTGTTCTTCGGTGCTTCTGCCTTCCTTTCTTTCCATTTTTCCAACAACCTCATACTTGGATCGCTGTTTACATGCAGATCCCATGGAAAGAAAATGGCACCTGCTCTATGTTTCTCCAGGAAACTTATTATATTCCTTCCCTGAAGGAGCACCACGATGCTTATGAGCTAAAATAAGGCTCTGAGACATACTGCACAGAGGACATACTGTGGAACGAACGTTGCTCGAAATTCTTTGACCACAGAGCCCTATTTTTGTGGAATGTATAGAACCTTCTCATCGGTGTCTAAATGTATGAAACCAAAAAAATTCAAAAAATTATTTTAACAAATTATCTATTATAATCCTTTGGAGAGGTTAGTGACTTTTTTTAATGCCTCAAAAGCTCTGTTGTAGGTGCTGCTGGCTGCCATAAGTGAACTTTAACAGTTTTATAGGCAGCAAGTATGGGGACTTACTTAAATATATAAAAAAGGACATATAATGTAAGGGCAAGAAAGTTTTCCCTCCTTCCCTTCTAGGTTCTTTGGCTGGTTATACGAATGAAGTTGATATGAGACAGATTAACAGGAGAAAAACAGAATAACGTGTCTTCCTCCTGTATACATGGGAGAAACCCAGAAAAGCTGAGTAACTCCCTAAAATGGCGAAGCCATCACCTTAGGTACCATATTTACCTAACAACCAAACGAGATGTTGCGGTGGGGAGGCGACCAGGAAAATCACAATAAGCAAGGGTACAAGTGTTATGCAGATTGAAGACTCTACAGATGAGTCATCCTCCTCTTCTGGGTACAGCCAGGAGGACACCCTCACAGACAGGGCCAATGTCAGTGTCCTGTACAAAAGGGTGACTTCTACTCACTTTTCAGAGCTTCACATATGTCTGCTGTTTCTTAAAAATAAGCAGCTTAAAATAATCAATATTTCAGGGCGCCTGGGTGGCTCAGTCAGTTGAGTGTCCAACTCTTGATTTTGGCTCAGGTCATGATTGAGCCCTGCGTCAGGATTGTACGCTGGAGGATACAGGATTGTACAATCGAGCCCTGCGTCAGGCTGCACGCTGAGTGTGGAGCCTGCTTAACATTCTCTCTCTCTCTCCTTCTGCCCCTCCCGCCCTTTCATGCTCTCTCTCTCTCTCTCTCCCCATCTAAAAACTAATAATAATAATCCTTATCAATATGCCAAAGAGGCATAATTTGGGGTGGCAAAATCTGCTTCCCTTCTATATATGCCTCTGTATAATATACATCATATATTTACTAGTTCTTTACAATAGAAATATATATATATATGTGTGTGTGTATATATATATATATATATATATATATATCACGTATTCAGACATGTTTCACATTTATATGAGTCAATTTTGGCTTCAAAGAAATCGGTTTATTAAGAGCCAAATTAAGAAAACTGAAAAATTAGCTCAAACATTTATAAAAAGTTTTATAACAAGATTCAATTTTATTATTTACCAATTTATATAAATATTCAAAATCCCAATGATCAATTACTTGTTAGTATTTTAGGCACCCTTTAACATCTTCTCTTGTAGTCTATTTTATTTGTTTTGCTTTATCCTCCTACCTTACCAGGAAAAAAATCACTTGCCTGATTTCTTTTGATCATTTTCATATACATTATAAATAAAATAGAACAGTAGTCGTGGCAATGTAAAAAATTAACAAGTACCAAGCAAAAAGTGCGGTGCCCCAAATTTTTCATATAATAGAAATTACTTTGAGCGTTTTAGTCATTAGGATTCTAAAGTGGATTTGTGTTCTGTGAGATCTCAAAGTAAGAAGCCTGCGATGGTAGGAAAGCCTCTCTCGACTAGATAAATTGGTCTCTCAACTAGGCACTGGCTTCCCAGTCGAAAAGGGAGCAATAACTTTTCTTGTTTCCGTTGTTTACAAAGATAAGATTAAAGCCTGAATCTTTTCTTTTTCCTCTGGTCTTTCGCCTGCTGTACCACAGAGTACTGAGCGTGGGAGCAGCACTGAGCGTGTTTCACAGTGTCCAGTTCTGAGAAGAGAAGCGTCCTTGGCTTTTTAACGTTGTATATAAATTCCGGCCCCAGGTACATGGTAATTTCTGTGGCTCACACAATCAAGGATGACCCATACAGTGATATCGTACCTTTTGTGGGGAAGTGAAATGGTAAAGCATAGTTCGTAAGTTATCATTTTTTTTTTGAGAGAGAGAGAGAGAGAGAGAGAGAAATCTCAAGCAGGCTCCACACTGAGCATGGAGCTCAAAGTGGGGCTCAATCCCACAACTCCGGGGTCACAATCTGAGCTGAAATCAGTTGAGTTAGGTGTCCCTGTCATATTTCTCATACTTAATTCACAGGAGCAATTTTAGTTCTGTTGTAAAGAACTAAGAAAGAAAAATCACTGTCGTAATTTTTTTTACACTTTATACTGATTTTATTTCCAAGGCATATGAAATTTCATTTTCTTTATTCTCTCAGAGTACCTATGTGGTATACAGGGGCAGGAATTATTCCTAGCCAAACTAATTAATATAACTGGAAAATAATTTAGCCATGATCTAAAGGTAAGTAGAATCCAGGGCACTTAGATCTCAGGTTAGAACTCTCTGATAAAATACCATTTTCATCTTAAAATTTAGGTTTATTACTGCCTTGTCTAGGAACAGATGCATTCGGAGTCAAATATATGAATACCTGTGACCTGATTCCAAATAGTTGATTCATTTCAACACTGGATTTGTTATCCTTATTATTTTCCCTATCATACTGTCTTTAAAAATATAAGTACACTTTTGGAGTCAGCATGCTCAATTGTCTTTTGTCTCTTATTATGAGATCCAGATTCCCTGGTGTCATCAGCAAATGCCTGTAACGCTTTGTCTTTTAAAATTTTTTTAATGTTTATTTTAGAGAGAGAGAGAGCAAAGGGGGGAGAGGCAGAGAGAGAGGGAGACACAGAATCTGAAGCAGGTTCCAGGCTCCGAGCTGTCAGCACAGAGCCTGACGCGATGCTCGAACCCAGAGACCAGAAGATCATGACCTGAGCATGACAAAAGTCGGATGCTTAACACACTGGGCCCCCCAGGCGCCCCCATTCCCTACTCATTTAAACCAAATCCCCACTAAAACTGACCTTTGGGTGGTGCAGACTTTTGTGAGGCGGTGCGTATAGTGTATGTGAAATATCATTTGTTTGTGCTTTCGGTGGAATGAAATGCTTCAGAAGAACACTGTGGTACTACTGTGTGATAAGGTTGATCTTTTGTCATTGTTCGGACATTTGCTCTGCTCTTTGATCGTGTGCGACCTACAGCACCCAGACCTTTGTGGTCCGAGTCAACCTGCTTCTAAATAGCACTGCTGTGTTTGTCAAAGATTCTTCTTTTAAGGTGGTGAGAATAGTCACAAAATGCACACGAGCAACTCTTTCGCTGAGCCCCCTTCCATCCGTTCTGTGTCCTTAGACTTTTCCTGGACCGTCGCTTTTCTCAGGCTGCGGTCATTTGTGCATAAGTTCCCTTGACCCAACTCCGGATGATGTGACACTGTTTCCCCCAAACCAACTGGCAAAAATTCTATTGTGCAAACATTTACCAAAGAAGCTGTGCGAAGAGAGGACGTGTTTGTACTAATTGCTCTGCTTCGGTGAGGATGAAAGACTTAATAATGCATATAGAGCACTTTGGACAGTGCCCAGCACATGGCAAACACACAATAAAGTTAGCCATGATTATTCAGGCGGACATGGTGTAAAAAAAAACTTTGGACACTCAGTTACCTTATCTTATTCATTTCCAAGTTACTCAAGATCCCTAGGTACTGAACAAATCATCCCACTGCCATACATTTATCTATTAAATGACTTCTGGACATGCCTTACAGCCAGTTGATATGCAATCTTTGTTGCGATCTGAGAGGGAAAATAGTGGCCCGGACAGCAGAAATATTTGAACTAGCTCATTCCTCAGTTTTAACACATGCCGAAGGACCACAAGGCCATGTCGTACTGCTTAACGATGTGAGCACCAAGACCCAGAGCACCTCGGTTCAAATCCTAGTTCGGCTGCACCTTCCTGTTTCTTCGCCTTCCTGTGCCTGTGTTCCTCCATTAAACGCTGACCCAGGGTTATCGTGCAGATTAAATGAGACAATGTATGGCACTTATTAAACAGTAAAGTCAGCTGTCGTTCAGGTGGACATGGTATGAAAAATGCAAACCAGATGACAGTGTTCTGTAAATCCCTCCAATCGGTGTGTCATTATGACCACTTTCAAGATATTAATGGAAACTGATTTTACAGGGCCTCAACCTGGTCTCCAAAAGTGTGCCTACAGTTGTCCCATGCCAAGTGACATGTGCTAAACCTGTATATACAGTTATTCTCCAGCACCCTCGTAAATGCTCAGAATTAGTTCACATCCAAAGGGTCATTTGACTTATATACTAGAGGCTAGTATATAAAGTCAGTGTAGGGGCACCTGCGTGATGCAGTTGGTTAAGCGTCCGACTTCGGCTCAGGTCATGATCTCATGGTTCATGAGTTCAAGCCCTGCCTCGGGCTCTGTGCTGACAGCTCAGAGCTTGGAGACTGCTTAGGATTCTGTGTCTCCCTCTCCTTTCTCTCTGCCCTTCCCCTGCTCATGCTGTCTGGCTCTCAAAAATAAACACTAAAAATTCTTTTTCTAATAAAAAAATAAAGTTGATGTAAAACCTAAAACAAAATAAAGCCAATGACACGCTCCAGTTTTGTTTAGTGGAAAAACAAGTGTAGATTGGCACACTGATGTTTTATACTACCTACTTTGTATCACTGTATCACTTTCTGAAATATTTTTCTAGAATGGAATTTGATTTACCTTATAAGAGAGACACATAAACTGAACTTTTTCTTTTTTTCAGAAACATACATTTTCCGAAGTTTTCTAATTTTATTCTGATTTTCAGGGAAGACACAATGAAGCTGGAGTAGATTTGTTTTATATTATTTTCCCAGTAATTAAACGGCACTGGCTAGACTCTCACCATGATTCGAAAAACATTTTTGTGCTTCATATAGAGGGTACAGGCTTACAAGTGTACCATTCCCCACCCCACCCCCGAGGAACTCTTGTTCAGCTGTTTAAACTGACTTGGAGAGTACAATTAATAGATTTTAAAACTAATTACCTTTTGCCGTTCTTTGTTTTACTTTATTTTTGTCCTTGTTTTAGATTTGGAGATAGGCATTCTTTGGCAGAGATCATATTTCAACTTCTCCTGAGTAAGGATTAGGAGACATTTACGGTTGAGGGATCGATTTATTTTAAAACATAAAACCTCCACTTATCATTTTATCTTCTTTAAACTAACCCTTGTTTGGTTCTTTAAATACTAGGAACAGTTTCTTCATCATCATCAAATATTAACTGCTCACCGAAAGCAGAAGGTGAGCTTAACAAGGTTGCTATATTTACTAAGTTAGAGTGACTCACTTTAAAACCTATATTTTTAAAAAAGTAATCTCAGTAGTTTCATCTGGAACTTTCTCAATTCTGTTCACATCTCTGACACAGATTTTAGAATGAAGCTTCACATACTTGGTAGATATTCAGGCCACACAGAATAGATCTTTATTTGGAAAAGAGAAAGCATATGTATCAATGAAATAGCTTGTTTTTATGTCTGCAGAACAAAACCAAACAGGAAGTTGGCCTAATTTTCAGTTACTTTAAAAAAAATCATCACTTGGTCAAAAATGCCACTTGATTTAAATACATGGTGCGTTTTGAGTTTGGAGTTTTCTTTGGGGATTTTTCTAAAATGCCTACAGTTTTAATAACAAGTTAGCACAGAGTTTTCATTAAGACTTTTGGTGATAAAAAAATATATTGCCATTAACAAAACATAAGTTTAGTCCATGCCTCAAAGTATTTGAATGGCAGCGCATGCCACTAAGGAAGACTTCCTGCTTGGAAATTGCATATTTGATATTAGTCTAGTGTTTGGGTAGGCATGTGAGGAAAACACTTACTTCAAGTGGACACATTTGGCTCTGTTTGGGGATTGAAACACGATTTCACATTTGTGAATTTAGCAAGATCCCATGAACAACCATTTTGATATCATGCTTTTAAATGTCTTCATGTGAAAAAGGACTTCTATTTAGCAAAAGAGGAACCAATTTTCATCTTCGTGCCTGTAATTTCAAAATGCAAAGGTAAATCAATAACTGTATGTGCCCTTTGCATAACCTCTGGGTGGAGGGATCTGTTGCTGGCTGGAGAGATGTAATTATTTAATGTATTCTTAGCAGCATACTGAGCCCCACAAAGATAAATTGTTTGCAAGCTCTTTGAAACTTTCATTCTTTGAAACTTTCTTTTTACTCAGGGTCAGGAAACTTAATTTTGCCAAGTGGAAACCCCAAGGTTTAAGTTTAGTGCAAAACAAAGACCTTTAGGAATCGAGGGGATTGCCAAATACCTTCTTACTTCCCAGGTTTTAGTGCAGTTAAAACTCACTTGAGACCCTTAGGTTTTAAGTCATGGAAAATCTAAGGTAACTGGCATGGTTTCAAGGGACGGAAGTCACAGTGTAGGGAAAGCCCATTAGAGAAGTCTTGAAGTTGCCTGACTGAAGCATTCAAGGAAAACAAAGAAACCCTGGAAGATGATTGTGGGGTGTATGTAGCAATCATACGGAAAAATCACCATCTTGTTAGCTTTTGGGAGATCCAGGATAGGCAAAATGCTAAATGTCGTTTCAAGGGGATATCAAATTCTTTGGACTTCAACTATATATTTTTCTATTTAGGAGAGAAATAGAGGTGAAAAGTGTGAAGGAAAAACTAACTGGATCTGTCAAATACCATGGGACTTGGTTTGAGCTCTGGTAGGAGGGAGTATTAGATCAGTATGTTCATAAGGACTGTCTAATGAGATATGGCAAAAGGTGTTTTATGAGAAAGAGAGCCATGGTTTCTGTGATGAAACCTGCGTGTTGGGATCGCAGGTTTCTTTACTGGAAGACATATGAGAGAATCTTCCTTCCTTCCTTCCTTCCTTTCTTTCTTTCTCTCTTTCTTTCTTTCACTCTTTCTTTCTCTCTCTCTCTCTCTCTATTTCTTTCCTTTTCTTTCTTTAATTTGCTACTACCACCAAGACAAGAGAAGACTTTTAATATGCACAGTTTCCGAGAGAGGAATACGAGAATTGAACCAGGAAACTTAGCCTCGGAGGCTTTAGTCTTTCCCGTTTCCCTAACCCGTTGTACTGCAAACATAAAACCTTCCCCAGTGTGGTACAATTTCATTATTTCTGACCTTATGAATTCCAGATCTTTAATAATTCGAACAAAGGCATCTGCATACTGTTTTTTTAATTTTGAAGACATATTTGCTTTTATTCTTTTAATTTTATTCTTTTAATTTTTCCATTTTAAAATACGAAGTCACCTATGACATTCTTATTTCTGTTGCACTTATGGAATGTAAATGTTTTGGAATACGCAGTGCAAATTTAAAAAGTTTCGTTTCAAACCAGCGTGTTAACAAAGTTATAGGAAAAATATGAAAACACTTAAAGAAGCTTATGAAATACTGGAATTTGGGGGTCAGAAAGCAGTCAGATGAGCAGTCCCTTGCCAGGCTTTGCTCCAGAACTAGAATGCATAGAAAACATGGCTTCTGCCCTCAGAGAATTTATGGACTAGTGACTGCTCCTTATACCAGAGATTGTTGCATACTTACTAGGGATCACAGTCTTCAAAGTGTGGGCCAAGGACTCTAGGGACTCACTGGAACCCTTTCTGGGAGTCTTAGAGACCAAAACTGTTTTCATGATATATTAAGACTTCATTTGCTAGTTTCCCTTCCATTCTCTCAAGAGTGGAGTTTTCCAGAGAGGACATGATAAGTGATGTTGCAACAATTGAATACAAAAGCAGGCATGAGAGAAGTCTGCATTCCTAATGAATAAAAAATAAATTCAGGACCATGTCTAGTAACTGATTCGTAAATGTCCCCAATTACCACTTTTGTGATATACATGCTCTGTAAGGTGGGGTCGTTACGGATTGCCATTTTTCCTGACTATATTATGTTCATTAGAATTAACCCAGCCCCTTTACTTCTTCCAGTCTTTTAATATGAGTAATTGAGAGTTGGCTGACAAAAAACATCTATGCAAATAATGGCTATTCATGCTATTTGTTTGCTTGCTTCAAATATGTATCTGCAGAGATCTAATGTGTGCGTATCGAAACGTGATGCTTAAGCCGTCATTCTCCCCAGCTTTAATGGATGACTTTTGCTTGAATCTGAGTATTCCACAGACAAGGCTGAAGACCAACAAAAAGTTAACCCCGCCCACACACAAATAAAACCTTCCAAACATAAAAGCCTCATCTTCCTGTAATAATTTATGTGTTCCAAAAATGTGTATAAATTCAGAATCAGGAGCTAAGCATGGTGGTGCCTGACCATGCCCCTCTTCATCCTAACCTAAAGGAGGAGCCCCAGGCAGCCACAAAGTCATTTGAATATACTGTTGCGCCACTGTGGGTGGGAAAATAGAGTGGCTGACAGGTAGGGAGCTGTGTGAAGCTTTTGGTGGGAGGAGCCATGGATTAAAAAATTGCTTTCTCCAACAGCCAACTTCCTTAAATTCCTTGCAGCTGGTCAGGTAAGCTGGGACTGAGAGCACCTTTGCTTTGCTCGGGGCAACTGAAGGCCCAGTAGAGCCTGGGCTGGTTCCATGGAGGGAAATCCTTACCTCCTTAAGGTAAAGGGGGTAAAATGGGTTTTTGAGGATTTGACTTTATTTAGCTCAACTCTCCAGGGTAGAAGAATGGATAGGGAGAGGGTTGGCAGATAATATATTAAATGGAGAGCATATTTATACTAAAAAGAAAAAAATTGTTCATTGTTTACCTGAAATTCAAATTTGTTTGGGAGTTGTATATTTCCATTTGGTAAATCTGGCAACCCTGAATAGGGTGCTAGGCAGAAGCCTTAACCGGGGAAGAAAGGGTGAAAGCAAGCCGCTGTGTGTCCTCTTTGTTCTGGGTGTGTTATCACTATGGTAGGTGACTATATGGGGTGTCTAAAAAAGGGAGGTACAGCAACCCAAAAAGCCCGAGATTTGACCATGAGCCGAGAGAGACCTCCCTTTGTGTTGTTGCATAACAAAGCCTATGTTGCATGAATTTATGTGTATTTTATTTCTTGGAGTAACAAATTGAACATCATGATGTTTTCTTTCCTTTTTTCTGTATTTTAATAATATTTTATGTTGGCAGCCATCGAACTACTTCAAAGACAGCTTCCATGAATAGTTAGCATGAGAAATGCCTTCTAACTTCTGGTAATTTGGTACCAGTGTGCTTTCATTGTCTTTGGGTTTTGATTGGATTCTGGTTTAGCTGTTTTGTAAACAGAGGGGGTGCATTTTTGAGGAGCTTATTATTGAACAGATACTCAGTTAATATTTTTCTAATGCAACTGAAGGTATTTGATTAGACCAGGGCGGGAGATAGAGGAGAGGGCAGGAAACAGATTTGAGGTATGGGTAAGGCAGGCTTGGTTCCACTGCGAACAGCCGCTATGATTTTTAGTGTTATTTTCTCCACAAAAACTTTCACAGAAAAATTTAAGCTCATGATTATTCGAAAATAAACGCTTAATGTGAACACTCTTGAACAGGGGGTCTTGAAGTGTAGCGGGAATGTTTTTCTTGTAAGAAGGCAGTGTATGCAATAGATACTCACAAGAAGGCCCCACGTATTCCACCTTTGTCTAAGTAGCTTCAGGGAATTTGACTTGCAGCTTGTTCAGAGAAATGTGGGATGGGGTGGAGCAGTTGGTGAAGCCAATTTATTCGAAGCTGACCCTGGAAATGCAGTGTTCCCCATTGGGCAGGCTCAGATGCTGATTAAATATGAATCTTCTGCAGGTTCCTTTATTCATCTCTGCGGGGCCCCATGTCCTGGGGGTTCTTATGGCTACAGACCCTGGAATTAGACCAGGCTTTGTGTCTGTGTGCCTCATGGGTTCTTGACACTTCTGTTTCAGTTATACTGAATTACCAGGATTTTTTAGCCATAATGGTCACATACAGCCCAGAGTATATGTTCAGAGCAAAAAGGGGAAAAACGGTATAAATTAGCCATTTTCTAGACCTGAATAGAATAGCCAATCATTTGAGACAGACAACCAGGAACAGCCAAATTCATATGCTGGCTGCTGATCCCTTCTTGGAGAAAGAAGGAAGAGCTTAATGGCAGGAAATAGCAAGAGCAGCGATTAGGCTTCTGAGGCAGACTTAGTGTTATTCCCTATAAAACCATTCTCAAAAAATTTATCCATTCGTTCAGCAGACTTATGGAGTGGCCACTATTCACCATGTACAGAAACATCCCTGGAGGTTCAAAGATGAAGAAGATACAGTCCTACCTTTAGATAAGCTCAAAGTCTAATGGGGAGATAGGCATGCAAACAATTTATCGATGTACACAGTGATAAGTGCTATGATAAAACTGAGTACAAGGTGCAGTTGGAGGCACAAAAGAGGGGGGAAGGTAAAGGAGAGTGGGGGTGGAGAGATGAGTCCAGGCAAATTTTCATAGAGGAAGTCTTTTGAACTGAAAATCCATATTGGGTAGTGAGAGTCTGGGAACTTGGCTCCTGTCCTTGCTGAGCTGGTTGTTAATTAGGACAAGTAACCTCACTTCTTTGGCCTTTACTTTCTCAAGAAGATAAAGGCACACAAGCTGTTCCGAAAAATCCGTCAGCCCTACATGTTACAGTCTGGTAATGAGGTTATCTTCGTGGACTCTTTCAGAACAAACAGTAATCGTTGAGCCTACTCCCTTCATCTTTTGGAGGTCACAATTTGAAAGCTTTCTTGAGGCAGATAGTCAAGAGAACTCTTCTGCCCTCCATCCAGCCTCTTACTTATTCAGACTTGGTGTCGGGTTCAGTACCAAAGTCATTGCCCTGTGTATGTGTAAATGGGATGTCAAGAAAGCAGAGTTCAGTAGCATAAGGAAACTAGACACGGTTCTAACTTCAGTGGAGGGGGGTGTTTGGGTGGCCCTCTCTGGGGGTCTGTGTTCAGCTTCATTAATCTTGCCTTTGATATTTTCAGGAAATAACTCATTAAACACTTTTTATGGAAAAGATTTCTCATCTGCATCCCAAATTTAAATTAAAAGTTGTATGTCAGATTGAAGGGTGCTCTTTATGCATTTTTATCAATGTTCATAGATGGTGTACTGGAGGAGAAAATGATGCAGATCATATCCATTTTTAGAAAGACAGAACCCTACAAGGAAGAAAGTGGGCAGTTAGCCGTTAGTAGGCTGACATCTGGCTAATACTCACTTTATGTTGATGTCCCCTCACTTTTAGCTCTTTTAGATCGTTCCTAGCCTTTAATAGGTCTTGATGGTCGTAGGAACCAGGCAATCCTGGACATGTGGTCTGTAATCCTTGACTGTTACTTCCTCTGAGAGTCCATGTCTATGTGTGTAAGTATGTTTCAGTGGGGCACTGATCAATAGGGTTTTTCATTTAACACATGATCATTAAAATGAAATAATATGTTTTTTTAATCGAACAAGTCATCTGCTCATTGCCTTTATTTGACATGCCACTTTAACTCTTGGTAGCCTAGCAGAGATGTGAGGTGTCATTGAAAAGGTAATCCAGTTATCACTGTATTTGAGAGGAGGCTCCCCCCTCCCCCATAATATACCAAATGTATTTGAAGAAGCCCATCATTCTGCAAACAGCTGTTTCTGGTAAGATACTGTGACTGACAAAGGGTAATTTTCAGCTTCCTGGGGTCCTTTTCTTATTCTGATGGATGGTAGAGCTTTCTCTTCAGAACATAAAAAAGTACATTTCACAAGGTTTTTCTACCACCAAGTGCCTGGGAAATCTTGGATCTGACAGACTCACTCTCATAACTCCCGAGACTTAGGTGGGATTTGAATCTCTACAATGCTACTTTTCTCTCTCCGTCAAAGGCTTTGTCCTCATTTGTCAAAAGCCTGAAGGTAGGAAAAAGGAAATAGATTGAATTGTGGAGGTTTTATAAATGCTCTGCAACTTTTTCCTTTGTCTGTCATCAACTTTTTGAGGCAGATGCATTTCAGAAATTTCACTGGCCATTTTCTCCCCCTGCTGCTTTTTGGGTGCGATTTCAAAGCAAGTAGATGGGGAGGGGGGACTGGAAGATTCATGGGTGGAGTAGCTCGTCGTTCAGCAGAGAACCACTTTGCTATGGAATCACTTTGCTGTTTTCTTAACTCAGTAACATAGTGAAAGACCAGATGAGAATAATTTGTTTTTAAGGCCAAAGGAAATGGAAAAGAAGTGATATTCAGGCAGGCATCAATGAACTTGCATGCTAATCTCTGCGAGGCTTCTTTAATTTTCCATGTATATTTGGGGAGGGAGAGAGAGAGAGTTCTTTGTCTTGACTAGCCTTAGCTGCTGTTTCTCAGATAGTGCCAGCTCTGCTGGCGGATGGCAACTGTCACAGGGACAAGACTCGTAGAGTCCTTTATGACATGGTCTACTTCTTTGCACTGAGCCCATGGCAATTCTGAACGTGCGGGTTTAGAAGGAGGTCTTGGGACACCACTGACTCGGCTTGGGAAACCTGAGGGGTGATTTTTTTCAGACCAAGATAGTGTCTGGGCTGTTACAGACCCAGTATGATAGGATATCTTGTGATCCGTTCAGAGTGCTTAGCTGGTCTAAAGAAAACACTGGAACGTTTCTAGTCCCTAGTCATTGGTTTTCCAAAGGCCAAGAACAATAGGTCATTACAGACTGTGCTGGGTCATCCCTCCCCTGCCTCCACCCCCAATCCATCCCAACATGTTTACCAAAGCCTTAAACCCCTACAAGGACCAAAAGCAAATGTTAGCAAATGACAAAAAACAAAGTTTATCCCCCCCACTCTCAACTCCAATTAAAGTATTTTGGCCAATTAAAGTTTGGGCCTCTTGAAGAATGAATACTATATAGAGAAGGTTGGTTATCACCAAATGTTGTGCATATAAATATGTCATTCTGAGTTCCAGAGTCGTTTTGAAAAAGCTTAAGGGGCTTGGTTTTCTTTTGAAATGTTGTGTTCCACAGATAACATTGATATTACATTATCTGGTCTCGTCATCTATTGTTTGGATAGAAAAATGCAGATTTTTTTTTTTTTGGTCTTTTATAAGCCTTCTTTAACATAAACAGTCTCTGGTAAGGTGGTATCGCTGTACATTTGCATTGTTATAGAATTAAATTATGGACTCTGCCGTTCAAAACAGAATGCTTTATAAATCCAGTAAAATCTCATAACTAAGATGAATAAGTATGTTTAAGTCGCACGCTGCCTCATATTCCATACTTTAGTTTTAGAGCCCAAGTTGATATAATTATTAAAGTGTAATTCTCTTTCCTTTTTCTATTCCTGTGTACTGTTTTTGCTTTGTCCAAATGTCATTAGTTTTCCAAGACAAGGTTTAAGAAAAGTTGTTATGTGTAAAGGACGGTAATCTCAAAGCACAAAGGCGGGCAGTAATTCTTTATCTGTAGATTGGCAGGAAAGGTGCCAAATACGCTGTGTTCTCTCTCTCCCTTGCTTCTTCCCCCCCTTTCTCTGATTGCATTCAATGTAAACGAGGTTAAAACTCTAAATTGTAACAATGGTAAAATCCTAATGTTTTTCTTTTTATTGTTTAAACTGATCTATTGTTTGGAACTCCCAAATATAAGAGACAGCCCTCCTTATAAAGCTGTTCCAGAAGGGGTTACAAACTGTGTTCTGTGTAAACGTCTACACTACGGTTGTGTTTGCCACTCATCTGGAAAAGCTGTCAAGGTGGGTTTGCAACTCCAAGGCGATCCTGCTCAGCCTGGGAACTGGAGCAGTGGTCCTAAATGGGACTATGTGGGAAGAGGAAAACTAGTCTACGGAGAAGGAAGGTTGGGAGTAAGTTCTTTAGACCTGGTTAGGGGGTGGGATCTCCAAATGGAGCTGTGTTCAGTGATGACGAAGGACTGAAATTCAGAAGACGGAGCAGAGGTAGGTATGGAGATTTACGATCCGAGCCAGTGCAGTGATAGATGAAACTTTACAAGAACTTCATTTCTCCAGAGAAAAGCGATTAGAGAGGAGAACAGAGGATTTAGCACTGAACCTTGGGGAAATCTTAATGTTAGGGTGTGGGAGGAGGAAGAGAAATCCCGAAGTATAAACTAGCATGCTTGGCCGTGGAAGCCACCAAGCCTCACTGCTTCCCGAGGGGCTGTTAATTCGGAGCCAGAGGACCGCGGTTATCCTGGGTGGAGGGTGGAGAATCTGGGGGCTGAAATCCTTATGACTTTGCTTTGGTGCAGGTTGTGGTAGGTGTAAAATGAAGCTGCATGTTTTTCTCGTAGGAGGCACATGGATGGGGGAAAAAAACCGCTATTATTGTGGTTTTAAGCACACGTAAGAATTCTTAACAGTCCTTACATGTGCCGAAATGCAGTAGGTATTCCTAAGCTACTTTTATGAAATCAGAAAACTCTTAGTACCAACAAATTCTTCCTTTTCCAGGATATGCAGAGGAATGTGAAGGTACATTGAAATTAAGATATTATTTGATTTTATAAATCATTTAATTTGGTTAAAAATAAATTGATCATTGGAAGAAATGAAAGGACAAAGCTGACGAAACAATAGTGGCTCCTGTAATTTCTCAAGCTATGTGTTAAGTTATCCTCCACTTCTTGCCAGAAGGAAAATGATAGAGCGCCTTTGTGGCTGTGATCTGGTATTTAAAAGGGCCATTGCAGTGCATCTGGCTTTGCGTTAAATGTAGCTCTATAAAGTTTTGAAGGACACACATCGATTCGCAGTGAAATTCTAGGAATGCTTTGGTGACGAGATAACTAAATACAGAGAAGTGATTGTGGACACCATTTAGGCATGTTAAGTAAGGAAAATTCATACATGTGTTAAAAACACTCGGTGAGCTGGGGGCACCTGGGTGGCTCAGCCGATTGAGCGTCCAACTTCAGCTCAGGTCATGATCTCACAGTTCATGAGTTTGAGCCCCTCCATAGGGCTCTGTGTTGACAGCTTGGGGCCTAGAGTGTGCTTCAGATTCTGTGTCTCCCTCTCTCTCTGCCCTTCCCCCACTTGGGCTCTGTCTCTGTCTCTCTTTCTCTCTGTCTCTCTCATTCTCCCCCCCCCCCCCCCGTCTCAAAAATAAATAAACATTAAAAAGAAAACACTCAGTGAATTAACCCATTTCTCCTATGGATTCGGGCAGCCTAGCAGCTTGCACTCTTCGGTCCAAAAAAAAAAAAGCTGGCTTTTTTTCTCCACCCCTCTCTCCACTAAGCTCATGCGCTGTAAAAAAATTTAGCATCTGTGGAAAAAAGAATTGCTGGCACTTGTGCTTGTCTTAAAAGGATTATGATGGAGCTGGCAATGCGATTGAGAGAATCACTAGCATCTTTATGATGAGTTAAACAAATACAACAACGGGTCATATTTGATGATGCGATAAATCCCTGTCCAGTGACGTCCTTTGCTATCATGTAGTAGGCACCATGATTATCAGCCAGGTCAGCATTTAGGCCACACCAAAGGCATATTTGATGCTTCTCACGTTGTATGGATTCAGAAAAAAGAGCTTTAGAGCCGAAATTGTCCAGAGTAACGGATCTCAAATGTGTAAGGTATATTTATGTGTATATAGTTATCTAACATTTTACCTCCATTTTCTTGATTGCTTGTAGATGTAGATCCAAATCCCGAATCTTACTTAATTTTTTTTTAAATGTTTATTTATTTTTGAGACAGAGAGAGACAGAGCATGAGTGAGGGAGGGGCATAGAAAGAGAGGGAGACACAGAATCTGAACCAGGCTCCAGGCTCTGAGCTGTCAGCACAGAGCCCGATGCGGGGCTCGAACTCACAGACCGTGAGATCATGACCTGAGCGAAGTCGGACGCTCAACCAACTGAGCCACCCAGGTGCCCCCGAATCTTACTTAATTTAACAGGCATGACTTTACATGTCACATCAGGAAACTTACTTAAACCTCTCATGTTGTGATGGTATTATAGTTTTCCTAATATAATATGTTTTCCACATAATTTGATGCATATCAAAGTAGGGCACAGCAAAGTGCCTAAGAGAATGAGTTCCGGAGTCAGACCACCTGGGTTTTAGTTCTAGTTTTGTCACTTTTTTAACCGTGTGCACATCTTTTAGTTTCCTTATCTGAAAGGTGAAGATTACATGAGTGTCCATCTTAGAGGGTTGGTGTGAAGACTAAATGAGCCAACGGATGGAAAATCCTCATTACAGGACTCCTCCACACAGGCTTGGAGCTCCAGAAACTTGTTATTTTGTTGCCAGCTTTGTATAAATATCAGCGCACATTCATCCACTCTTCATTTGTAGGGTCGGTGTGCTAGAGAGAACTGCAAGTACCTCCACCCTCCTCCACACCTAAAAACGCAGCTGGAAATTAATGGGCGCAACAATCTGATTCAACAGAAGACTGCCGCAGCCATGTTCGCCCAGCAGATGCAGCTTATGCTCCAGAATGCTCAGATGGCATCACTTGTAAGTCACGGCTATGTCTTGGAAAAACTGCATATATGTTTTTAGTTTTGTTTGTTTGTTCGTTTTAAGAATATAGTTCTGCATCGGCATAACCTTGCCGGGCCTTTGGGAAGTTAGTTCCAGGAGGATTTAGGATGCCAGCTAACATACTCATTGACACTACAAAGCTGTCGCGCACGTGAAGGGAGCCTTTGGGTGTCTTGGGTTTAAAACCTGGGTTGCGTTTACCATGAATTCACCTTATAGAAGAATATCAGTATTAATATTTTAAGATGAGGAGGTTCGACGATTATTACAAGTAAACCGTTGAATTCTAGGATATGAATTGAAATGTCCTTGCTCTTTGTGGTGGTTTTGTTCCTTTTTAATAGGCTTTCTACTTTGAAATAATTATAGATTTAACGAAAAGTTGCGAAGACAGGATAGAGAGTACCCATATTACCCCTGACCCAGTGTCCCCCACTCTTAATTTCTTATGTTTTTATGGTATATGAAATGAAGAAAGCAATATTTCCCACATTACCGTGAACTAAACTCCAGAATTTATTTAGACTTCATTAGTCTTTCTATGAGTGTGTCGCATTTCTGTTTCAGTGTCGAATCCAGGGGACCACAGTACATTTATTTGACTGCAGTCTCCCCTCTCTTGCCTGGTCTGTGACCGTTTCTAGGTCTTTCCCTGTTTACCATGACCTTGACATTCTTGAGGAATCCTGGCCAGGTATTTGATGGTGGTTTAACGTAACCCAGTGACAGAGTTTCCTTTCGCAGATATTTAGATTATGTTGTCATTCTAGACCAGCGTCTAGTATTTTTGTGGATCAATGAAGTGGATCCTTTAAAAAGTCATTTTGTCCTATTGCAGTTTAGTCTGAAACCTTCCAGGAGGAATTGGAAAGTGTCCCTTTTCTACTGAACCCTTTCAGGTCTCAAGTTTAGTTCAGTGGTGTCCCATTCCCTTAAACCATTATCTAGATACTAATTCGAAAGTGTTATGTTGTCGTTGTTTGATACCCGTTTCCATCAGTGACTATGTAATAAACTCACTGAAAGCTGAAGGACGTATATAACATTTGGATGCAACGAAAATGTGGGAGTAGGTTAACTTGCTCTCAGCAAAGCCTATTTCATTATGGTACTGATTCTCACAATTCAGGGAAATCTGTGTGGAGAGGGCACCCCTTAACTGGTACATCTTTATAGATGGTGCACAAAACAGGTGGTAGGGGCATTGGTGAGTGGCTACAATTTTGCACCATGATCCTCTTTTTCCAGAAAGTCCAGACAAATTTAAGCAAAATGAGTAGATTTCATCTCTTATAATATTAGTTTGCCAAAAACATTTGCCTTGGAACTCAGTGATGATAAACTATATTGATAAATTAGTTCCCAGAAGGTCATCGGTGAGCTCTTTAGAGCTCTTCTTTGACCTTTAGTAATACTTCATATTGTTGAACTCCTCCAGACTCTTTCATTAGTTTTCACACACTGAAGTATTTCCATTTTTCGCTATTTCTAAAGAAGTAGGGAAGAGAAAGCGTTCTAGATACCGAGAGTAGTATGAATAGAGCCACAGAGAAATGAACGTGCATGGGAGTCCAGAAAATGTGAGTAGACGGGCAATAAAGCAAGGGAGCTTCTCATCCACCATTATTACTACTCTTGACCTCTTGTAGGATGTTCCAATTTCAGACTGAGCAGAGAAGAGGGGCCAGATTGTATCACACACCTGAGCCCAGCATTTCCTATACAGCCGGCGTGTGTGTTTTGTTTTGTTTTTTTTCATAGGTCAAGGGACAGCAATGGGACATCAATCAAATGCCCTGTTTCAGGGAATCAGAGAGCAGGGCCTGGGATAAAGTAGGGGTAAAGGCAGAAAGCAGACTATTCATCTTCTATTCAGCCTCCAGGAGAGTCTTTCCATTCCCCATCTCAACCATTCATGCATTATTGATCATGCTGGCTCACCCTGGAGAATAGGGAGTGGCTTTTTTTAGAGTCCAATAAGAGATCCATTGAGTTTTCCAGCCTCTTGTGCTTTCTAATTTGATTCTCCATGCTTTCTATAATAGAATACATTTCCCTTTTTTCTTCAATGAGGGTAATTTCAGATTTCAGGCTGCAGAATATGACTGATATGACTCACAGGAGTGCAATTTATTTTATAGCATATCGTAAGATATAAGACATTACTTAGAAGACCCCAGGGAACAATTGGAAATTGCTTTTCTACCTTGTAGATTATTTAACAATAGCTGTTGTGATGTGATAAACTGATAAAAGATTAATTTCTGCAGTTATTATGTATACAAAAAACTAACCCCGAGATGATTGATATGCTCCTATTTTGTGGTCTAGAAAGCTTTGTAGGCGTGTTGTAATCGCACTAGTGTGAGCAATTTTAAGTAACATTTACCTGTCTGATTTGAAAGAAATGTTCTTTATTATGGATCTTGGTATTACTATAGAAATAACATATGATTTTACTTAATTTTTCTTGTACCTACACTCCCCAAACATTTCTCTATCCCTTTGAACCCCCCACCACCCTGGTAATCTGATTCTTCTCCCTAAAATAGTCAAGCTTTTGTTTAAGTTTCCAATGTCGATTTTTTTTTTCCAGTCCTGATATTCGTATGGTTGCATATTAAGACCCATTCGGTGTCACTGCCTTGAACTTCAGGTCTTTCCACAAAGCATACTTTGATCCGTTTCTAGGATACCAAAAGAGCACATCTGCTTTTGGAAAATTGAGTATGGTTTGCTTATTATAAGCCCCCAGATAAAGGGAATGCCAACCTGAATGGGATGGTAGCTAGAGGACAGAATCTGCTCAGTGTGACTGAACAATGAATAAAAGCCACACCTAGTCAATTTGGGTGGAATGCTTGCTGTACCAGGCAGGTTTGCTCACTCTATTTAACTAGTCTGAATTGACATTCGCTAGTATAAAATTCTACCCCTGAAAGCTTTTGTTGGCTTTATTACGTGAGAGAAAGGGTGTGACTCCCCAGTGTTTTTCAATGCAGTTAAGAGAGAGAGTCTCTGATGTTCACAGCAAAAAATCATGTTTAAGAACTCCCCCCTGGCATAATTAAAAGGCAAACATGAACCCGGTAGAGGAATTTTAGGGAAAGCAGGCACACTGGATTTGGATTGCTCTCCAGCAGCTCATGTCTTAAAATTTCAATTTCACAACTAGGAATTTTCAATATGAAGAGGAAGGAGTCTCACTGCTGGAGGTAACGGGTGTCTATATATTCAGTGGATATGATGTTGTCAGTCTATTAAAAATATTTCTGATTTAGACATTTCGCATAATCTAGACCTATCTGTGTCTAGTAAACTCCTTTAGTTTCTCTGTTTGAATGTGGTGACTCACATGGAAGCAGTTCTTTACACGCGGGTGAACTTCACCCAGCCAAGTGTATTCACCTGATGATTTATATACAGGTTATTGGTTCAGCCATAGGGGTGTGCCAAGTCCTCTGGTCGGCTGTAAATTTTTCATGGCTTGCATTCCTGCGGCCAAGTTATGGTGTTCCAAACCACAGAGCCTATAAACATGGGTTCCCCTCCAGATTTTTCCTTCATTGCAGACAGAATCATCTGATGTCTGTCTCCCCCACCCCCGACGTTTTTACATCAGTTTTGTAATTCTATTTACCAAAGACATTTCCCATAAACAAGCTTATATCTTTATCTGACATTAATATAGTAAGGAGGGAAGGGGATGTAATAAACTTCAGAACCAAAAGGGGGGAAAATAGGAAGTTCCAGTAGATAGAAGGAAGGCGAAGACACTGATAATGAATAATATCTGGAGTCCAACGTTTTCAGTGTTTTTCTTCCTAAATTAAATAGGAGTGATAAAGTATTGTATTATTCCATTCTGAAACTTTGGACTGGGACAGTTTTAAGTGAACAGAAGTAGAATTGCAGAATAATTTGCTGACTTTTTAATTTTTGAAAATGTTAAGTAGTTAAATGATTAAGTAGTTCAAGACAAAGGATACTATCCTTCCCTCACCAGAGTACGTAGTACATTTAGCATATTCACATCAGAGTCACAATTTTTCTGGTTCTAATAGTTCACATATAGTTCATATGGTTCACACACAAAACTAACCTTATTGCCCGAAGTATCTGCTATCTCCCTATCATCATGGCTCTTTTGTTAAAAATTACCATGAAAAAAGGCAGGCAAGCCATTTTGTAGATTTAGCGGAAAAGGAAACCATGTCTGTATAGCAGATGAGGAGTCTCATGAGCAGTACATGTATTTTAATGAAGGTTCTTCACCGGAGTTTTTAGCTTATCTACTCTTGAAATGATACATGATGACATTGAGCTCTTTCATCTCAATGTGCTGACATCTAAATGTTTTGTAAAGTGATTTTTTGCAAAACATTTAAGTCGGTGATGACGGCATTATGTAATTATCACGTCAATGCGCTCTTAATTATGACTGTCATTATCATGTGAAGTTCCGCATTGACTGAGGTTGATCACATCACATCACAAGAGTGTGTGGAGTCATACCACGCAACCAGCCCCCAATTCCATCTGGATTTTTACCATGTTTGCTAAAAGGTTAGACGAGATTTTACTTTTAGATATCACAGCTGAAGCCTAACATTATTTGTTCAACAAATTGTTCCCAGGGGTAGACTCACCTTGAGGTTAGTGAAGGCTCAGGGCCCCTCATTTGCATGAGCTCTGTCCAAGGCCCTGGGAGGAGCCCTAGCAATGTGTTTACAATGCGTTTGTGAAGTTTGCAAAAGATATCTGTATATTCTTTGTTCTTAAGACTACCCTCCCCCACCCAAGTGCCTAAACCTCAGGCCCCACAGATCCTGGATTCACTCCTGATTGCAATTACTGGGCCAAAGTAGAGCCGTTGTTCAGGTCCTTTCCCTAGGCTGTGCCTGTTACAGAGTTTGGAGGCCCTTTTATAGTAAAACAAAAGAAGTCACACCAGCAGTCGGTTTGCT